>JANBXA010000103.1:6357500-7557500 GCA_030556225.1 Cricetiscus sungorus
GATGTCAAAGTAGGCTGAGGAAAGGATGCGTGCATTCTGGGCAAGAAGCAATGTCCTCATATGTATCTGGCATCTCTGCCATGAAGAGGGTTGGGAACAATGTTTTGGGAACATTTCTGAAAGGTCTTATTTAAAAGAAAAATGGGTTTTAGCAGATTTGGGAGGCAGCTGAAAACTGCTTTGTTGTTGTTTGCCTCCTTGTTCTTCTAAGTGTATTTACCCCACCTTTCCATTTAATTCGTGCACTAATGGAAACTAAACTTTAAAGTTTTGAATCCTCTCTTAAAGTGACTTTAAAATGCGGTTTATCTGTGAGCTAAAATACTTGTCAGGGAGGTAAAAATATCTCTCTTGGGAAAAGTACAGTTCAGGAACAAGTGAGCTCAAAACACAGTCAGAGTGTTACTGGTTTGGGTTTTGCCATCTTTATCATGGACTAAAACAGTTCAAGAGTGCTGACTACAGGCTGCTGGAAGACCATTGCAAACCTGAGGACCATGAACTGCTCTGTCCAGAATACAAACATCAGCAAGAGTGATGTGTGGATTGCTGCCACAGTGATATGCATGGTTTAGAACTGAATAAAAATACAATACACACAACAAATTAACTACCTCAAGGAATCAGAAGAGATATAACAGAATACAAACTTTTTAAGTTCACTTGCATAGTTATGCAAATAGACAAGTTGGAAGAAAGGAGTTGCAGCATTCTGTAGTGGTGGATAAAACAAAGTGGTCAAAGCTAGTCTAGGCTCCATCTCTGGTGAGGCAAAGCTCTTCAGTTTGCCTGGAATAAAAGGTGTATGCCGCCACAGCCCAGCAGGAACCATTCTTGATATTTGCCACATTGTAATTAACAACTGAGTCTTCCAAATGACATGTATCTACAAATACCAACAAAGAAGACACTGTATCTTGTGGAGTAGAGTGAGTAGGTAAAGGGGAAAAATACAAACAGATGTTCTGCATAAAGCAGGGAACCTAGGCAGGTTTGTTACTTACCTGTGTATGGTCAGTTACTATAAACTGATCAACTTAAACAACACTCACTTCTTATCTCAGTCTCATCTTCAATCAGAATCCAGATCCTGCCAACCTTAGAGTCCTTTGCATGAGTGTGCTCATTGATACCCTGCTTATGACCAGACTTCATCTGAAGCTCAAGGGGAGGTGATAACTTCAATGTACATGGAGTTGTTGCTGTGGTTCAGTTGCCTGGGGCAAAGAGGCTCTCCATCCTTGCTACCTTTGGTTGGAAGCTGCTTACAGTTCCTTGCCAGGTAGACCCTCTCAATTTGTCACCTTACTTCTAAAAAGTCAGGAGTATAGAAGCTACATCTTTGGAAATCCATCATGGAAGTAATGCTTTCTCAGTGCTGATGCATTTAACTAGAAACTGGTGTTTCCCTGGGTGTCAAACATGGGGTGGGAATGTGTAATGTTTGCCCCACTGGTCTTCAGGTATTTATCTACCTACTCATTTCTCTTAGAATAAGATTGTTCACTCTACATATGATAAGTAGAAAGTACATAACCTGTGCTTTCAAGGCTCCATGACTGAGTTTGTCTAGAACTTCAGAGAAGACATTGAACTTGTACTTTTGAGTAACAGTAGAACCCTTAAGAAGGAATACTGCCTCTAAATGCATTTTGTGTTATAAAATGAGCATGAGTCTTAGGAGAACAAGGTCAAAGTGTGACAGCCTGCATTTGGACTGTTTCCAGGGGCCCATGTATTACAGGGTTAGTCCCAGCTTGGTGATAGGAAGGTGGTAGGAACAGTTAGAGGTGAAACAGTGGGACTCCAGCTGCACTTCTCCATTTCCCTTTTAAGTTCAGGCTACGAAGTGGGTGCCTTTGCTCTCTCAGAGGCCATGCCATGGTGTGCTGCCTCATCTCATGCCCAAAAGTTCCAGAGCCAACCACCCATGGACTGGAAATGCTGGAACTATCTGATCTAATAAAGCATGGGTGTTATTTCAGGTATTTTGATGCAGTGATGGAAAGATGTGTGATAAGGAGTTTGTTCTCCTAATTTTTCTCATGGGGGTACAGAGGAGATTAATGTCCACCAGTCTCACAGCTCGTAGAGGCAGAGCTGTGTTTCACACTCAGTCTACATTCAGACCTTCAGCACCATTTCAGTCTCCCTTTACAGACAAAAGATAGAACACAAAATGAGGTGGTCATCAATGTAAGCCGGGTGTTTTAGAATGCCTGATGACTTAGCAAACTTTCAAAGTTCCAAACAAATGAGCTGGAAAATTGTAACATTATTCATACAGAAGAAATATTTTTAAGGAGAATGAATGAAAAATATGACTAGAAGTTAAGAGTGCAGTTAATGAATGGGTGAAGTGTTAAAAACAAACTGGAATAATTCATGAAAAGAAACTGTAACAATGATTGCTGTTTCAGATACAGAACTTTAGAGGTGGAGAGATGTACCTACAATTGTTCGAAGACTGAGAATCCAGGAACCAACTTAGTCATATTCAACCCCAAACCTCAGCTCCATCTATGGTGGTTGTTTTTGCTTGGCTGCTTGCTTCTTGTCTGTATGTATGCATGCTTGCATGAGTTTATGTATACCATGTGTGTATATAAGAGCCCGTGGAAGTCAGAAGAGGGCTTTGGATCCCCTAGACAGCTATGAGCCACATGTGGGCGCTGGAAAATAAAAGCAGGTCCTGTGTAAGAGCAGTAAGATCTCTGAGTTGCTGCACCATTTTTCCAGCCCCTGTACTAGATGTGAAACACAAGGAAGTCCAAGCCATTTTGGACTCCATAGGGCCTAACTGACAAAGTCAATCTGTCCCTTTGTTTCTTAAGGAACCATGGGTTATTTGAAATTCACAAGGGTTAGGGGTGGCAGGTGCTACTTCATAGAAGAAGCAAATCCGGTGGAGCATATAGAGCCAGGGCTCAGGAAGCCTGGGAAGAGTGAGGAGAAAGACAGAAGTATAAAAACACAGCAGCGGTTCTATTTCTGCAAAAGTGCCCTACATACACATCCATTATAAAATATGCAAAGATGCCCGTCCAAGAATATTCACAGAAACAGTGTTTCTGCAAGAGAAAGTATTCTTCACAGATGGAGGGCAGATTCAGTGGTGTCATCCTTATTATTGCCACACAATAGAAAACCACGGGACTTGAGTAAGAAGATTAAACTGGTCTGTTCCTGTGAAAACACCCTTAAGAGAAACTGTCAAATGACAACAAGTTTCAGAGAGCAGCCTGACTGCCTGTCATCTGCCAAGAGGAACATTTGGATGCACAGTCAATGAGCTACTAAGGCCATTTTGGAGCAGGTGATTGGAGCATTGAAGAGCTAAGGAGAGAGAACTGGATTTCTATTCTTAAAATCATATGCTTTGTGCCAGCCTATAATTCACACCACCCGAGAAACTAGGATACAAGGAGGAACCTAAGAGATTCATACAAGGTTCCTTACAGAAGGGTAAAGGAACAAGATCTCCTGAGCATATTGGGAATGGGGGGGGGCAGTAAGTGGAGAGGGAGCTAGGAGCTGGGAGAACGAGAAGGGGAGAAGAGGAGAGCATGTGGGACTAGGAAGAATGAGTCAGGGGAGAAATAGACAGACAAACAGAGAGCGAGAGAGAGAGAGAGAGAGAGAGAGAGAGAGAGAGAGAGAGAGAGAGAGAGAGAGAGAGAGAGAGACCATAAAAGAGGGGGACATTATAGGTTTGAAGAAAAAACTGACTACAGAAATGTCCAGAGACCTACAAGGGTGACCCTAACTAACAATCTGAGCAACAGTGGAAATGCTACCTTAAATGCCATTTCCTAATAATGATATTGATGACTAACTTATCTGCCATCATAGAACCATCATCTAGTAGCTAATAGAAACAGAAGCAGACACCCACAACTAAACACTGGGTCCAAATTCCTGGAATCCAGATGCAGAGAGGGAGGAGTGATTAAGAAAATGGGGGTAAGACCAGGCAAAAAAACCCCACAAAGACAGCTGACCTGAAAAGGGGGGAGCTAATGGAACCCCCAGACTGATAGCTGGGAATCCAGCATTGGACTGACTCAGATCCCCTGAGCATGGGTCTCAGTTACAAGGACTGAGCAGTCTAAGGGACCTCTGACTGTGGAACCAGGCTGTATCCCTGGTGCATGAAAAGACTTTGGGAGCACGTTTCCCATGAAGGGATACTCCCTTAGCCTAGAGGCAGGAAAGAGGGCCTAGTCCCTACTCCAAATGCCTTGACAGATTTAGATGACCCCTACCCCACATGTGGAGTAGGGGAGAAATGGAAGTGAAGGGTGGCCAGGGGCATGCAATGGAGGGAAGGAGAGGGAACTGGGATTGATATGTAAAATAAGAAAATTTTTTTTTAAAAAATGAAAAAAATCATATGCTTTGGTACTTTCTCTACCCCACCCCAATGAGGATATATCATCTTTAAATAAAGCCATTTTAAAATGCATGTAAAGGGGCTGGAGGGATGGCTTAGCTAGGATAGGGACTATTATTGTCAGGATCTGAGTTCAATCCCCAGCACCCATTAAAAACAATGAGTGGCAGTGCACATCCATTACTGCAGTGGTGGGGAGACAGAGTCAGCTGATCCCTGAGGCTTTCTGGCTGCCCCAGCTAGCCTATCAAAGCCATCAAGTTCCAGGTTCAATGAGAGACTATGTTCTAAAGAATAAGACAGAGAGAGAGAGCTGTGGAAGAAAACACTTGATATTCACCTTGAACTACTATATAGGTGCACGCATGCGTGTGCACACACACACACACACACACACACACACACTCAAATACATGAATGGATTTCCAATTGCTTCATTGTGGTCTCTATAAATATCTAGCTCTTAAAATGATTTACAGATGATGTTTTCTAAGGACTTGGGATCAGAGAGCAAAATAGAGAAGTACCAAGTTTGGTAATGTGAAAAGGGTAGAGAAAATGACCTAAGAGAAGGTAGGACATCTTAAGAACCCCAAACCTCAACAGACAAAAGGGCAATAGAACTCAAAGAAAGAGTGAACCTGTACCAGGTGGGAAGAGAGAAATTGGTGAACAGATACAGTTATAAAAGGATTAAATAAGTCAGCAAAAGTTGTTTTAAAATACCAAAGGGAGTACACAGACTCTGCAGTCAGTTAGTGAAACTTTTCTGATCCCCAGACAGACTTGTTTCTGTCAGTGGCCCAAATGCTTAGTTTAGTGTATGGCTTGTCTTTTTCACTGAGCCTCGAATATCCCACTTACAGGAGGAAAAACAAATAAGCAAACTATCTTCTTGTTCACAATCCAAAGGCTCTTATCAATGATTCTCCTCCCCAATTGATTGGAAAAAAATTGCAAAACAATGGGCTCCATAAATCACAGTTTCAAATAAAGCTCAAAATTTTAACTATGCAAATCCCACTCACACATGAGGTTCACAATGAACCTTTAGCTCAAGTTTCCCTCTATGGGATGTGATCACTGAAAATACAGTGATCAGAGCTCTGGAAAAAGAAGTAAGATGCAGGTGACCCCTGGATATTCAATCAATTGCTGACTGAACATTCTGTAAAAGAAAACTGCGTCTGGGCCCAGGATGAAATTCAGTGGTAAAGTCTCTCCTTGGATGCAGAGGCCCTGTCTCTCAGTCCCATCATCACAAAATAAAAGCCAGCAAACAGCATCTGCACTGAACATGCAGATGCTTCTCTCCCCGACGTTCTCTAAAGTTGGGCATCACAGACCGCACTAGGCAGTGCAAGCAATCTGCAGAGGTGGCAGGAGGGTGTGCGCAGTTTATAGGCAAATGCCTGAGAACCTGCAATGGATTTTGCCATCTACCCCAGTGGGGAGGGGCACACTGAAGGGACTATAGAATTGGGAACACAGTGACCTGCTTGGCAGCTTACTAAATATGTAACTTTTAGCTGTTTATTCTGCCCTTTCTTCCCTCGTTTGGAAATCAGAGCTGGTAGTCTCCTAAAGAAGAAATGGCTATGAAATCAATATGCTGAGTAAAGTAGTATAATTTCCCCTCACCCCTGTATTTATCTCTTAGTACCTACTGGTATAAACTCCTTTCTATCCCCCATTTAAAGTGAACATTGGGTGATTCTACATATACTCGTAAATTCACTCTGACAGTAAATAACATAAATAACATCAAAATCCTCTGACAGGGAGTTCTCTGTCAGCTGCCTCAGCCTGACTCACCCCTCATCCCATCTGAGATGGCATGCCCTTATTACTCAGCCTGAAATCAAAGAGGCTTGCCATAGAACTCTGCAGAATTCCTCGGGAGGCAGTGACAAATGGTTTCCTTGGTATATTTCTATCTCCCTGCCATCTTTTGGAGAAGGTTCTTTTTAACACATGAGCGTTGTCGCTGATAAAGACTAATGGGTACGTGCTTTTACTGTTTGTCATACACCCGGCTTTCTCTTTTTCTTAATGAGATACGAAGGACAAATGATTTGACCACCAGGAGCCCTTAGCCCATTCAGAGGTGAATTTTCTTAAATAAGCACCATTTACACAGATGACTTGTCTTATTTTTCTTTTCTTTATTTTTTTGTAATAAAAATTGTCTGGTCATGAAAACGTAGAGTTGGCTTATTGGCAAAAGTCAAATTGATAGGTATTCTGGTTGGATCTTTGTTGCTGCGATGCGATAAACACCATGAACAAAAGCTACTTGGGGGAGAAAAGGGTTTATTTCAGCTTATACCTCTAGCTAATGGTCCATCATTGAGGGAAGTCAGGACAGGAACTCAAGGCAAGAACCTGGAGCAGAAATGCTGCTTGCTGGCTCCCTCACTGGCACGGACTCTTCTGTCTTTCTTACACAGCCCAGGGCCTTCTGCAGATGGATGGTGGTGCTCACAGACAATCTCTTACAGACAAGGTCACAGGCCAGTATGACCTGGAAAATTCCTCAGTGAAGGATCCCTCTGCCCGGGTGGTTTTACCTTGTGTCAAGTTGGTAATAAAATCTAGCCAGCATAGTAGGTATCCTGGAACCTGACGATTTCAAGACCAGATAGTCAGGTAATTGGATAGGTGTAGACAACTACTCTCCCTCTCTGTATTGAGATTCATGCAAAAGCACACTCCTTACACATCCGTATCATCGCATGTCCAAGGCACGCCCCTTCCATGTCTCCCTCCTTCAGCTCCTGTTCTTTCCTCCACTGTGCACCCTTGTTTCACAATCCCTCCACACCTCTATCCTACTGTCTTTGCCCTCTTCCTCAGGCTTAGATGTTATCCAGTCTGCCATGTCTTAGATCCTCAGACTATCTCAAAAGTCTTATCATTGAAATCTCTTTCTTACACACAAAAGGTCACTTTCCCCCATTTTTTTCATGCCTTGATTTCAACTACCTCATGATTAGTTAAATCAAGCTATTCAACCCCTTGATAGATTAGTCTTTATACACTAATTGTGTCTGTTCCCTGCCCTATTCCCTTCTATCCCTGCTTTACCTGAATCCTTGGTAGAGATTTGCAAAGCTTCCCTGGCCTCAGGTATCCAATTTCTACCTACCAGCTGAATCATCATTACTCAACTCGCCATTGACCATAGTGAAATGTCCCCACAGGCTCTTGTGCTTGGCCACTTGATAGCTGGTGGTCCTGTGATGGCTATGTAACTTTTAGGACACAGGGCCTTCAGGGCTGATATAGGTCAGGAGGGGTGGGCCTTGAGACTCATGGCCTGAATCTTCTTCCAGCTTGGGCTCTCTGCTTTCCAATCATGCCACATTGCAATTAGACCTGTGCCCAAGCTGCAAGTTGTTCTGAACTATATAACTGTGAACTACAACCCCAAACAAATCCTCTTTCTTTTCTACTTTAAGTTGCTCAGGTCGGGGATTGGTTTCAGCATTGAGAAAAATAACACAGTGGTGTCCTTCTCCTAGAACACCAACCAAGCCAGACTGCACGAGATACTGAACCTCTTCACACTGGCATGCAACTTACATTGTGTGTCTTCTGCAGCATCAGATGAACCCTCATACAAATTCATGTTTTCTTCTTGCCTCATTGATCATTACCAAACATCTACCCCTTTCAGACTTCCTGTGCTTAGAAGATGGATTTCTCTTCTTACTTGTATTTATACTCCACAACAATCTTAAAGTTACAGAAAAATTTTAAGACCAGCATAAATTTTCCTTTTCTGTAATCATTTGAGAGTAAATAACTATGATTTCAGCTCAGGTGGTAAATGTAGCCCACATGGCTTGACATGGCCCAAACATTTAGATTCTGACCCCCAGACTCAACCTCTGCCACACCCAACCCCACCTACTGCACCCAAACATTCCTTGCTGTATCAAAGCCAACCCTGCCACACCATCTTGATAAGGCTTTTCTGTTCCATACTTGGATGCCCTTGATGCTTTTCTTAGCTCTCTATTCATGCTTCAAGATGAGGTAAATTATCTCCAATGGACAAGGGCTTCTAAATCTTTCCCAGAAAACACTAGCATCATGATCTGTATGGAACTTACTTTAATGTATTGCTTTAGTAATAACCCTTTGAACTTTTGTATTTCTCTTATCTGGTGTTTCTTCGGGGTATAAGTTCTCCTGCATGGGGCTGGAAGTTTATTTTTCTGTCTGATTCACAGGACCTGGACCATAGTAGGTTATCAATATCTGTTTGCCACATGAGGCCACCAGTGTACTCTCATATTTTTAAGAGGCTTTTCTATACAAAGTAAAAATCTGACACTATTTACTTCTGATTAGAAGACATTTTTACTCAACTAAGTTTATATTTTGTTGTTGTTGTTGTTGTGGTTTTTTTTTTAATTTTTTGGCTTTTTTTTTTTACATATTGATCCCAGTTCCCTCTCCCTCCCTCTTTCCCTCTCTTCCCCCTCACATGAACCCTGACCACCCTCCCCTCCCACCACCACCCCCCACTCCACATATAGGGTGATGCCATCCAGGAGGGGTCATCTAAATCTATCAAGTCATTTGAAATAGAGACTAGGACTTCTCTCCTGTCACTAGGTTATGGGAGTTTCCCTCCATGGGGGATGTGCCCGCAGGTCCTTTTGTGCACTAGGAACACATCCTGGACAACTTATTCTGGAGAGGATGTGGAGAAAGGGGAACACGCCTCCACTGCTGGTGGGAATGCAAACTTGTACAGTCATTTTGGAGATCAGTATGGTGGTTCCTCAGGAAAATGCGAATTAGTTTACCTAAGTTTATATTTCTTATACTGGCCAACAAGTTGATCTTCTTATTAGTTGCTACTATCTTTTATTAGTCCCCTCTTTCAGCACCATAAAACACGTACTCATGTCCTAGCTACACAGAATTTTATATTTCCAAATGAAAACTTAATTTGGTTTCCAGAATTATTTGTCTATCTGGTGTAGTTTAGATGAGAATGGTTCCGATAGGATCAGATGTTTGGATACTTGGTCCCCAGTTGGTAGAGCTCTTTGGGGAGGTTTAGGAGGTGTGGACTTGCTGGAATAAGCATATCACTAGGAGTAGGTTTTGAAAACTAAAATACTGGTGCCATTTCAAGTTACTCTCTCTGATTCTTGTGGTTTGTGATGTGAACTTTCAACTATTTTTTCCTCCATGCCTGGTACCTGCTATCATGCTTCCCCACTGTGGTGGTGAGGAACTCTTATTCCTCTGTGCTACTACTGTCTTTACTATGAAACACTGTTTATTAAGAAAACAACTCTGAGATACCATCTCACTCCTGCCAGAATGGCTAAAATTAGAAACACCAATGACAACTTATGCTGGAGAGGATGTGGAGGAAGGGAAACACTACTCCTCTTAGTGTAAACTTTTATAGCCATTTGAGATATCAATATGGCCGTTCCTCAGGAAAATGGGAATCAGTCTCCCACTCTTAGGCATACACCCAAATGATCCACAGCCATGCAACAACAACATCTGTTCAACTATGTTTGTAGCAGCATTATTTGTAATAGCAAGAACCTGGATGCAACCTAGATGCTCCTCAACTGAAGAATGGATAAAGAAGATGTGGCACATTTACACAATGGAATACTACTCTGCTGAAAACAAACAATGGAATCTTGAAAGTCACAGGAACTTGGAGAAACCATCCTGAATGAGGTAACCCAGTCACAGAAAGAGGAACATGGTATGTACTCACTTATATATGGATTTTAGACATAGAGCAAAGGATCATCAGCCTATAATTCACACCGCCAGAGAAACTAGGATATAGGAGGAAACTAAGTGATTCATTCCAGGTCCCTCACAGAAGGGGAAAGGAACAAGATCTCCTGAGCATATTGGGAGTGGGGAAGGGCAGTGAGTGAAGAGGAAGCTAGGAGAAAGAGAAGGGGAGGAGAGCAAAATATATGGGACTAGGAAGATTGAGTCAGGGGAGGAAAAGATGAGGAGAGAGAGAGAGAGAGAGAGAGAGAGAGAGAGAGAGAGAGAGAGAGAGAGAGAGCATAAATAGAGGTAGCCATTATAGGTTTGAAGAGAAAACTGACTCCACAGAAATGTCCAGAGTCCTACCAGACTGACCCCAACTAAGATTTTAAGCAACAGTGGAAAGGCTACCATAAATGCCCTTCCCTGATAATAAGATTGATGACTAACTTATTTACCATCATAGAGCCCTCATCTAGTAGCTGATGGAAACAGAAGCAGACACCCACAGCTAAATACTGAGCTGAAGTGGAATTCTGATGCAGAGTAGGAGGACAAGGCCATGCTACAGAAAACCACAGAGATAGCTGACCTGAACAAGGAGGAGCCAATGGGCCCCCAGACTGATAGCTGGGAAACAAGCATTGGACTGACTCAGACCCCCTGAACATGGGTCTCAGTTAGAAGGCTTGGCCAGTCTAAGGGACCTCTGACAGTGGAACCAGGACGTATCCCTGGTGCACAAAAGGACTTTGGGAACACATTCCCCATGGAGGTATGCTCCCTTAACCCAGAGACAGGAGGGAGGACCTAGTTCCTAGTCTGAATGACTTGACATATTTTGTTGACCCCTCCTGGAAGATACCACCCTCCCTGTGGAGTGTGGCAGGGATGGGATGGGAGGGTGGGGGGGCATGAGAGGGAGGGAGAGAGGAAGGGAGAGGGAACTGGTATTGATATGTAAAATAAGAAAATAAATAAATAAATAAATAAATAAATAAATAAGAAAGAAACACACTGTATTGCATTACATTACAATTGTTACACTGATCGGTAGTATGCTCAATTTATGTTAGTTAAATGAATGAGTGCATTGATGAAAGTGTTTCACTTTTAGTTATCATCAGATCCAAGTATCACTGTCTCAGCCTTAACCAACCAAATGCTTTAGTATATTCAGGCACATGAGCATGTCCAAGTCACAAAGAAATGGAAGAGATTTTCGAATACTCCATGGCATGAGTCACAGTAAATACTCCACCACTGTATTTGAATTTTTACACAAGGCCAGCATGGTTGGATGTGCTATAAGTAGTGTAATTTTAAAGTTTCAAATAAAAGAACAAATTACTTAAAAAACATTGTCCTATTGGTCACCATAATACTTAAAGTCTACAACTAGATTTCTTTTTTATATATTCAAAATGTCTTCAAAAGAAACTCATCTGCAAGGATTAAAGTAATGACAAATAGCCAAAAGCCACTCAGGACAGAATAAGTTCTTGAAGGAATGACTACAGTGGAAGCTCTGAAGTGAACTAGAATGGAAGACAACATTTAGGGCCTAACTTCCTACTGCCTTGGAGATGGTCTCCAGGACACTAGTGAGAGGTGATTCCAGCTTGGAAAGGCCTTGGCACTAAAGCTAAGAGAAACTGGAAAGTGGAGAGACAGGCAATAGACAAATCTTTGGTCTATTTCCTGTTGCTTGACTAAAAGTATGTTCCCCACAAAAAGTGTTATCAGTATCAGAAGTTAATGTAAAATATGCTTTAAACATAACTTTTCCCTGACATGTGCTTATTTATGTGGATAATATTTACTGGTTCTGAAAACTTTATTCTTTTGCTGCTGTTGCAGACTAGTTGGCAATGTCAAGTGCTTGCAACAGACAGGCAGGGCAAAGACAATCTGAGTGCTTCAAAGGGCTGTCAGCCTGAACTCCGGCTTTCCTAGTATTCAGTAAGGTGTGCAGTCCTGTGGCTGTTACATTTGCAATTACAGCAGCACTACATATCATGAGGGACTACTCTTGAACTTCCCAGAAAGAAAGACAGTACATTCCTCTGAAAGCCTGAATGGCTACCCTCTTAGCACTGCATCCAGCTTCACAATACAGCACCCCCACATGTTTAGAGGGCCCTTGCAATGTTGTAAAGCTGTCCATAGATAATATTTTCCCATTAGAGTTTCATTTTGGCTCAGGAGATAACCAATGCAGACGATCTCTTTGTATCATATACCACCCCACTTCTTCCTCCCCCTCTACAACCCACAAGGAGGGGTATGGGAACTCTGTTCCTGCGGGGGTGGCCACTGGAGCTACAAATGTATGATTTAGTCTTACCAAGGACTTGGATAAGAAAGGCCAGTAAGTTTTGTTTTTTCTAACTCAAAGTAATGGAAAAGTGAGACAACAATGAGTTAAAGTACTTGTGGTTTGTGGACCAGAGGGGCTTGGTGAGAGGAACACATGGTCTGCTGCAGACCCAATGTTCCAATCAAGGGGAAGTTATCCAAAGAGCACTGTGCCAATAGCCAGGAATGGGCAAAGCCTCTCAAAGAATGAACCTTCTCCTGTGGGCTATCTCATGCATCCTGGAATTGCATCTTCAGTTTTCGCAAAGAAGTGATAGTTATCGCTCCTGTGCTAGCGGCTCCTCCACTGTGCTTTTATTTTCTAAAAACTTCTAGCCATTATGAAAAGAACCATCTAGAAGAGAAGGTGACACCCAAGGAGCCATGACTGCATCCAGTCCACCCTTCCTCTCCACAAGTGAAGGCTTCCGAAATGAGGGCTTCTGAAAACAAGAGTCTTTACTTTTCATAAATCCAAAATTATCCACTTTGTCTTTTATGATCAGTGACTTATGTGCCCTTTCAACATTTTTTCCTGACTTAAGGTTTTCATTTTTCCCCACCTCCAATACATTTACCCAGGTATTTCCAGGGCATTTATTAATAGGGAGCTTTCTCTCTGATGAACTGCCTTGAAGCCTTTCTTTAAAGGAAAAAAAATCAATTGATATATGTGGATCTACTTCTGGTTGCTTTATTTTATCCCATCGATCTATTTATCTTCTCTTAGACCAAGTAACACGCTAGGAAGTCCTTTGCTTTAGAGTAACTCCAGAATCTGATAGTAGTGCTCTCTAGCTTTGTTCTCCTGGAGTATTGATTCAGAGCATCAGGACCCTTCTCTCTCCCTTACGACTTTTCAGTTTGCCAAGCTTTGCAACCTGAGACAGTGGGGCTCTGTGTTACAGCAGGGACGCTGCAGAAATTCATTCAGTTTGCCATGTGCTTCTCTATCCAGATTTCCTTTAACCAATAGTATCTTCAGCATAAATATCTTCCATAAATTTTGATAAACTTATTTCCATATATTACTTTAAAAATACTATTTTATCTGTTTGCTTGAACACAGCAATTATTAATTTTTCCACATTAACTTTGTATTCTACAACTCTTGAATTTATCAATTAGTTCTAGAGTTAAATATTTCTCCTAATTTTGTATTATTAAGGTTTCTGTTAGCACTTCTTTATTATATATATATGCATATATATATAACATCTTTCATTGTGACATTTTCACACATGCACACATGTATTTTGATCATGCGAATTATCCATTTACCTTCTCCTGTCCCTCACCCATTCCCATTCTTGTTGAGCCCCTTCCTTTTATTAAAGATTCTACTTCCTTCCTTTTTTGTGAAACAACTTGTCTAATTCAGTTGCTTGCAGCAGCACTTATTAAGGGGCAGGAGCAACTTAACAGAGGTTAAACCGTTGTACTTGCTCCAACTTTTAAAGTAACAATGCTGTCTGTAAATAAGAAGCACTTGAATATTTCTTCCCAATTTACTACCTTTTAGTTATTTCTCTTGCCTATCTCACTAGCCATGACCTCCAATGTAACTTTTAACAAACGTAAGTTGAACAGGCATGTACCTTTTATCCCTGACATCAAAGAAAAGCTAAATACGTCATGTGGCACAGTGTTTTATGATTTTAGATAGGCGTACTCTATCATCTGAAAAAGGGTCCTCCTAGTCATGTTACTGAGAGTTCAGTTTTAATCACAGATGCATGTTGTATCTAATCAAATGCTTTCTGAACTTATTGGCAGGATTATAAGAATTTTCTACCTCATCCTCTCTTTGGGGCAAGTACATTATTAGTTAAAAGAAATGCCATTAACCTTAAACTTGGCTCCAGTGTATAATTTCTTTAATGTATTTCTAGATTTGATCTGCTAATACTTTAGGGGGGGAAACCTGTGTTTCTCTTCACCAGGATCTTGTTGGGTGAAATCATTCACACAAGGGTCATCTTTCACAGGGTATGTTTGTAAGAGCTAGGAAGGTTAACCCTTTGTGTAGGCTTTTAAGAGCTCATGGACCCCAGACTGACAGCTGAGAAACCAGCACAGGACTGAACCAGACCGCCTGAACACAGGTGTCAGTTAGGAGGCCTGTGCAGTCTATGGGGCCTCTGATAGTGGATCAGTATTTATCCCTAGTCAATGAATGGACTTTGGGAGCTCACTCTCCATAGAGGGATACTCCCTTAGCTTAGACACACAGGGGGAGGGCCTAGGTCCTGCCCCAGGTGATGTGGCAGACTTTGATGATCCCCCATGGAAGACTTCACCCTCCCTGTGGAGCAGAAAGGGGATGAAATGGGGGTTGGTGGGGAGGCATGGGAGGGTGGGAGGGAGAAGGAATTGGGATTGATATGTAAAATAATATTTTTTCTAATTTAAATTAAAAATTAAAACAAACAAACAAAAGAGTTAAGTAAGAATGCCATTATTCCTTAAACATATAACATAGTGATCCAAAACATCTACACAGTTTCCTTCCTGGGACATTTCTAAATTAAATGTTGTTTATGGAATGTGAGTACCCAGTATAGATTTTCTAGCTCATCTTCTGTTGGTTTGGGTGAGCTTATTTGCTGTTTATCCATTGTGTGGTTTCTTGGCATGAAGTTTTATTACAGTCATGCCTCATCATCTTTCAGCATCTGCAGAATTTGTTCCCAATATCGGCAATTTGTATGTTCCTCTTTTCTTGATTTATGAACTCTGCAGTTTAGAAAAAACAGCTTGGCTTTAATTTCATCTACTAGTTGTAGCCTTCCAAGATATTCTCATCTTTATTTTCTCCTCTTAAATTATTTTGAGCTTAATTTGTTCTTTTTCTGAATTTGTAAGTTAAGTCATAGCACATATTTTTAACACTGGCATTTAACTCTACACTGTCCCCTAAAAACTCCACTTTTATCATATCCCACAAAATTAGAAACCTTGTATTTTCTTTATTATTTTATTGGAAATGTTTATTTATGTCTATTATGATTTCAAAACTGGTCTGGCACAAATTAAGATACTTTAAAGAAACACTTGTTATCTTTCAATATGATTGACTATGTAAAAAATGAACCCAAAGAAATGGGGCTTTCTCCCAGGCATCTCATGGTGGGAGAAGGAAAATGCAGCAGCCAGAGCAGGGGCTTATCTCCCTGAAAGTTTTCACCAGTTCTACAAGATGAGACTGAAAATGAGACAATGATGGGTTAACAGTGGGCGGGACCACATCCTGAGCTCATGGTCTTTAATCTTTGGTCCTCTATTTAAACTTTGATCTCCCTGCATGATCCTAAAGAAGTACTGGAGGAGTTTACTTGGATCTCTTTCTTTGGCTTTTGTCCCCATGTGGCCACATTGAATAAATCTCCTTTTTCTACTTCCTGCTTTTATTTGGCCCTTTCAATTTGTTTATTGAAGACAGACGGCTGAACCTGACTAGGGGCACAAGTTAGTGATCCCACCAAGTTCCACAATTTTATCTTACAAATTATTTAATTTCCAATTACATGAGGCTTTTCTACCTAACACACTATTGACTGCTAATTAAGTTCTAATTGAACTAATAGAATATTTATTATAATTGGTACCTTGAAGTGATTGGTATTCAACTCTATGGTACACCAAGTTGATTGTTACCTTTGTAGACATTACATGGGCACTTTAAAATAATATACGCTCTTCTGTTGTTATGCATAATGGGCTTCAAATTGTAGTTAAGCCAAGCTCTTTCAAATCTTCTTCTTTTTATAAATATTGTATTTATTCTTATTTTATGTGCACTGGTGTTTTGCCTGTATGTATAGTAGAGTGTTAGACCTTGGAGTTATGGACAGTCGTTAGCTGCCATGTTGGTGCTGGGAATTGATTCCAGGTCCTCTGGAAGGCACTCACTGCTCTTAACTGCTGAACCATCTCCCCAGCTCTTTCAATTTTCTACATCACTGTTCATTTTCTTGGTATGCTGCTATCTTTTATTATGAAGAAAGCTATTTTAAAAAACCATCTAATCTGATGTATATTCATCTATCCTTTTAGCTTTAAACTACTATTCTTTACATTTTATTCATTTGAAGTCTACTGTTATGGGCACATGTTGAGGATTTTCGTGGCTTCTAGATGATCAGACCATTTTGTCATTACATAAAATGTCCCTGTCATGGTAATTATTTTTATCGTTCAAAGTCTTTTTGATCCTAGTGCATGAGCTAGCTTGTTGAAGCCCATTCCCTATGAGGGGATGCCATGCAGTCCCTATGAGGGAGTGGCATGCTCAGCCTTAACATGGGGCAGGGGGACTTGCCCCAATTTAATGTGCCAGACTTTGTCAACTCCTCATGGAAGCCTTCACCTGTTGGGAAGAAAGGATGGAGAAAGGGCTGGGAGGGGCGTTAAGGGGGGCAGGAGGAGAATGGGAGGGAGAACTTTGGTTGGAATGTAAAGTGAAATTTAAAAACAAAAAATAATACAAAGGTGAAAAATATCTTTCTGAGACAGGTCCTGGCTGGCCTGGAACTTCCTATGTAGACCAGGCTGCTCTTGAAATCACAGAGATCTGCCAGCCTCTGTCTGTCTCCTGAGTGCTGAGATTAAAGCCATATACCAGAATGATTTGGAGGGAGAGAAAGGAACAACTTGGAAGTACCAGATTTTTTCTTCCACCATTTGGGTCTCTGGGATCAAACTCAGCAAGTGCCTTACCCCATTGAGCCACCTCATCAACACCCAAATGTCCTTTTTCTTGATGTCATATTGTCTGATATTAATAGTCACCAACCTGTGTTTGTGTGTGTGAGTGTGTGTGTGTGTGTGTGTGTGCACGCACGCGCGCGTCAGTACGCACGCACGCACACACACACACACACACACACACACACACACACACACACACACGTATGAACCTGTGTGTAGAAGCCAGAGGATAGCCTTACCTACTATTCCTAAACCATTGTTCACTTTGTTTTTTAAGACAGAGTCTCTCTTTGGCCTGAAGCTTACCAAGTAGGCTCAGACGGCTTGCCAATATGCCCAGGGATGTGCCTCTCTCTGCCTCCCCAATCCAGGGGTTACAAGCATTTGCCACCATGTCAACCTTTTCACTTGGGTTCTAGGGAATCAAACTCAGCTCCTCATGCCTTTTACTCCAACACTTTACTAATAGCTATCACTCTATCCCTCATACTAGTTGGTTTTTTGTCAGTTTCCCAGTTACTTCTATTTCTCTGTACTTGTATCTTCATCTCTAAGCTGCATCTCCGATATTATAATTGAAGCTTATCTTCCATCAATCTGGAGGTCTGCCAAGTGCTACCCAGTTTTTAAGTGAGTTTCTACTACCTCCAGTCTTATCAGCCATCTTCACCTGGGATGCAGGTTTTGCTTTGTGTTTCTTGCCTACTTGACCACTGATGATGAGCTCCGCCTGAGAAACCCGGCAAATTTCTCTGCAGTCCAGTGGGCACAACCACATCGACAATGAGGTCAAAACCCCATCAGTAGGGAGGGAGTTTCTTTCCAGTCTGACCTTGGAGTACTCTTCCTGGGCCTGTGGATTGCAGTGTCCTCTTCACATCTCTGTGACTGTTCTCATCAGTTTCACCTCCCTATACAAATGGCCACTGTGCAAATTACTGCATATCTGCCTTGTGTTTGGGCATAGATGGCCGTATACATTCCCCTGGCTCTCTCTTTCACACAATTCACTCCCTTCATTTCCAGCTTCTCTAAAAGAGGTTAACTCCAGGTTCTTATACCTCAGGATGAACAGACCAATTCTTTTAAATTAGGTTTTGACCTCCATGCACTGTTTAAACTAAGTTTTTTTTCCCCTCCGATTTTAATGTCTTCAGAAGATATTCCATAAAGAGGAGCAGTCATTTTATAGTCCTTCATTGCCATAGGGAAAACTAATGTGCTTTTTGTCTTTATAAATAAACTGAATCCCTGTAGACTCCCATGTCCTCCTGCTCCTTTACTTTGAGATTAAACTCTTTTCAATTTCTGGCTCTGTTGTCTGTTTCCAGTTTTCTTTTGTTTGTCTTTAGTTGTGGCTTTATATGTTTTGCAGCTTCTGTGATCACTATCTGTTGAAAGGTTAATTCAATATAAGCAACTGTTACTAGTATCATAATTACTACATGACCTTATAAATGGCTTTGCTACAATGTGATTTGCACATCACAGCACATATTCATTTAGAGAATACAATTCAATATTTTACTATAAGCCATAGAGTTGTACAGCCAGTACCACAATCATTTTTCAATTTTACTATCTCCAAAAGACACTCCAGAAAGAGGAACAGTCATTCCATAATCCTTCATTGCCACGGGCAAAACCTAATGTACTTTTTATCTCTATAAATCAATTAGAGAGAATTAATGTAATAGGATAATGCAACTCCCTATCTTTTGTAATTGTTTTCTCTAATTTAGCATAATGCATTCAAGGTTAATTATATGAAAACATGTGTTTACATTTCTCTTGGTTCTATATCTAGGAGTGCAACTGCTGAGCCATGTGGTAACTCTATATTTGACATTACTAATTTCAGAAATCATTAACAGTTTTAGGGAATAATATACTGCTGTGCATTCCAACCAGAAATCTATACAGTCTCCAATTTTTCTTCCTCCTCATCAAAACCTGTTATTCCCCATGTTTTGTGATAGCTGTCTTCATGGATATTAAATGAACTAGTTTTGTGGGGTTTGTCTAAATTTCCCTAGTGAGTAATAATGTTAATCATCTATTTCATGTGCTTACCAGTTACCTGTATTTATTGTCTGGCATATATTTGTATATATTTGCTATTTTTATGGGTTGTTTCTCTGATTACTAGGTTGTAAGTGTTCATAATAAATTCTAGATATGTCCTTTATCAGATATGATATATGCTTTCACATACATTATTTCTTTTCACCTTCTTTTGTTAAAGGTGTGTGTGTGTGTGTGTGTGTGTGTGCATGAGTACACACAGAGTCCACAAGAGCTTGGCCTGGAGTTATAGGCTGTTGTGCGCCTTGTGATGTGGAACTCTGTTCCTCTGGAAAAGCAGAAAGTGTTCCTGACTACTGAGCCATCTCTCCAGCAGCTCTTTTTGCTCTCTTCTTCTCTTCCTCCTCCTTTTCTTCTTCCTTCTCTGATGGGAGATGTTATTCTGTAAATATGTTTCTCATACTGGTTAATGAATAAAGCACTGTTGGGCCAATGGGAAAGCAAGATAGGTGGGGCTAGGAGACAAGGAGGAAAGAGGAAGTAGGAAGGAGGGTCAAGATGGAGAGCCGAAAGAGAGCAGACACCGGCCTGCCGCTCTCCGATAAGATGACCACGTGGAAATACTTAGATAAGTAGAAATGGGTTAATAATTAAGACAGAGCTAGCTGATAAGGAATTAGAAACTGGCCAACAGTATTTATATCAAATACAGAGTCTCAGCATGTTATTTGGGGCTAGCGCAGCTGCGGGACCAGGCAAGCTGGTGGAAAACAACTAGTTACACTTCTCTTCCTTGTCCTTTCTCCCCGTCATCTTTTGATTCTTTTGAGATGGGGTTTCTCTGTGTAACAGCTCTTGCTGTCCTGGAATTCATTTTGTAGGCCAGACTGGCCTCAAACTCACAGAGATCTATCTGCATCTGCCTCCTAAGTGTTGAGATTAAATGTGTGAACCTGGTTCTTTTCACTTTCTTTTATTGTTATTTTTATTATATTTTTCTTTTTATTTATTTATTTTCTTATTTTACACATTGATCCCAGTTTCCTCTTCCTCCCTTTCTTTTTCTCTCCCTCCCTCCCATGCCCTCCGCACTGACCGCCCTCCTATCCCATTACCCCCCACTCCACAGGGAAGGTGGTGCCTTCCAGGAGGGGTCAACAAAATCTGTCAAGTCATTTGAAGTATGAATTAGGCCCTTCCTCTTGCCTCTAGGTTAAGGGAGTATACCTCCATGGGGAATGTGCTCCTAAATTCCTTTTGTGCATCAGGGATACATCCTGGTTCCACTGTCAGAGGTCCCTTAGATTTCCCAGGCCTTCTAACTGAGGCCCATGATCAGGGGGTCTGAGTCAGTCCAATGCTTGTTTCCCAGCTATCAGTCTGGGGGCCCATTGGCTCCTCCTTGTTCAGGTCAGCTGTCTCTGTGTGTTTCTATAGCCTAGTTTTGTCCTCCCTCTCTGCATCTGAATTACACTTGAGCTCAGTGTTTAGCTGTGGGTGTCTGCTTCTGTTTCCATCAGCTACTAGATGAGGGCTCTAGGACTAAGTTAGTCATCAATCTCATTATCAGGGAAGGGCATTTATGGTAGCCTTTCTGCTGTTGCTCAAATTGTTAGTTGGGGTCAGTCTTGTTGTGTCAGGGTGGCCAAGTGGTCACCAGAAACAAGCTCAGCTTCCTTCTTTTCACTTTCTTAATGGTATAATTTGCAACATGTTTCTTCTTCCTCCTATTCTTCTCAGTGTGAGGAAGTCCAACCTGTTTATTTTATCTTTTATTAGTTCTGGCTTGCATTAAAAGAGGAAATCATTCCCAAACTCTTACTTAAAAAGATTAATATCTACATTTCCTTCCTAGAGTTGCACAGCTTTTAACTTTTCCATTTGTTTCCAGTTTTTAAGCACGGTGTCCAACTTCATTATTCTGGACATGACTGTCTCAACCTTCCAGCACCATTTAGTCATATACTATTCTTTCTCCATTAAACTACCCTCATACACTTAGGAATTGCTCATAAATGTCAGCGTTTCTCTTGGAGCTCTTTAATTTCATTCAGTTGGCCTATGATCTATCATCTTACAAATACCACTCTTTTGGATATAGTTTTGTAGCAAGGTGGCTAGTGTAACTCTTCCGTGTTTATTCTTCTCTTTTCAAAATAGTTCAGATATTCTGGGCCTCTTGAATGTTCACATGAATTTTAGGGTAAGCTTTTGAAAACTAGCAAAGTGAACTCTGAGCTTTCTATAGGCTTCCACCAGATCTGTAGATCTGCCAGAATATTAAAACTCAAGTTCTACAAGCATGGACTACGTTAGTACAGCCTGTGGTGCCCTTCAGTGATTAACAGTGTACATTTTTAAAGTATTGGGTTTATTTGGGGGTGGCTAAATTTGTTTATAAATAGTTTAATTTTTAAATAAATGTATTTTATAGATTTGATTTGAGAACTACCAATATGTGGTGTCTTAGGGTTTCTATTGCTGTGAAGAGACATCATGACCACAGCAACTCTTTTAGCTGAGAGTCCTACATCTTGCATGCAACAGGAAGTGGTCTGAGATACTGGGCAGTATCTTGAGCATATATGAGACCTCAAAGCTCACTTTCATAGTGACACATTTCCTCCAACAAGACCACACCCATTCTAACAAAGCCAAACCTCTTAATAGTGGCACTCTATTTAAGGGTCATTTTCTTTCAAACTACCACTGCTGGTTCATGGAAATAAAAATGATTTATGCACTGACCACATGTCTTGCACACTTGATGAGTGTGATTATTATTTTTCATGTGTTTTCCCCTCAAAGATTCCTTCTTAGGAGCCTCAATATGTGACATCATCTTATCTGTGAGTAAAATAGTTTTACCTCTGGTTTTCCAAAAAAGAAAAATAACTTGCCGTTTTTCTTCTTAGTTTTCTTGTCTACCAGCTCTGGGTAGAGCCTTTATTAGCAAAATTTTGAAGAGAAGTGCTGTTGGTTAATGTCATTGTGTATTTCTGATTGCAGGGATATATTCTGCAGATATCTGCTCAGTCACCAGGGTTGACAGAACTGTTTTGTTGTTCTTCTGTTTAGTTCTTGTCATTCATCACCACAAATACTAAAATCTGAAGCCTCTGAATGTAAAGTTAAGTTAAATATCATTTATATGACTTCCAAGAGCAAACAAACTGATAATCTAAGGAGTCCTGCTCCTGATGACCGCAGGCAATAATGAAGGCTTCCTTTGGCAGGGTTTGTGGGGTGACATGCTGCTCCACTGTACCTTGTGCCCAGATCTGATGCATCACAGAAACTGCAGAACTTCTCGTCCCCTGAATTGTTCTTTATCTCTGTCTGTGCTTTTGGTGTATCTCCTGCTTGAGGTTTCCTACTCAGAAGATCATGAAGACCTTGCCTCATTGTCAGTCAGTAACCATCACTACTCCATTTCTAGTCCTTCTTTGGGCATTGGACCCTTTAGGCTTCCAGGGTCTTTTGTTCAGTCTTCCCTATGCAGTGAGTCAATTCCCAGTACTTGAGCTGATCTACCTGACCTCAGTGCCCAGTGCCACCCATCAGGAAAACTGTGGGACACCAGTGCTTTCCTGGTACTCGCTTCAGATTAGCCTCCTGATCACCCTAAGCACTTAAAGGTCTGGCTGTGATTTTGGCTCCTTGTCTTAAATTATCTACTCTGGTACTTGGAGCTTTAACAGCCTGCTCCAGTTCAAGCTCAACTCCCGGTACTATGTTCTATTGTCACTTAATTTTATTACTTTTATTTTCTGATGTCTAAAAACAGACAGAAATTGACTGAAAATAATAAATGTTTGCCATTTGCACAGTACACGAATTTATAAATGTGCATTAATTTTTATCATTATTATTTTCCATTTGAAAAAAATTAATACTTTATGTATATTAAATGGAAGCTTCCTATTTTTCCTTTGTGGTCTTTCCAAATGTATTTGATGAATACTATCCAGTGTGTTTTCTGCTTTTGTTCTATCTGTATGCATCTATCAATAATATATAGCCTTACTTTGTGAGTTTTAAATTTTTATGTAAGCACTAAGTGTAACAGTAAACAACTGAGTTTCAAACACTCTCCAGACTGAGTCAGGAGGATTTTTTGGGCTTGAATGTTTGAGAGTAACCTGGGCAGTTAAATTGATCAGTAGCCTGTTATAGCTCACAGATCTGTTTTTATAGTAAATTAATCAAAACATTCATTTTTTATCGACAAAATTTAACCTAGATCTCTTTGTTGTCATTCATTTCTCTCAACAGACATGAATAGGTTTTCTTTCTCTTGTTGAAATTTAAAAACATAATCATAACATGGATTTCTCGAACTTTTAAAATTCAACATTAGAAATGCAATTTTATGGTTCACACTCAGATTCCATAGTTGTGTTAGAGAAATAGACCAGAGTGTGTACATTTCCTATATCTTATTTCTAAAAGGTAAAAATGTGCAATGGGGCTTGACAACATTGAATAGTATTTACTAGTGACTTTCACAAAAATTCTTTCTCTTTCTCTCCTTCCAGATGATAAGATTACTCTCCTGAGTTTTCATTAAGTTAGGAATGATCATGTAACTTTCGTTTGGAGTTGTAAGGGCCAGTGTGTGCTTTGGCACATTCTCTTTTATGCCTGTCCCCAGGTGACATATAACAAATGATGGCTATAAGCATGTGGGCTGGAGGCTGATGACTCTTGATTGACATGAGCCAGAAAGACTCATTCTTGTTTAAAGCCATGGAGAGTCTGGAGTTGTTTATTACCACAAAATGTTCTGCCTGTGTGACATATTTTGATAAAATAGGCATTTAGGGCAAACTTTATGAAGTTCATGTTCAAATAACAGAAAATATCTGCACGCTGAGTAGCATATAGTTTTATACTCCCAAGTATGCATCAAAAGCTAAGTTTCAGGGAACCACAGTCACAGACACTTGTGGCTACTTCTAAGTGTCTGAAAAAGGCACAGGGGAGTGCCTCAAGCTCGCAATGCTTGTGCAGTGCTGGCTAGAGTTTGGCGAATGAATTTTAATGCATTGTATTCAGCCCTCACTGATACTATTTCAGGAAACACCCTAGAAAATCACTGCAAGATCTAAAAACCCCCTTAACCTAGAGGCAGGAGGATGGGCCTAGCCCCTACTCCAAATGACTTGGTAGATTTTGTTGATTCCTCCTGAAAGGCATCACCCTCCCTGTGGAATGAGGGGGTGGAATGGGATGGGAGGGTGATCAGGGGACATGGGAGGGAGGGAGAGAGGGAGAAGGAGAGGGGGAAGAAGAAAGGGAGAGAGAACTTGGATCGATATGTAAAATAAGAAAAAGAAAAGATCTAAAAACTCAGCAGAGCTACCTCCATGAGACTCTGGTACTCAGCATGAAGTATACCTATGCTAAACAGGTGGTTTTCATTTTGGGAAGGCTCTAAATCATGAAACTGTTATATCAGTTTTTAGCAAGCTCTAAGTCTGGTTTATGATGCTAGCCATACTATGAAACTATAGAGCTATACAAGGTATATTCAGGATATAGTAATTTTTTACTACAAAAATTTCTTCTCTTTTTCATTTCTACATTAAATTGCTGTTCTAATTTAGAAACTATTTTTACTACTTTGATTTTCTATAGTTATATCAGAAAGTCTTTTAAAATAGTATGTGTGTACATGAATATATGTGTGCATGTGTGTGTACATCTCTCTGTGTGTTTGTGTTTGTGTGTGTGTGTGTGTGTGTATGTGTGTGTGTTTGTTACAAATGAGCATACACTTTAGACGAGGTTTGCTACATTTTTCAAAATCCTGCTTTATGCATTTCACAGTATGAAAACAAGGTCAGTCAGCAGTATGGCTCTTTTACTCTTTTATGGTTTCTTGGCATATATTTGGAGATATTCTGTCTGTATTTTAAAACTTCATATCAATGAACAGTACTTTGGAACTGTTTTAACTTATATGCAGCATATTGGCTACAAAAATAACATAGGACATTCAAAAATTGCCACCTTCTTTCCTTACATGTACATGTTTTATTTAGCTCTTTTGCCATTTGGATAAACCAGGAATTGAGTGATGGAAATCTACTATTCTGGTATGAGAGATCCACTGAAGTCATGACCTACTTTCTGTAGAATAGCTTCATATGAGCTCTGTGGTTGTTAATGAATCTTCATGGAAAGTCTCTCTTGATGGTGATGCAATGAAAGTTGTAATTATGTTAATGCTATTATTGCTGCAGACATTTTCTGTGACCCCTTTTCAGGGCTTAATTTTAGAAATATGCAAGTCATAAAAATGAAAACTGACCTGTGGCTGCCTGTGGTGGCCTGTGACTGCCTGTGGTGTCCTGTGGCTGCCTGTGGTGGCCTGTGACTGCCTGTGGTGTCCTGTGGCTGCCTGCAGTGGCCTGTGACTGCCTGTGGTGGCCTGTGGCTGGCTGTAGTGGCCTGTGGCTGCCTGTGGTGTGCTGTGTCTGCCTTTGGTGGCCTGCGACTGCCTGTAGTGGCCTGTGACTGCCTGTGGTGGCCTGTGGCTGCCTGTGGTGTGCTGTGGCTGCCTGTGGTGGTTTGTGACTGCCTGTGGTGGCCTGTGGCTGGCTGTGGTGGCCTGTGGCTGGCTGTAGTGGGGTTATAGCACTTAAAACACCAGCTTGTGGTATGTGAAAAACCTAGCATCAGATACTTAAAGAGATTCAACTTTGCTCAGCATTTAATTAATGTTTTAAATATTGTGGAACATGGATCTGCAACTAGATCTGCTTTTGAGATAGATAAATGTAGACTCTAAAGAAGAGAGAAAACTCATCTAGAATCATTTCAAAATACTGGCATAGGGGTCTTGGTTGAAAAATGTGAACAGGGATGAAAGTGAGACAGAGCAAGTCCCTAGTGAGATACAGCTTGGTATAAGCCTTAAATCACATGAGGATTCAGCTGAAGAGGGAAGGGTTGGTTCAAGGCTGGGATAGCACCGAGAGTTTAGGAGAGCAAATACCACCTACTCACTGATGCACAGTGCTAAAAATGGGAGAGGTCAGATATGAAGATGGGGTCAAGCTATTTTGGAATATGGGCATTACAGTAAAGAGACCAACCTTTTATCTCAGTTACTATGAAATCCTGGGAAGTTCCAGGCAACAAAATAGCATAACTACGTTAGACCATGAAATATTTAGCCTGGTGATGGTGTGAATAAATTGTAAAGTGTTAAAGAAATCCACTGGTGAGAGATGCCTAAGGACTTGGAAAATCAGAAGTTGGGGACACAGAGGAGAGCATCTAAGCTTGGAACTGGGAAGACGAAGGGAAAGAGGGAAAGGGAGGGGAGAAGAAAAGAAAAGAGAGGAGAGTACTTCTCCTGGAAGGAAATGGTTATATTTAAAGCACAATCCCAGAGTTAAATGCCTTGTTTACTTAAAGTCTGTTAAGAATTTGTTTCCATTTAGGATAAATATTTATTCTACAGGCTTAGAATCTGGAGGGCAAATCAGTGCCCTCTCCAGTCGGGTTGAATGTGAAAGGGCCCTCAGAACTAACCTCATATTGCTCCCTTTACTTTATAGAAAATATATGGATAGTATAGAGCTGTTACTGTCACCATCAAAATAAGACAGAATGTTTAGAGAATCTTTGCACTATTAGGCATTGCCTTAAAGTTTACACATGTGATGCTTACTCTTGGTTGTTGACTTGGTTAGGTTGAGGCCCACGTAGAATATTAAAACCATACCTCTTGAGGAATATTATTTTAAGGTGTATTACATTTGTTTATTGTCTGGAATATTTGTTTAGTGATGCAAAGAAGTGTTGCATTTGTTTAACTCTGTGAAGCTATGAATCTCTGTCTAAAATACCCTGTTGTCTAATAAACAGCTGAACAGCCAATAGCAAGGCAGGAGAAAGAATAGGCAGGACTGGCATGCAGACAGAATAAATAGAAGGAGAAATCTGAGAAGAGAGGAGGAAGGAGCAAGATCGAACAAGGAGAGGAGGATGCTAGGGGCCAGCTGCCCAGCCAGTCACAGAGTAAGAGTGAAAGCAAGACATAGCTATGGTTGATATGTAAAAGAAAGTTAACTAAAAACAGAAGAAAAAGGGAAAAATCCAGAAACATAAGGTAGATGGGTTAATTTTAAAAAAGTTGGCTAGAAACAAGACAAGTCCAGGAATTATCTGGATGTATCTGGGATGACATTTCCAGAAAGATGCATCTCATTCTCTATTATCCTCTCACTCTTCCTTCCCCCTCTTTCTGTCCCATCCAACCCTGCCCAGTCTCCCATGATATGAGGTATCATGTCTTCTTTATAGATATGGACAGAAATCTTAGAAAACATTGATGTGACAAGTATGAAAAGATATAGAAAATACTGGGTTCTGAATGGCAATGCCTGGGATGCCATGCTGTCAACTTTACACATGACTTCCTCTAATCACACAGCCCATGATCCAGAATAATTATTTTCCTAATATTGCACAGCTGGTAGACTGTAGGGGTGATACTGGGTTCTGGATGGTAATGCCTGGGATTCAATGCTGTCAACTTTTCACATGACTTCTTCTAATCACACAGCCCTTGATCCAGAATGAATGCTGAGGTGTCCAGCTGAGGGCATGTCAGAGTATAAAAAATTCACAATGAAGGATGAAAACTTGTCTATCTGAATTAGACTCTATCTATGATAAATGGCATGAGTCATTGGAGAAAAAGCACACTCCTGCATGAAGAACAGGGCCCTTAGTGATGATGGTCTGCAATGAAGACCCCTCTCAGGGGTCTCACTGGCTCTAGATGATAGGTAGCATGTTGGAGGCTTGCCTTGGTTGAACTTTGATAAGGGCACCTCTCAGAGGCTTAATTACAAATGTGAAACCTGGCCAAAGCTAGGGAGAAAACAGGTAATATTGATAAGTTAGGGTCTGTGCTTTGACTGTAGGTGAAAGCAATTGGTCCTTTACAGATAATGAAGACCAAAGGAAGGTAAGTGGGAGAGCTCGTGAATCTTAGGAAAAGGAAGAGCTACTTGGCCAGCTATCCTGCCACAGTGGTTTATTTATCCTGTCATTCACTCATCCATTTATTCGACAAATATTTGATTTCATGTGACAGACACTGCGCTAGACAAGGGCAGTACATTAGGAAATAAAAATGTATTCTGGCTGGGCGGTGGTGAGCATGCCTTTAATCTCAGCACCCAGGAGGCAGAGGTATATTTCTGTAAGTTCGGGGCCAGCCTGGTTTATAGAGTGAGTTCCAGAACAGCCAGATCTACACAGAGAAACACTGTCCTGAAAACCAGAAACAACAACAATAAAATATACTCTGAAATCACAGAACTGGACTCAAATGAAGAAATGAAATGGCATTAATTATAATCCATAAAGATGACCAAGAAAAACAACAAAAAGAGAGAGTATGAGTCTTAAGGACTGACCAGAGTGCCTCTCTGGGGACATGACCAAGAGGCAGGTCAGAAAATTTGTCTTTGTTATGTTATGAGCTGTTTGGTGGGCCCAACCTAAGGTGTACATGGCAGATTAGGTATGTTCCAAGAAAATAAGAGCAGGGTTAGAAATATCCAGAGATCTGCTGCTAAACTGAGACATAAAGAGAGCCAGCTTCCTTCACTCATTCTGACTGCGTTTTTGTGACTTCTATCTTCTCTACTCACAACATTGCAGAGTCTTGTAGATGGATATAGACATACCTCTATGATAAAGGTGGAGATGTTTTTATTAGTGGTGGCATAAGACTGAATCAGATTTTGCTTTATATTTTCCTTAAATTTTTATCCACAACTGTAAGATTATTGTCAAGCCTTCAGACTAAGAACTTTAAAACCCTCCTATGCACTCACACATGCATGCCATACACTATGTACATGTACATAAATAAAAACAGCAGTAATTTTATAAATAACAGTATCTATAGCTAAAATGAAAGGGAGAAAGAGGAGGGGTGATAGTTAAGAAGCCTGATGAGGAATTTCTTAGTAATTCTGACCAGGTGTCCTTGTCTTCGAAGGAACTCGTTAACTTATGACCCGTGACCCATACCCATGTTTATCTTTTTTTTTTTTTTTTTTTTTTGCTATATGCTAGAGTTTGTATGCCAAATTCCCTCCAAGAGCCCATATTTCAGAGGCTTTGTAGCTGAATTTGTTTTTATAGGTATGACCAAAGTCTCTGACATAACTAATCTTTTATAAAGGATTTTGGCTCGAACTTAGGAAGAGTTCGTTGAGTGCATGGTTGATCACCTCCATGTGCTGTGCAGAATACCAGTGAGGCAGGTGTGGTAGCATGGGAGCTTCTCACCTCATGTGGGTGTGTAGCAGAGAGAGGCAGGAAGTCACGAACAGGTACCCTCGAGTAGAGGCCATGTCTCCAGAGACCTGCTTCACATAGTTGGGACCCACCTCCTAACCTTTCCACCAGCTAGGCCAAACACTGAAATCATGACCCTTTGAGAAACATTACAATTCAATATAGCACTTGGTTAACAAGGCATTGCTACTGGAGTTGGTGGAACCTTCAGGGAGGTAGGACCTTGCAAGAAGTCCTTAGGTCACTGGAGGTGTGTACTAAAAGAGAACTGCCAGGCCTCTGCCTGACCTCTCTTCCTTGTATTCTGGCTTGGCCTGTAAGTGGTTTAGATTGGCCTTCTGTCCTCCCAGAGCTACAGAGATGACTGACCACAGACTGGAGCTTTCAAAATTAATCTTTCCACTTGATGAATTAATGATCTTGATATGTGTCATAATAACACTAACAAGTCAGGTAAGTTCCTGTAGGTGGAGCTTACAAATACCACAGCACCTTTGCATGTGAAGGGTGGTACACATACTGGGAAAAAATGTATATGTGCCTGAGAGCCTTGCCCATCCCTGGTGGCAGAGGTGGCTTTGCCTGGTCTTGGAATCTGCCACTTCTCGGCTTGCTGTTTGCTTGCTGTGCTCTTGAAGGATGATTCCCAGAGCATAGAACATACCACCTGTTACAATTCTCACTTCAGTGGCTGCAGGCAGAATTTGGGTGGCCAAAATTAAAAATAAAAACCAAACAAAATAAAGAATTAAATAGATAAATAGATAAATAAATAACTGTATAAGCCAGACATGGTGGCACACACCTATCATCCTAGCACTTGGGAGGTTGAGGCAGGATCATGAGTTCCAGGCTTCTTGGTGAGGTCACTGATCCTTGGGGGCATGAGTCTGTTTGTGTTTGGTGTATGGAGGGCTTCAGCTCTATAATCATGGTTCTAATCACAATAGCATTCAGGGCTTCAGACACAGCTTCCAGTTACCTCATTTATCTTACCTAGGATAATCTACATAAAGCACAGACACAATGTAGGTGCTGAGCCAAGACTCTGGGGGAGGGTCACTCATTGTAGAAAATGCCCTGGCTGCATGTCTTTAATCTACTCCGGAGTCAATCTTGGAAGCCATGACTGGTGTGAGGTTATATAAGCCTATCTCTGTCTCAAGGGTAGCCTCAAATAGTATCAGATTCAGACATTCCTGGTGTGGGACTTTTCCTGTGCTAGGCTGTCTCACACAGAGAGAGACAGGCAGAGAAGGAGGGAGAGAGAGAGAACTCTTAGGTCACAGTGTGTGTTCTGTGAAGAAAGTAGCAGATTTCTCTAGAGGCAAGACCTCTACAGAACTGAGGCACCGCCTCCAGTGCTCTATCCATATCCATGCTATGAAGAATCAAAGAGCAAGTGAATAATTACAGGAGATGAAGAGAGGGAGCTGGACCTAGGGACTTCTGTAGCCCTGCTCGTCATGAATAATGCAAATTGGTCTCCCCACCCCCTTGAGACTGGGGCTTCCTGTACCTGATTTCTTTATTTCTTTCTAGAACTCAGAATTCTCCTGCCTCAGCCTTTCAAACGCTGGGATCATAGGCTACCATGTCTGGCTTAGTTTCTTTGTACCATGCAGATCCTGCCTATGGCCACTAAAGTAAAAATGACATTCTTCTGTCTAGTCCACAGGCTCTGAGGAAGGCTTCTGAGGCTTTTCCTTTCCAGTTGTATGAGCCGACCAGTGCTACATTTCCAAGGTCATTCTTCCCTCGGCATCTCTAAATGACCTTCCAGGTTCTGTATTTTCACCCAACAGTCTATGTATGGTCATTATCTGACAAGCAGACAACAGGGATAGGGATCCAGTGTTCTAATGAAATTATGGTTAGCTCGCTGAGGAGAGGCAATTGGCAAACTATACACAAAGATATAATTTCAAATGACCACAAAGATAAGAAGGACAAGATCTAATTGCAGGAATAATAGAAGGGAGATTCATGAGGTGGTTAAAAAGGATCCCGTGCCTGGTGGTGCTAGTGTGTGCTTTTAATCCCAGTACTCAGGAGACAGAAGCAGGACTGCTAGAACTATCAAACAGAGAAACCCTGTCTCAAACCAAACCAAACCAAACCAAACAAAAACAACCACAACAAAAGGACTGTTTTAAAGGCAAGGGTGCTGTGCTGTGACTGAAACTAGAGAAGCACAAAGCATGTACACCCTCTGTGGAGACCAGTGCCCATCCTTCTGAAGAGTCTTGTTGCTGCCTTGAACTGCTCCCCAGAAATTCTCTACCCAGGGCAGCCTCTACATTTCTAGGGATTTCTCCTGCCTACCATGCCCTCAACTGATCTACAACCTAGCACTTTTCAGTACCCCCTTCTGGCTTCCACTTCCTACTAGAAATGATCTCCATAAAGCACCCATTCATTCACCCATGCACTAGACAGATGGATATCAATGGGCATTGCATAACTTTCAACACTCCAGAACATTGTTCTTCACTGTGGTGTGCTCAATGCCAAACACAGCTGGAGACCTCCAAGCAAACTGTTTGCAGAGGAATAAAATATCCAAATGACTCCTAAATTAATTTGATTGCACACAGCAATCTGTTTTTCCCATTCTTATATCTTGCAGCGGTGTAATTTATATGCCAATAAGCTTCCATGTGTAATAATTTTGTGGCTGTGAACTCGGTTCATTATCAATCACTCCATGCTGCACATACCTCGCCAAGGTTTAAGTTCATGCATCTGTTCAGTATAAGCTTGGCCACTTTTATTGGTTAGCAAAGGGCATAAAACATCTCCTAGCCTTCGTGGTTCTACTCCAAATGAACACAATATGTTAATTGATCATGTCAAATCACTGTGCGAGGGTTATATATGTCATATTGTGAAGCCATGTTCCTTTAGAGAGCAATGTAATAAAAGGATTTCAAGGTAAGGGGATCTAGTGGATACTTTCACCTTTCCTTCTTATTCTATCAAAAAAGTAGGCATCATTTCAAGGTTTTTTTGAAAGCTCATTAATTTAAAAGCAAATGTCATTCCCAAAGTGAACATGGGCCTCATACCAGTGCTTCATTTCATATTTATCCGTAGTATTATAGAAAATCTAATTTGTAAAAATGTAGTTTTTCACAGAGGTCCTCTCTGCTCAGCAAACCAAATTAAATAAAAACAATGGTTGTTACAGACCACAAGCTCAATTATTAGCAGAGCTAAGGGCAAGAATTCAAACACTTCATCTCTCTCATGTCTTCCTTTGATAACATGGGACTAGTCATCAAGATAATGTGTAACTGAAAAGAAACTCACAAATGTTGGATCTGAGAAAAATTAATTCATTGAGCTTATTTCAAAAAACAAATCTGATTAATCACATGCTGAAAGCAAACCGAGTAAAGGAAATTTAGTCCACTAGGCTCAAAGGCTTTCCTTTGAAATTATAGCTAACTCTGAACTCTGTTATGGCCTCTAAGGTCCTCTGTAACAGAGTCCTGCTTTGCTGTTGCCCCTGCTACTCCTATCACCCAGAAGATATTCTTTGTACATTGTTGCTGTGGGTTGAGAGGTATTCTTATACATTGTTGCTGTGGATTGGGAGGTACTCTTTATACACTGTTGCTCTGGGTTAGGAGGTGGGCTTATACATTGTTGCTATGTGTATTCCCCCCATCAGCTCCTCTTTCCATCCAGCATTACATGACTTCAGAATCGTCTTCTCATGCTGTCTTTAACCTACCAGATCTTCCCCCTTTAATATTCTCCATAGCAGCCATCACTACCTGACAATTCCCAATGTTCATTAGTTATGCTCTGTCTCCTCTACTACAGTATAAGCAACACTATAAGCAGTACAAAATTAGTGGTCTGTCTTTAACTGCTGTATCAAAACAAAACAAAAACAAACAAAAACCAAAAGATAAGTCATTCAGACTACACAGACAAGGAAAAGGAAGACATGAAACAAGTAAAAACAGCAAGGAGCAGCCAGGGCTCCAGGATGGCTGAGGTTTGCACTGTCATTGTTGTACAGACATTCCTGGGCTGCTTCTAGAGCTCCTTTGATTGGTGGGCTGAGCACTCACTGGGAACATCAGCATAGTTGAGCATCACCCTGAATGAACATTAAGCCTGTGGCATTTCAGGGAAGCTAAGCTCTCTTTTAATGAATTTTTTTCCCCAAGTCCAGACTTTAAATTAAAATGTATCATTTCTGAAATAAAATTCTTCCAAACTTTAGCTAAGATCAGAGAACTCTGGGAAAAGAAGAGGGAAGACATCAACTACTGTTGGTGTGTGTAGTGAGATATTCACCTAGTCCTCACCTGTGGCTTAGACCACGCCCATTGGGGGTGGAGACAGGGCCAGATGTGACCTGGGGGAAAAGGCTGAGGAGGGGGTCAGAGGAGGCTCTCTGGCTGGCAATGCTCTCCCAAGTTAACACTCAGTCTAAAAGGAAAAGAGCCTACTTCAACTCAGCTCCCCCACCCCTTCTTGTTAACCAAATTCCTAGGAATTCAACTGTGTGTGCTTCCAAATCTAAAGCCTCTGCAGGCTCCCTTTAGCTCTGATAACTGAAGGGGGTCCTGTGGCTGCCAGGCATCCTAAAGCCCTCAAGCAAATAATACCTGCCTCCAAAGTCTCAATGCCTGAATAATTATATTCTTTCCCAGGAGCCTGGCAATTCCAGGCAACACCTACCCCATGACACACCAACACCCTCTGAGCAGAAGCTGCTTAAATTAAGGCGACCCTATTCACCTCCCACACAGTCCTGAACCCAATGCAGTTTGCTGCTCAGGGGGCAAACTGTGGGAGTATTAGTCATATGCAGTATCTTCTTCTACTGCCAAACTACAACCCAAATCTAGACATGGAAAAACCAGGTTTACAAATACTAGTCAAGACAGCTTGGCCTCCAGCTAGCCCCAATATTATGTAAACATGTATGGCTTTGTCTTCCACACATTACAGAAGAAATTGTCCACCCTAGGTACACATGAGAATCATCCAGGGAGATTTGAACAGGCTGATTCTCAGGTTCTGTTCAGACCAGTTACACTAACTAGTTGTTTAGGACAGGGGTGGGGTAGGATTGGGGAGACTGAGGGGATTTCAGCATAGAAATGTTCACGTTACAGAATGACTGTAATCTTTGGTGTTGTTTATAACGTGTGCAGAGTTTGAGATCTACCGTATTTCAGAAAGATCTGCGTTCAGCTATGAGGGTACTTTCTGGGCTTCCTTTAAACTTAAGTAACTAATGATTGCATTTGTATACTCAACACACACACACACACACACACACACACACACACACACACACACAGCAACAATAAACCAATTTTATATGGAAGACAGTGGCTATAACCACATATGTAATTGTAAGGGGATTAAGGGGGTGCTCTGGAGACTGGTATAGAATTTTGTTACATCAGTGTCTCAGGTTGTAAATCTTAGGTTGTACATTGTGATGTATATCGATTTCTTTATATCAAGTAAAAATAAAAAGGAAACAAAATGAAAGTTAACTATGTCTTTCAATCTCCATTCCTTACTTACTTTTCATTACCAAATCAGTATTTTTCCATATGTTCTTTATATCCTTAGGGTGTCTATTGCTGTGAGGAGACACCATGACCACAGCAACTCTCATAAAGGAAAACATTTCACTGGAGCTGGCTTATTGTTGCAGAGGTTTAGTCCATTATCATCATGGTGGGACATGGCAGCATGAAGGCAGACATGCTGGAGGAGCTGAACATTCTACATATTGAAGACAACAGGAAGTGACCTGAGACACGGGATGTGGCTTGAGCATATATGAAACTTTAAAGCCCTAATAGTGCCACTCCCTTTGAGGGCATTTTCTTTCAAACCACCAAATTATATATATATATATATATATATATATATATATATATATATATATATATATATATATATATATATATATCAAATATATACAACCTGTTAGTGTTGTTCACATACATTTGTATTTAGGGATGACCACTTGGGGATTGGGCAACCAGGAGTCTCAATATTTTCAAATATTATTTACAAAATGTTAAAGTATTCTAGAACAGTAGTTCTCAACATTAATAATATTTGGACTGCCCCCACTTTTTTTGTTTTGTTTTGTTTTTAAGACAGGGTTTTTCTGTGTAGTTCGGACTGTCCTGGAACTTACTGTGTAGACCAGAATGACCCTGAACTCAGAGACCTTCCTGCCTCTGCCTCCGAGTGCTGGGATTAAAGGTGTGCACTAACATGTCCTGGATGCTGGGACCCTTTAATACAGTTAGTTCCTCATGTGTGGTGACCAACAATCATGTAATTATTTTCACTCCTACTTCATAACTGTAATTTTGCTACTGTTACAAATCACAATGTTTAAATACATGAAATATAAGCTATCTGATATGTAACCCCTGTAAGAGTGTGGTTAGACCCCACAAGGGGAGGGGAGAGGTCTTGGCCCACAAGTTGAAAACCACTAGTCTAGAACCAAATAAAGCCACAATTAAAGTGTAACAAAGTCAAGTTATTATGAGAAGTGTAGAGATACCATTAATATTAAATGTTTTTCTCTCTCCTCTTTCTCTGTTTCTCTCTCTGCCTCTCTCTGTCTATCTCTCTTTCTCCAAGTTGGCCTGGAATTCACTATCTATCCCAGACTGTCCCAAACTCATTGGAATTTGTAATTCTCCTGCTTCAACCTTCAAAGTTCTGGAGTTAAGAAGTGTACAGACACATCTGGGTTAAAATGGTTCTTTCTTGGTGATATATGCAAAAGGAAATGAAAATGTCTCTTTCACTGTAATCATTCAGTTAAAGATAGAAAGGTATCTCTTTTTCTTCATTTTCCCAGTATTTTGAAAAAACGTAACTCTACATGATTCATCCCCTGTTTATATTCTGACCTTCCTGAGGGCAGGTGTCATGTCCCCATGCCCTGCCTTGGCATTTACTGAGTGCACCACACAGCATATATTGTTTGCTTAACAGATATTTTATGAATGGATGAACAAATGAAATGGCAGGATGCCTGGAAAAGATCTCCTTATGGAACTTAGCTCCTGAATGTTTTAGACACATCAGGTGAGTATGCATGCTTTACCCATAGTGAATGAAGATCCCTCTTGATAACACTTTCTGCTCAAAACAAAAACAAACAAACAAAAAATAACAAGGCTAATATTCCCCATTATCATTGGCAAATTTCTTTCCATTATTCACTGACTGTTGAAAGCTATGTGTTCTTATTTCTTAAAATTCTCCCCAATATGCACTTTTGGTGCAAATATATTTGGAAATACTGTTTAAACAAGGTTATTTGTGGCTTTTATGTTCCAATACATGTTTAAATTTGTACTGAGTGTGTAATACTTTTCATTTATTTAGTCATGGAACAATTTAAATTAAAGGTCTTCTGGAATCACTGTTTCGTTGAACTCAGTTTGGAAAACACTAGCTTCCATCATACCAGCGTAATTCCTTAGTCAGATGTTCAAGGACATTAAAGATCCATGTGTCTCTCCTATGGCCCTACTTCTTGGATCTGCTTAACATATATCACATACACCTAGAGCCATTCTTATTGTCCTTAATGAGGATGTTATTTCCCCACCTCCCATATCTGTCTCTACTTCAGACTCCAGACATCATCTTTTCAAAGCCTATTGCTCTCTTCCAGTCTGCAGGGCTCTCACTTAGACTCCTGGTGTGTGTTCTTAACAGGCAGCAGGCAAAAACTGCCTATGGCCAGAGTGACCATTTTTCATCTAGTAATATTTCTCAGCTGTAAATAGCGCATAATCTCTTTCAGACTTCAATTCCATGAGGACAAGAACTCTGTTCTGTTTAGGTGGTCTGGCCACAGTGCCCTGGGCAGAGTGAATACTGAACACTAGTTAAGTGTTCCTTCAATGTGAGCTCTTGCCTGCCTTGGAACTTAGCTTTTATCACAAGATGAGAGTGATGACAGCTGCTTCCACTGTCACCAGCCCTTCCCTGACTTTCCGATGCTTCATTACTCCTCCTAGCATCCTTTCCTAGCTAATTGGGAAAGCACCAACAGTTCCCACTAACGTGAATATTTGGAACTTACTTGAACACTAACTTGAACTTAACATTTTACCTTATTAAGCACATGGTTAGCTACAGAAATAAAAATTAAGTTAGCTTCATTTGTTTAGAATGAGATCCAACAGAATCTTGTGTCACTATCCCTAGTACAATGTTGTCAAGACGAACATACCTGCAAAGTAGTCTCTCCATATCTCATGTTGTAAGATGGTGCCATTCCAAAGACAGTCTCTGCATAGTTGATGTTCAGAAATAATTGAGTGATGTATAGATTTTTGACAGCTAAGGGTGTTTATTAGCTTCTCAGTGAGGGAAGCGCTTTTAGGGGAACTTTTATATTAATGGCATCGTCTAAGCAAGCTTTTGTTTCAGGTAAAACTTTTGGAGAAAATGGATATGCCCAGAGGTGTTCCCATCCACCACAAGCTTAGCATGTTCAAAAGTAACCCTTTCTGCTGTTTTTACTTTGGCAATGTGCCCTATGAACTTGAGCTAAGCTTGCTCAATAATGTGCTGGCTGGTTTTCCGTCTAGAACCTTGATCTTATACTGAATATGCTCGGGAATGTACTCTGAGATATTTCCGCTCATGAATATGTACAGGCTCTCCAAATAAACCCTGCATATTTCCTTTGTCTAACGGCATTACTTTGGATATAACTCTTGGGCTCTTCTTACCTGCAGCAGGCAATGTTTGCTTTTGCCTTTGCATACACTAAGATGAGGGCCTCCTGCATTTTATTTCCAAGTTTCCCAAATCTACTTCACTAAACTTAAATCAGTTGGAAGCAGAAAGGGCAGTGCTTGAAATGCAAAGAAAGTTCAGGCAGCTAAAGGGATGGGAAGTGTAACTGTGGGAACACTTTCAAGGCAATAAAGTATTGCATTATCTTTAACAAGTGTGTTCTCAATCAAAAGTGATTTTTGTCCCTCAAGCAACATTTGGAAAGACCCAGAGGCACTGTCCACTGTTACAAATGGGATCAGGGTACTACTGGCATGCGTTTTGTTGAGACCAATATACTAAGCATCTTCAGTAGACTAGGCAGGGCCTCCAACAGAGTGAGTCAGCTCAGAATGTCAGTAATGCTGGACAGAGAAAGCTTGCTCTGAGGCAAACAGTGGAAGTTAATGGAGCAGACAAAATCCCCTGGCTAGTGGAGAAAAGGAACTTGCTTAATAAAATGCGTATTAGTAACTTTATGATGCACACTGGTGATAGTTTTAAAAAACTTCTGTTTTCCCTAATAATGAAAACCAAAGCTGTGGAAAGATGTAACAGAAAATTTACCCACAACATACAATTCACCGTTGGGCAATTTCTCTAAGTGGTAGGACAGCACACAACATTAAGAGAAACATTAACATAACAGAAAAAGAATGATAGCTTAATCTAATTCCCAGGGAAGCAAAAGCAGAAGTGTTGTCTTATAAATGCTCAGCAATCTTCCTATCTGGTAAACAATATTCAGTGTCGTAAACCCCACTGCACCTGGCCTGCTTCTCATGTGTCTTTGTAGTAGCACTGTAGGTTGCAAACATTCCTAAACAACACAAACTCCTTCTCTTCAGTCACCTGTACTTTACAAATCTGCTACAGTGGCTCTGGATTCTGCAACAGTAGTTTTCAGCACCTGTAGTGGGCTCACCTTTCCTAGGGCTTTCTGACAAACAGAATAATAATGGACATGTGCTTTTTTTAGTGGCAATGTGTTCAGTTTGGGGTGTGTTCATGTTTACTTATGGGTGTTTCACAATTTTAGGCTATGATAGTAAATAATAAAATTTATTCTTAGTTTTAATTAAATACACGTTTAAAGTAATTTATCTCAGTTTTGTTGTTATTTTTTGATTCAGGGTGTCACTAAGTAACCCTAAGTCAGCCTCAGATTTGTGACAATTGTCCTGTTTCAGGCTCACCAGTGCTTAGATTACAGGTGGGAGCTTCTATATGCAAATTAAACCCCATTCTAAAATGGTCAATGGGGGCTACAGGAATAGCTCAGTGGTTAAAAGCACTTGCTGCTCTCCCAGAGGAACAGTTGTGGTTCCCAATACCCACATGGCAGCTCAATCATCTATAATTTTAGTGCTAGGGGTACTACTACCTTCTTCTAGCTTCTGTAGGCACATGGTGAACAGACATACATGTAGATAAAACATGTATACACATAGAATAGGTAAATGAAAATTTGATGCATAGTAAATTATTTTGAAAATATTTTCATTTTAAACATAAAGGAGTAGGACTCTTTAGCATATAACATGCACGTTATGGGAATAGCTGAAAGTTCAGGTAGTCGCATAGAACTTTGCTGTGGAAAGGTTTGAAATAGTCTTAAATGTGATTTTGTTGTTCATTTGTTTTTTAAGGGCAGGGGCTCAGGGCTGGGGGGATAGCTCAGCAGCCAATCAATCACACTTGTTCTTGCAGAGAATCTAGGTTCTAGTCCCACTAGCTCACAACCATATGTAACTTTAACAATATTGAATCTGATGCCCCTCTTGTGGCCTCTGTGGGCACCAGGCATGCACATGGTTTACAGATACATAAAATAACACAATCTTTAAAGTCAAATAGAATAAAAGTAAGTCCAAGAATAAGCAGAAAATTGAGGAACAGTTCAATTAATTTCACTAATATAATGCTACATATTAAATTACTATGCAGCTACTATAAATCAGAATGTTAGTGAAGGCTGATTGCTGCTATAAGAACTAAAATATAGGATAAGGGCAGAGTCTACCATAAGTTTCTAGTTTGCATATTTAAATAAAAGCCATTCGGAATGTATGCTCATGCTAAGAACAGCGAACTGAAAGCAAGATGATGGGGGTGATTTATATTCTTTTATCCACATACATTTACACTTAGTAAATTCCTAAATTAGAATATAATACTCTACACCGAGAAACATGAAAACTAAGATCATCTGGGATGTATCACTTAACAAGTATTTGAGTTGAAAATAACTCATAAGAGTAATAAGAGCTCTTTGCTATACAAAACAAATAATTAGCAATACAATTATACAGGCCTTTCTCTTCCTCTTGTGCACTGCCTGGTAGATATTACTCGGCTTCTTTGTCCTTCCTCTTTTGTTCTGATTAGCACCCTGACATTGATGCTCCCCTTACACATCTTCCTCTTTTCCCTCTGGTGTGCAATAGTCTTCTTACCTAACTGTGCATGATCTAGTTCAGCTATAAAATGATGTCAAAGTTAAGTGTTGTTTGCCTTTAGTTAGTTAAGTGTTGTTTACCATATTTTAAATGATTTCATTTTTATAGACAGCCATTTATAGTTCTTTTCCTTAATTTTACCTTTAAGGTTATAGTTTAATCACATGTCCTTCCTCCAAACTCCTTCAAATTCATGGTCTATTTTTAATAATTGTTATTGCATGCATATCTGTATATGTATGTACATATACATTCCTAAATATAGCCCATTCAGTCTATAATGATACCTATATGTATGTTTGCAAGGCTGACTGCTTGGCACTGAACAACCAATTGGTATGCTCTTCCTGGGAAGGGCCACCACTGATGTTCCCAGGTCTCTCAGTTGTGGAGGATTGGGCCCTCATGGGCTTTTCTCTGTCTAGTTCGGCATGTTGAAGGAGGGTCAAGTGAACTAGCAGGATACACATGATATGATAAGGAACATGAAAAAAGGGGGGACACTTATGAAAAGGGGAGGATGTCAATACAGGAGAAGAAAGGAGGTGGGTAGAATAGCAATAAGGATATCTGAAAAAAGCCACGTGTAATCATACTATTAACTAGTCACCAAAACAAAACAAATAAAAATCCCTATAGTTCTTTACGTAGCACAGACAGCAGTGCTGGGCAGAATAGGCAGGTGGGTTTCTGCTGCTCAGTAGGCAGCTGCCTTAGATTACTTGGTGAGATCCAGGCCAGCAGAAGACCCTGCCTCTTATTGCTGCTGCATTCACTGAAAAAGTTCTCCTTCCTTCACTCCCCTGTTTTATGTTGGTCTGTGCACACAGCAAGGTTCTGTTTGGTGCGTGATATATAAAGTGATGCAAGGGGAAATGACTGAAAGTCGAGCAGCAGTTGACAAAAGTCTTCCCTGGGGACCTGATATTACATACGTGGTATCATTATGCAGGTGAAGAGGGCAGGGTGTGCCTAAGGGTGGAAAGCAGGGGCAGGAACCATCAATATATGAGATTTATATTCTTGAAATCTTGTGGTTTCATTCAGCACTTTGTAATTCATTCATTCACTCAGCAATCTGTGCATGCTTCCCAGGGCTACAAGTTTTTCCAATACCTTTAAATTCCTACAAGTCCCCTATGTGATGTGCAATGTTGCTGGCACTTTCTACCTGATGTACTGAAGAGAAAGTGGGTTGTGAACTGGATGGGGAGAAAATATGCATGTAAATAGTGAGAGAGACCACTTGCTGAACCTCAGCTCAATCCCGCTCACAGGAGACATCTGGTTTCTGGGGAAGCCAGTGAATGAAACTTGCTGAAAAGGCTTCAGATAGCTCCAGTTTCTAGATATGTTAGTCAATATTTGCCTTGTTCCATATTAGACAAAAATCAATTGGAAGAAAACATTTTTTTGATTTCTTACTTTTCTTCTGATTAGTACTTCAGGCAGAACACAACTTTTAGTTCTGTTCCTTTCGTCTAGGCATTTTATTATTCATCGAAGTAGGCAATTTTCATAACTATTACCTTTTTGAAAAAAAAACATAATTTATGTCAAAGGGAATAAGATCCAAGTAAAACAATGGGTTTTCCCCATTTATCCCACCAGCTTTAGCATGCTATACTTAGTGTGCCTACACTACATCCTAAAATAACTTCCAAAGAGTTTTGAAATTAGTGCACCCTAAAAGGATTAAGCTGTCACCAGGAAAAAAAATAACTATGAAAAATTCACCTGAGGTGAATCCCTCTTCGGTAGTTACCTAATAGTCTTGTGGGTTAAATAAGTGCTTTCTCTTCTGCCTTGATCACGTCTGTTACATAATTCCTTTCTTTCCAAGCAAATGGAAGAAACAAGAGAGGGGAGCTATGTAAAGGCTACAATTAGTAATGACAGGCAATTTGCCGCAAAACCAGGTCTGTGTTGGCAGTTGCATAATCAGCTCCTCAGCAACTTCTGTTTTCCTCCCAGAAGTAATGGCTGAGCAGAGTGGGAGCCAGGACTGCTCTGTGTTTTCCTATTTCCTGAAGATAACACACATGCACCAAAGTGCAAAAGAAACTCCTAGAGAGAAGACAAACCTGCTTGACCACAGGATGATAAGAAACTCAATGTCTGTGGAGAGGTTGGAATGTTGCAGGTTCAGGGCCAAGTTACAAATTACCCTGGATTATCTTGGCCCCTTAATAATCATTTACTACCTGCCACTGTTTGTGATCTGACGCATTTGTGACTATGATGTAAGTCCTTTGGAATATCAAACAAACCCCTAGGTTCTGTCAACCACACAGCCAAGAGTGTATTTCCAATGTATTTGCAAAATATCCTATTCTTTGTTCTGTTACTGTAAAACGTCATGCAAATGCTACTGTGTTGCAGCATGGAACTGGGTGGGGGAAGGTAGAAAGAATCTGTGTTCCCAGGCCATGGTCCATCCCACTTGGCTCCAGAAAACTATCTTGTATCTCTTCCAAGCTGAGAGTTATGCTTTCCTGTAAACAGCAGGAACTGGCAAGACTTGAGAGAAGACAAGTAGTCAATAAAACTTCCCAGGGTAGAGAGTTGGGGTCCTCCTTTACCCCAGCTTTCAAGACATATGCATTGTCCCCTGGAGGAATGACTATTTCCTAGCCTCTCTAAAAGCCACATGAGACTTCATTGTCAGTGACAAAATTAGGTGGAAGGGTGTTTACTAATCCTTCCACTTCACCCTCGCTACACCCTCTTCACTGCATGGAGTCAAGGTAGGGCTGGACCATGTAGCTCATGCCTGCAAACGTAGTACCAGGGAGGGTGAGGCAAGATAACCATTAAGTTTGCTATATTCAGGCTAGACTGGGCTACAGAGTGAGACCCTGTCTCAAAATAACAACAACCCACATACAAAGAAAGTAAATAAGCAAAACAAAGCACACCAGAGTGGTAGTGGGGATGTGGGTGTCTCAGGGAATGAAAAGCATCTAATGTTCCTCCTGTCATTGTGAAAAATGACACACTTTAGGCTGTTTGTGTCCATGATTTTGGCTATTAGAGGAAGAATACCCAGCATTAGAAAGCTTCCACTCCTCTGTGCCATGTTTTGAATTTCATCCTGACACTGCCTCCTAGCACCTATTTTATGACCTGTGTTCTGAGCTTTTAAATAATCATAGCAATTTTTAAAAATACTTTTATTTTGTGACCAGTTTTTTAGTTCAATGGAAGAGGCATACAAGAGACTTTCTTGAAATAATGAGCCATGCAAATCTTGCAGTCTTCTTTCAGAAAAAGGATGATTTGTCTTCTCAGCAAACTTGCACTATCACTGTTGGGGCAGTAAAATTAAACTTATACTGGAAGGTCAGAAAGTGGACTCTTCCATATGAATAAAAAGGGTTGGGTAAACTTATACTGGAAAGTCAGAAAGTGAACTCTTCCATATGAATAAAAAGGGTTGGTTGGGACTATGGAATCAGTAGCTAGTTGTTTTCCCTGCCAGCCGCCAGACCGCCTGGTCCCGCTGCCATGCTAGCCTCCAATAACACGCAGAGACTCTGTATTTTATATAAGGCTGTTGGCTAGTTACTAGTTTGTTACCAGCTAGCTCTGTCTTAATGATTAACCCATTTCTACTATTCTAAGTATTTCCACGTGGCTCACCTTACCGGCCGGAGTGTTGCTGGCATTCTACCTCTCCGGGCTCTCCATGTTGACTCCTCCTTACTACTTCCTCTTTCCTCCTTGTCTCCTAGCCCCGTCTATCTTGCTTTCCCATTGGTCCACACTGCTTTATTCATTAACCAGTATGAGAAGCATATTTACAGAATAACATCTCCCATAATCTCCCCTTTTTTGTCTAAAATAAAAAGAAGGGTTTTAACCTTAAATAGCAAAATATACCATACAACACTTATCAAATAAGAATCACAGTTAACAATATTTACTCCATTAACATTTTGTAAGATTTAAGAAAATATTTCATCATCTATCCTATCTTTGTGAGTTCAAAGTCTTATATGTAACTTATCTTTAATCTTAACTAAGGAAAACTATAACTACCCCCCATGGCAGCTACTGAGAGACACAATAGATAGTTAAGCACCAAGCAAAAGAGGGCCTGGTATTTACAGCCATGCAGCTATAAAATAGATTTTGGATGTTGGTGTAAATTTTTCTAATTATTAACTGATGTTGGTACCTAGTAAAATGAACCTCTTGTGTATGAGAGCCAATGTCTTTAAAGTGCAGGTTTAGGGTGTGGTTAAGCTAGAGCATTTGCCTTGTAGGCAGAGCATTTGCTTTTTAGGCTTTTTGGTGTTGAGAACCATCTCTGAGCTGTATGGTGGTTCTAGGTATAGTCAGAGTATGAGAATGATTGGCATTATAAGTAGAAAATACTGCAGAAAAATATCTCCATCTTAGTTTCAGGAAGCTGGATGTTGGTCTTCATCCATATTTAAAAGGGATTAAAAAGAAAGTTGTTAATAATCAACATTGTGGCACACACTTGTAATTCCAGGTACAGAAAGTAAAAGTAGGAGGATGCCAAATTCAAAATGAGCAATACTGTAAGACCTTGTCAAAAAAAAAAAAATAGGTCAGTTAGTAAGTAAACAGTTGCTCAAAATGGGGCTAACCCAACACAAAATGCAAATGCATGTACTAAGTTCTTTGGATGAGTAGATTATCTCCCTTTTCTCTGTTTGAATAGACCAATCTATTTATGTAGAAATGAACCAACTAGAAAACTTGAATGATAGAAAAGTATTGCATGTTTACCTGATATTTCATATTTATTGTATTTTTAAATATACAGAAAATGTCCTATCCCATGAGAGATTGAAATAAAATAGACACACGAAGAAGCAACTACTCCTCCACACATACATTAAAAAAGCCTTAGGGTTTTCAAAAGAGTTCCTTGGCATCTCTTCGGAGATTTGTAGCAATACAAATTCCATAGTAGGTCTGTCATAGACCCACAGAAGCCCAAAGTGAGGGGTGAGCCCAGCCCGTGTTCACACATCCTGGAGATGCTGGCTTACAGATGGGGAGTTGCTGCCCTAAGACACACTGCTTAACTCAGCCACCTTGAAGCACCAGGAAAATGTGCCTAGCAGTGATCTAAGCAATGTGCATTCATGTAATCGTTTAATTTCACATAGTGTGCTTATCATTCCATTTTACAGGTCATGAATACATGGGAATGGCAAGCAGGTGCCACAGTTCATACCCTTAACCTCTAGAGCCCAATACTGATTAGTAAAGTAATAACAGTTTACTAGCCAAAGTGTTTAACCTTTCAGAAAACAGCTCCTTTAATACATTTTGGCCATTCATCTCCAGAAAATTCTTAAGTAGCACTCTGGCTTACTCACATATTTTTGGTCAAATGATCTGTCAGAGCCTTTGGCAGTCAATTTTAACAATTTTTTGTCCTATTATATACAGACTGTATAGCTGACAATTCAAATTCTTTTCTGCAAATACACATAGTTCTCTCCCTTCCTTCCTTCTTTCCTTCTTCCCTTCCTTCCTTAATATGTATGGATGATTTTCCTACATGTGTGTCTATGAGCCATGTGTGTGCTCGGTGCTCATAGAGACTAGAAAAGGGCACCAGATCCTCTGGAACTGGAATTATTAATGTCTGTGAGCTTCCATATGGATGCCGGGAGGTGAACCTGGGTCCTCTGGAAGAGCAGGCTTCAGGGACAGCAGCTAAGTAAGAAAGAATACAGCACATACAAAGCAATTTGGATATAGAACGTGGGATGCAACAAGGAAGATATCCAACACATGCCAGATGGCACTGCTATTCCTTAGGTAATGTGAGAGGGGCAGGAGAACAGGACCATGAGGTCACACTGTCATAGCTGATACTGCAGTGGAACAAAAGTCTGTGACAGTCAGTGCTGATGTTCCTCTAGTCTTCTCCGTCCTCCTCTTCTTTGTATGGGGGGAACTCTACTATCTGATGCTTTTACAGAGTCAGCATAAGATGTTAACTAGAACTAAATCATGGGCTTGTTTCTCTCAAACAGACAGGAGCAGAAATAAAATTAACTTTCTTTAAGGAAGACCTGAGGAGACACCTGAAGATAAATGTTCTACTTCCCTGAAGCCAGGACTGTCTGAGTGAAGATGATGCCATTTTCATGACACCTAAATCAGGAGGGCTTTCAGTACTCAGCTTCCAGCTTCTGCAGTGAGTATCTTATTTAAACAGTGTAGGAGAAGCAAATGGGATGAGAAGGCCAAAAGTTACCGAGTGAAAAAAAGGGAAAAGGATGTTAATCCTACTGTCTCATCAAGAGCCACCAGAGCTTTTTATAGTTGAAAAGATTTTGTTAAGTTTCTATGTAAACTCATGTCACAGATTAGTTCAACTTTCATGCTAAGGAATTTTTGGTTCACACAGTTCAGAATATCTAGCACATGCATCTGACTGCTAAGAGAATATTTCCTTGAGATGGCCAAAATTCTCTAAAATCCAGTACTGACAGAGGATAGCTACAAGGAAAATCTAATTTAATTAAGCTACACATTAATTAAAAATAACATATTAGACTTCATTGATGGAAAATGATGTATACAATTTGGGTCAGCACAGGAAAAATCAAGGTGTGCTCTTGTAAGAGAGAGAAAGCAAAAAAGGGGGACAATGAGGGAGAGAGGGAGAGAAGAGAGAAATGGAGGGGGCACAGAATAGTGCCCTTGCATGTATATCACCCCTTAGCAAAAGTCTTAACTGCAGACTGTAGTAAGTCAACTGGAAACAGATTTGTTCTTCTCTTAATAAGAGCTAAAGTGCCAAGCAACATCAGAACTGAAATACTGCTGCAGACCCCGTTGCTTCAACTGAAATTCTTCTCTGACTGTCAAATTCTCTCATAGCCAGGGCAAACATCCCCTGATTTTTTTCCCATGAAGGCAATCTTGGGATCCTTCAGGATATCCTGAGTGGAATGCCAAACTGTGACTGTAAGATCTGCCTTACATTGTGGCTGCTTCTGTCTCTCTATGATCCAATTCCAGATCTTCTGAAGTTGAGGTGGTTAGCTTCCTTTCTCTACCACTGTTTTTGAATTAATCTCTCCTTGTTTGTTCCAAAATAGTTTATTATTTAATTTTGTTCAATAAGAAATATTTTGAAAATTCAGGGAGTTCCCCAGGAGAACTGTGTTGGCTGAGGGCACTCCAGGAGACAGCCCACACTGAGATCACAGTAAGCTAGGCTTATTCCAGGAACAACAAGGAGCCTGGTATTTGTGGGAAAAGGCAGAAGACGGGGACACCAGTGTTTGGAGCAGAAATGGAGAGAAGCTGGATTCTGTATGGTTTTGTGTGATGTCTCAGACAAGACATGATGTGGGTGGAAGAAACAAGTTCCAGGCTAAGAGGACACCAGTGCAGGACTCAGGGGCCATTGTCTAGTCTGCTTAAGAACGGAATGTGGGTAATCTGAATAAAGTGGGGAGGTGGCTTTGATAGCCTTTGGGCAGCAGTAATACTACCTGACTTGGGTTTAAACAGATTCCAAGTTCTGTGCTTAGAAGAGATTCTAAGAGGCCAAGAGTAGAAACCACAAAAATAGTCAGAAGCTTACTGCAACAATCAAATTCACCCTGATTGTCTTTCAGGCTAAGATGATGGGACCTTGAAATGGAGCCAGACAGTGGTGGCACACACCTTTAACCCCAACACTCAGGAGGCAGAAGCAGGCAGATCTTTGTGAGTTCAAGACCAGCCAGGTCTACAGAATGAGTTCCAGTTCAGCCAGAGCTGCATAGAGAAACTCTGTCTCAATAAGAAAGAAAGAAAGAAAGAAAGAAAGAAAGAAAGAAAGAAAGAAAGGCAGGAAGAAAGGAAGAAAGAAATTAAATACAGGGGGAGGGAGAGACAGAGGAAAGGAGGGAAGGAAAAGGTTAGGTTTAGGATATGTTTTGAAGGAGTTTTAGAAAATCAAAACCACACTCACATCTAATGAGATGGCTCCTACTCAATAACAATGGAAAATGAGAAGGATTGCTGAGGATGGGGGTGCAAATGGTGCACTCACTTTGAAAACAGTTTAATAGTCTGAGAATTTCATGAGAACTTGGACTCATGACCTAGTAACCTCTACAAAGTCTCTACATCCTAAGTTTGAACAAGTTTTTATACCATATACAGACACGAGGCTCACTTTGACGGTTTCCAGGTCTCTGACATTCTGTGTTCCTCAGTGTAGTCAACTGAGAAGCTTGCTTCATATAGCCATCTTCTGGTAACTGCCTGCCACTCATCAGATAAACGAATCTATGGAATTCATCCTACATGGGATACACAGAGACTAAGGATAGCATGAGACTTCAAAGTCCAATCTCAATCACAGAATGGCAGCATGGGATATAACCTACCTACTCTAAGCCACCCAGGAAAAGGAGCCACAGGAAAGCCCAGTGGGGCACAGCCACAAGTCCAGCAGCCTCTTCCCCTGGGTCCATCTCCCTCAAAAACCCCACCTGTGGCTTGGCATACTGCCCCTTTGTCATCGCTTCCAGAGCTCATAAGACTTAAGGCTTTGCTTACTCCTGCAATAGTTAAAATTACATCAATAATTTAATGTGCCACTTTTTCTTTTCTCCAGAAACTTCAGTTTCTTGTATCTACATTTCCCTCTCCCTCAGTGTCTGTGTCACCCTGGTTTGTATGTCTGTTCTCATCTGTGTTCTGTTATGGTTTCCTCAGTTCTCACCCCATCGCCTCTATGGTACTGTCAGTTTGGTTTGTCCAGTTGGTTCTCACAATTCTATAACCATTTACATGTTCTGATTTCATTTCCATTTTTCCCCTCTACTCTTGCTTTTCTGGAACAGTTTTATCTCTGTGTTTCTTCTTTTCTTTGAGCTTCTTTATTAGAAAGAAGTTATTTTCTGTGTTGGATATGAGGTAATAAGATTCAGTTATTAAACCCTCTTTTATTTTCTCACTTTGTTCTAGCTTATGATAATTACTATATTGCACAAATCCAAAGCACTGTGTATAACAGGTAATATAGTCAAATTCACGTTTGTCTTATCAAAGATCATATTACTATTGTTTTTCACTAAATGTTTCAAATTTCAGTTGGTTAAGGCTCTTTCAGTCTGTTAAAACTTTTAGTTAAAAGATGATGAGTGGATGATCTCTAACCTATCCGTGACTCAAACTGTTAGCCAGTTATCTTGGGACACACACCCTGGGTAGCTTTATGCCCTTGAATTGTGGTAACTACTCTCATGACTGAACTTTCCATGTGTTGTACAGGGATGTGGGCACAAGCAAAAGGGATAAATGGTACCACAGTTTTGGGACACTTAGGCATTTCTTCTGACAATATAACCAGCCCAGGGAGGAGAACAGAATGTTCTCATGTGAGATTGTCTGAACCACCTTGAAGGAGGGGGTCCAGATATCATCTTTAATGTTTCACACTTCGTGCTGAAGTCAAGGCTTCCAAGTCAGTCAATCTTTGAGAAGTGAAGAGACTCCTAGCTCCATGCTTTCAAGCTACTTTGCTGCGTGATAACTATTCCCTGATGTTCTCCCCATTGCTTTCTCTTATCTGCTAAAGAAAAACCCCATTATAATATGGGTTCTTGAGAAGAACAGATCCAATGGAATAAATTGATATCAGAACTTATGAAGTCATCTCTAAAATAGTAACAATGGATAAATAACACTGAGAAACTGAGAACCAGTGTCACTCAGTCTTTGGGGCTGGGTGTCTCAGCTGTCACAGGAGCCCAGTGATACCTGTCTGTCACTAGGAATTGATGGGAGATGTTATTCTGTAAATATGTTTCTCATACTGGTTAATGAATAAAGCACTGTGGGCCAATGGGAAAGCAAAATAGGCAGGGCTAGGAGACAAGGAGGAAAGAGGAAGTAGGGAGGAGGCATCAACATGGAAAGCCAGGAGAGGTAGAACACCAGCGCCGCTCTGGCCGGTAAGATGAGACCACATGGAAATACTTAGATTAGTAGAAATGTCATTAAGACAGAGCTAGCAGATAAACAATAATAACTGGCCAACAGCATTGTATCAAATACAGAGTCTCTGCATGATATTGGGGGCTGGCGTGGTGGTGGGACCAGACTGGCAGCGGGCGGGCTGGCAGAAAACAACTAGCTACAGATGGCGCCCAACGTGAGGCATGAACCCACGACCCTGAGATTAAGAGTCTCATGAAGTGGGATTGAGAACTTTTACTTTAAAAAAAGGTTTTAGAAACAAAAGAACAAAGACAAGCAAGGCTTCTTGCTAACAGCATTTTTCTCAGTTGGGCTCTGTTTTGCTAGAGACAAACAGATTTGCATGGCTCCTTTAAGGGAGGTTTCCTGACTCAGCATAAGCGGCAAAAAAACTGCACGGATTTTAAAGAGCTCTGCAAACAATACATTGGTGTGTACGAACGCTGCAATGATGGTTTACAGTGTGTTTTAAAATATACATAGGGTTGGGAAAGAAAGAGAAAAGAAATAAAATGGTTTTAAAAAGACAGAGTGTGGCTGGGTGTGGTGGCACACACCTTTAATCCCAGCACTTGGGAGACAGAGGCAAGCAGATCTCTGTGATTTCAAAGTAAACCTGGTGTGCAGAGTGAATCCAGGACAGATAAAAGTTACACAGAGAAACCCTGTCTCAAAATATGTAAAAACAGAAGTAAAAAAAAATAAGAGTGATAAAAAAGCCACGTAAAGATGGAAAGCACAGAGAAACTTTAGATAATATACATGGATCTGTTGTCTTTAAATTGTTTGACTGCTGAGGAAATAACAACTGATAAAAGAAATGCTGCTGGATTAATTCAATATATATATTTTAAAAATATTTTGACTCCAAAATTTAAGTTCAAGGACAAGTTACTGGGGAAAAGGATTTCTAATTTTGTTTCCACAGAAAATGAAAAGCTGCGGATTCCTTCCAGACCAATGTGGTTTGATCAAGCAAGATCCCCTGAAGCATTATCCCTGGACAAAGCAGCCTTGCAGACTACAGCCAAGATTTCTGCATCTTCTTAGGATCCCCCATGACAGTGTCCCCTACAAGCAGGAAGTAGTTTGGAAAGAATTATGCTCAAATTCCCAAATATTGTTTATAAATGTTTGTTTTAATTTAAGTGGGGTTGGTTTTAAATAGTTAATTATCACAAGCAATCTTTTTAAAGGTAAAAAGGGAATTATAGTATAGATATGAATGCTTTGTTTTGGAATGGATTTTCATTTATTGATACAATTTAAGGTCAATTTTGTGATATGCATTTTCTCCTCTTGTTTAGTTATTGTGTTTATATAGCTCATTGAAAAATGTAATATATAATTTAGTGCAGATTATAGATAGTTACCTATAATAGTCAAAACTTAGGTGAGTTAGGTTTTCTAGATATATAGAGATGTATTTGAGATGGATAGGCATACTTCAAACCTTTCAAAGACCCACAGAATATGGCATTTAAAATGGTTTAGGAATTTTCTTGACAATGAGATACAACTGTTCCTGATAACACCACCTTCATCAGAAAGGAAGATGTACATTGAAGAAACTCATTACAAAGTTTGCTTTCAATATGGCAAGACTATCCATTTAAGCAAGGTACTGCTCTTGTCTAGACTGTTTGACTTTATGCAGTATAAACTGGACATGCAGGACCCACAGAAAAGTGACTGCTGAAACAAGATGGACAGTGCTACAGGGTTCCTGCTTCATGAAAGAGTCTTCTAGACACACTATGGCCTATGAGCTGAAGATGGAACTTTACAAAAGAACTTCAGGTGACTGACAAGGTGAGTTGTCTCTGTCATTTCTAGAGTTTATATATATTATTCTTCTGTGGTCTTTGAAGGAGTTGAAGACAGATAGTTATGGTTATAGTTTTCCTTAGTTAGGATTAAAGATAAGTTACATATAGGACTTTAGACTCACAAAGATAGGATAGATGATATTTTCTTTAAGTCTTACAAAATGTTAATGGACTAAATATTGTTAACTGTGATTCTTATTTGATAACTGTTGTGTGATATATTTTGCTATGTTAAGGTTAAAGCCATTCTTTTTATTTTAGACAGAAAAGAGGAGATGATGGGAGATGTTATTCTGTAAATATGTTTCTCATACTGGTTAATGAATAAAGTCCTGTTGGCCAATGGGAAAGCAAGATAGGCGAGGCTAGGAGTCAAGGAGGAAAGAGGAAGTAGTGAGGAGGAGTCAACATGGAAAGCCAGGAGAGGTAGCACGCCAGTGCTGCTCTGGCCAGTAAGATGAGACCACGTGGAAATACTTAGATTAGTAGAAATGGGTTAATCATTAAGACAGAGTTAGCCGATAAACAATGATAGTAACTGGCCAACAGCATTCTATCAAATACAGAGTCTCTGTGTGTTATTGGAGGCTGGCATGGCGGCGGGACCAGACCAGCGGCTTGGTGGGGGGGGGGGGTTGACCTACTCGTAACAAGGGGTGACTATCTACAGCTACTCAGTCCACAAGGCAGGACATCTCCATGATCCCAAATCTGGAACCAGAAGCCTGGCAGATTTCTTGGAGAGCCACTAGTCCCACATCCACGATGCAAATTTGGGAACACTGAGATGTTCTGCTATCAGTGAAGGAGAAGCAGCAGCAACAGCAGGGTAAACCTACTGGTGGCAAGATGGAAGGCCGAGGGGTAAATTGAAAATGTTCTTCCTGCTAACATAGCCTTTTTTATCTGTGGTACCACCAGAAGGTGCCTCCCATAGTCTAGGTGGGTCCTACATCAATCAAAGCGGCCAGGGCAATTCTCCAGGTGAGGCTCTCTGCTCAAGTGATTCTAATTTGTGGCAAGTTGACATTAAAACCAACACTGAAAGATATCAAATCAAATGGGTCAGAAGGACTCACATGAGATGAATTCTGGATCAGCTGAAAGGGAAGTATCTCAAGTGAGGGTGGAGACAATCAAATTGTGCGCCATATTCACATAGGAAACACTCAAAGAATAAATAAAACTAACATTAAAAAAAGCTAGCCTGTCTATAAACTTATATACTCATCATAGTTGTAGTAATGTTCCAGAACTGGATTGCCGTCATTCTTCCCAAAAAGGAATCAGAAGCAAAGACCCTTGCAGAAGAGGCCGGTCCCAGGGCAAAGAAAAAAAAAGGATAAATTTATTTTGGAGCATTCTGCTGAACAAATGATGGAACCTTATTAAAAAAAAAAAATGGGTTTTTGTCTCCTTTATCTGCCTTCCTGTAAAGGGCTGGGAGCAATGCCCTCTTGCTTTCCTCTGCTTGTGGCTGTCACAAGCTCAGGATGGTTTTCTTAGAGTTACAAAACAAGCCAAATTTTAGTTAGGTTTGTAGTGATTGTAGCAGAAATGATCTCCTAACTGGCTTAGATTCTGTGCCATTCAAACCAGCCTGACTGCCATTAGCCTGAATTGAAAACTGACATTTTTTTTATAAAACAATTGAGAATAAGAAACTCCAGATTATTCAGCTATATGGTTTGTATAGTGTAAAGGAAGCCTCGAGTGAATGGGTGTGGTTTTGACATACACACAGCAATGTCAAGGGCTTGGTGGCCCCAGGCTCACTGATTTGGTAAAGACTTCTTTGTGGGATCAAATATGAAAGAACAGTGTGTGCAGAAAATGTCCTCCAGAACATTCTCCACCAAGATGTTTATGGCCTAAAGATAGTTCCCCTATAGAAAGTATTCCTACAGATATTAGCCAAAGCTATCCTCCTGATCCAGCTGTATACCATAAAATCTGCCTCCTTGTTTAGTCATATGCTATAACCCCAGTTCTCTGTTCAGCTCTCTGGAATAAACACTAAGTTTCTGGGGTGCTGTAGTTTCTCCAGCAGATAGCCCAGTGCACCCGAACCCTGCTTCTGCACATGTCGCTTCCTGTGCAGGCCTGTGTCTGTATTTTCCTCATTTCCTCTGCACCCAGCTCATATCTGTCCCTGGAGTTGTGCAGGATGTGGCAATGGTCTGTTCATACTTATATGGAATTACATATTGGGTCTCAAACCAAACCTTTAACTATCAAAACTCAAGGTCTCCTTTCATACTTTGTATCTTCCATTTCCACCAGATGAAGTAAGGAAGGTTTATTGACTGACCAAAGAGGATGCAAAGGTCTCCCTGGCTCCCTGAAGATGTTTCAGTATCTTGCTATCACCACAGTGAAGGAGCAGGTACAGAGTTGAGAGAGGACTCCTCTTGGCTTTGTCATTAAGTAACTGGGAAAAGTTGAAGGCATAGGGACAGCTCTCAGCCTCTCATTTGCAAAATAAAGAGTTTATGTAAATTCTAAGTTGTATTTGATCTCTCTTCAAGGTCAAATGTTTTACGATTCTTTTTTATAGAACTGGGGAGCTTAAAATATGCATAATATTGACACACATATGGTGACCTTTATTGATGGGCACATTACAAACTAGTGAAGGAACCCACAGGATAAGAAGCTATATTCACCTGAAATGGATACATGTGTCAAAGCAAAACAAACTTCTAGACTTACATTATCAATAACACGTTTTTTAAATTAAAAATGCTCTTTGGTGCAATTTAACAGGAAACATAAGCTGTAGTTGTTTTATATTTTTTCTTTTCTTTTCTTTTCTGAAAGTCTGTTTCATTTCTTTTATAGCTAAACAAAAAGTATTCGGGTGATCCATGGGTGATAAATCATTTGCTCACAATGCATGGGCCTCAAACCATAAGATTCTTTTGAGAGTCTGTAAGAAAAGGCGTCAAAAGCTACAGCTCGCGCTACCAATTATAACGATGCTAACTTTAGTCAGATTTCGGTTTGTCCTCGTCTGCACAATGATGATAATGTCTAATTTGGACTTTCCAATGTAAGCATTGTTATGAAATCGTCTGTAGTCCAAAGATTGCTTAGAAATGGCAAAAATAACCTTAATTCTTGCAAATCTGGACAACAATATGCAGCATAAAGAGAATGTAAAGTTCATTGCATAACACAGAAGAGTAGGGAACAGCCCAGTCTCCTTCTATAGAAGAACCCAGCCCTAGAAACAATCTATTTTATTCAAGTTTACTTGAAAAAGCTGTATTTCCCAGCAACTTTCTGTTCTTGTGTGGTCCACAGCAAGAGCTCAGAAAACAGGCAAGGTATTTAAAAGCAGGAGAGGTTCTGGTCACATTTCTATCAATTAGACCTTTTGACTATACAGGTTGAATATCTCCAATCCAAATTTGTTTATGAATTTAGAGCCTTGTAGGTTTTTTGTATTATTGTTTTCAGATTAGGGGTGCTCAGTTGGTATAGTCTATGAAACACTTCTAATCCCCTTTTAGATAATGAACTTTCTATTTAGCTTATCTGATTGTTTTAACATTGAATTCAGAACAAGCAAAACTCTATCTAAACATCCTAAACTTCTTATCTGCAAATTCTAAGCAACTCTGCACCACTGACTAGATCACTCATGGTTTCCTACATGCACACTCAGGAATGCATCTACTCCCACAAAGGACTTCACTACCAGTAGCCAAAATAGTACTTTCTTATCTAGTGTGTAAAATAAAATGATTCTCCTTTCTAGACTCCATCAATTATGCATTTAATCTCCATTGTCTCCAGAATCTTATGCTAGACTACTTAGGTTAGTTCCCCTTAAATAATTTGGTCCTTTTGTCTTCAGAATATGAACACCATCATAGTTAGCTTCAGTTATCAACTTGACACACTTGGAAAGAGCAAACATTGGCTGAAAATTCCCTCCTCAGAGTATCATGAAGGCATATCTGTGGGGGTACTTTCTTCGTTGCTAAATGATGTAAGATGTCCCACCCCACTATGGGTGGTACCATTCCTAGGCTGATGTGCCTGAGATGTAGAAGAAAAGTAACAACAAAGGCCAGAAGAAGCAAGCCAGTAAGCAACATTCCTCCATGGCCTCTGCCTCAGTTCCTACTTCCAGGTTCCTGCCTGGAGTTACTGCTTAATGACAGACTGTAACTTGTAAGCCAAATAATTTCTTCCTCAACAAGGTTTTGGTCAATGTTATATCACAGTAATAGAGAGAAAACTAGAACAGACACTAACTTAAGGATTGAGATACAGGGCATAAACTTAGATCTCAAGGAGTCACAAAAATGAATTAGATTATAAAAGGTGAAAGAGACAGCTAAGGATGAAGCCAGCAGGGTAAACCATACTGGTGACTCTGGCGGAGAGTTTACATGGTCTATTTCCCTTCTGATGGAAGATTATGGAGAAGTGCTACCTTTATATTTTGAACTATCAAGTATCTCTCTTTCTCTCTGTACCTAATGTTGCCATGGGCATAAAGTCATCAAATGATTCTCACACATACATGTGTTCTACTCGATTAAGTGGCCCCAAATCATTTTGTTCAATATTTAACAATGCGACATTGTTGTTTCAAATGTTCTATAACAGCTCTTCTCTGTAACAGGCTTTATAATTCTTGTATAGATTATCAATGATGCTCAGAAATATGCATATTACTAGTAAAAATGAGCCAAATTTTTGTTCATACATATCATAGAATGATATTTCAAAGACTGTTTTCCCCTATCTGTAGGCATTAGAAACAAATAATAAAGGGACCATGATTTTTACTACCACCAAGTATACTCTTTGCAAGCTATTGCAAAAGGACAGAAACTGGGAGTAGAGGAGAGGATTTACATTTATTTGAGAACAGAAAGAGGTCATATAGCTGGATATTAAAAAGTGAAGAAGAAATAGCATGTGCTGAGACAGAAGAAGCAGACATGTCATAAGCCAGAACAAGATTTTAACTTTTCTTCTGTGAAGAATGGTAAGACACCAGTAGGGTAACTGATTAGAATGGATATGTTTAAAGGCCTATTGATGACTGGGTAGGCAATGAGTTTAAACACAGCAGAGGTTAATGCAAATATATATTATATATATATATATATATATATATATATATATATATATATATTAAGAGAATTCTTCAGGTCATTTCAAATCTTTCACTGCCTCATCATGTCTTTCTGTGATGCTGTTCAAATACCTACCTGGTAGTTCTTTGGTAAAATTAAATATTATTGAGCATGGCATACCAAATTCAGAGGCAGAAAACAAGGAATGAGAAATATCCAGTCTATACACTCTATGTGAGTTTAAGATGTTAATGTAGATTATATCTGTAGAGAAATAAATTCTGATTTCCTCAGTTCCTTTGAGATACTATGACAAAATATCTGAGACTGGATGAATTATAAATAAAATATGGCAAATGAGCTAGCTAGTGCCATGTCAACATGACATAAGCTAGAGTCATTTGGGAAGAAGGAACCTTAATGGAGAAAATGCCCTCACTGTTTGACTTGTTGGCAAGCCTGTCATGCATTTCTTGATTACTGATTTTTGTGAGAGTATCCAGTTCATTGTGGATTGTGCTACCCCTGGGCACATAGTCCTGGACAGTATAAGGAAGCAGACGGAGAAACTATTAACAACAAACCAGTAAGCAGCATTTATTCATGTCTTTTGCATCAGTTTCTGCCTCTAGGTTTCTGCTTTGAGTACCTTCCCTGACTTCCTTCCATGATGGACTGTAGTGGAGAAGTATAAATGAATTAAACCCTTTCCTCCACAAGTTGCTTTTGACTATGGTTTTTCTTTCTTTCTTCCTTTCTTTCTTTCTCTCTCTCTCTCTCTCTCTCTCTCTCTCTCTCTCTCTCTCTCTCTCTTTCTTTCTTTCTTTCTTTCTTTCTTTAATCACAGCAATAGAAACCCAAGTAGTAGAAGGCAGAAACACAAAAGAGAATTTCCTCCATTTAGCTCTTCAGTCCATGTATGATAGCACAGCCCTTTGAGAAAGTTCTACCTACCAACACAGTTACACTAGTTATTGATTCTAACACATAAACCTGGGGACACATTTGATCACAACACTAATTATATCTGAATACATTTGGATTGTGAAGGAAATAGAAAATTCAAGACCTAAATAGATCAAGAACACTTGTTCTAAACTAAAAAGAGAGGAATCAAAAAGTAATGGAGATGACATAATTCATATTACACATGGCTTTCTAAATTATTGTAAGGATTTTGCTTTATTTATTTATTTATTTATTTTTATTTTACATATCGATCACAGTTCCCTCTCCCTCCCTCTTTCCCTCTTCTCCCCCCCCCACGACCACCCTCTCCTCCCACCCACCCCCACTCCACATGTAGGGTGATGCCTTCCAGGAGGGGTCATCTAAATCTGTCAAGTCATTTGGAGTAGGGACTAGGACTTCTCTCCTGTCTCTAGGTTAAGGGAGTATCGCTCCATGAGGGATGTGCCCTCAAAGTCTTTTTGTGCACCAGGGATACATCCTGGTTCAACTGTCTGAGGTCCCTTAAACTGCTCAGGCCTTCTAACTTAGACCCATGTTCAGGGGGTCTGAGACAGTCCCTTGCTGGATTCCCAGCTATCAGTCTGAGGGCCCATTAGCTCCTCCTTGTTCAGGTCAGCTGTCTCTATGTGTTTCTGTAGCCTGGTCTTTCCTTCCCTCTCTGCATCTGAATTCCAGTTAGGCTCAGTGTTTAGTTGTGGGTATTTGCATCAGCTACTAGATGAGGGTTCCATGATGGTGGATAAGTTAGTTGTTGATCTCATAATCGGGTAGGGCATTTATGGTAGCCTTCCACTGTTGCTCAAATTGTTAGTTGGGGTCAGTCTTGTAGGTCTCTGGACATTTCTCTAGGTTCAGTTTTCTCTTCAAACCTATAATGTCTTCCTCTTTTATGCTCTCTCTCTCTCTCCCTCTCTCTCTCTCTCTCTCTCTCTCTCTCTCTCTCTCTCTCCCCTCTCTTCTTTTCTCTGCTCTCTTCTCTCTCTCTCCTCTCTTCTTTTCTCTTCTCTCTTCTCTTCCTCCCCTGACTCAATCTTCCTAGTCCCATGTGCTTTCCTCTCCTCCCTTCTTCTTTCCCCTAGTTCCCGCTTACTCACTGCCCCCCCACTCTCCATATGCTCAGGAGATCTTGTCCTCTTCCCCTTCTGTGAGGGACCTTGTATGAACCTCTTAGAATCCTCCTTGTATCCTAGTTTCTCTGATGGTATGAATTATTGGCTGGTGATCCTTTGCTCTAGGTCTAAAATCCATATGTGAGTTAGTACATATCATGTTCCTCTTTTTGTAACTGGGTTACCTCATTCAGGGTGGTTTCTTCAAGTTCCATCCATTTGCCTGTGAATTTTAAGATTCCATTCTTTTTTTCAGTTGAGTAGTACTCTATTGTATAAATGTACCACATTTTATTTATCCATTCTTTAGTTGAGGGGCATCTAGGTTGCTTCCAGGTTCTTGCTATTACAAATAATGCTGCTATGAACATAGTTGAGCACATGTCTTTGTTGCATGATGTGGATCTGCCTATCCCCTCAGGACCAATCCTGAGTCCTGCCTGCTGGATCTTTGAACTCCATTGCTGGGCCTCTGCTAGAGGTGAGTCTGAGACCAGTTCAGGTTAAATACCCCCCACACCCTTCCCTGGGAACTCTCTGGATTGCTCCCCTCCCTCCCTGTAATCTATAAAAAGGGTTTTGCTTTTATTGGGGAACATTTTTACAAGGTTTGAGACCAGTAACATGGCCAGTGTAAGTTAAGTGTTAAAAGTGGCTAATGTTCTGAAAATAGATTGTAAGGGACAGAAGCTAAGAGAGGACTGTGACAATTCTCTCACAATAATCCAGCAATGACAGCTGTCGGTTAAGACCCGTTGGTAGCAGTCAGCATGGTGGAAGCTAGCTGCATTCCTGCTGTATTTTAAAAATTTGGCTGGCTAGTATGAGAAAAGAAAAGGTGTCAAGAATCACTTGCAGTGTTTTCACCCCAGTAACAAGAAGAATCAAGTAGCTTTGGGTAGAGTTTGAGGAGACTGGGTGTTAGGAAACATCAGAACCTCAGAAATGGAATTTTCTTGTGACCTCACTGGAATTAAAGTAAGCAATTGAAAATGAGTTTGGAGATTAGGAGAAAGGTCATATTTGGAGATACAAATGTAGCAGCCATTAGCACAGCATCATTTCAAACTGCGTTGCTAGATTAAATAGTCAGTGATGGTATCCACTAGGAAAAAGTCTAATGTTGGAATCCTGAGGTACTTGGTTATTGGAAGAAGGGAGAAAGGGAGAAAGGGAGGCAGATATAGAAATCTAGGCAGGAACACCATGTGGGGTCAACCCTGCCTCTTCCTCTGATTCCATCTCAGATTTCAGATCTTAGAAGATCTATTGATACTGTATTCCCCAGATGTGACTGTAAGTGTCCCCATGGCACATCGCTGTCAGTGTTCTGAGTCTTTGTCATACTGAATCACAGGGGTCTGTACTGACTCATTTCTTTCTGTAAATCATAAGCCTCTTTAGAGAAGAAATAAAGAGTATTCCCAGAAATTACCTCCATGCTTATCTCATGATAACTTTACAACACCAGCAGTTGGATTGAATTATTAATTGGTGTTTATCATTACAGACTCAGTATTACAGCAATAAAATGAGTGAGCTACAATTATGTAAGGACAATACCACACAAACATTTAATTAAGTTTATTTTTCTTGGTATTTTTCCACAGGGCAATTTATAGCATCAACTTTTTGGTATACTTGCAGTTCTGATTTATTTAAGGGCAAGACTTAAAGTAGTACTTTTGCATATGTTAAACATGTGCACTAAATATGACCTTCATATGCTACCGTACTTAAATATTTGACCTTCTTTATGAAACTAGAAAGAAAAACACAACTAATATATAACAAAAACCCCACAAGATTTAGAAATGATACATAAATATCCAAAGTAACTACAACTGTAGGATTCAGATTATATATATATATATATATATATATATATATATATATATATATATATCAACTCCTTGGTAATATACAGTGCATATACAATATGAAAAATCAAAATAAAGCAGAATACCACTTACCGGAAAGTATAGGAGCAGAGACCCAAACAGTATTGTTTCCAACAGGATGAGGCCGGATGCTCGGATGCTCTAAAAGACAAATAGAGAATGTCATTGTTAACTTAATTTCCAGGCAGAGAGGATTTATGCTACTGTTCAAATGCCTAAACCCTCAGAACAGCATTCTTCTGGGGAAAATTAAGTAAGTAAATAAATACAATCTAGCTAGTGTTCAGGTGGATAGTAATGAGGGAAGCCTGGCTATGAAGTGATGACAGGTCTGACAATGTCATCAGTGACATATTCTGAGAGGCCAAGATCAGTACCTTGAAGATCCCTACAATATGAGAAATTGTAACCAACACAGATCTTTTTTCTATTTCTGGGACACAAGCCACCAGTGACCTAAAGCATCCCAAGGATACCTGCTGCATCATTGCAGAGGGTTAAAACAAAGCCTTGGTATATGAACTGTATAAGAGCCTGGAATATCAATCAAGTAATGCAGTCCCTACAACAAACTTCATTGCGTAAACAATAAGAATCACACTAAATATAAAAGCTTGCCTTAAGTGCTATTTTATTTATCCTACAGAGTTGTTTTCCAGTTGACTTCCTAATATGTTGTTTCTAAGCATGAATGTATCTAACAATCTTATAATCTGCAAAATAGCAATTCTTGTAATAAAACAGAGTTGAGGCAAGGCATAAAAAAACAATCTTAGTTTATAACAATAAGTTTGGTTTCAATGAGCTAAAGTTTCATGATAGGACATGTCTATTAATTACCAAATCAAACAAGGAATTTGTCACTCTGAATTCCTATATTTTCATTAAATGTGATATAAAAATATGCATACAGATTACGGGATTAGTTTATAGGAAAGTTGTGTGAGGTACGAAAATTAATTCTGCAACAACCAAAGGATGCTAAGAATCCAAACTATGACAGTGCTTCATATTTTTTTAATATGATAAGATAACTGGATATTCAGAAAAAGTTTTTAATTCCTCTTTCAAGACTTTGCAGGGTATTAAACACGCAGAACTGCTTTATATAATCCTTCAAAGGAGCTCACGGCTATGAGTTTGAGACTAGTGTGCAGTGTCAATCATTTGAGTGACTTCTTTTCCCCGGTTTCTTTTTCTATTGGTGCCAAGGACAGAGACCAAGATCTAACTATGCCAGACAAGTAATTGCACCTCCACAACAGATCTTCTGCCTCTGTGTGATTTTTGCAATTGATCATTGTTTTACCTAATAAATGTTTTGGTGTGATGAAAAGACAATTCCTATCAGCAGTTTTTGAGTTGAGGCTGGTAGAAATCTAAAATGGCAAATTACATTTGGCAAAGCATAATCTACTTATGGACATTTTTATAGCTTATGTTCTAATTTTTAATATGACACTCAGACTCCAAACCATTATGCAAAACTTCTTGTAAAATAATCTACGCAATGCTGACCGACAAAGGAACAGAGAATGGGCCTGGAGAGTATAGCAAGAAAGTTTTTGCAGTTAACTCTGTCCCACTGTGAATTCTGAAATAGCCACTTAAGCAGGCAATGAAATAAGCTGCTTAAATGGCTTTCCCCACCAAAATCAGTATTCTAACATGTTGTGGTACTATGAATGTAATTGGCACCTATAAATTCATAGGGTGTGGAACTATTAGGATTTATGGCTTTTGTGGGGGGGGAGTAGGTATGACCTTGTTGGAGGAATTGTGTCACTGTGGATGGGCCCAGTATCACTGTGTTATTTCTTGTTCCCTTCTAATCAAGATGTGGCCAGCACCATGTCTGCCTGCATGCCACCATGTTTCCAACCATGATGATAATGGACTGAACCTATGAACTATAAGCTGCCACCTCAATTAAATGTTTTCTTTATAAAAGTTGCAGTGGTCATAGTATCTCTTCACAACAACAAAAACCCAAAGATACACTTTATTAAACCCAGTAAGTTATTAAACATGATATAGTTAAAATGGCTAGCACTGAACTTGGCACATAATTGTATATCTAGTTTCTAAGCTGTAATTCATTACCCAGCTTATGAATTTGAAAATTCTAGGTATATATTGATAGCAACAAAAAGTGTTTTATGTTTGGGACTGAAAATGACTACAGAACATACTGAAGAGATGGCATGGTTAGTTAAGAGCATGTACTGTTCTTACATTGGACCTGAGTTTGGTCCCAATGACCATGCCAAGCAGCTCACAACCATATGTAATTCTAGCTCCAGGGAACTTGTCACCCTCTTCTAGACTCTAGTGGCATCTGCACTCATTTGCATAGACATACACATAATTTTTTATAACAGTACATCAACTATAATAAAAAGTAACAATTCAAAATAAAGAGTCAGAAGTCCTTTGGTATGTGATAATGCTGTATGTTGTAGCATATGTCTTGATTGTTTTAGGAATAGTAGACTACACATCTGTGTTTCAGCCATTAATACAACAGTAGCAGTCATATGTGTTTATGTGTATTCTCACAATTACCTTTACACTAGTGATGTATTATATACCTCTTGCCTAGCCTCCATCCTGGCTAAACAGGGAAGCCCAGAATTCCAGCTTCTAAACTAAGACTCTGACAACTGGTTCAAATGTGAAGTATATTCTAAATGTGCACCTTTTCCTTCTGAAATGCCCTGTTGTGGATCTGACTCCAAAGCCTAACAGAATGAGTCAAACACAATGAGTGGTTCTTCATGACAGAAAAGAGTCACATGTGTCCTAAAATATTACATCACCATCCCACTGCTGTGGTAGTGCTATAAGTTTTAACTTGGAAAAAAGATTTGCTGTATAATTGGTCCAAAGATTCATTCACATACAATTACTATGAGTGATCCACTGATTAAGTGTGAAAGATGTGAAGAGAAGAGAGATGCTCAGTGATGGGAGAGGAGGAACTAAGAAAGGAAGATATATAAAGGAGATAATGAGCAAATTCACAGAGGCTGAGATAAAAATCCATCCCTTAGACAGTTTTGCTTGAGATAGAAATAGTAAAATAGAATTAATTTTAACTAGAGTTGTAAAATGTTAAATTCAGGGGAGGGGAGTACCTTCTTGAAATATAGCCAACAATATATGGTATGATGCTATTAATATAAAATACCTAGCCAGCATATGTGTGTGTCTATATAAACAAAGATCCAAAGTCATAGGTGTGTACAACCAGTTTCTCACAGCTGTGCATAGCCCAGGATAGCTGTGAATGCACCCATCACACTGTAGATAACAATGCCCCATCAAAATGTCAGAAGCCTGGGACACCCTTAGTCCAGAGGATTCATCCTAACGTGACAGCAATCCTGGGCAGAGGGTAACTAACTTAGCAATATCTTTTGCACTGAAAGAGATATATTCAGATATTGTTGAATTATAAGCTTTTTATCAATTAACTCAAGAAAATCTAAAACCTACTAACATAGCTGTTATAACATTCTATGGTTTTGAGTTATAATATTCAAGAAGTCTGGACAAAACCTTTATTCTAGCAAATGAGTATGATTACAAAGCTTTGAATAGGGATGGGGATATTCATCATCTTCCATTCTTACTGTGTATTCCTTCCCCCGTTCCCAAGTCCTCAAAGATATGACAAATTATATGAGCAAATCAAACCTGTAGATCAAATAAAAGGCTAATAATAACATTCAACTAATTTTATCAAATTGTGTCAAAGCCAGCCTGTAACTCCCATCACCCTAGTCAGCAAAGTGTAGAGGCGCATGGTTTAATGAATGCACAATTGCAGCCTTTAGAAGCAGATTTGCCCCTGTGCAACAGCCTCAAGGAAGGCTAAGCCATTAGAGTAATAAGAGCACAGGAATGCTGAAGGATACGTTTTTTAAAGCAATGAAAATGGCTTGTTATTATCTGCCTGACTCTACAGCACTAACTCTACTTCATTTTTTATATTTTAAACAGTTTCAGCCTCTAGGGAAATAACACATCTTGCTAACACAATGCAGCTATTTTTGATCATTGCCAATGTCTTCAACCTTGCAGTATTTAAACTTTCCTTACATTATAAAAGAAATCTCTAAAAAGGAAACATTTTAAACAGATCAATTTCAGAATCTATGCACAAACTCTGAGATAGCAATAGGGTTTTATTTTCAAAAGGATGAATCAATATAGGATTCTATGAGACACCAAGAGTCCACAAATCTCTCATTCACAGAGGGAATTAGTTGTCCTCGATAAGAGATTCATGGGGTTGACCTTCCTTTTAACTCTTTATTTCCATAGAGAAATCCACAGAGGAGAGATTTCTTTCCAATGACCCTTGACAAACACTTGACATAATGATACAACATGGGTTGGAAACTAAGTGTGAAAAGTAGTAATAAAGACATACTAAACACTGGCAATTTGGAAGACGTTATTGTTTAATAATGGATTAGAATTAATGGATGAGAATAGAGTACCCTGTTTGAAAGTCTTCAGGAAGTTCAATTATGGTAAGAATATCTGCAATGAAATACTAAAAATGTAATCAATGTAAAGAAACAATAAAAATGGTTAAAGAAAGGAAAAAAGAATGACGGCCAGGAAAAATACTCCCAGAGTAAAACATGAATAGCTCAGAGAAGTTTAGTGACCTCTAGTTGGTTTGCAATGGCAATATTGGTTGTTTTTAAGCCACATGACACTGGGCCAGATGCTTAACTTCTGAATTTTGGTTTTCATATGGCATGAACTTCTGGTTAAACTTAAATTAACTTATGAAAATATTAGTTTATCTGAAACAAAGTACACAGTGATAGTCACATAGCTTAATAAATTTTAAAACTGCGTAATACACTAAATAAAGAGTAAAAAATAAATTATTTTATGTTCATGTGAAACTAGAAATAATGGGTCCTACATTACTAATCATGATTTATTACAGATTGTTGAGCAGAAACTTTTTATAGGCATTATTATTTTTGCAGAATTAAGCAATGAGATGTTTGACAATTCACTTTCCTTTGTTTCAAGTCAAGTCAACACTTCAAAGCATCCACCAAGCACATCTGATACTGCGGAGATGCAGAAGAGCTCACATGCAGAACAGCAAGCATTCTGGCTCATCTTCAAGTCCCTCCACCTCCATACTGCTGTCAAAACAACCCATCTCTGATATAACCCTGGTCAGCTTTCTGACGGCTGTCCCTCTTTCCTGCTAAGATGCTTCCTGAATGTGTTCCTCAACTAAGGACCATATCCTATCTATACTCACTGCCCTAAGCCTTTAGCTATTTCTATGCGATCTCTTTGTAACCTTCAATCCCCCCCACCCTGTTTTTCTGAAACTACTTAACAAAGTACCACTTGATTCTTGTAAATGAGATACATTCTCTGAGTGCCCAGAAAGCACACAGAAGTGAATGATAAAGGGTCAACTATCACACAAGATCACCTTTCTTCAGATAGCTTCTTGTATATCCTTAAGGAAGATGACAGAAAATCTACCAGATGCAGTGTGTTCAATTTTATGTTTCATTAAAAACCACTGAGATTGAGTTATGTTTTTGAATAAAAATTGGATCTTTGAAACAACAAATTCTTCCTTTTGAAAAAGTATTCTAAGTGGAAATAACAGAATTAAAATATGAAAGATTATTACATCTTAAAAATTGATATTAAGGCACTGACTGCTTTTGAAATAAGAGAAACATCACCTTTTACAATAGCCACAAGTTACACAAAATAACTTGGGGTAACTCTAACTAAACAAGTGAAAGTCCTGTATAACAAAAACTTTGCAACTTTCAAGAAAGAAACTAGATACCAGAAAATGAAAAGATTTCCTATGCTCTTGAGTAGGTAGGATCAACATAATAAAAATGACAGTCTTACCAAAACAATCTACAGATTCAATGCAATCTCCACCAAAATCCCAGCACAATTCTTCACAGACCTTGAAATGACAATACTCAACTTTATATGAAAAAAAAAGTCCAAGGATAGCCAAAGCAACTCTGTACAATAAAGGAACTTCTGGAGTCATCACCTCCCCTGACTTCAGGCTCTACTTTAAAGATATAGTAATGAAAACAGGTTGGTACTGCTCCCAAAACAGACAGGTAGATCAATGGAATCAAATTAAAAATTGTGATATTAACCCAAACACCTATGAACACCTGATTTTTTACAAAGAAGCTAAGACTATACAATGGAAAAAAGAAAGCATCTTCAACAAATGGTGTTGGCATAGATGCATGCGACATGTAGAATATTGAAGAAAGGTCTATCACCATACACAAAACTTAAGTCCAAATGAATCAAAGACCTTAACATAAATCCAGCCACAATGAACCTCTTAGAAGAGAAAGTGGGAGGCACCCTTGAATGAATTGCTACAGGAGACCACTTCCTGAACATAACACCAGTAGCACAGACACTGGGATCAACAATTAATAAATGGGACCTCCTCAAACTGAAAAGCTTCTGTAAGGCAAAAAACAGTCAACACAAAGTGGCAGCTCATAGAATGGGAAAAGATCTTCACCAACACCACATATGGCAGAGGGCTGATCTCCAAAATATACAGAGAACTCAAGAAGCTAGCTACCAAAACATCAAACCCTGTTAAAAAGTGGGGTGCAGAACTAAATAGAGAATTCTAAATAGAGGGATCTAAAATGGCTGAAAGACACTTAAGAAAGTGCTCAAGATCCTTAGCCATCAGGGAAATGCAAATCAAAACAACTCTGAAATACCATCATACAGCCATCAGAACAGCTAAAATCAAAAACACCAATGACAGCTTATGCTGGAGAGGATGTAGAGAAAGGGGATCACTCCCCATTGCTGGTGGGAGTGCAAACTTCTATAGTTTGCAAACTTCTCACTTTGCAAATCAATATGGTGGTTTCCCAGGAAAATGGGAACCAGTTTATCTCAAGATACAGCAATTCCACTCTTAGGCATATACCCAAAGGATGCATTGCACATTCATACAACAAGGACATCTGTTCAACTATGTTCATAGCAGTATTATTTGTAATAGCCAAAACCTGGAAGCAACCTAGATGACCCCCAACTGAAGAATGGATAAAGAAAATGTGGTACATTTACACAATGGAGTACTGCTCAGTGAGGAGGGGATGAAATCTTGAAATTTGCAGGCAAATGGATGAAACTAGAAGAAACCATTCTGCGTGAGGTAACCCAGTCACAAAAAGACAAACATGGTATGTGCTCACTCATATATGGATTTTAGACATAAAGCAAAGGATTACTAGACTACAATCCACAGAGAAGCTAGGACACAAAGAGGACCATAAGAAAGACAAACATAGTCCCATGGTGAAGTGGAAAGGGACAAGATCTCCTGAACAAATTGGGAGCATGGGGAAGATAGGAGAGAGATGAGGGGAGAAGAGGAGGGGAGAGGAAAACATGATGGATCAGGAAGATTGCATTGGAAGATGAAAAGAGGAGAGCAAGAAAAGAGTCACATAAATAGAGGGAGCCATTATAAGTTTAAAGAGAAATCTGGCACAAGGGAATTGTACAAAGATCCACAAGGATCACCCAACTAAGAATCTAAGCAATAGTGGAGAGGCTACCTTAAATGCCACCATAGAGCCTTCACCCAGTAACTGATGGAAGCAGAAGCAGTGATCCACAACTAAGCACTGAGCTGAACTCCTGGAATCCAGTTGTAGAGAGGGACAAATGCCGAACGAAGGGGTCAAGACTAGTCTGGGATTACCCACAGAAACAGCTGACCTGAGCAAGTGAAAACCCATGAACTTTAGTCTGACAGTTGGGGAGCCAACATAAGACCAAACCAGGCTCCCTGATTGTGGGTGTCAGCTAGGAGTACTGGGCAGTCTATGGGGCCTCTGGCAGTGGAAGCAGGATGTATTCCTAGTGCACAAACAGACTTTTTAGCATAGCTACAAGGGGGAGGGTCTAGGCCCTGTCCCAAATGACTTGACAGATTTTGATGATCCCTCATGGAAGGCTTCACCCTCCCTGGGGATATGATTTGGGATGGGATGGGGGGGGGCGCAGCAGCAGGCATGGGAGGATGGGAGGGAGAGGAAACTGGGATTGATATGTAAAATAAGATTGCTTCCAATTTAAATAAAATTTATTTTAAAAAACACAATTAAATAGAAAATATGATGAGTACTTTAATGAAAAAAGCAAAAATTGATTTAATGAGATGTAAAGGATGCTCTTTACCTGCAGTGACAACAAAGCACTTTGAGAAACCTACAAACACTAACTGTAATTTTGCATCCCACTGGAAAGCTGAAAAATTGTGCAATGAAGGGCATGGGGAGCCCAGTGTACTTCAGATGCAGAAGTGGTGAAGACAAGAACTCAGAACTCAGTCTCTAAAACAGTTCTCTAATTTCTTGATGGTATGGAGTAAGCTGGGTTCTCACTTGCCTAACACTTCTGAGCATTAGGAACCAAATGAGCATTATAGAATATGTTTGTTAGTGTTTAATATAACTGTGTATTGTAAGTTGAATATATTCTTTCCCAACCACCACCCTTCATTTATTCACACCTCCCTTTCTATTAGACCTCTATGCCCCTCTAGATGGATTTGAACATAGAAACTTGAAGAAGTTCGCCAAAAGGCAAAATGAAGTGCAGAATGGAATAATGTAGTTGTAGGTTTTCTGTCCCGTCCTACATTTCCTGCAGCCATTTATAAAATAATACTCCATTCTAAAACTTAATATTAATTATAATTTCCTGGTGGCTCAGGCTTCCTACAGGCTACCTCTACATATAAATTAACCCAATTTTATTAATCTGTGTATCACCATGTGGCCATAGCTTACCAGTAATGTTTTGGAATCGTTTCCCTTCAGAGACTATGTGGTGTATCCAAGACCGCTCTTTTTCTCTCTGTAACTCTGCTTTGACTTCTCACCTAGCTATATTCTGCCTGGTCATTGGTCAAAACAGCTTTATTCATCAACAAGTAAAAGCAACACATATTCACAACATACAAAAGGACATTCATTTCATAATAATAATTAGCTAAATGACTAACTAATTAGGTCTTGTTTACATTTTCTTGTCAATTCTTATCTCTTTCATTAAATTCTTCTGTTTCCACCTTTGTGCTCATATGCAAACTAAGTGTTTGTGATTAAGTAATTACCTTGATATTTTAAGATTTCTATCTTATAATGAATGTTGTTCAGGAAATACTTCAAATAATTAATTCATAAGTTTTAAGTAGATAATAAGTGCTAACCCTTACATACAAAATTAAAAAGGTCATACTAACTGATGGATGTTTTAATTGGTCTCTTTCTTCTCTGTGATGGATCATTTGCCCTAAGATATACTGTTTTACGACTTAGGGTAAGACTATTGATTCAAAAAGACACAAGTCAAATAAATGAATATATATAGACATTTGATAAAAGGGAGATTTGACAGTAGAGAATTGTTAAATGAATGTTAAGAAACAAACAAACAAAAAAAGCCAGGTGTGGTGGCTAGCACCTGCCTTAATTCCAGCACTTGGGAGGCAGAGGAGGGTACAGAGAAACTCTGTCTCAAAAAATAATAAAAATCAATCAAACAAAAAAACAAACAAACAATGCCTCCAAAGAAAGTTTTCCAAAAGTAATAGATTTCTAAAAGCTATTGTGTTTTAACATTAGTGAGTTTAGCAGGTTTTCTGGAAGTTAGAGGCTATTTAAAGTCAGGCAAACTATCTCTAAATTTATATTCTCATTCATCTTCCTAAAGGCACCTCATATTGAAGATGCCAGAAACTAAATTTTTCAACCATGTTTATATTCAGGTTCCCTCTCCTGATTAAAGACGAATAATCATTTACCAATACTGTATTCAAGCTATATCCCCGACATATGCTTATATACTATAAGCAAAAGAAATGCGATTTATTAAATACAAAAGTCAATTCATACTTTAATTTTTCTTCAGAACTTCCCTAATTTCTCTGGCCAACTCTTTCCCTAAATAAATAAATGGCCAATTAAACAAATGATAACATGCAAACTGACTTATAGTTAAGAAAAACACTTGTTGTCTTTATAAATGACTCCCTTAATAGTCTGGTAAGTAAGTTAAATAGCCAAGTGGTCAGATGAGGAAGTAGAGGAGGCAGGAGAAGGAAGGTGGGTAGTAGAAGCCATTATCTGTTTATATCTGACTCAACATCGTATTACTTCTTGACCTCATAGAATAAAAATGGGTAGTTTCTTTAACAAAATTAGATCTCAAAACAGAAGAATGAAATTGAACCTTTAACTTACATACAAAATCAATCCTAAACAAGGGTTGTTCAAACAACAAAGGGGTGACACATTTATAAGAAAACAAAGTGGATACTGTGACTCTGGTCTGGATGAGAGCATTGGGGATATTATGCTCAAAGCACAGGCAATAAATGCAAAAACAGACAAATGTGACTGTCAAAACCGAGAACTTCTCCAGATTCAAGGAAACAGATGAGCAGTCAATAGAATGAAAAATATCTAACCTATAGAATGGGAAAAATGTCTGAAATAAAATAAGATAAACAGCCAACTGCTATTTGAAAAGATCCTCAACATCAGTAATTATCAGATACAAGTAAAACAATGTAAAAGAAAAGCCAATGTAATATCATCTCCAATCTGTTAGAATGAATGCTGCCCAAAAGAGAAGATTTAAGAAGGTGTGAGGAGAAGAAGCCCCTGTGAGCTCTGTCACACTGTTGGTGGGAATGCACATTCCTGAAACTATGATGGGAAACAGTGCAATGGTTCCACCAAAAACTTAAAAAGAGAAGTATCTTATGGCCCAGAAACCCCACTTCTAAATTATGGCCAAAGGAAAAGGAACTGTCATATTGTAGAGGCAATAGCCAAGATTTAGAATTGCCTAACTGCCCACCAATAGAAAACAGATAAGGACTGGACAGTGATTACTGGTAGACAGAGAGAAGAGAAAATGGACAGACAGTTAGTGTGGGTTGTGTTGGAACTGGACTTGTGTGATTGTGATCTGTGCTGAATAGTGTGTGCCAACTCATTGCATTATGTCTTGAATACACATAACTGTTACTTGATAATTAAATATCTTAAAATAAAATAGTGTAAGTGACTCTCACATATCAGTGCCACAGCAAGATCTTAAGCCTTTGCTGAGAGCAAGCTAAATGAGCTGGCATACTTCCTATTCTCTTCTTTCTTTGAAGCAGGAGTTAGTTCAACGAGAAAGTTGCCTCTCAAAACAAACTTTCCTCCCAGCATGCTGAGGAAGTGTCATTGCAGGTCCAGAGTAGCAACACTCCTTTACTTCAAGCATACAAACCATTTGCTGCAAGTTTCCTTTTTTTCAGATAGATAGATAGATAGATAGATAGATAGATAGATAGATAGATAGATAGATTGATTCTAGTCAAGAGTAAAAAGCTAACTTCAGAGAAAGGATAGAAAGAGTGTATAGAGAAATAAATCAATCATTGCCAGCTCACTCATTCAACAAGTTTTTTCCAGTTGAAAATCCATTTTCACTTTTACAGAATGTTAAAGAGGATGGTGACAAAGAACATGATGACACCTGCAATGATGAGGACAGCTGGGCTCCCGTAGAAGCCATTACTCTAAGCTCTTCACATCTATTAACTCCCACAGCAACATTAAACCCTCCCGACAAACTTGGCTACTATCATCATTCCTGCTCTGTAAATGCAGAGCCTGAGGTTTAAGGAGGTTAAAATGTTTGCCAAGAAATTGACAGAACTCATACACAGGCTACACATAGTGTTGCTCAACTTTGCCCTCAGACTTTCACAATCCAATTTTGCAATGCTGTCATTTTAAAATAGCTTCTGAGAACTGTTCCTGAAGGCCCCTTTCATGACCTCACTCTGAAATACAAAGATATTGGAAATAAAAAACCACAGCCTTGCTGAGAACTTCCAATTCAAAGCAGAAACAGAAATTAAAGTGTGAAAAACTTGGGGATCTCCACAAGCAATTGAAAAACATAAATAAAAATTAAACAACAATTGTTTCAACATCTGCGGGGAAATAGTTCCAAGGTCCACCACAGGCACCACATCCATGATGGCCAAGTCCTTCGTATAAATGCATGTAACTTTTGCATGAAACATATGCACATCCTTCTATGTACAGGAAATCTCTGTATTGCTCACGGCATCCAGTACAAACTGAATGTAAAGTGCACTGCTTAGGTGGTGTAGCCACTGTCACTGATCTGGAAAGATTATCCCTGGAGGGAGTCTAACAATGAGACATTTATAAGGAACAAGACCATGAAACTTACCAGGCTCGGGAAATTGAGAAAGTTATAAGACTTACAAGGCCCCTCCTCAAGTCTATACACAGTAAATAGTTAATGGGAGGAGAATTTCTTTTGTGGAGCTGCCTGAAAACTGAGCAGGGAATTTGAGGGCTTCCAACTTTCATGAGCCTTCAATCATGCTGGGCTTGAGTGCTGGTTAGCTTTAATTGTGCACTTTACACAAACCCAGTCACCTGGGAAAAGAGTCTCCCCCAAGTGAGGAATCATCTCAATCAAACTGTTCTGTGTTCAAATCTATGAGAGAGTTCCTTGACTGATAATTGAGTTAAGGGTGTCTAGCCTACTATGGGTGGCACTATCCCTAGCAGGTAGACCTGGGCTTAATATAAAGCAGCTAGTAGTAATCCAAGGGAGCAAGCCAGTAAACAGCCTTCCTCCATGGTCTCGGCTTCAAGTACCTGCCTTGCTGGAGATATTTGCTCTGACTTCCCTCAACAGTGGACTGTAACTTGTAAGATAAAATGAGCCCTTTCTTCCCCAAGTGGCTTTTCATCATGATGCTCATCAAAGCAACAGAAAGAGAACTACAGCAGGTGGTGTTTGCAGTGATACACCAAGGCCCATTGTGCTGGTTTCAATGAGACTGCCCTTCATAGGCTTAGACATTTGAACACATGGTCCCCATTTGTTAGCACACTGTATGAGAGGTTTAGGAGGTGTGACCTTCCTGATGGAAGTATGTCCCTGGGGGCAGGCTTTGAAAGTTTAAAGACTCATGCCACTTGCAGGAAACCCTTTCTGTTTTATGTTTGTGATTAAAGATGTGACCTTCAGCTTTTTCCTCCTACTGCCATGTTTGCCAACTGCTACTATGCCTCTGTACCTCCAGGGTGGACTCTTATCCCTCTAAATGCTTTCTCTAACATTGCTTCTGGTCATGGTGTTGTACCACAACAACAGGAAAGTAGTCAATACATGCAGGGAGTAACCACTCATACATACTCCTGTAAATAACCATAGTTAACTCATTAGTTTACCAGACCAACCTCAGGTGAAACCATTTCTTTGTTTTTTTTAATCCCCTGACATGAATAGAAATTTGTTCATGTCTTCCCCAAGAAGAACAATTACACAACAAATTATATATTTGATGACCAGAATAAATTTTATGCATTCAGTACAGATACAATATTTAAAAATATTTTACATGTATAAGTTTTAAGCTATGGATAAAGAATACACAAATAGGATGGGCCAATTTTCCTTTCAATCTAATAGACTAGAAAACACATTTAAAGGCTGATAATATCAATCACCCAGAAGGAACACTAGAAAATAGAAAGTTTTGTGCTGAGATTTTAAAAGCTATTGAAAATTTAATTTAAGGCTAATTCTTAAGAACAGTAAAGTGTACTCCAAGTATATAAAACAAAGCTGTATGTCTGTTTCTTCCAGCATATTATTGCTTAGACATGGTGTTTATAAACTTATGGTTAAATTCCAATCCTATCATGCTTAGGTATAAACGTCCTATTTCTATTCAGTAATTTCTTGAATTTTATATCCTATGATTTCCCCTACTATATTTTAACTATCTACAATACAAACAGGATTTGATGAGCTGGTTTCTAAGTCACTTTCTTTCAAATGTTGTGTTTTAAAAGGCACTATGAAAACAGAAGAGCAAAACCCTAAGACCATCTTTAAAATAAGCAGCAGATTCCCTAGAATGGTCTTCCCTTTCTTATCTGATGATCTAAAACATCTCTAGACATTGATGATTTGTTTCATAGTTGTTGGCAGAAAATAAATGTTGTGTATATTGGCTGTTAGCTATCCCAATTGATTTACATCCTAATCAATTGCTATTAACTAGTGTCTACAACAACAGGTTCTGGCAGACACATTTTTATAGTAAGCCAACATAGCTAGGAAATAGGGTAGAATTGATTTAAGCATATCACCCATTAAATTACTAAGTAAAATGATTTTAGTATAACTAATTAAAACAGGCAAAAATTACACATCTAGTCATTAACATGGATGAACTTTATGTCAGGTAAAATATAAGAACTTCTGAAATCTCAAGTAGATACATATTGGAGGTCATGGATAAAGTGTGGTCTCAAGGAAATATTAAAAAAAAAAGTAGAGTCATTAAAACAGAATGGATTCATTAATAGTAAATCAGTTCAGAACTTGACTAACTAAGTTATATTCAAAGCCTGATCAGTGCTTTGCCTGTGATCTGAAAGCACACATTGTGGGGGCTGTTCTCAAACTCACAGAATTGACAAGATTTTATGACTGACTCACACAGAGCTGCAAATAGAGCTGTTTATCTCAAGGCACTTAGAATGAGTTCCAATACATCAGAATAAATTAATCAGTGCAAATGGCCATGAGAGTGAACAGAGCACACTTCTGAATCTTAAAATACACATTCCTTAAGTGATGTTTTTCAACCCTCTCACCGTGACACACAGCAGGAGTTCACTTCTTTTCTCCATTCCTTCCCTTGGGTGCCTCTTTCATTGCTTAGCATCAAGGACCACTCCCTTGGATCACCTCAAATCTCCCTCTGGTTTGGATATCTCTCATGTACACCAGTCACGATTTGTTCAACTAATGTTCCAGAAATGACTGAACCTTAACTTGTGTGAACCAAACTCACCCTTTCTATCAAACCTTGTTCCTTTTAATTGCTCTCCATTGCTGGCTTCAAAATCCAGATAGAAAATGAGATGTGAAATCCCAGCATAGTCCCAGTCTCTTTGACTTTTTCATGATGGTTGCTAACTCAAAGCCATTTCCACTTGCTCTGGTGTTTGGACACCATTCCCACGTGTCTCCTCCTCTGGTTGCTGCCTCCAGTCACGTTTTTCACTGCTTCCCTTCCAAGCATTATAACAGATCCATAACTGCTCTCTGTACTTCCAGTTTCACACTTTCTAAGCTACCTTCCACATTTTGCTAGAGATACTTCTGCAAACTACAATTGCACCATATCATTTCCCTTCATAAATCTTCATAAATCACTGCAGTGGTGTGCTATGTATAGATCCAAATCCTATAAGTTAGCATTTAGAACTTTCTATGTTCTAGCCTTAACAACCTTCCTCCTTCCTCAAACACTGCAGATGATGTACTGTGCTCCTTCCAGCCAAGCCACTCTTTGAATACACTGTGCTCTTTTTAACCAAGACCTTTACAGATGCAGTTTCCTTGTCTAGAACCCTCCTCCACATCTTTCACAGCACTCCAGCATCACCTTCTCTGGGAAGATATTCCTGATGTTCCCACTTGGCATCAAGTTACTTTCTCGGTACACCCATTCCTATCCTCTCTCTCCTCCCTCCAGTGTCTCACATAGCCCAAGCTGGCCTTGAACTCACCATGTAGCAGAAGCTGGGTTTGAATTCTTTATCACCCTGGCTCTCCCAAGTGCTTACACTATAGGCATAGACCACCATCTGTCTTTGTTTTCTCATTTATTATTAATAGTCACATCCAGATGTTTTTTTACTAGTCACCTACCTCTGCCTTACTAAAATATTGTATGCACTCCCGATATTCTAAACATAGCTTTGTTCTCCTTTTCCACTTCAAGCTTAATCTTTATCTATGGTGTGGGTTCAGTCTTCCTCCAGTCATTAGTAGCGACCTTATCATATGAGTGGTTCTTAAGCTCTTACTTAGACTCAATGCAGTGGTGTGCTCCCCTTAAAAGGACAGTGGCCTGGAGCTTTTCCATAGTAAACCAGAAACACCTATCATAACACCAATGTCCTCTAGTGAACCCTATCTCTAATCACACTACTTTGAAACCAAATGATATTGTGAAAGTCTTTATTTCTCCCTTCTGGATATGAAGGTGAATTTGGGGGATTAGAATCAAATCAATTGTTAACATCTTTTAGCCTCCAGTAGGCGTTTTATCCTTTATTGCATTGAACATAGCCAATACACTCACATACCACCCCCCTCTCTCACACACAAACACAGAGAGAGGGAGAGAGAGAGAGAGAGAGAGAGAGAGAGAGAGAGAGAGAGAGAGAGAGAGAGAGAGAGAGAGAGAGAGAGAGAGAATGTGTAAGTGCTCTGGTCCATCCTCCTAGACTTAGAAGAATGCAAGCAGATTACCTTTGGCAGAGGAAGATGGAGAAGCTGAGAAGCTGTTTTCAAACTTACTGATGCATCAATATATAATCAGAGTTACCAAATGGGCAATCAAGATGTAGATATGGAGAGCAGAGGAAATGCTCAGACTTTCCCAGACTAAGATGATAGAACAGAGGGCACTGGGCTCAGATGAACTCCTGTTGCCTCTAGACTTAAATGTGAAACTCAGCCACTGCTGCTGGTTTTTGTTATATCTGTCTTACATAGTCACCATTTTGCTTTTTTCCCTTATTTGTCTTATTGGTGAGCCACTAATGTTTGCCTTCTGCATTACTGATTCATATGTTGTTGTTATGCCTAACTGCTCATTTACTTCCAGGCAAGCACTCCTCTATTTGCTTATTTTTGTGCAAGGAAAAAACAACCCCAGAACTCCTTTCACACAGCTTTCACTGACCTTACCAATCACTACCTGCTGCTAAAAGCAAGAGCAATTTTATCTGGAGCTTTTCTCCGTGTAAGTTTCCTTCAGCTATTTATCTCATGGGCTAACTGGGCTAACCAGTTCAGGGATTTTAATAAAAGTACTGAGTGAATCTCACTCCACTCATGCTCCACAGCACCGACAGCTCCCAGCCCTTGAGGAACATATGACCCTTTGGTATTATTTATCTCTGTCTAGGAAAACAATGGATTGTGGTAACTAAAATCCATGGTGTATCTGTGACAGACAGGCACAATACTGAGAGTCTCTATCCAACCCAACATACTGACTTTCAGTTTTACCTTTAACAATAGAAAAGATCAGTTTCAAGCTATACATTAATGTTCCCCAGTCTTGGAAACAATCAACAAACATCTGAGAAAATAAAAAAATGCTACACAAGGAGAAAGGGATCTTATTGGAGAAACTCATTCCTGAGGTTTGAGATTCTGCTCATCCTAAAATCAGAAGGTTCCTTCCAAACCCAAGAACACAGGAATTCATTGTCTCCCGTGAGCACTGACGCCCAAGTAAGTGTCTAAACAGACCAACCAGGACCTAGATGCCAGGAAGGTGGGGGCTTTACAATGAATTCTGAAGCAGAAAGGGACACAGACAAGCTTGATGCTGCTGAGATGATAACTGGTCCCTGACTCTGATTCAGGAGTGCTCATAGCCAGAGCAAGACACTGGAGCTTCAGCAAAGCATTTGCACAGTGAATTAAGTGAGAAAACTCTAACGCCAGAAAAAGTCCCTAAGCTCAGAGACATAGGGAAATAAATAAGCAGCACCTGTGTGTGAGGGTAGCCTCCATAATCATTATACATTAAATTTCTACTGCTATAGGTCAGCAAAGGTTACATGCTTTTTCTTTAAATTTGTTCAAAGCTTTTCTGCTCTTGGTATGCACCTTGCTTCCTTATCCTTGTTTTTTTATTAAGGAGAAAAAGAGGCCCCACATTTGTATAAATGAGACCATGAGCCTACTTTAAATGTGGGTCTGGGAACTAAAGCTTGACAATGGCACTACTGCACTACTGAAACGTCAGGAGCAATCCCATCTGTAGCATGCACTCCTGCATGGAATGTACATATAACCTTTAACAGCCCTCAGAATGGCATAAGACAGTGCTGTGCTGCAATCTAAGGATGGTTGCTGCAGAAGGATAAAACAAACTGAGAAGTAGTATAAATGAAGAAACACATTTAAAGATGTTTTTGTTTCTCAGATATTTGATATGTTTCTATCTCTGCAAATAAGAATGGTCAAGGAACATGGGAGGGAAAGAGAGAGGGAGGAAGGAAGGGAGGGAGAGGGAACTGGGATTGATATGTAAAATAAGAAAAAAATAAATAAAAAATAATGAACAACAACAACAAAAAGAATTATGACCTTGTTAATTATCATATAATTTTAAGTCCAGATAGTGTGCAAACCACAATTAAAAGGAAAAAAAAAGACTGAGAACTTCTTGGACTTGTACTTTGTTTAATGAGCCAGTATTGCCATGGCAGATGTGTGTCAGACAGCCCTGGTCACATCCTATTATGGATCTCTGAGAGGGAAGATGGGATGCTGTACTCCACTTCTGCAGAAATAGCTCCCTGTCAGCTAATGGAAGGCTGCTCAGTGAGGCCCTCCTTTCTTTCTCCTTAGCTATTGTCAGAGAACCTACTCAAAGCAGGGTTGCCATTGCCTTTGTATAAACAAATGAACCTCCATTTCAGGGCTGCATGGAGGGTTCATTCTGAAGATGGTGACAGAGACACAGGAGTTCAGACAATGTTCAGTCTTTTCTTTCTCTGAAAGAAAAGAGACAACCTAGAGGCAAAGTTTAGATCCCCCAGGGAAATCTATCACTTCTAAATATTGCCCCCCCCAGAAAATTGTGCACGAGAGGCCCACCATTTGCCCTCAGTGAACCAGGAGAACCTTACTTATGAACACACAAGAAAAGACAAGGTACAGAGAGAAACCTAGTTTCACCAGCTCATTTCTGAAAATCCTTAGCTGACAGGGAGAACGTGAAACTCTTAGCTGCCACTGCCCTTTTGCAACCACAGGCCCTGTGGTTTTAACTAGGTAGATAGAAACACCTTAGGCCCCATCATACACATGGAAAGAAGATGATGTAAATGAGCTCTGGGACCCCTGAAAGGGTGGCTGCTGATGTCTGCTTTGAGAAACATGGATGTAGGAAAAGATAAAAAGCTTCACTAATGCTCAGGGACACCATGAGCATCCCAGGAAAGAAGTGGGACCCAGAGAGCTGAGGATGCAAAGTGGACTGCACAGGACAGTTCTGGGAGGAAGGAGACTTTCCCTGTAAGGCACAACAGTGAGGAGTTCAGACTTTCCAGGCCATGCTGTTTTTATTACAACTACTCACTTCTGGAGCCATCCAGGGACAGCACACAGGAAAATATGACTGCGTTCTAATCGAATCTAAGGAATGCTGAGATTTAAATTTCACACCGTGAAATGTTATTTTGGTGTTCTATATAATGGGGAGTAGGCAATTAGTTACTAATTTCTGCTACACTAGAAATTCAGACTTAAATAATAACCCCCTGGGGTTCATCTTTAACTAGATGGGCCCAAGTTTATGTCTTGAGATCCTATGACAGGCTCAAGATGACATGTAACTTTACCACCCTCACTGACGTCACAGAAAATCTGCTACCTCTGTTGCATTTGGAGGACACTGTCATTTAATGATCAGTGAACCAAGGATTATAAAGTCACTCTAGAGAATCTTTAAGCATCAGTTTCTATTGTGGTTTAATAAGGATCAGGATAAACAAATAGGCCGAACAGATGTTTATTCAGGGAGAAATAACTTACAACCTAGACAAATGAACACCAGCACGTTCCACTGGATGCTCTCCTTTCCACATCCCACCAGCAAGACAGCGTTCCCCGGCTCCTCCTCAAACCTAGTTCCACAGGTCACTTCTGCCCCTGGCTCCACCCCCAATGGGTGTGGTAGTGCCACAGAAGCAGACAAATCCACTACAATTCCCCCTTTTAGTCTAAAGAAAAGATTTAGGCTTGATACAAAATTATATACAAAACAGTGAATAACAAGTGTGCTCTAAGAAAAGGAAAATCGAGAACAAAACGACCTACATATCTAGCCCTGTTACAAGCAGGTTTTTCCCTGCCAGCCTGGGCCCACCACCATGCCAGCCCCCAATAATACACAGAGACTCTGTATTAGATACAGTGCTGTTGGCCAGTTACTTGTTTCTTATTGGCTAGCTCTGTCTTAATGATTAGCCCATTTCTATTAATCTAAGTATTTCCACGTGGTCTCATCTTACCAGAGAGCAGGCCTGGACCTCTGTTCTCTCCATCTCTACATGTTGACTCCTCCATACTACTTTCTCTTTCCTCCTTGTCTCCTAGTCTCTCCTATCTTCCTTTCCTATTGGCCAACAGTGCTTTATTTAAGTAACTGGCCAACAGCATAATATCAAATACAGTGTCTCTGTGTATTATTTTGGGGCTGGCTTGGTGGTGGGACCAACCAGCAGGGAAAACATACACGTTACATATGACGCCGCAACGTGGGTAATAAGAACTTCCACTTAAAACTAAGAAAAGCTTAAAAAATGTTTTTAAAACAAAGAAACAAAGACAAGCAAGACTTCTAGGTAGCAGCATTTTTCTGTGTTGGATTCTGTTTTGCTAGAGACTCCTTTTTGGCGCAGCTCCTGACTCAGCATAAGCAGCAAAAAAAAAACTGCAATTGCATTTAAAGAACTCTGCTAACAATTCATTGGTGTGTACTAGAGCTGACAATGGCAGTGACCACATCTCCAAGCCGGCAGCATGCTGTTTGATGCAGCATAGACTAAGGCAGTGAGCACAGCTCTCACTGCTGGCAGTAAAATAGCCGCCACCATCTTGGATAGACTGCAACTAAAACTGTGGCTTTCATTTTAGCAATGTTGTTGTTTACCAGATAAAAGATTCATAGACAAAAAAAAGATAAAGATTTACAGTAAAGACAGATTCAGATTAACAAAAACTGCTAAAGGTTTACAGTGTGTTTTAAAATATATGTAGGCTTGGGAGAGAAAGATGTACAGGATACAATGGTTTAAAAAAGAAAAAAGGAAGAAAATAATTGTGTTTGAATTCCAACACTCAGGAGACAGAGGCAAGCAGATCTCTATTTCAAAGTATACAGAATAAATTCCAGGACAGATAAAAGTTACACAGAGAAACCCTGTCTCAAAATACGTAAAAATAAAAATAAAATAATAAAATAATAAAAAAAGCCACGTAAAGATGAAAAAACACACACAAAATCTTTGGGTATTGTACGCTGTTCTGTTATCTTTAAATCGTTTGACTACTGAGGAAATAACAACAACTGATAAAAAATACTACTGGATTAATTCAATTTATATATTTTAAAAGTGCTTTAACTCAAAAATTTAAGTCTAAGGACAAGTTACTGGGGAAAAGGATTTCAATTTTTGTTTCCACAAAAAATAAAAAGCTGTGGATTCCTTCCAGACTAATATGGTTTGATCAAGACAGACCTCCTGAAACAGAGTCCCAGGTGATCCAACTTTTAAAACAGCTGAGACAAGCCATGATTTCTGCATCTTCTTAGGATCCTCCATGACAGCACCCCCTTCCAGCAGAAAGTAGTTTGAAAAGAATGATGCCCCAATTCCCAAATATTGTTTATAAATGTTTGTTTTCATTTAATTGGGGTTGGTTATAAATGGTTAATGACCACAACCAATCTCTTTTTAAAGGTAAAAAGGGGATTATGGTATAGATCTGATGACTTTGTTTTGAAATGGATTTTCATTTATTGATACTAGTTAAGGGTAATTTGTGATGTGTATATTTCTCCTCTTGTTTAGGTATTGTATTTATATATCTCAGTTAGAAATGTAATGTATAAATTAGTACAGATTATAGATAATTACCTATGATAGTAAAAACTTAGAGTTAAGTTAGTTAGGATTTCTAGATATACAGAGGTGTATTTGAGATGAATAGGCATTCTTCAAATCTTTCAAATTTCATTACAGAATATGGCCTTTAAAATGGTCTAGGTTTTTTTTTTTTTTTTTTTTTTTTTGAAAATGAGGCTCCTGGCAACACCACCTTCATCAGAAAGGAAGATGGACATTGAAGAAACTCGTTATGAAGTTTGCTTTCAATATGGCAAGACTAGCCATATGGGCAAGATACTGCTCTTGTCTAGACTGTTTGACTTTATGCTGTATAAACTGGACGTGTAGGACCCAGGAAAGTGACTGCTGAAACAAGATGGACAGTGCTACAGGGTTCCTGCTTCATAGAAGAGTCTGCCAGACCGTCTGCAGGACACAGAAAAAAGGCAACAGAAGCCAGTACAGATGGACAGTTTAAAGTTTCCTGCTTTGCTTAAGAGGCTGCCAGACACACTATGGCCTATGGGCTGAAGAGGTAACTTACAGAAGAACTTTGGGTGACTGACCAGGCAGTGAGTTGTCTCTGTCATTTCTAGAGTTTATATATTATCTTTCTGTGGTCTTTGAAAAAGTTGAAGACAGATAGTTACAGTTATAGTTTTCCTTAGTTAGGATTACAGATAAGTTACCTATAAGACTTTAGACTCACAAAGATAGGAGAGATGATAGAATATTTTCTTTAAGTCTTACTAAATGTTAATGGACTAAATATTTTTTAACTGTTATTCTTATTTGACAACTGTTGTATGATATATTTTGCTATGTTAAGGTTAAAGCCCTTCTTTTTATTTTAGACAGAAAAGAGGAGATGATGGGAGATGTCATTCTGTAAATATGTTTCTTGTATTGGTTAATGAATAAAGCACTGTTGGCCAATAGGAAAGGAAGATAGGAGGGACTAGGAGACAAGGAGGAAAGAGGAAGTAGTAAGGAGGAGTCAGCATGGAGAGACTGGAGAGAGCAGAATGCCAGCCTGCACTCCAATAAGATGAGACCATGTGGAAATACTTAGATTAGTAGAAATCGGTTAATATTTAAGACAGAGCTAGCTGATAAGAAACTAGTAACTGGCCAACAGCATTGTATCTAATATGTATCTCTGTGTATTATTTTGGGGCTGGCCTGGCTCTGGGTCCAGGGCAGGCGGAAAACCTTACTCCCTGCAGGTTTCTCCATTGTAACTGAAGATACTAATTACTGTCATTTCTTTCTCACATATTAATGTTGTAAATGCCCTAAGAAGCTTGAACATATCATCTTATAAATATGCTTAAATGAAAAGAATAAATGGACACAAAGTAAAAAGCTGTCTACAAGTATTTACAATTCCTTAGACAATAACTACTTAGTTAATTCTAGTGCCTTCTAGTATTTCCTATTTTTCCATCTTTCTGTCTTAACTCTCAGCAGAACAAGGAATGAGGTTTATTTTGGGGTTTTTTTTTGGGGGGGTGATTGGTTTTTTAAGTCAGGGTTTCTCCATGTAGCTTTAGAGCCTGTCCTGGAACTCACTCTGTAGACCAGGCTGGCCTCTAACTCACAGAGATCCACCTGGCTCTGCCTCCCGGAGTGCTGGGACTAAAGGCATGTGCCACCAATGCCCGGCCAGCAGAACAAGTTTTAAAGACATTCTCATTTTGTTAGACCTGGCTGGCCTGGAACTTGCTGTGTAGACCAAGCTGGCCTTGAACCCAGAGCTTCCTGTCTCTGCCTTTGCCTGTGAGTGCTGGGGTTAAAGGTCTCAAGCATCATACTCAGCCATCTCAGGAGAACTTAATACAGCCTCTGTCCTTGCAGCTTCCAGCTGCCCTCAACAGTCCGTGTGAGTGTGTGTGTGTGTGTGTGTGTGTGTGTGTGTGTGTGTACTTTCCCTTTCCTTCTCTAATAGTGTCTACAACAAATTTGAATAATCTCCTCATGGCTCCCCATTCCAGCCAAGTAAAGGACCACATGCCAGATGCCAGCCAGAATTTCTTCAACTTCATGTCCCAACCACAGCTTTCTTAATGTCTGTACTATGCAGACTGCCCCATCCCTGATGAATGAACTCTTCACTCCTGCAGCGGTCTTCTCTGTTCTGTATTAGTTCTTAATTTCCCTGCTTTTTTTCACGTGTTATCCCATTTTTAAAAATGATAAATATGTTGCTATGTTTAAAAAATAAAGGAAAGTCCTCTAACCCTCAGGCTCTCACCCCTTCAGCCAAGGGATCACACATCTGCTTACCTAAGAAGACAGGAGGTTTCCTGAAAGAATGTTTTCTGTCTCCACCTTTGCCTTCCCGTCTCTTACCCAGCCACAATCAGGCTTCTGTTTGTATAACTGCTTGGCAATTGCCTGGAAACTTTATCAATAATTCCTCAGATAGTCATCATATCGATGATGATCAGTGACCAGTAATCATCAAATCTAGGAGCTGCATTCCTGTCTGGAACTTACTGCACAGGTGAGAGGGTGTGGTCTAAACTTTAGGTTTAAATAGACAGTCGCGTTTTCACTGATAAGTTCAGTCACTGTCAGTCAGCCTCCATAAATGGTATGGGCAGGACTGGAAACACCGGGCCTGTTTTTAAGATTAAGACCCTATGATACATGGCAGTTATAACAGTGTGGAGAGAAGACAGCTGTGAGCTCTCCCATGCTTCTCTGCTCCCTGCCCTCCCCTGCTGCTTGCTGCCACACTATTCAGTCTCAGTCTCTCTTTGACACCTTGTCTCCACTAAAGCCCTCTCTCTATTCTACTTTACTACAGTTCTCAGCCTTTCTCCCCTCTTCCTCTTCCTCTTCCTTTTCTTCTATCTGCTCCGAAGGCAGATAAGAATAAGATGTCTTCTTATTCTTAAAAACAAAACAACAACCTCACACTTTGGAGCTCTCAGCTATTCACATTTTGAAGCATTGCCGTCTACTGAGTGCATTCTGTCTTTCATGGAAATAGAGATTTTAGACAATTTGGTCATACATGCTTCCCCTGCTCTCCCAACCATTATTTAAACATCCAGTGCTAAGTTCTCTGAGAGCTCTGCACCACTAAATCATTTGTCCCTCCTCCTATTCTGTCCCCACTACTGGCTGTCTCTCCTTTTAAACAGCCATGTCTACTGGATTCTGGAATATGGCAGCAGAATTACTTTCCTTTACTCTCTTTGGGTGCTCCTACATCACCCCCAACACTGAGGACTCGAGTCTTGTGCATTCTTGTTCTTTCCTTCTCTCTATACCTCGTCGATAATACCATTCTGTCTCCTTGCAATTCAAGTTTCCCATGTCTTTGTGCTTAGAACTTCACTGATCTCCACCCTGGGACCTTAATGCTTTCTCAGGAAACTGTGAGTGAGTACATGACTTGTAAGCCTATTTCTGTGCTGCCAGGTCACAATGTGTAATGTCTCCAGCCAGCTCAAAAATTTATCTCAACTGCCTTTATGATGAAGAGTAGAATGCTGCACTAGGCTTATGAAATCTTTTATGTTCTCAACTTGCTTTTAAGTATCATCCAGGTGGACAGTTCCACCTACCTCCTCTTGGTTTTATCACAGCTGTCTCTGTGGGTTTCCCTGTCTTGATCTTGACCCCACCTTGCTGAGCACTTTCTTTTAGTCATTGATGACAAGTTTGAAGATATCCCCTGTTAGTAACCAAACAAGTGAAAGACCTCTATGATAATAAGTTTGAGTCTTCTTATCAAAAGAAAGAAATTAAAGAAGATACCAGAAAATAGAAAGATCTTCCATGCTCTTGTATAGGTAAGATCAGCATAGTAAAAATGGCAATCTTGCCAAAAGATTCAATGCAGTCCCCATCAAAAATTCTTCACGGACCTTGAAAGAACAATACTCAACTTCATATGGAAAAACAAAAGACCAAGGATAACCAAAAGAACCCTGTAAAATAAAGGAACTTCCAGAGGCATCACCATCCCCTTCAAGCTCTATTATAGAGCTATATTCCTGAAAACAGCTTGGTATTGGCATAAAAATAAACAAGTGGACCAATGCAATCAAATTGAAAATCCTGATATTAACCCATACACCTTTGAACACCTGATTTTTGACAAAAAAAAATCTAAAATTATACAATGGAAAGAAGAAAGCATCTTCAACAAATGGTGCTGACATAATTGTATGCGGACATACAGTAGACTCCAGATAGATCCATATCTATCGCCATGCACAAAGCTTAAGTCCAAATGGATCAAAGACCTCAACATAAACCCAGCCACACTGAATCTCTTAGAAGAGAAAGTGGGAGGTACCCTTGAATGAATTGGTACAGGAGACCACTTCCTGAACATAACACCAGTAGCACAGACACTGAGATCAACAATTAATAAGTGGGACCTCCTGAAACTGAGAAGCTTCTGTAAGGCAAAGGGCACAGTCAACAAGACAAAACATAAGCCCACAGAATGGGAAAAGATCTTCACCAACCCCACATCTGACAGAGGGCTGATCTCCAAAATATACAAAGAACTCAAGAAGCTAGTTATCAAAACACAAAATAATCTAGCTAAATGTGAGGTACAGAACTAATAGAGAATTCTCAATAGAGAATTCTGAAATGGCTGAAAGACACTAAAGAAAGTGCTTAATATGCTTAGCAATCAGGGAAATGCAAATCAAAACAACTCTGAGATACCATCTCACTCCTGTCAGAATGGCTAAAATCAAAAACACCAATAACAGTTTATGCTAGAAAGGATGTGGAGAAAAGCATACATTCCTCCACTGCTGGTGGGAGTGCAAACTCATGCAGCCACATTGTAAAAGATTATGGTGGTTCCTCAGGAAAGCAGGAATCAGTCTACCACAAAATCCATGCAGTTTCACTCTTAGGCATATACCCAAAAGATGTACACTCATACAACAAGGACATCTGTTCAACTGTTCATAGCAGCATTATTTGTAATAGCCAGAACCGGGAAGCAACCTAGATGCCCCTCAACCGAAGAATGGATAAATAAAATGTGGTACATTTACACAATGGAGTACTACTCAACTGAAAAACAAAACAAAACAAACAAACAAGCAAAACAGTGGAATCTTAAAATGTATAGGCAAATGGATGGAACTAGAAGAAGCCAACCTGAGTGAGGTAACCCAGTCACAAAAAGACAATCATTGCATGTACTCACTCATATATGGATTTTAGACATACAGCAAAGACAAGCCTACAATCCACACTACCAGAGAAGCTAGGAAACGAGGAGGACTCTAAAAGCCATACCTGGTCCCCTGGAGAAGGCAAAAGGGAAAAGATCTCCTGAACAAATTGGGAGCATGGCGGGAGGGGAGAGGGGGTTAGGAGAAAGAGAAGGGGAGAAGAGGAGGGGAGAGGAGGACATGAGCAAGCAGAAAGATTAAGTCAGGGAAAGAGTATAGGAGAGCAAGAAAAAGAGATACCAAAACAGCATTTTAGGTTGAAAGAGAAATCTGGCACCAGGGAAATGTCCCAAGATCTACGAGGATGATGCTACCTAACAATCTAAACAGTGGTGGAGAAGCTACCTTAAATGCCCCTCCCCAGTAATGATATTGATGACTACCTTATATGCCATCCTAGAGCCTTCATCCAGTAGCTGAAGGAATCAGAAGCAGACACCCACAGCTAAACACAGAGCCGAACTCCTGGAATCCATGTGCAAAGAGAGAGAGGAATGATGAGCAAAGGGGTCAAGACCAGGCTGGAGAAACTCACAGAAGCTGCTGACCTGAACAAGGTGGAGCTCATGGACCCCAGTCTGAAACCAGCTTAGGACTGACCCAGACCCCCTGAATGTGGGTGTCAGGAGGCCTGGGCAATCTTTGGCGCCTCTGGTAATTGATCAGTATTAATTCCTAGTATACGAGTGGACTTTGAAAGCACATTCTACAAAGAGGGATGATCTCTCAGCCTAGACACACAGAGAATGGCCTAGGCCCTGCTCCAAATGACATGACAGACTTTGAAAGTCCCTCATGGAAGGCCTCACCCTCTCTGGGGAGCAGAAAGGGTATGGTACAAGGAGTTGGGGGCACAGGGAAGGACGGGAGGGAGAGGGAACTGGATTGACATGTAAAACATGCTGGTTTCAAATTAAATAAATTTTTAAAATGATATCCCCTCTTGTGATCTTCCATGTAGCTACAGAAAGTTCAATTTATTGTTATCTCTAGGTTATAGAGGCATAAATTGAGACTTAAGAAAAAAAGAATTCGGTAAATTAAATATATATTGTTTGACAAGCTGGAGAGATTGCTCAGCAGAGAAGAGAACTTACTGTTCTTATAGAGGACCTGAGTTCAGTTCCCAGAATCTACACTGAATAGCTCACAACTGCCTGTAACTCCAGCTTTAGTGGATCTGATACTGTATTCTGGCTGCTTCAGGCAACTTCACACATATGCACATACTTTCACTCAGGTACACCTGCATACACATAATTAATAGTAAAAACCTTTACAAAGTAGTTATTGCTTAACAGTCTAGGCAAAGCAACCAGAGTCTTTGAACTTAATCACTTTTTTCTAATGCCTTGCTAAGGTTTCAACTAACTTTACAGCTACTCACACACACATACACACACACACACACACACACACACACACACACACACACACACACATACACACACACACGGACATGGACACGGACACGGACACGGACACACGTATATGTTTGTGCATATATTATTTTCTTATACTCCTTTCTCTATTTTATTGTGAATATCTTATGAGTAAGCCCACATCTAAATCATTTTGTAAAATTATTTAGATATTCATGGATACATAACTAATTTTAATTTCCGAATATGCAGGCACATTGCTTTATAATTCTACAGTCTGTTATTTACAAAATGTTCAATAACCCTTAAAAATGAAGAAGCCCCTAGGAATTTGTAAATAATACAAGTGATTTATCTCTCATAATATATTTCAACTAACAAGCAGTTTGGTATATTAGTGCATTAAATTTTAAAAAGCTATTTTTAGCATACTTAATAAGCAACTGGCTTTATAAATAAACATTAGTAAGTACAAATGTCTCAAGAGAAACTGATAATGGAGCCTTGGTAATCACTAAGAATTTTTATATATCTCTTAAGGCATATACAAATATGTTATAATCACTTTAGTTGCTCTTCATAATTCATAATTAGTATTGCAGCCACCAGATGGAGTATGTGGTTATTTAAATACTTTTAAAGAAGAAGTCAAAGAAAAAGATCCTTTGAATAAACTATTTTGTCTACCCTTCTCATAATGCTTACACTACCACCACTTTGACAAACACATACACAAATGCACAAGCTATTTTACCTTCTTCCTCTTGGGTTAAAGCATAAAGCATGCAACATGAATGAGTTGAGCCAAGGAATACAGGTCTTAAAAGGAAAGACTAGATTTATTTAGCTCATTAGTATGTACCTAGCAGAAACTGGACATAAACTTACATCGGGACAAGTTTAAGCTTTGCAGGAACAGATGAAATGAGCAGAAAAGGCATTCATGTATTCAGACTGCTAAATGGGACCAGGGCTTCTTGTGTTTATTTTTTTTAATTTAAATTGAATTTCTTTGTAAGTATATGGATGGCAGTATACTTGCTAACTAAATAATAAAGAAATAGAGTGGACTATTACTCAAACAGGTGAGTACAAATCTCAGCTTCTCTAAGTTTGGAACAACTTCTTAGTTGTTCTCATTTAGATTTATCTAAACACGAGTTGAGGATGATCCCTCACTTAAACTGACTGTAAGAATTCCATGGCTACAAGTCATTTGCTGTCAAATTACATCATTTTATTTTATCACACCCTGATTTGGTCTCCTGGATTGCATTTATAGCCAGCCCCACACAGACTCCTTTGTGTAAGGTTCTTGCTTGCCCTGTTTATTACCATATTCTAAACTCAGTAGATGTTCAGAGGATAAATAATGAATGCAAATAAGGAAAGAGATGGCAGCGGTGAGGAACTGTGACATAGAATAAAAGAAAGGGATAAGGCTAAACACTGGGCTATGCTAAAGCATGGTGTTTAGGAAGTGGACAGCCTGCAATGTCCACCAGTGTTGAGAGGGCATGAAGTAATGCCACAGTAGAACTATTTCACTCACAGTTAGTTTTTTGACAGGATGAGAGGTCAGATTAAGTACATTGTGTGTGTGTGTGTGTGTGTGTGTGTGTGTGTGTGTGTGTGTACATGAACTTATTTGGAAATATTTATGCAAACAAATGATTTTTAGGGAAGATTTATAGTAGCTTACTGAAAGTATTATGAATTTTTAAGTTACACCAAGTTTCAACTAAATATTCTACAGTATATGCAACTATCACCAATAATGGAAATCCTAGCTCCTGATACCAAAACCAACTCAGAGAATTGTGTTCATAAAAAGTACAATTCTTTTAGTGAATTTCATAACTACTCATGAAAATAAGAATATATTTTTGTACTTTATTCTTATATATTCTTTACACTTTCTTATGAATGTTTTTCTTTTTTCTTTTCTTCTTGAAATTAAAAGGTGTTTTGGTTTGATTTGTTTGTGTAACACAATAAATAAAAGATTCAGAGACTGATATTGAGGTTCAAGCTTCAAGCTGAAGATCAGAAAAGCAAAGCTCGCTCTACCTCCAACTGAAAGCTGATCCTGGCCCCACCAAATCCTAGATGGCTATGCTCTCCTCAGTGTGGTTGGAGAATCTTGAGTCTGACCACTGAAGACCCTGCTCCTATCTTTTATACCTCTCTAGTGCTGGGATTAAAAGTGTGAGCTCTGTTACTCTTTTAGACTGAATCAATCTCATGTAGCCTTGGTAACCTTGAACTTAGAGCGATCCATCTGCCTTTGTCTCCTCAGTCCTGGTGTGTACCACCACAATCTGATCTCTGTAGCTTGAGGCTGACTTTGCTTTCTGAGTCCTCAGGCAAGCTGTAATAAATTGTAAATAATTAGCCACCACATGTTTGGGGAAATATTTTTAGGTTACAGTTATTAATCCTTTATTGTTAGATATGTTTCAGATATTTTTTCTAACTTCTCTCTTAATCATTTGTATACTATGTATACTTAAAGACCCCCAGTCAGTAGTAAGCACAGCTTTAGGGAAAAGGTTAGTTACAAATGCTTCTTTGTGAACCTCTGCACTGGAGCTGTGGGACTAAGCTCCACTCAGAGCTCATAAAGTAATTCTTGTTGATAAAACCCACCAGGATTGTGAGCAGGGATGGAAGTCATGATTTCTCAGGGCAGTGGTGACAGTCATCTCATAATATGAAGGTATTTCATGTCACCACAATGCTTAGGGTGGTTAGAAAGTTGAAGTTCAGACATTTGAAAGCAACTGTCTCTCCATGTTTTATAAAGATAGGCAATAGAACATCAAACATCAGTTAACATGTTATACTAAACACTTCAATTTCCAAACCAAAAAGTGGCATCATTACCAGTTTCCATGTCAATTAATTTCTAAGTTAAGAAAGAACTTTTAGAGGAAAGGGAAAGTATCAACCACAGCACACTCACTTTCTGGCCTATAGGCTGAAGATAGAACATTACAGAAAAACTTCAGGTGACTGACCAGGCAGTTAGTTGTCTCTGTCATTTCTAGAGTTTATATATTATCCTTCTGTGGTCTTTGAAGGAGTTGAAGACAGATAGTCATGGTTATAGTTTTCCTTAGTTAGGATTAAAAATAAGTTACATATAGGACTTTAGACTCACAAAGATAGGATAAGTGATGGAATATTTTCTTAAATCTTACTAAATGTTAATGGACAAAACATTGTTGACTGTGTTTCTTATTCTGTAACTGTTGTGTTATATATTTTGCTATGTTGAGGTTAAAACCCTTCTTTTATTTTAGACATAAAAGAGGAGATGATGGGAGATGTTATTCTGTAAATGTATTTCTCATACTGGTTAATGAATAAAGCACTCTTGGCTGACAGGAAAGCAAGATAGGCGGGGCTAGGAGACTAGTAGGAAAGAGGAAGGAGTAAGGAGGGGTCAGCATGTAGAGGCCGAGAGAACAGAGGCCCATGCCAGCTATCTGGTAAGATGACCCCGTGAAAATACTTAGATAAGTAGAAATGGGTTAATCATTAAGACAGAGCTAGCCAGTAAGAAATTAATAACTGGCCAACAGCATTATATCAAATACAGAGTCTCAGCGTGTATTATTGCGGGCTGGCATGGCGGTGGGACCAGACCGGCAGGGGGGAAAAACCTACTCATAACAAAACTTTCCTATTTCTTTCTCTGTTGTACTACAATAAGACTGTGCTGAGATGGAGATCGGCAGAGTAAGTCTAAGCTTTCCTTCTTTCCAGTGTGCCTTCTACTGTAATATCCACTCAGTAAATCCTACGCACACTTGAAATTACTAAGCTGTAACCAGCCATACTCTCTGTGTGGAATATCTAATAGGAAAATATGTTACTTGTCATAATGTTTGATAAAAATAAAGAAGAAATAATTCAATAATATTTAAAATTAAGATCTTTAAAAAACTGTTGTAATATTGTCGTTGCTTTATAGGAATTCACTGGTTTCAAAACTGTTCATGTTTTACTGGCACATTGAATCTTTAGGCACAGATGTATGAATTGTTTCCCAAGTGTTTGTAGAGAGTTTGTTCATTAACTCTTTAAGATTCTAGCCTGTAAACACCATCCAGGAGCAGACTTGAATCTCAGTTATGCCTAAAAAAAAAGATGTTAGAATAGTTGTTGACCCGTGATTGTTAGTTATTTGACAGAATTTTGGATAGCAGTTCTTTTGAGTTTGGACGGGGTTAACCCTGTTCAAATGATTGTACTTGAGCCAGACTAGTCTAGTCTAGTCTCTGAAATGTCTTAGGTCTCTTACAGTGAATATATACTGCTTCAGTTAAGAGCAGAACTATTACCATTGCAGTGATGTGGCCTGTGCTGGGTTTGACCGAGCTAACATTTTCCTATATTTTGACTTGTCAGTGTAATTATTTCTGTTCATTCACAAAAGTGGCCCACTTTAAATAAGAGAGACTCAAGCTCTAAGATGTTCCATGTTTAGTGACCCTGAAGGAAATATTGCAAATACACACTACCAGCAATTAAGGCATGTCATATCATGTTTGGTGCGAATTATCGAAGTGTAAGATTCTCAAGATGACAACAAAGGTAGTGAAAAACAAACTTAGGTGCCTCTGTAAGCAGGCATCCCATCCCCTGCTCAGTGTAGCTCCTGTAGATGAAACAGTGTGTTTCTCTTAAGGTGTGTGTCCCTTGGCAGACCCCTCACTTATCATTACTGTTATGATTTGAAGATGAAGTGCCTCCCCTTAGGCTTACATTTCGACCAATGAGCACTCAGCTGAAGGATTACTCAGAGTCCATGAGTCCTTTAGGAGAGGGAGATTATGGAAGAAAGACATTGGGGCAGGCCCATGAAGGTTATGCTGACCTTAGTTTTGGTATATCTCTTCATTTCCTGGTCTGCCACCATATGAACACACACTACCATCACAGTCTCTTCCTCACTATGACAGGCTGCCTCATCTGAAACTGTAACCCTCAGCCACATCTATTCTCCCCTAAAATGTTTTGTTGGGTGTTTTATCAAGTGAGGAAAAGTTGAACACAGACAAAGCATGTGTTAGAGTACTGTAGAGCACTCCTAAAGTTAGTTTGAGCTGTGCTCAGGTACTCACACTTCAATAGTCAAGGGCTATGGAGATCATTGTTCTACTTCATGGAAGGATGTGGTCATCTTTTACATTTTATAACCCCTATGTGATGATCCACAGAAGAGATCTCATTCAGCCTTGGAATGAGTGTGCAGCTCAGGTGAGTGATCATAGTCTCTTGGTTGGTTTGTAGTTTGGGGTATCTGTTGCGCGCCTACCTCCGCCGGCAAGGAAACACGCAACCACAACTCTTCTTCATGCAGTTTATTCAGGATCATTGAACAAGCTTCTTCTGCCCCCATCAGCTTACGCTGCTTCTCTCATCAGTTTACCCTGCTTTTCTCATCAGCTTGCTCTGCTTCTCTCATCAGCTTACTCCTCTCCCAGCCCCAGCAAGCCCTTAAATGTGCTCACAGCCCAATCAGCTCATGCCACCTGGTGATCCCAGATAGGCCACAGAAGGAGGAAGCACACCAGATCCATCAAGCACTTCCAAATAAGGCTTGTTTACAGCTAAGTGCAAACTACCTGGCATCCAGCCAGGCGCCATCTTGGGGCTGTGGCTTCCCACAGGCATCCTGTATCATTTTCATTCTATCAGCATTGCTGCTAGAATATTCCCAGTTGTCTCTGACTTTTCTTTCTTCCTCTTTTTCTTAATGATTCCTTTTTAAATATATTCTGCCTGAATGTATATCTGTGTGAGGGTGTCTGACCCCTGGAACTGGAGTTACAGACAGTTGTGAACTTCATGTGGGTGCTGGGAATTGAACCTAGGTCCTCTGGAAGAGCAGCTGGTGCTCTTAACCTCTGATCAGTTTCTCCAGCTCAGTGTCTCTGCCTTTTCAACAATGGATTGAATCCACAATTCTGACCTCAGAGAATCTAATTTTTATCTTAACCTTACCAGGAACTTTCACTAATATTTTATCCTAATTTTAATATGTCTATGTTATATTCATCTCCTGAAAGTGCTTATGCCATTGGCTGAAACACAATAAAGTACAAATATATAAATTTCCCAACCCAGCTATACTAACTTGGGCAACTAACAAACTCTTGGGGTCTGGGTATTCTATATGACATGATTCTAGTTCTGAAAAGTGTTTCTCTTTCCAAATGAAGTCTGGGAAAATAGCAAACATACTTATTCATATATTATGAACTTTTAAGTTGTTTCTCTAATAAGAAGACTATAAACATCATGAGTCTGGTTACTAAATATCCTCAATGGCTTAACAATTAATAGCCCAGAAAGATCTCCATAGCTCTCATTTTGAAGAAAAACTAAACCTTCCTAGAAATGACACTGCTATAAATAGGTAGATAACTCTTAGTTTAGTTTAATTGCACATTTAATGGTCTCTTTGTAGACAAAGACCATGTAGAAGTAGATGTAAAATAATGGTTTTTGAATCAATTAGCATGTGAACAACCATGAACCTCAGATGTGTGCTTCAGAGACAGGACTGCAACTTCCAAATCCTTATTCTTTTCAACTATTTAAATGTAGCATGAAAGAAACATACATTAATTTCTAATCTTCCAAAGACCTTGTAAATGTAATGAAAGATCAGTACCTAATTAAGGTTAATTCCACAAGTATTGATGGATTGTCTCATTCTGGAGGTGGGTTATATATAAATTCCTTTAAAACTCTGGAATCTTGTATCACTGTGAAATCTCATTAGTGGTCCCTCCCCATTCTTCTCTTCTAGAAGCCCCCTCATAACCACTGATCTACTTCTGGAATCAATTAATTTGCTCATTCTGAGCATTTCTGATGAATGAAAGCATACAACATGTTGTCTTTTACATTTGTTTTCCAATGAACATCTTAAAGTTCATTCATGTCACTCCATATATTGGTATATAGTCATTTTTATTGACAAATGGTATTCTATTATATGGGAATATCACATCTTAATTATTCATTTGTAGTAGATGATGGGTATCTGGATTTTTTCACCAATTAGCTGTTGTAGATGACTCTTTCATGAACACTTATTTGTATTTCTGTGTAGACATATATTAAGAATACAATACTTGAGTCATAATGTACAATATTTTAAATTTTGTACAGATTACCAAGATGCTTCCCAATCTGGGCACACTGTTTTGTATCTGTAGTAGAAATAAATGGGATGTTTTCAGTTTCTCTACATTCTCATCACTTGTTAATAGAATTTTAAAAATATTTTAGCTACATTAGTGGATATTATGGACTTGATATGTATTTTTCTAATAACTAATATTATTGAGCATTTCTCATGTATTCATTGCATTCTCATACATCTTTGTGGAGAAATGTTTATTCAGATATTTTCTCCATGTTAAAGTTTATTTTTTATTTTTATTGTTAATTTATGAGAATTGTTTATATATTTTGTAACTTGTTTTCTGCTTGTCTATGGGTTGTCTATTTTTATGGCCTAAAGTCTCAATTTTCATGAAGTACAATTCATCATTTTGTTCTTCTATATTTGTGGTTTTATGCCATATCTTTAAAAAGTTGAGTAACTCAAAGCCATGAGTATCTCCACTTATGTTTCAATCTAAGACTCTTAGTTACACATGACTCTTCCTTTTTGGGGTTTAATGTATTGTATCAGCCCCACTTTGAATAGGAGGAAAACAGTCAAAGAGTGACTGAGATGGAATTTAATTTTAAATGATATGACTAACAATTGTCATGCTACATTATATTACAAATGAAGTGTTCTCTTTTATCAAAATAGATGAAAAAGGGTAAAATGGGTATATATTTTCTTTTAACTATCAGGAGTAGAAAATATAATGAGAAATACCTAAATAAAGTGTTAGCATTATCCCATAGGGTTTCCTTATTATATAAAGAAATGTTACCAAAACACACAAAAATGTTTAAAGAGTAATTCCAAAGTATACTTGCTAAACATATGGAGTCTCTATAGTAGAAATGTATTCTCCTTTTTTTAATAGTTAATCCAGTCTGGTGAGAGAAATCACTAGAGGAAATATCACCAAACATTTCCTTTCTTCAATATGCAAGCTCTATGTTCCTTACTTTGATTAACTTAGGCTCATTTCATTATGTCTCATTCTAGAAAAACTGATTTCAAAAGGTAACTATCTTCAAACTAGACACCATACAAGAAATTTCATCGAAATTTTGTGTAGAGATACATATTCTCATGGCAGCCCTGTTAAAAAAAAAAAAAAAAAAAAAAAAAAGTTCCAGTCAGCTGCTGCCCATTTTCTCTGAAAGTCTAGGGAGATCTGAAAGGTTAACAACTGTGTGAAATAACCCTAACATAGATTAAGACACTCATCCAGCCAGAACTATCTATAGGAAACTTCTCAGTACCCAGTGATGCATTCTACCCACATTTACTGCTGACTTATTTAACACGGTAATCATTAATGATTAAAATCAATTAAAATTCATAAAGAACTATAGTATCCACTGTGTAATGAATTTATTCCATCAGAGAGATTTCAGAGTAGTTTGTTAATTAGACCTTTTAATTTTGGCTCTGCTACTGACTTGCTTTTTAAAATGTTATCTGGCAACATATTAGCCTACTATCTTATTATACATAAAATCAACACAGTTTTTCAAGAGAAAGATGAGTACTAGTAAAATGGAAGCAAATTGCATGTTTGCATTTTCTTGATGACTCAAAGCTTGATTTAAACTATGTTGTGTGCTATTAAAAGTAACTAATAACATCTATAACATTAACATAATGGTTACAATTTGTTAGAATCTTAACTGTGTTTTAAAAGTATTAGCTAGTGGCTTCACAGCAGACATTATCCAAAAAGGATGCTTTTCTCTTTAAATTTCGGTGGGGGCATATATTTTCAAAATTCTCTATAATCTACAACAATCTGAACAATGTTGCCAAGATGAAGAGGTGATTTGAATTCAAGAATGGTGGAAACTATTGTTTTTCCAGTGGCACAAGGAACTTACTGTAAAACAGGAGAATCAAGCATTCTAACACAATGCTTGCTTCATGTGACTGATTTCTGGCCACTGAAGAAAGTTCCCCAGAAAACTCTGCCCTGGGTGTTTTAGCATTCCTATCATCTCTAGACAGTAATACAAGACCACATGTAAGTTCATGAATAGTTATTTTCCAGAGTATACTGTACTAAAAATAAATAGGTTTTTTCTTTGCACTTTTCAATATACTAAGAGAAATAAATCAAAACGAAAACACAAGAAGGCTTTCTAGATATCAGATTGTGAAATTTGAAGAGAGCATTAGAGCTCCAGGCTAAACAGCACCTTCTCTACAACAAAACACTAACACAAAATATCATTAACCCCTCTTTCCTTGGGAAGCTAATACATTTGGTTTTCACACTCTTACGCAATCACATTATAGCAAAACAAAATGTCTACTTATTAGAACAGTAGCAAGGATTTGGAAATTCAATTTCCTTAGAGAGAGAAGCAATTGCTGTTAGTATAAAGAAAGGCATTGACCAAGATACCTGGTTTTACCTTTGCTTTGCGAAAGTGGTAGACTACCAGCATGCTAACGAAGTCCAGCAGCATACACAGGATTTGGAAGGAGATGATAGCGAGCCTCAGGTACTTATCTTCCTGGACAAAGCACGGACGGTCATCAGCACAGAAGGGACAGCCTTCTCTGCAGGGCAAGCAGACATGGGCTTCTTCTGACCCATCTTTTGTGCTTCCTGAAAAATGGTGATCTGGACCTCTTCCTGAAAGTTCCAAATAAAACCACAATGTCATTTGTACCTCCAAAGTAAGTGAACTAGAAGAGAGTTAGACCCTCTTCATGCTCTTTTCTACTGAGTATAGACTTTTCATCAAATCCTTTGCTAAGGGCTGAAGCTACTTAGCTTTTGGACTCAAAATTCTTGATTCCTTTGATTTTAAACTTGTCATTCAGAGTAATTGAGAAAAATAGCAAAAATGGAAACAAATGCCTCAGGGAGCAGTTTGCTAAGTCTTTGATATCATCATCTTCCACACAGGGCTAGTGAAACTCCCTGAAGCACAGATCATACTCCAGACAGACTTGTTCAACAACAAGGAAAAGGGCTGGAAAATGGATATGTTTAATGTACCAAGTAAATGTACTCATTGTTATTGGAACTTCTTGACCTAGATGACACAGAGTCCAAAATGAGACTATCATCATTCCTTAATTCAGTAGAGCTTTCATCCACCAAGTTTTCAGTTCAAATTACATAAAATGGTACTTAAACTCAAAATGTAGAAATAAAAAAGCACATACCCAAAGTCTAGCATTTCAATAAACTTTTATGCAGTTAGAACAGCCATTCTGAAGCTGTAGTACTTCAGAATAAAAAGAATAATGAAATACACACACACACACACACATTTTCATTATCCATTCATCTATCAAAGAACAGCTAGATTGATTCCAATTCCTTGCTATAGTGAATCCAATGGCAATAAATATGGTGGTTCAAATGTCTCTATTGTAGGATATGAAGTTATATATATATATATATATATATATATATATATATATATATATATATATGTGTGTATATACATATATATATATATAATATTGAAATAGCTAGGTCATATGGTAGCTCTATTTTTAGTTTTTGAGAAATTTCCAAACTGATTTCCATAATGACTATATTAATTTGAACCACAAGCAACAGAAAACAAGAATTCCTTTCTTCCTATATCCCTTACAACATTTGTTATCAGGTGGTTAGTTCCTGTGCTACTGGTGCTCTGTTCAAATAGTTGTTGACTGCCCAAATATCTCAAAGTGTACATTTTACATTTTCTTCTTAAAGTTTCAGTGTTATGGTTTCTAATTAGAGTTGTTGGTGCATTTGGAATTGACTTTTATACAAAGCAAAAGAAGAATCTAATTTCATTTTCTTCAAGTAAACTCTAGTTTTGCCAGCACCATTTGTTGAGCAGGCTACCTTTTTCCAATGTATATTTTTGTCCCTTTTGGCAAAACTTAAGTAGGTGGGAGAAGCCACGTGACTTCTTCAGAAAGACCTGAGAATATAAAAAAGAAAAAAATGGCTCTATCTGGGGCAAGACTCTGGAGGCCCTGACCCACTTGGTAAGGACCTGTTGACAGTCTGCTGCATAATTCTGGGCATGATCCTGGAAGTATTGTGCTGTGTGTTCTCATTGCTTTCACTATGCTAGGTATACTGTTGCCCTGAACAGGTGGATTCCTGAGTGGAATCTGAGCTGGAAGCCTCTTTTCTGAGGACTGGCTCTCATAGCACCAGAAAATGTCATTCAAGCTACAAAAAGGGAAGCATGCAGTGGACCTGTACAGCTGTGATACCCATTATGATGACCAGCATGACATAATAGCTCTAAGGATACAGTAGTGGCTCATGTATACCCTGGTGATAACCACCAGCTCTCTAAATAGACTCAAAGTCTGTCCTCACAAGAGGGAGATCATTTTTGGTACTAGAAACATAGCTAAGCACTTGGGCTAGTGAAGTCATGGATCATGAAGAACCCACAACTACATCTTTACTAAACTAGCATAAATCCCAACCACCTTTCAAATATTTATTATTATATCCACAGACGAATATGAGTCTCACTCTTCATCAAAGAAGCATCTTTTTGCAATAGGGTGAGGACATTGCAGAAAACCACAGCTGAACAAACTGCAAAGAACACATGACTATGGGGTGCCCAGCTCCAACTGATAAATCTGTAAGTCAGCTCCTGCATTGAAGACTCAGGAATCTCAGCAGAAGATGGGGCAGAAAGATTGTAAGTCCTGGAAGAACAGGAAGTTTCTGTGTGTCTCCTAGAAATGATTTTGAGGCTGCGTCCACAAGGTCACATCAACATGACTGCCTAAGTAAAGACAATACCATTGGACATACTAGCATGGGAAGGAGGAATTTCATGGATCACAGCCCCAGACAAAGAATTGCAGGCAACATGGAAATTCTGACAGTGGAAGAGATAGTCTTCTTTTCACTCTTTGTTTTGCAGATTATAACTCAAATCCTGGAAGGTGAGATACTCTACTTCCTGGCTGGTCAAAGTACCCATATATTCCATTTTCTGCCTCAGGTAAGACTAAAGCGATAAAGACTTTATAGATATAGAAATGGCAGTAGCTAGATACAAGACTAGCAGTGATACTTCAAACCACTCTACAATAATAATTTGAACAATAATAATTTCCATTTATCAGATTCATGGATTCCATATTCATTGATAAGAGAAAATGTGTTAGAAAGTAAAGAACTATGCTTTATTCTTCGTGCTCAAAAACAATCTCAACAAAAGGTCAAAGAAGACCAAGATATGTCATACAAAATCCTCTTTTCTCTTAACAACATTTTTTATCAAAAATCTTTTGAGTTAATTTCTGGGTTTATTTTCAAAGGAAATGAAGTAAAAATACAATGGAAATACCAAAACATTCATGTTTATTGTGGTGTTTATTGTGGTGTCTAAGAGATCAGGCCAAGTTTCTATCAGAATAATGGATAAAGAAAATGTGATTTATATTTTATATACAGAGTTGAGTATTATCCATTCATAAAGATGGGGATGTCCTTCTGTATATATGTTTCTCTTATTGATTGATTAACAAAACACTGTTTGGCTAATAGAGGCAGGAAGATAGGTGGGACTAGGAGACAAGGAAAATTAAACTTTCAGCAACAAAGATGAAATATGTAAGTCTCAATAACATGGAGGATGACTCAGCAAGACACCTGTTACATGTTCTCTTTCATACATGGAGATAATGAAAATAATGAAGTAGATGAAAGAAAATGGGATAAAAGACTCAGGGTCAATTAAATGGATGATCTAGAGACAGAGGATTTAAGTAATGGACATGTGTATAGAAATGTCACAGAGAAACCTGCAAATCTACACAATAAGTGTGAGTTCATTAAAAAGATACATGCATATGCACACAAAATCACAAGATTATCTAAGAAACATAAATAAAAATAAAGAAAACTAAATCTTATAAAAGTATCTAAGGTCATGCTTTAAATAATGCTTTTTGTGGGCCACAAAGGACAGTTAATCATATCACATAGTACCTCCAAATTTATCAATTTATGCTATGTTATTTATCTAGGACAAGGGAATAAACACAATTCATTTAAGTCATATGGCTACCAACAAATAATAATAGTCTCATTGTTAGACTGTTGGATGCTTCTTAAGTTCATGGCCATTGGTGTGAGAGCAGAGGCCAGAATTTATACACCCTCAACACTCAGCACTGGAGGTAATGTTTACATATGTTGGATACTCAGTAAATGCTTACTAATGATGAAAGCATTCTCTGAAAAGAGTGAATTGACTGATCACTCAATGTGCCATTCTTCATGCTCCCAAACCATGTACATCTAAGGGTTCATACAGATGATATTTTTCTAGATGCTAGACACATACTATAAAAACACATTAAGAATATGTGATTCCAGATGACTATGGCACTTGTAGACAAATATGTGCAAACGTGCCAGTGATGTTTGATTTGTAAATCTCAGCTCCTCCAGGTACAGAATGCTAATGTGATGTGTTGAAGCTTATGCTCCCTTGACTATGGGACTTGAAACTTTAAAATAAAATGGATATGTTATAAAGAAAAATGGCAAACACTGAGCCTTGGGAAAAATACAGAAAAGTGTTTTGGGAGAAAGTTATTACATTTATAGGATATTTGAAGAATATTAAATATCCACCTGTAAACAAGCCTGTCAAAACAAATTGTCAGTGTGTGAATGGTGTGTAACCTACTTGCTAATTTTAACTTTACCTTGACAACAGAACATTAAACTGCTTGAAACTTATACATCCATTTATAATATATATATATATGAACATATATGTATATTACTGATACAGACTATAAAACATATAAACCCTAGACTAACATGCAAAACATAACACATTTCTTCAAGGTGGTTATTAGCATCCTGTTCAAAGTGACATTGGCATTGGATGAGATACATAAAGGGTATTCCCCATCCCAAACCAATGGACATAAAACAGGCCCAAGGCCCTACGAAAACTGCCCCTGCCATGGAGTTCCAGAAAACAGCCAACATCATCACACAACCTGCAGCCCAGAGGTGGCAAAGCAGATAATCCAACCAAGCTATTAGCCTGCAGTTCAGAGTGCAAAAATAGTGGCTTCCTCCCACCTTGCTCCTTCAAACCAGTTTATCCTGAAAAGCAGTTTCTGTGCCTGGCAAAGCCATACCCTCCCTATCCCCACCCTTGACTATGAAAGCCATTCTCAAACTCCACAATAAATTCTCCTGGACCCCTGGTCACTGATACAGGTATTGAAGTCCCCAATCTATCAGACCAAAAGTCTGCTTTTGCTGTTTTAAGGCAAACTGAGTCGATTTTATTTTCTTCTACTGTCTTAATTCTTACAATACCAGGAAAACCATAGTAATCAGAAATTGCAAAACAGGAAGAATTTAGCAAGCTATAGGCTTCAGGAGGTTTTTTTAAAATTTTAATTGTATATATGTCCCAAAGTTTCCTTGATAAGCATGCAGCAATTCTGTAACAAAAATGTTTTAATATTGTAACTTCTTGGATGAAGTAATGTGCTCACTGGGCAAGAATAATGACATAAGTTCACATCCTCAGCATCCACATAGAAGACAGACATGGTGGTACATGCCTGTAACCCCAATACTGAAAAATTGAGGGGTGTGGTATTACACAGAGATCCTTGGGACTTACTGTTCAAAGTGCAGAGTTCATGGATCAGTAAAAGACCTTGCTCAAAACATAAGGTGGACAGCACTGGAGGAGACACCCTCATCAGCCTCTGTCTTCCACATTTCCATGTACAAACATGTGTGTGCACACATACATACAAATACACACCACACATAAACCACATACCACACAAACACTACACCATACACAGGTCACATACACCACATCCCATTTACACACATGCACCACATATACATAATTCACACACACACACACACACACACACACACATAATGTCTTTTTATACATAGTAAGTTGACTTTGTTAAGTGAAATTTTGTTCACACACACTATATTGTACACAGACCACATTCACCACATCCCACATACACACACACATACCACATATACACAAGTCTCTCTCTCTCTCTCTCTCTCTCTCTCTCTCTCTCTCACTCTCACACACACACACACACACACACACACACACACACACACATCTTTTTATACATAGTAGATTGTCTGTGACAAGTGAAATTTTGGCCCAAATCACAGAGAACTAGTAAATCTACCACTGCTAAAAATCCTTGAAAAACTTCCATCTTCTGGACTGATAATGTTCTGAATTTGTTATTTTTAATTGTGTTACATATAATTGAACTTTTAAGAAAAGTTACAAGGGAGTATAAAGTAATTTCATATTTTTACCTAGAGTCATGAGTTACTTACATCCTAACATTCTCATATCATCTTAATAGAAGCTCAAGATGTTATATGTCCCATATTTTGGGTATAGGCTGGATACACTGTATCTTCTTCATACATAAACATTGCAGTTTTTGTGTTCTAATGAGCAGCCCCTCCTTGTATAAAGCAGGGTACAATTTCAAAAGTAAGAGAATTAATACAGAAGTAAGAGAATTAATACAGATCTCCTGTAATTATCTTTGCACAGTCCATATCAAATCCCTACCATTTGTCAAAATAATACTCTCTGTAGCTACTTTTCTCCACCCAAGATAGAATCTGGAGTGTGATGGGTTCCACTGTCACACCTTCAGTCTCTGGTCTGGAACAATAATCAACATCTTTGACCTCTTTAACCCCTAGCTATTTCTGGATCCCCAAATATTTTACTTCATGGGTCGTTTTTTTACAGGTAGTCCCTCAGTGTGTGGCTGCTTGCTGCTGCCTCAAGACTAGTTTAAAATTATCCACTCTTGGTGGGGATGCCATGCAGCTGGGGCTAGGTCCTTCTCAGTGAATCACTGCAAGAGGCACAAGGTATCAACTGGTGCCAGGACCTGGGGGCTCTTGCTTTGGGAAGTTTGTGGCTTATAAGCTTCTGCAATATAAAATATGTTTTACTTGGAAAATCATTCATGATCAAATACCATAGTTAGAAAGAAAGGTCAGCAGTTAAGAAAACCTGTTGCTTTTACAGAGGACCCGGGTTCACTTCTCAGCATCCTCATGGTAGTTCAAACCCATCCACAGCTGTAGTTCCAGGAACTGCAATGGATATTAGGAACCTCAGTGGTTATTGGGCATGTATGTGGTACATATACACACATGCAAGCAAAACACTTATGTGCAATAAATAAATAAATCCTTTTTAAAATATTAAATCCCTTGTTTCTCACCAAAGTTTTGCTAAATTTGAATTGTAAAAGTTTCATTTTTAAGATTCTGAATGCTATGTCTTCTTTTTTAGAGCCTTATGGGTTTTGTTAGGTAATTGTGCATCTTTACACAGAAAGAGAACTTAAACAGGAAAATAGAAAACAAAAGTAAAAAATGATTACAGGATGCAAGGAGTTGGGTTACTAAAACATCTGTAAACAAGCTTACAGATACTGTCTAACACAATGAGCAGCTGTGTAAATTACTGGTAGTTATATTTACTTAAGAAACAACTGTTAATATATGTGAATCTCTAAATAGCAGTTTTGCTAAAGTAAAATAACATAAACAATAAAATAGATGAATTGAGAGGAGACATAGCAAATATATAATTGCAGGCCATGGGCACAGAGAGTCACAGGGCAGGGCAACCTGAAAACCTCTGAGACCAGGAAATTTGCTCCTGTGCTGGGAGGTAGAACTGACAGTGACTGGCGGGGACAAATGTGGGCAGAAGAGAAGAAAGGGAAATAATACAAACTTCCAAATAACATTGACAGACAAGTTCTTAGAGCATTCTGAGTGCCAACCTCGAACATTAGAATGGTGCTATGTATCATCTCAGTTTTATCCTTACATAAATGCCATAAAGGACGTGATATCCTACTTTACATATGATATAAAGAAACTTAAATAATTTGACCAAGATCACAGTTCAAGTAAATTATTGAGGTGGGACTCACAGCCGGGACCCATTCCAAAAGTTATGTGCTGAATTGTCACCTGACACTACTGGTAGAAGGTTCACATCTCAGATTAGTGAGCAGAGCAGTCCTACATGGCTGAAAATGTTCCAAACCAGGTAGCACCGCCTCAGAGCCACAAAGTAAGCAGCAGTCTCAAGTAAAACTGGTGAGACTGGTGGAGCTAGATCTGACCCGAGGCCTTTTCCCGTGGCCTTGGAAAATACTGTGTAAGGCGTCGAGGGAGGAAAGCAATTAAACAGTTCTACTAGCTGCAATAGCAATGAGCCAAGAATTAACAGCATGGCAAGATATGTATCGAAGTGCAATAAATTCCACTTATATATTGGTGGTTGGTGACAACCGGGAGCTGTCTAATCAGATTTAAGCCAGTAATCAAGAGGGAAATCATGCCTGGTACTGGAAACCTAGGCCCTTACCTGGGTTACTGAAGACAAGGAATATGTATGTATGTATGCATGCATGCATATATGTATGTATGTATGTATACACACACATGAACATATATGTATGTATGTATACACACACATGAATATATGTGTATGTATGCATACACACACATGAATATATACATATATTCATAAGCATGTGTTTATATATGTATATATTCATATAAAATATATGCATATATTCATAGAATATTCATATACATATATATTCATAGAAAATGTATATACACGTATATATTCATAGAAAAGACTCTGCCACCACTTTATTAGATCAGCCTCACCCCTTACTCCTTACTACATTCAAAAGCTTATCCTCATACCCAGAGATACGCGCAGCCACTGCCCTCATCAGCCTCTCCTTACAGAGCCAGAGACTCAGCTCGGAGCTGCCCTTTGCCTCACACTCAGCCTTCCTGAATTTCGTCTTTTGCAAAGAACTTCTTTTTTTTTTTTTTAATTCCTTTTTTAATTCATTTTAAAGGCTACAATTTCTTTCTTGTCTTGTCTCCTGTATCATGTGCTTTTCATATCAATAGCACTGGAGGGGGTAAATTACAGATTTCCATCTTTAGTTATGGGTCATTGGTAACTTGGGATTCATTTGGAAAGATCCACAAACTGAAGTCGATCTGAAAGACAAGAAATATAACTGAAAAGCTGGTAGTAATCCACACAGAAGGGAGATATTCTTGGAGATGGAGTCCATACTAATATGGATGAATTTGGGGGTGGAAGGTGTGAGAACATTATGAGTTTGCATTCCATCAACCTGTAAGTGAACAGCCTGGATTTGAGGAGACAGCTGTTCATGAGGACTTAGCTTCTCTGAAACCATGCTATCTCCAGATGTCAGCTCCTATTAGTTCAAATGACTACCGATTTCCAAAGTAATGCCTGGACCCAGGTCTCAGGACTGTCAGCTTAATTTCAAATCGTGTCATTTACACATACCCTGGTTGGTCTTTACAAGCCCCTGTCTACTGTGTGCTTAGGTCTAAATAAAGGTTCTTATAGCACTTCACATTTTGAAGGGGTTTGTAACACTTACATTTGCAATTCCCCCCCCCCCAAAATATCAGGACCACACTATAGCTCTGCTTTCCGGAAAGCAAATAGACTGCATGTGGGAATGTGGAACGCTTTTCTAGACCAGCAAATGTCACCTTTACAGTACAGTCTTTCTGCTCTCTGGGGCTCGTCCTCTGTATCAGTTCCCCTCTGATGCCTCTGCATTTGATCCTGCGTGTTCCTTCTCATGCACTCCCCTCGTGGCCACATCTTCTTTCTGATGAAACGCATTCTCCAATGTTCTAGCTTGAGTCACTAGTTATCCCAGCATAACACAAAATTTAAAACATAATGCTATTGAGCCTTATCTCATTTATATGTATCACCAGTAGCACTGGTATACACACTCACTTTCAACTTTGTCTACAGACTACTTATTATATGCCATGAACTTGGCTGGAAACTTTACACATTCTCTCCTATTTTGGGTCTCCAATACCTTCTTTGTATTTGGTCCAAAGATTACACAGAAACATCCCTTAACAAATAATATCACTTCAAGAGAAAATAGGGGGAAAAAAGCCACATTCAGAAAGACAAATGCAATATTTTCACATGCAGAATGTAGAACATACATATACGTGAAAGTAGAAAATGTATCCTTTGTGGGAATGAAGGGGAACTAATGAGAGAAGAAAGCAAGAAGGTAATGGAGAAAAAGACAAATGTCACATTTTGTCATATGCAGAATCTAGATTTTATATACATATATATTATACACAACATTAAAGCAAAGGAGGGGCTATTTGGGGAGCAAAGAGATCAGTGGGGAAAGAGAGGGAACAAAAGAGGGTAATGGATACAGGATGTTTATGTACGAAAGGGCTATTAGTAAAACCCATTATTTTGTGTGCTGGTTTTTAGATAATACAGTTTTAAAAGTATGAAAGCAATTTCTCCTATAATTTATAAATTACTATAATTAAATAATTAACATATTACAATGTGCAGTTGTGTGGCATATTCTAATACTTAATAAGGAGTATAATGAATGCCTACATAGACCTTGGTTGATAACACTCATTTTCCTGGTCAGAGTGCTAGATTTTTTTCTTTAGGAAAGGAAGCGATTAAATGCTGGGTTTCCATGTAATCTGACAAGGCCATCAAGAAAGATATATTTGGTATAAAGGTATTTTATGGGCTTAAAACTATAATAATAACTGACTTCCTGTGCCATTACTAAGCAAAGTCAGTCATGGTAAAGTATATGCCGAGGTCAAAGCAATACTCAATTGTAGAGCATCCCTCTGAAAACTGTGGCCTCCTCTGGAAACAGTGTGCACAACATGGAACATAGATATAAAAAAAATAAAATCAGCTTGTTCTTAGAGAATGGGTCCAGTCTACAATTTAAAAAAAAAAAAAAAAAAGACCAAAAAAACCCAGCTTTTAAAATAAGGGAAAAAGTAGGAGTGTGCAAATTAAATAAAGCTAAGTTGTTAAAGGTTAGCCAGTTTCTCCTGGTAGTGTTATAAGCAAGTGGCACAGTCATTTTCTGGTTCCACAATATTTAGATGTTTTATTTCAGTCACACAGTGGGAGCTGAGAACAAATGTGGGTAAACCAGACACAAAATACCAAATACCTTCACACAACACAAGCAAACCTCCCTTCTTCCACTTCAGTGCTGAATCATAAATTATGTCTGGACCAGAGCTGTGAAGAACACCATAGTAGCTCTGGCATTGTGGTGGCTTTGTATACATTCATAATATGTGCATGCACACAAACACAGGCACGCAACACACACACACACACACACACACACACACACACACACACTCCAGAAAATCATCAATATCCTGGAAACATCGTCAGCATAGCTGTTGTGTGCTTTCTATAACCCCCCCCCCAAAAAAAATAACTAGAAACCCAAAAGCTTGACATGTTTCCTTGTTATTTCCTTGTTTCTGATTATTAGAATCAGAGAACAGTACCCCCGGGTTTCCAGCTGCAGATCTGGTCGAGCTAGAATCAAGATATCTGGTTAGGTCACTTGGTGGGAGCTCAAGTCCTCTAACAGCTTACATCGTAATGCTCAAGTGAAACCCCTACCTTCTGGAAGGCTGTCAGTGAAGTCTGCCTGAAGTCCCAACCTATATTCTCATAGCAACATAGATTGTTTCTTCAAGTCAGAACCAGTTTCTGTGTTTCTGTCTTTCTCTATCTCTATCTCTGTATCTTTATCTGTGTGTATCAGTATATGTGTGTGGGAATCCTCCTTCCTTTCCTCTCTGTATTCTACATCAGAGTCAGTTTTATGTCACAGTGTATCCATGAGGTAGCTTCACTATCATCACCTTATCTCTCAGGGGAGAGGGATTGACTCTCTCATTGGGCTTACAGGCCCTACCATACATAAACGCAAGATTTATGATGCGGATGTGAATGATAGAACCTTCCAAAATTCTGCCTATACATATTACTCAGAACAAGGGTTATACGTGACTGGGGAACCAAGAAGTAAAATGTGGAATAGATTAAAGACCCAAGAATGAGTTTTCCTAAGAAGAAAACAGTCTATTAATAAACCTATAAATGTCTACCAAAATTCATAGAGGAAAACTTCTGGGTCAAGTCTCAATGTACTCTTTAATGTTGCCTACTAGGGATGAAAACTACCACACACAGCAGTAACAGAGTGCCAGAGAGTAATGGATAACTGTATGAGAAAGGCATATGTCTAATTTTTAGCAACCTCTAAATCTAATTTCCCATGAAATCTCCATATTTTTTCCAACTACACTCCTTTTTGTCTGGTAGTATGTCCAATAGCTGTCTACAGGCCAATATGGCCACATGGAATTCTCTATATTACAGAGAGACTAAAACTCAGTATCTAAATTATAATACTAACACTCTCTGGAGTAGACATAAAGTGAACAGATGGTGAAGTTTCACTGTTGGCGTACAAACCCCATAAAATCATGCCACTTCAGATGTGAATGGGCCTTCTCTCCTTTGTGGACACTGTACAACAAAGTGAGAGAAGAGTAGCTCCCACAATTACCTTGTGCAGGTGCAGGTGGACGAGCAGGATGGGAGTTCTTTGGTAAGGGAGTAAGTGGCAATGTGAGAGCATCAAAAGACAGACCTTGATGCAACATTTAGAACTGAGAGTAACTCCAGGAAAACATTCAGCCACAAAATAGGGAGTTTCCATTGTGTAGATCTGAACTCCTCAATCTGAAAGGCTTTCAGGATTACCCTTACTTAGCCTCAGAAATCACACTGGTGACATCATTAGTTTGGCTCTGAGTAGGAGATCCCATTAATCTGTAACTGGCACCCTGAACAATGGAAATAGGACAATGACAAACATGTGCTGCTAAGCTGCTCACTGGTAACTTTCCATGCACTATTGAAAAGTAACATGTAATAAATTAAATAAAATAAACGGGCACAATAAGTTTTAGAAACTTTCTAGTAACGGTCAGAGCCCATAGAAGTAGCTCCATTAAATTTTGATTTAAGGTCAGAGAGTTCAAACCTATCCTTGCTCTTTCAGAGTTACAGGCCTAAGACCTAAAGGTCTAAGGTGTGGCTACTGAAGGATATGTGGCTTAAGGAGTGGTCACGAGATGTCTTGCCTAGACAACAGAATACTTGAACTAAGGTGTGCTTACTAGATGTCTTAATCCTCAAGGCCAGACAACAGGTTTTATCTAAGGTGTGGTTGCTAGATGCTTTAAGAGTTAAGGAAGTAATTATGTCTGTATTTTTCCTTGTATCATTGGTAAGAAAGTCTTTATTGTACCACCATCCCCTTTTTGGTTGGGGTATATATAAGAACCCCAAGCAATAAACTAGGATCGATCTCAGTATTCACTGGATATCCTCCCCACATTATCTTCTGTCTTTGGCCTGTTTCTTACTTCAATCCACACTCCTCTTTTTAGGTAGGGACCAAACTAGTTAGCTGAATCAAACAAGTAACAATTCTTAAAAACTGAAACTAAAAAAATCATCTCCAAGAGTTGAAAACTAAGCTCATGTCTTCATGCACAGACTCCTCAGCACCTAAAATGACAAACTCAAACAAAAATCTTGTGATTCAAGAAGGCCAAGCCAATGTGGATTTGACCTTGTAATTTCAACAAGGTGAAAGGAGAATCTGGATGATTGTCAGCAGGTGTGGTGTGTGTACGCACACATGCGCAGAAGCAAAGAGCACTTACTCTGAAAGTTGTTCACAGAGAAGACACGGGGATGGTAGAATCCTGCTTTGCAGATGCACTGATAGGCTCCAAGCACAAATCCTAGGCCTTTGATTGGCATACACTATGAGAAGAAAAGACAGAAATATAATGGGTCACTTATCTATCGTTGCAAATGTTATCAGCACATTTTCTATCGATAAAATATTGTAATTTTGAACTTTTGTTTTAGGTTTGTTTGTCAGCAGCCATTTGTTGTTGTTGTTTTGTTTTTAAGAAGTAACAAAGTTCCTTGCTGGGTAGTGGTGGTGCATACCTTTAATCCCACCCAGAACTCAGGAGGGAGAGACAGACGTATCTCTGTGAGTTCAAGACCAGCCTGATCTACAGAGTGAGTTCCAGGACAGGCTCCAAAGGTACAGACAAACCCTGTCTCAAACAACAACAAAGTAACAAAGCATACACTGTTATAGTCACTGTTGCAGCCAACTTTTTACTCATTCAGTTGTCTCACTCAATCATTTTGAAACATGGTTTTTGTTTAAATCTCTCAGAGCATCTTAATGCTTCAAGAACTACATCAAAACCCATATGAATATTTTATAAGTTGTACCACACTGGATATGCCTTCAAAGCAAATGTAGGTAGGTGAGTAGATAAGAGTCAGAAAAGTTAAGATCCAGAAATCACTTCTCTGACTTAAATATTCATTAGATTTCATCCTTATAGTCAGTGTTCTCAAATGTCCAGAGACCTACAAGGATGACCAACTAACAATCTGAGAAACACTAGAAAGACTACCTTAAATGTCCTTCCCTGATAATGATATTGATGACTAACTTATCTGCCATTATAGAGCCCTTCTCTAGTAGCTGATGGGAACAGAAGCAGACACCCACAGCTAAACACTGAGCCGAACTCCTAGAATCCAGTCCAGTTGCCGAGAGGGAGGAGTGATAAGAAAATGGGAGCAAGACCAGGCTATAGACACCCACAGAGACAGCTGACCTGAACAAGGGGGAGCTAATGGACCCCAGACTGATAGCTTGGAAACCAGCAATGGACTGACTCAGACCCCCTGAACATGGGTCTCAGTTCGAAGGCCTGGGCAGTCTAAGGGACCTCTCACAGTGGAACCAGGATGTATCCCTGGTGCACAAAAGGACTTTGGGAGTGCATTCCCCATGGAGGGATACTCCCTTAGCCCAGAGGCAGGAGGGAGGGCCTAGTCCCTACTCCAAATGACTTAACAGATTTTATTGATCCCTCCAGGAAGACATCACCCTCCCTGTGGAGTGAGAGGGTGGGATGGGTGGTGGGGGAAGCATGGGAGGGAGGGAGGGAAGGAAAGAAAACTGGGATCAATATGTAAAATAAGAAAAATAATTTAAAAAATAAGTAAAAAAAGATTTCATCCTTGGGACAAACTAACACAAATGGTTGAGGGAAAAGATTAGATTTTAAGATGTAAACATAAAAGAGAAGAATCTAGATAAATTAATGACCCCAAAGGTTCTATATCTAAAATCCATTTTATAGATAAATATTCTACATATTCAATAAAAGACCAGTGATGAGCTGCGCAGATATGCCTCACCAGTAAACAATGAGCACCTGGGAAAGACAACTGGTCTCCCTTGGAAAGTACCATGGACCTGAATAAAATGCAGCTTAGAATACTTTGGCTTTGTTACATCTGGCTGCTACACTGTGAACATGCATCAGTATAAGAGGTGTTTCAAGAATCTAATAAACACTCGTACTATTATTTCTTTCTCTTATAACTCTCAATCTTTCTCTTTTTTCCATTATAATACATTAGACAAAGTTAAAACTTTTAAGAATTAAAAGTTACAAGATGGCTTTCTGTCACAGAGGTTTTTAAGAGAATGTTAAATAATTGAAATAATAATTCTATTGTCTGAGCTTAAAACTTATGCAAATCAAGACCAATTCTATATGTCACAAAAACTTCAGTAAATGAAATGTGTTTATGTATTTTGATTTTCTAAGTCAGAGGTAGAGCAACCATCCTGAAAGGGCCTCCACAGACATGTTACCCCCTTTCACACTTTTGATTATTATCCCATGAGGTCCCCTACCCTCAGAATATACACTTATACCCAATTATATTTGCAGAGCATGCTGATTCAGAAGCTTTACAAACTCGAAGCCTTTCTGAACTACACAGTCAGTTCAGGGTCGGTGTAGTTAAATTGGCAATGCCTTGTATCAAATAAAAGACACAAAGCCTGGGGATGTAGCTCAGTGGTGCAACACTTGCCAAGCATGCACAGGGGCCAAGGCTCAGCCTCAAGTACTACAAGAACACAGGTTCTTGGCTCAGAGGAAAATAAAACCTCAGGCCAGTGTCAGGCAATTCAATTGAGTTAACCAGTTTTTACAAAATAACTGCTCTGCACACAGAGACCTCCCATTGGATCCAATGGTCAACTGCATATTGTTTGCAATGATCCAATCATATTTCAGGCAGCTATAGAATAAGCCAAATCATATTTCTGAACTTTATAAATAAAAGAACAAGCCCAGTATTTACTTTGGAGACTTAGTAGACTTACAGAAACAGTGTACGGTACATGGTCAGTCATAAAAGGAAGGTTTAAATTCTGACTTGATTATGTCCTAACCATGTGAACTTAAGCTTGATCTCTGAACTCTCTGACCCATAATCTGTGAGATCATTTATGCAGTAAGACTTACATACAGTTTGATGGAGGGAGGTGGAGTCACCAAAATATTCCAGTCAACTAAGAAGAAGAGGGAAAAGTTATGATGACAGATCTTTGGGGCTGAGAAACAAAACATTAAGAATACAGTTTCCAGCTGGTGCACATGCCACCACATACCTGTGATCTCTGCTATAAGGAAAGCTGAGGCAAGAAGATGGCAAAATCAGGGCTTGCCTAGACTATAGATCAAGTTTAAAGGCTATCTGGGCAATTTAATGAACTGTCTCAAAATAAAAAGTAAAGGGAAGGCAGATTTGTTAGATTACCCACCTAGCAGATATAAGGCCATGAGTTGAACCCTAATAATTGCTATTAACTGACCCAGTAAAGGCAGATAGAGTGGGGGCTGGGAAAAATTACTTCAGTTTAGCAATGATAACTGTGGAAACACTTATTTGAAATTTAATTCTAGATCACAAATTCTTGAATAGAAACAAATATAAAATAGCATGGTATTTAGGAAAGGTGTCCTTCTGTAACTTGGAAGTAAATTGCATAAAAGTGATACATAAAGCAGTAAGATCAAGGAAGCCTGAATCACTAATGGAACACACACAGACCATGAAGGGAATAAGACCCTTGGCCTGCTGTTTACTCACTGATCACCAGGGTCAATTGAGCTGGCTGGACTAACAGTGTATATGCCCCTTTCCTGCCTCAATACTCAATTCTTCCCCCACAGAAGCTTCCAATCAGACTAAGACAACTTTCTCTACTAGAAAACAGCATTTTCTCTACTGGAATTTGTAGATTAATGATGTTTAAAGATAGTACTAATTTCTTGATGTTATTATTCAACAGTAGAACAGCAACTCCATGGAGAATTGTTAATGCTTAAGGCAAACTTGAAAGCTTATTGCAATAAAAGTATTTCTTGACTACTAGGCTAACTTCTAAGTTGACAGAACATTGGAGGTTTTAAAAAATCAGTTGATTAGATAAATACTGCCAGATTAAAAAGCCCTTGGACAACAAAAAAAGAACCCTTACTTTGTTATACAAAACATAGCAACATGGATCCTTAATTATGTCAAATTCTGTTCTTGCTTTATTTTTTTTAACCTTTTTGGCGGGGGAAGGGGAACAGGGTTTCTCTGTGTAGCTTTAGAGCCTGTCCTGGCACTCCCTAATAGACCAGGCTGGCCTTGAACTCACAGAGATCCACCCGTCTGGGCCTCCTGAGTGCTGGGATTAAAGGCATGTGCCCCCACCACCTGTCTGTTCTTACTTTAATCTCAATGGAGAGAAGCAACTTTTAATTAGTTGAATCTATGAAAGTGTCCCATCCTCTTGTTCCAGCCCCACCTACAAGATGGCAGTGCCTATAGGGTCTGGATGTGCTACAGTCCCATAGCATCACTTTGGGGTCTAAGGTGATTATATTTTTGCTTATTTTTCTAGTAAGGATTGTGACTTTGCAGCCCACTTGCATCATTTTCCTATTCTATCTACCACTACCATGTCTCTGTTGCTTCCCATCTAAAAATCACACATTTTCAAGACTAGGAAATCACATGGTAAATCTGGCTCTGAAAGTCCCCTGTAACATGGAGAATGTGCAACTGATTCTCCTCCTTTAGGAATTGAGAAAATGCCTTTTTGACTTTTTTTTTCTCTTTGAGAATGTAGACTATAAACACAGATGCTAATTTAACACAGGGTAAAATCTTCCAAACTGTATTCCAATACTCATGTAAGATCTTCACTTTAGATATTGGTAGTGTTTATTTGAGATATTATGGTCTAAACCTTCTTAGTACATGTTTTGAATGTCAGAAAGAGTGGACAACAAAAAGGCAACCCATCATACATGAGGCAGCTGTTCTGTGAGCAGCCTATGACAGACACTGAACTTCTACTTAAGACTGACAATCATTTGGTGAGTAAGGATGCACTCATTGGTGAGTTTAATAGGCATCTATAAAACATTCTATCCTAACACAAAAGAATATACCTTCTTCTCAGCTCCATAATGAACCTTCTCTAAAATCGACCACATACTAGGCAACATAACAAACCTCAACAGATACAAAAATAATTGGAATAATCCCCTGTATCTTATCAGACCACCATGCTTTAAAATTGTAATTCAACAACAACACAAATCGCAGAAACCCTACAAAGTCATGGAAACTGAACAATACACAATTGCACAATTCCTGGTTCAAGGAATAAAGAAAGAAGAAATTAAAGACTTCCAAGAATTCAATGAGAATGAAGACACAATACACCCAAACTTATGGGACACTTGAAAGCAGTGTTATGAAGGAAGTTCATTGCATTAAATGCCTGCATGAACAACCTGGAAGATAGTCACATTAGAGAATTAACAGTACAACAGAAAGCTCTGGAAGAAAAAGAAGCACACTCATCCCGGGGAGGAGAATAAGCCAGGAAACAACCAAATTGAGGGCTGAAATCAATAAAGTAGAAACAAATAAAACAATACAAAAATCAATGTAACAAAGAGTTGTTTCTTCGAGAAAATCAACAAGACAAACATTTATCCAAACTAACCAAAAAGCAGAGAGAGAACATGCAAACTAGCAAAATCAGAAATCAAAAGGCAGACATAACAACAGACACTGAGGAAATCCAGAAACTCTTCAGGTCATACTTTGAAAGACTGTACTCCACAAATTCAAAAATTTAAAGGAAATGAACAAATTTCTGAATAGATATCACTTACCAAAGTTAAATCAAAAACAGATGAGCATTTGAAATAGACCTATAACCCCTAATGCAATAGAAGCAGTCATCAAAAGTTTCCCAAGCAAGTAAAGCCCAGGGCCAGATGTCTTCAGTGCAGAATTCTACCAGAAATTCAAAGAACAGCTAATACCAATACTACTCAAAGTGTTCCACACAATAGAAACAGAAGGGTCATTGCCAAACTCTTTTTAAGAGGCTCCAATTATCTTGGTACCCAAGCCACACAAAGACACAACTAAGAAAGAGAACTACAGACGAATATCCCTCATGAACATTGATGCAAAAATACTCAATAAAATACTCGCAAATCAAACCCAAGAACACATCAGAGAAATCACACACCATGACCAAGTAGGCTTCATCCCAGCGATGCAGAGATGGTTCAACATATGAAAATCTATCAATGTAATCCATCATATAAATAAACTGAAAGAGAAAATCCATATGATCATCTCATTAGATGCTGAAAAAGCCTTTGACACAATCCAACACCCCTTCATGATAAAGGTCTTGGAGAGATCAGGGATAACAGGAACATACCCAAACATAATAAAAACAATATACAGTAAACCAACATCTACCATCAAACTAAATGGAGAGAAACTCAATGACATTCCTCTAAAATCAGGAACAAGACAAGGTTGCCCACTTTCTTCATATCTCTTCAATATTGTACTTGAAGTTTTAGCTAGAGCAATTAGACAACAAAAGGAAATCAAGGGGATAAAAATTGGAAATAATTCAAACTTCCACTGTGTGTAGAAGATGATAGTTTATATAACTGACCCGAAAACTCTACTAAAGAACTCCTACAGTTGGTAAACACCTTCAGCAAAGTGACAGGATACAAAATTAACTAAAAACAATATCAGTAGCCCTAATATAGACAGACTATAAAGGGCTGAGAAAGAAATCAGAGAAACGTCACCCTTTACAATAACCACAAACAATATAAAGTATCTTGGGATAATGCTAATGAAACAAATGAAAGACCTATGTAATAAGAACGTTTAGTCTTTCAAGTAAGAAATTAAAGAACATACCAGGCTATGGTAAGATCTCCCATGCTCTTAGATAGGTAGGATCAACACAGTAAAAATGGCAATCTTGCCCAAAGCAATCTACAGATTCAATGCAATCCCCATCAAAATCCCAGCACAATTCTTCACTGACCTTGAAAGGAAAATACTCAACTCTATATGGAAAAACAAAAGACCCAGGATAGCCAAACAATCCCATGCAACAAAGGAACTTCTGGAGGCACCACCATCCCTGACTTCAATCTCTATTATAGAGCTACAGTCCTGAAAACAGCTTGGTATTGGCACAAAAATAGACAGGTAGACAAATGGAATCAAATTGAAAACCCTGATATTATCCCACATACCTAAAAACACCTAATTTTTGACAAAGAATCTAAAATTATACAATGGAAAGAAGGAAGCATCTTCCACAAATGGTGCTGGCATAACTGGATGCTGACATTTAGAAGACTGCAAATAGATCCATATCTATCACCATGCACAAAACTCAAGTCCAAATGAATCAAAGACCTCAACATAAATCCAGCCACACTGAAACTCTTAGAAGAGAAAGTGGGAGGTACCCTTGAATGAATTGGTACAAGAGACAGCTTTCTGAACAAAACACAGACACTGAGATTGACAATTAATAAGTGGGACCCCCTGAAATTGAAAAGTTTCTGTAAGGCAAAGGACACAGTCAACAAGACAAAATAGCAGCCCACAGACTGGGAAAAGATCTTCACCAACTCTTTATCCAACAGAGGGCTGATCTTCAAAATATGCAAAGAACTCAAGAAGCTAGTTATCAAAACACCAAATAATCCAATTAAAAATGAGGTACAGAACTAAATAGAGAATTCTCAATAGAGGAATCTAAAAAGGCTGAAAGACACTTAAGAAAGTGCTCAATATCCTTATCAGGGAAATGCAAATCAAAACCATGCTGAGATACCATCATATTTTTATCAGAATGGCTAAAATAAAAAACGCCGATGACAGTTTATGTTGGAGAGAATGTGGAGAAAGGAGAACACTCCTCCACAGCTGGTGGGAGTACAAACTTGTACAGCCACTTTTAAAATCAGTATGGTGGTTCCTCAGGAAAATGGGAATCAGTCTACCTCAAGGTCCAGCAATTCCACTCTTAGGCATATACCCAAAAGAAGCACATTTATACAAGGACATCTGTTCAACTATGCTCATAGCAGCACTATTTGTAATAGCCAGAGCCTGGAAGCAACCTAAATGCCCCTCAAATGAAGAATGGATAGAGAAAATGTGGTACATTTACACAATGGAGTACTACTCAGCGGGAGGAGGAGGGATAATGGAATCTTGAAATTCTCAGGCAAATGAATGGAACTTGAAGAAACCAACCCGAGTGAGGTAACCCAGTCACAAAAAAAGAGGAACTCACTCATATATCGATTTTAGACACAGAGCAAAGGATCACCAGCCTACAATCTACACCTCCAGAAAAGCTAGGAAACAAAGAGAGACATACATGGTCCCCTGGAGAAGGCAAAAGGAACAAGATCTCCTGATTAAATTGGAAGTATGAGGGGAGGAGAGAGGAATTAGGAGAAAGAGAAGAGGAAAAGAGGAGGGGAAAGGAGGGTATGAGGGAGCAGGAAACTGAGTTGGGGAAAGAATAGAGGAGAGCAAGAACAGAGATACTCTAATTGAGGGGCCATTATAGTTATAAAGAGATTATCTGGCACTAGAGAAATGTCTAGATATCTTCAAGATGATCCAAACTAACAATCTAAGCAATAGTGGAGAGGCTTCCTTAAATGCCCTTCCCTGATAATGAAATTGATGACTACCTTATTGCCATCCTAGAGACTTAATTTAGTAGATGATGGAATCAGAAGCAGACACCCACAGCTGAACATTGACCCAAACTGTTGGAATCCAGTTGCAGAGAAAGAGGAGTGATAAGCAAAGGGGTCAAGACGAGGCTGGAGAAACCCACTTAATCAGCTGACCTGAGCAAGGTGGAGTTCATGGGCCCAGACTGATAGCTGAGAAACTATCATAGGACTGACCCAGACCTTCTGAACATGGGTCTCAGTTAAGAGGCCTGAGAAGTCTATATGATGTATCCCTAGTACATGATGGACTTCAGGAGCCCATTCCCCATGGAAAGATACTTCCCTAGCCTAGAGATTTGGGGGAGGACCTAGGCCCTACTACAAATGACTTGACAGATTTTGATGATCCCTCATGGAAGTCCTTACCCTCCCTGGAGAGTGGATGGAGGATGGGATGGGGGAAGAAGTGGGGGGGGGATGGGAGGATGGGAGGAAGAGAGAACTGTGATTGATATGTAAAATAAGAAAAAAAATATTGAAAAAAACAATGAAAAGAAAAGAGTGACCTAGAAACAGATGAATAAACACAGTTACCAAGAATTTGCTATAGATTGAAAATTTCCCTAGATTCCAAGATTTATTTGTAAATAAATTAAAAATCTGAATAGACTTGTAACTTATAAGGAACCTTAATCAATAATCAAAAATATCTCAACGAAAAATATCCCTGGAATCATATGCCATCAACAGAATTCTATTAAATATTAAGAAATAAATCCAGCTGTTTTTATACAAATGATAGGAAAGGAAAAAAGTCAAGTTATTTCTTTATAATGACATCACAGAATAAAAAAATTCACAAATAAAATTCACAAGTAGGTGGAAAGTTATATTATTAAAGGTATAAGCACTAATCAAATTAAATGATCATCCCTGAAAACATATATATATATATGTATATATATATATATACATATGTAATAACAATTAGTGAAAAAAAGCTATGAATTTGAAGGAGAGTGGAGCAGAGAGCAATATAAAGAAAAGTTTGGAGGCAGGAGAGGAAAGGGAGAAATGTAATTATAATCTCAAAGATAAAAGAAAGAATATGTTGATATCTGTTATTCACCAATCTATTTGAGCAGTTTTATGTTATTATATTTATGTCATCTAAACTTATTGAAAGATTCAGTGCCATCCATGTAAAAATCCCAAAAGCATTTTCAGCAGATAATGAAAAAAAAATATCCAAAATGTATGTAGAATCTCCATTATCTCCAAAAGATACTACAAAACTGTGCTGGGCTGTCCTGATATCCAAACACAGTCCACAGCTATGCAGTGGCAGCCAGAACACAGCAGGAAGGCATACTTGGAGTCTGAGGGGATGACTGGGTGGAAGCTGGAAACAAACCCATACTTATGACACAGTCTTTGACAGAGGCAATGATTGCGGGTCAATCCCTTTAACAAATGGTCCTGGAAAACCTTGGGATCTACAAGCAAAGGAATTAAATTCACCAAGCATTTATCTATGATGATATTACAAAAGTTGGTTCAAAATGATTAAGACAAAAACATAGAATCAAAAGCCACAAAACTTCTAGAAGAAAAAAATCTAGAAAAATCTTTGCGACATCCATTGGATTTGGAGATTTTTCTTGAGTATCACTCTCAAAGCCCCAGCTGACAAAGCCAAAAATGGACAATGGGGTTCTAGCAAGCTTCTATCAACTGTGTAGCAAAGAAAGCAATCACAAAATGGAAATGTAATTTACAGAACAAAAGAAAATATTTGTTAACCATGTATGTTATGTTATGCAATGAAGCTAACATACCAAGTGTCTAAAGAACCTCTACAATTCAGTACCCACCACAGCAAAATTAAGGCCATAAGCCATCCAGCCACAAATAGGCAAAAACCCTTAAATAGACATTTCTCTGAAGTTATGCAAACAGCCAACAAGCAGACAAAATAATGTTCAACATCCCTAATCATAAGAGAAACATAATCAAACTGACAGTGAAGTCAACTTCATATCCAACATAAAAGTCACTGTCGGGTTGTGGGAAATATTTATGATGATGGGGGGGGGAGCCAGAAACGTGTGTGCTCTCAAAGGGGATGTAAACCAGAGCTGTTGCTACTGTGGAAAACAAAGTTTTCTTTAAGAATGAAAAGTTGAATTGTGTTATCTTGAAACCCTACTTCTGCATGTGCAGAACTGAAAGTAAGATCTCAATGAGCATTTGTAAACCCATGTTCACAGTAGCATCACTCATGATAGCCAGTATGAAATCCACCTGAATGTCCATCAATAGATGAATAGCTAACGAAAAGTGTTGTGTAGAAATAGTGGATAATGGCATGGGAGGGGCTTTGGGGGCATGGAAGGATGGGAGGGAGAGGGAACTGGGATTGATACGTAAAATAAGAAAAAAATAATAAAAAAGAAACAATTGTTAATAGTCAGACTAGAAAGGAAGGAATTGCTGTCATTTGCCACAAGGTGCTGAAACTTGAGGACATTATGTTGTGTGAAGTAATCTAGAGACAAAGTAATAAATGCCATATGATTCCACTCACACATGTTATAGAAGTAAACTCAACTCCCAGGAATAGAAAGCAGCCTAGTGGCTGCCAGCACCAAAGGGAAGACAGGAAACATGGATTGTTTGGGGGCATAGAGATTCAACTTTTAATATGAAAGTTGAATCTAGAGAACAGTCGTACAATGCTATGAATACATCTGACGCTGTTGAACCGTACCCCCAAATAGGATGAGATGCTTATGTTTAATGCATTTAAATGTGTTTTAAATGGTTTAGAAGAAAACTGGTCTCTCATTCTCCAGGATGAGTACATTATAGGTCATACTGCAAGTGGCTGGCATGTGACTTATCTCACATGTCAGACTGTCAACTCCTGGTCAACAGAACCTCAGAGCAAACATGGCCAGCCTGAAAGACATGGCTTTCTGTGTAGATGAATATTAAGTACAGGGATAGCTAATGTGAAAGATAAATGAGGTATATGCAAGCCTTGTTTGGCATTTAACAGAAATAATACTTGTGTATAAGAATCACATTTACAAGTAATTCTGAAGAAAAACTAATCTGCAATGCAAAGAGGAAGCAAAAAAAATGCAACAAAATAAAATTCCACTAACTCTCAATCCTCCAAAAATGAGCATTCGATGCCTTTTATTTATTTATTACTTTTTTTTTCTTTTTTGCTCTGGCACTTTTAAAATGTAACCCATTTTCTGTCTTCTCTGACTTGAATATACACATTTCTTCATGATTCCAAATCACTGAGCAGTGGAAGTGAATTGTGCTGATGTACTTTAATAAGCTCTAGAGCTGGAGGCGTCTGGCAATTTTCTCCAACACTAGGTAGCACCGACACTTGTACTTTTGGAGCCCTTCTGCTAGGCTTTTACAGTTTTGAGCCACCAGCCATTTATACATTAATCTTAAAGGGGACTTTACCTCTGCATATGCTTTCCCCCTGTGTTATGATTGCAATTCCCTGGTACATGGATTTACCATGCATGCAAAGAAAGAGTAACAGAGATAAATAATAATGTGTGTACTAAAATAACAAATAGTTAACATTTCCTAAGTGTTTAATGAATGCCAAACACTGTTATAAGTGCAGCACAAGTTCTAGCTCACCCCTCTACCAGCTCTACTTTTTTATTTTATTTATTTTTTATTTTTTGTAATCTGATAGTTCACTTTCTTTTTTTAATACATATTTTTTATTTAAATTTGAAACAAGCTTGTTTTATGTGTCAGTCCCAGTTCCTGCACTCTCCCTTCCTCCCCTGTGCCCCTACCAACCCCTATCCTATCCCCTTTCTGCTCCCCAGGGAGGATAAGGCCTTCCATGGAGAATCTTCAAAGTCTGTCATATTATTTCGAGCATGGCCTAGGCCCTCCCCTGTGTGTGTAAGCTGAGAAAGTATCCCTCTATGTGGAATGGGCTCTCAGAGTCCATTCCTATACTAGGGATAAATACTGATCCACTACCAGAATCCCCATAGATTGTCCAGGCCTCCTAACTAACATCCAAGTTCAGGCGGTCTGGGTCCGTCCTATGCTGGTTTCCCAGCTGTCAGACTGGAGTCCATGAGCTCCCCCTTGTTCAGGTCAGCTGTTTCTGTGGGTTTCTCCAGCCTGTAGATTTCTCCAGTCTTGACACCTTTACTCATCATTCCTCTTTTTTTGCAACTGGATTCCAGGAGTTCGGCTCAGTGTTTAGCTATGAGTATCTGCTTCTGTTTCCATCAGCTACTGGATGAAGGCTCTAGGATGGCATATAAGGTAGTCATCAATATCATTATCAGAAAGGGCATTTAAGGGAGCTTCTCCACTATTGTTTAGATTGTTAGTTGGGGTCATCCTTGTAGATATCTGGACATTTCCCTAGAGCCAGATTTCTTTTTATACCTATAATGGCCCCCTCTATTGTGGTATCTCTTTTCTTGTTCTCCTCTATTCTTTCCCTGACTCAGTTTTCCTGCTTCCTCATGCCCTCCTCTCCCCTCCTCTTCCTCCTAACTTCCTTTTCCCTCCACCCATGCTCCTAATTTACTCAGGAGATCTTGTCCCTTTCCCCTTGTCCAGGGGACCATGTATGTCCCTCTCAGGCTCCTCCTTGTTTCCTAGCTTTGCTGGTGGTGTGGATTGTAGGCTGGTGACCCTCTGCTCTATGTCTAAAATCCATATATGAGTGAGTACATACCATGTTTCTCTTTTTGTGACTGGGTTACCTCTCTCAGGATGGTTTCTACAAGTTCCATCCATTTGTTTGCAAATTTCATGATTCTATATCTACTTTGAAAATGAGGCCAAAGCACAGAATACTAAAGTAATTTTCCCAAAGCAACACACTGAGCATGTGGCAATGCTGGACCTTGCCCAGGACCCTGCTCCATGGAGAGCAAGGACTGTTCGCCAGGAAGTGCAGCTTGCAGTTTGCTGTATCCCATAAAGGGGCAGCTGGCACTAGCACATGGCGGCTCTAACATCTGTTTTGATTGTTCCAATGCTTTATTTTTCTGTTTTTCTTGGTTTCAGGCAAAAAAAATCCTATCTAAATTGATCAGCTCTTAGTGCAGAATCCCTCAACTTGGATCTTTAGAAATAAATAATCACTTAGTAGCCATACAAAGAGAGTTTGTTCTCTACCTAGATTTCCTAAACACAAAATCCTGTCCTTGTGGGGAATTGTTTGTGGGTAAGCTCTGATTTAGATCCCCAATATCCATGTATCAGCCAGGTAGGGCCATGGCATCTCTAACCCCAGCAGTGGGCATAGAGATGGGGCAAACACAGCAGTATCATTGGAGTATACCAATGAGACACCCTTCCTCGAGGAGATAAAGCAGAGAGTAACAGAGCAGGGCACTGAGTTCCTACTCTGGCTACTCACTGCATGCATGCCCACATATACTATTATATACATCGCACACATGTACAATGCACACACATACATATATTACACACACACACACACACACACACACACACACACACACACACACACACTCATTTACCACACAACACAATAGAAGACCTTTTTTGTTCCTGATACATTACAAGGCCTGTTCACAGGTACAGAATCACAAGCAAGTCAAACAAATGCAGCAATGGACACTGACACAGCAATAGAGCCTAACACAGCAAGAGATGGTGCCGAGGCAAAGAAAGCAGACACAGCAATGGAAGCCAGAGCATCAGTGGGAGCTGCTGCAGGGATGGAAGCTTCACGGTTTCCATGGCACCCAATTTTGTCTCCCCACCCCCACCCCACCTCTTGGATGGCAAATAATGACTTCTCTGCTTTGAAAGAAGACTGATACACTTCCAGAAAGTCTCCTGCTGTGCTGAATCTACTAAGCCTCCTTCAAAGGCAGATGGCAATGCCACAGAAGCAAGAAGAAAGGGAAAGCTGTATGCTGGCAAGATGAAGTAGTAACCCAGTCTCCTGGATTTGAAAGAGACACAGCATCTTTGCTTGCTTCCCTGCTTTCAAGTTTGTCTTTGTAGAAATACTGTAAAATGGTAAATCTGCCAATTTGAGAGTGGTTTCGGGAGAACATGTTACAAAAGCATATCAGATTGTGATGAGCACCCAGTGGCTTCTTTTCTGCAGTGGTTAGCCATTGGACAGAGGTAATGAGAGACTCAGCCACGGGAAGTCTGAAAGGCCTCCAGGCAGTGAGAGTACACACACCACCATATATGCCATCACATCATCATCCAGGGAAGCAAGAACCCATGAACAGCAGACAATGAATCATGTCACTGAAGAGAAAGAGGACTATACCTGTTGTGAAAATTCATTCTTAGGGGAGACATAAGCAAACCCCCCCATGGTCCCAAAGACAACCCGAGGTATGACCCCACCAAAGATCACTCTGGGGAGCCAATGTGTTTATAGGACATCCTTATAGAGCATTAGTGAAGGGTTACTTACTTACTTACTTAAGGGCCACTTCCTTGTTCAGTTTTCTCAATTTTACTGCAACTTCCCTCCCTATTGACTTTGTAAAATATCTCACTCATAATAAGAATAATAACGGCAAGCCTTCTGTCAGTCCTAAGGTCCTCTCCAGAGGTCACCCAAATTCTGCACAGGCTTAGCGCTCTGCATCTCCATTTGCCCGTGCCCTCATCAGTGTATAGCAGCATGGCGATTATCACCTACCCTCCATCAACAGACACTGAGCCACAGTGTCAGAATGTCGGGGACCTGCAGGTGAAGCTCTTAGCCTTCTTGCAGATGCAGCACAGCTGCGGTCTCTTCCTTCATCAGACTCTTCCCTCAGCTTTCTCCTATCGAATTTTCAATTCCCTTTTCACGTCCTGAGACACTCTTTCTAACCAACTGGAGTTTCTAAAGCCCTGTTTCATATTTTTTCTTCCTCACTCTACACGTGGCTTATGTGTTATCTTCTAATTTTTGTGGAAATGTCAACACCAGCCGAGTCACCTCTAACTGCCAAGGCCTGGGTTAAAAACTTTTTACTTCTGTAGATGCTTATCTTTGCCATCCCAACTATAATGCTCAGAAAACCTCAGTAAACCTCTGTAACCACTTCATGGCATTAGTAAAATTGCCTCTTTCATGGTTTTCAAGTTTGCATCCCTTCAATCATTTCCTATACACTTTTTTTTTGTAATTACTCTCAGTTTCACAGACTACACAAAGGGTTGTTATTATAAAGGTTAAAATCATAAAAAAAGTATCTGAAACATATAGTAGAAATGATTTAGTAATTGCAGAAATAGCATATGATGAGTATGTATTACAACCAAGCAATTGCTTTCACAGACATATTTGTTGACAAAATATTCAGAATATTTGTTTAATAAGAGATATATGAAAGTATAACATAATAATAAACATAAAGCTAAAACTCAAGAAAAGTAAATAATCTACATCATAAATCAATTTAGATCAATCTAAGACAATATTTAGAAACATGAAAGTTGGAGATGGAGAAATGATTCGGAGGATCAGGGCACTGGCTGCTCTTGCAGGGGTCTATGTTAGTTTCTAGCACAGAAATGGTGGCTCACAATCATCTCTAACTGCAGTTCCAGTATATTCAGTACCCTCTGTGGGCACCAGGCATACACGTAGTACACAGACATCCATGTTGGTGAAATGTGCACAGACATAGAATAAAGAAAAAGAAAGATGAAAATTGTGAAATAATACATATGATTTCCCTTTTATGAAACTCAACAATATATTAACTTGTAATGTATGATCAAGAGCATATAAGTATGTCAAACAGCATAAATAAACAATATAAAATTCAGGCTCTTGACTGCTTTTTGTTAGGTTAGTGTAAGGAATATGTAGGGGTACACAGTAGATTTCTTTTGTCCTTCACACAATATATTTTGATTAAATTATTTACCCTCCTCCAACTCCTTCCAGATCCTCCTCACCCACTCACTTTATGTTCTTACTCTCTCTACTCTTGTCAAAAACAAATTAAAAATAAACTCAAACTAAAAAGAACAATAAAATAAAAAATACCAAAACAACACACGCACACACACACACACACACACACACACACACACACGCACGCACGCACGCACGCACGCACGCACGCACGCAGCACGCGCACACACACACTCCAAACAAACTTGGAGTCTGTTTTATGTTGGCCAACTATAAACTGGGCATAGGGCCTATCTTGAAGTATGGTTAATATGCCTAGTGACACTTCATTGGAGTAACCTGCTTTTTTTTCCTTTCCCAAAACGTATCAATTGCAAATAGCTTCTTGGTTTGGAGTGGGACTTTGTGTTTATTTCCTCGTCTCAGTGCTGGAATTTTGGTCTGGTTTGACCTCCTTGAGTTCTTTTGCATGCTGTCATAGTATCTGTGGGTTCTTAACCACTTTAACAATGTTAGGTATGGAGTCCATCTCATAGAGTGGGCCTTATATGTAAGCCAGAAGTTGTTGGTTACTCCTATAACATTTGTGCCACTAATGAGCCAGTGTATTTTGTAAGCAGGTTACTGTTGCTGATTATTTTTCTCATTTGTTAGTACCTTCTAACACCCTAGTCAGTAGGGATGAAAATTCTAGTTAGGCACCAGATTGACTTCTCCATTTCTGTTGATTTTATGAGATGGTTTCATCAGCAGTCATGTCTCACAGTTAGGTAGTGGGGGTAGTCAATATCTTTTGCAATAACCTGTGGGTGATCTATGGGTTGCCCTTGGCCAATAACTCAGCAGATGTAACCATTCCTGACTTAGGAGGTTTCCCTTGGTCACAGTGATGTCCAGTTTGGGCATTGTCTGCACCATTATATGGTGACCTCTTTTAAGTTCCTTCCATATATGTACATAGTTGTAGGAAGCTTCTAAAGCAGTAAGCTTTCATGTGCCTTTTCAAAAAGGCTTTAGTATTAACTGACCCTCCCATAATACCTCCTTTACTCTGCCCTCCTATCAGTCTCCCTATTTAATACCCCTATTCTAGTTTTGCCTTTACCTCATTATGACACTATACTATATTATAATTCCCCTTCCTTGGAAGATCCCCGATATTTAATAGTCTGTTGAAAAAGCTAGATTTTATATATATATATATATATATATATATATATATAATAGCATCTTGTATATATATATATATATATATATATATATATATATATTATAAGCACCTAGCATATAAAAGAATATATTCATGATGTGCAGGATATTAACTCTAAATGCATTAAAAATTAAACATGACTTTTGATTAACAGAAGTCATAAAGTAAACAGTTAAATTTCAGAATAAAGATAGGTACCTTAATATATACAATGTAAAAGCATTCATATGGATAATATGAAAGAACTCTTAAATAAGAATAAAGAAAAGATGAACATCTTACTGTAAAATTGAGCAAAAGCTTAAACAGAACACCAGAATGCTTAATAAACACATGTAGCATTTTCAATCTCATTAAAAATCAGAGAAAAGTAATTATTTCTGTTTTTTTTTTAAACAGGGCCTCATGTGGTCCTGACTGGCCCAGAGCTCACTATGCAACTGGAGATAACCTTATACTCCTGATCCTCTGTATCCCCCTCCCAACTATGGTGATTACATTCATGCACTACCACACCCAGTAAAGAAAAGTAACTTTTAAGTAACAAATACACAACCCAAAAAGTCAAGTTCATAAAAGAAGAGAATAGGCTAGAGAGATGGCTCATCTGTGAAAGGCTAGTCTCACAACCAAAAATACAAGAGAAGACAAGACATTACAAGGACCTAGGCAGAGAAAATGGGGGTGTTTGGGGAATTGCTGGTCCAAAGACATGGTCTTTTAGTTAGGAGGAATAAATTCAGATCTTTACACAGCAGGCTGTTGACATACTTAGCTAATAAGGTAACAGAAACTTGAAAATGGTTGAAAGGTTTCATATGTACTCAATGCAAAATAATGTGAGTGTTGAATGAAATGGTTATTTTAATTAGCTTGATTTGGTCATTCATCTCTCTATCAAAGCAACGGGTTACAAACCATTAATATATAATTTTCAATTAAAACTCAAAAATTAAAATAAAACAACTGATGTGTCCAACAAAATAGGTAAAATTTAACTAACAATCTAAATGCAAGTAAGAATATAGACTTATTTAAAACCTTAATAAAGAACTCACAGATATGTGAATGAGTGTCAACTGGTAACAACTTCGGCATATCTTTTAAATACAAAAATGACATATAGCCCAGGCCTGTAATCCTATCCACTTAGAAAGCTGAACCAAGAAGATCATAAATTCAAGGACTTCCAGGACTACAGTATGAGTTTTAGTAAGCCTGGCCAACTTGGAAAGAAGCCATCTCAAAATAAAAACTAAAACAGGCTGGGGACATAGCTCACTGATAGAGAATTCCCTTCTTCGGTACCAACTATTGCAAAACAAAACAAAACTTAACATAAAGAAAGAAAATAACATATCCTACTATCCAATTATTTCAAACCTAGGTACATATGTATATATTTATTCAACTGAAAAATATATGTAGGTATCCCAATATAAATACAAATAACTATACTATTAGCACTGAACCCAAACGATAATAAAATTGAATGTTCACCTATATCACAATGGGGAATTAAATTATGCTAGGTCCATATAACAGAGTAATATACAATAAAATAGTCTAGTATTACAAGCAGAAATGTGGCTGTGTCTCCCAATCATACAAACAATGCAGAATAAATGTCATCATATATTCTGGATTATTTTATTTGTAATAAAAACTAAAATAGGAAAATTGTACTATATACTGTTAAAAGTCAGAATATTTGCTAAATTGAGGGAATACTGAAGAGGTGGCAGTTGAGTAGAGTACACAAACCTTTTTAAAGTTCTGGCAATTCTTTCCTTATTTCTTGAGTATAGTAGCATCTATGTAGGAGTGTCATGTAGGAAAACTGTCTTTGTAACAATTTTCTGTACTCCATCTCCATGGCTATGTGCCTTTATGCAATGTTTTACAACTCATTGGAAAACATAACATTATACTGCAGCCTCCCACTCCCCCAAAATATTTTTAGTTCCTTTCTCCTTTTACCTGTGATATCAATTCTGCTTTTTAAAACTGAGTTGAAAGAATCACAACATAGCATCTATTTTAATTCTGGTGACAGAGAAGAGATCCGTGTACTAAAATAGAAGGCCACAGCTTCTGGAAAATAAAAGCAATTCTACAAACATCACATCAAACTCAGAGTGAATTTGCATGCACTAAATTCTTGGCTGCCTCTCAAGTATTAAGAAACTGAAGATGCATTTGCAAATCCCTAGTGAGATTTTGGAGAGTTTTTCAGTGTAATTAGCAAATCAGCTGAAGAGTAAAGGGCATGGGGCTAAACCAAAAGGCAAGGACTGTACTGCCTACTAAATGCTGCCTTAAAACCAAATGTTTCATTTTCAAATGGCAGTGAGCTTCTCTTTTATTGTGGGCAGAAAATAAAATATCATTTACTATTTTCATAGAAAATCATCTAAATTGATGTAATTACTATCATTCTCAGATTTAAAAAACATGAAAATTGTACTTTTAAAAATTCATCTTGTGATTCTACAAAAAGCTTCAAGATGCATTTGCCCTTAGTTCACTACCCAAATACAAAGTGTTTTTTAGTATAGCAAAAAAAATATGTTTAACGTAAAAAATGCTTTCAAAATGGCAATTGCAAGCAGAATTGAAATGACTGGCTTTCTTACTGAGCATTAAAGCAGTTCTTCTCAATAAGCTCTATGGTCACCAGATCCAAAGTCTAGGACTTGACCTTCCGTGTGAGTTCTTGTGGATGCTTCACCTCATGTGCTACATTAAGTCTCTGAGCAACAAAGCAAACATTTGGGTGCAACATAAATTTTAGGGAAAGCATTTACGTCTCCCTTTGTGTTTCTCCAAACTGTAAGTGAGCAGATCGCAGACACTCGACAGGCGCCCTAGGCTTTATGAAGAGCAATTTGTAAAAGAAAAAGAGAAAATGTTATGCAATAAAGTACACATGATATTCATAAAGGGTAAGGTATTCAGAACTCTAAGAATCTCTCAAAAGTACTAGTCAATCTACAGAATCAAAGAGAAAAATTTCCCTCGAGGAGGAACACAGGGTCAATGGCACAAACACTAAGAGAAAATGATTTTTTTTTTTTTTTAGTTCTGAAGGCCAGTATCTTCTTCTTCTTCTTCTTCTTCTTCTTCTTCTTCTTCTTCTTCTTCTTCTTCTTCTTCTTCTTCTTCTTCTTCTTCTTCTTCTTCTTCTTCTTCTTCTTCTTCTTCTTCTTCTTCTTCTTCTTCTTCTTCTATTTTTTTTGACTTTTAAAAAGTGTAAGTTGTATAATTTTTTGCCCAATGCGTTTTAATTATATTCACTCACCCCCTTTCTCCAGATCTTCCAAGATCTATCACCCACTTCCGTATCCACCTGAATTTGATTTATGGCTTTGTTTTTAACCCATCAAGAACAACTTGTGCTGTCCAGGGGCTATATTCTCAGAGAAAACCAACCCTCTGTCTTCCAGCAGCTAACAACTACCAATAGCCCCAAGATTAGAGGTTAGATACCATGCTCAATACCCATCTCCATGCTGGAAATTAGTCTGTCTGACTTGGGTTTGCATAGGTCTTGTGGGTGCTATTGCTTCTTTTGGAGTTGTAGGCTGGTGAGGTCCCATAGATCCCCAAACATTACATTGCCAGAACTTGACAGTAAATGCCTGTTACTGTAAACACCACATACTTGAGCAAGGGTACATAGATAAGTTAAGCTGGTATTGGCCTAGAAGCTTCATCCATTCTGTCCAACTTTTGTAGCAGTGGAGGCCACTATGTCCACTACTGGAGGAAAAAGTCATTATCAATCACACCAAGCTGTAAACCCTGTAAGGTACAGTGATGAATGACCCAGCAAGACACACCTACTGGTACAATAGTGGCATGAACTTCATGGAAGTGATCAAACATTTCTCAGAGGGTGCAACTTTAAAGCACCTTTGAAGATGGAACTGCCAGCATTTACATGTATGAGTTCTACCAAAGCATTATTTTTTTCTTTTAAAAATTTAGAAGAAGATAAGGGGAAAGAAAGAGGAAATGGAAGAAAGAAGGGGAAGGAAAGACAGCAAGGGCAAAAGCAAGAATGGAATAGACAAACAAGAGGAGAAGAGGGACACCAAATATTTGAAAACGTCATAATCCCAAATATATCGTGTGTGTGTGTGTGTGTGTATTTCACAAATGAGAAACTCTAATAAAGTCACAAAAAGACTATTAGAACTAATAAATTCATTAAAGATAAAAATCATAAGAAAAACATCAATTGAAATACCATCAAAAAGAGTGAAAACTTAGAAACAAATACAACAAAATGACTTCAAAACTTGTATTCTTAAAACCAGAAACCAGAAATCATTGTTTAAAAATTAAGACTTAAATAAGCATGAGTCCTCCTTTATCCATGAGTTAACATAGTCAATATTCTTGCAAGCATGCAAGTGGTATGTGTGAGCACATATGTGTATGTGTACATGAGTGTATTGTGGAGAAAGCTATGCACATGTATATGGGGAATTATGTACATGTGTATATATTATACATATATGTATGTATTGTGTGCATGTGTGTGGTGTATGTGTGTACAATATATGTGTGTGTGTATAAAAGTACATGATGTGTGTGTGTGTCGTATGTGTGGTGTATGCATGTGTGTGTAGTATGTGTATGTATGCTCTATGTGTGTATATATATATATATGTATGTGTGTGTTATATGTACAATGTGCCCATGAAGGGGTATGTGGGTATATACATGTGATTTTGTATGTTTACAATACATGTGTTACATGTATTTTGTTTGTATGTGTATGAATGGTATGTGTGCATGTGTACATATATGGGTATGTGTGCATGTGTGTATTTGGTGCTGATGGTTGAACACAGGGCCTTATGATAGCTAGACAAATGATCTACTACTGAGTAATATCCTCAACCTAAACACTGTTTTAAAACTTCAATATTACTCAGATTAATGCATAGTCAACAGAGTCCCTATGAAAATCCAAGCAATCAACAAGAGATATATTTCAGTTAGGTCCCTTGCCTATTCTCCATATGTCACTGGATTCCAACTGTGGTAACATGAAAAAAAAATCTGCCATTTTGAAGAATGAGCTAGCTGTTCTTAAAATTCATAGGAAAATGCAAGTAGTCTAGAATAATCTAAACAAGCAGTTTTCAATTTTCCTGATATTGTGACTCTTTAATACAGTTCCCCATACTGTAGTGACTCCTAACCATGAAATTATTTTTTGTTGCTACTTCATAATTGTAATCTTGACACTGTTATGAATCATGATGTAAATATGTGTGTTTTCTGATGGTCTTAGGTGATGCCTGTGAAAGGGTTGTTTGCCACCCATAGGTTGAGAACCATTGGTCTAAACAATCTTGAAAAGGACAACGCAGAAGATTCATGATTCCTAATTCCAAAACTTACTACAAAGCTGCAGTGGCCACAGCAGGGTAGTCCTAACTGTGGACACAAGATGGACACATCCATACAATGAAATATTCAGCCATGAAACAATGAAATAGTGATACATATTACAACATAGTCTATAATGAGATTAGATGGATATGAAATGCCATGTATAGCATAATTCCATTTTTGGTGAGATGCCTAAATCTGGCAAACCCATAGAATAGTAAATAAATGGTAGTCTCCACATGCTGGGAAAGAGGCTGAGTAAGGTCCATATATAGATATACAGTTGCCTTTGAGGTGGCAAGAATGTTCTGAGACAAGATTCTTGTTATGGTTTTACAATTTTGTGAATATACAAAAAAGTGGGACTTTTAAAAATTAAACTTTACAAAAAGAAAATATAATAACCTTGGCAATATTATATAAGTTTATTTGAAGAGACCAGAAATACTTTGGCAAGATGAAAGTATAAGTTCATTAACAACATTAATTCTATCTAAAACAGTTTAATACATGCTGACACAACAGTATCTAGATTATGTAGATATGTATTTTTCTAATCATCTACAATAGTTTTAAATAAATTATCTAAAATAGCTCCATATTATTTACTTCTTTGAAACAGCAGGCTCCTCCATTAGCTCATAGCCTACCACCAGTAAAAGTTTTACACTTCTAACTACTTCAAATGTTTCCCAAATAGCCTCACTTTTAGACATTTAATTTAGAACCTGCCTGCCTTGTATACTCTCTAAAACTACATAATACACATTAGCCAATAATAATGCCTGTACTACCCCCAAGAATTATCTTGCCTTCCCCTCTGATGAAATAGATCCATACTTTCACTGTGCACAAAAATCAATCCAGAGTTAATAAGAAAAATTAATTTAAAGCTTGACCATCATGGAGTCTTCACACGGGAGCTGATGGAAGCAGATTCACAACTAAGCACTGAGCCAAACTCCTAGAATCCAGTTCTAAAGAGGGAGGAGTAATAAGCAAAGGGGTCAAGACCATACTGGGGAAACCCACAGAAACAGCTGACCCGAGCAAGTGGGAACTCACAGACTCCAGTCTGACAGCTGGGAAACCAGCATGGAACTGAACAAAACCCCCTGAATGTGGGTGTCAGTTGGAGGGCCTGGGCAGTCTATGGGGCCTCTGGCAGTACACCCAGTATTTATTTCTAGTGTATAAATGGACTTTGGGAGCCTATTCATGATGGAAGAATATTCTCTCAGCTTAGATACAGTGGGGAGGGCCGTGGCCTGCCCCAAATGATGTGACAGAATATGATGATCCCCCATGAAAGGCCTAATCCTCTCTGAGGATAGGATGGGGTTGGAATAGGGAGATGGTGGGGGGAATGGGAGAACAGGAGGGAGAGGGAACTGGGATTAGTATGTAAAATAAGATTGTTCTTAATTTAAATAAAAAATTAATTTAAAAAAGCCTGAAATGTTGGAATTAGCTATGGGAAAGTATAAGGAAAACACTCCAAGATACAAGCATCAAACTCATCCCATTATCTGGCCCCCAACTCTAACAGGTATTCCCTGGGAACCCACAAGCCTCTCTGGCCTGGAGAACAAGTAGGCCAATGGAAGATCTTTACCTCTTTCTACTCTCCTCCAAACCCATTCCCCTGATGTCATCCACAGCTTTGCAGCAGACCACTTGCTGCTGCCTCCCCTCCCCACCTGCCCCCATCTCCGGTGGATCACATAGATCATCCCCTCCAACTTCCATTCTCCAATTCATTTCATTGTCCCAACTTCCAACTCCAACAGCAGGCATTTCCTAGGAACCCATCAGCAGGCAAGCAAATGGGCAAGCAAAGCAGGTAGGCTTGCCTTAGATCTTCACTCTCCCTATGTTAATGTCCCAGTCTCATACTCAGCTTGGCAGCAAACTACCTGTTGTGATCTCTTCTCATTCTCTGCTCCCATTCTCAGGGGACTAAACAGATCCTAGTGGAACACCCTGCTCTTTTCCCTCCTCTGGACCCCCTTTTGCCCCCTCATCCTAACCTTTCTCCATTCATAAGTATCAACTCCCAATACCTAGAAACATAATATTCCAGTACCCTCAGTGACCACACCTATCAGAATTCTAGGGAATTCTCTACCAGACAACACATAGCTGCCACACTCTCCTAAGAACCAAAGAAGATAAAAAGAAACCAAGGGACTAAACATTGGCCCAACAACAGACAAAACTGGATATCAGCACTAGAATTACAATGTTCAGATGTCTAGATGTCTAGACACCAGCATTAAAACACAATCAATAACAACCAGGACAATAGAGTTCAGCAACTCTATCACAGTAGACCTTGAAAATCACAATACAGCTGAAGCAAAGACTAAGATCATAACATAGCATTTATAAATATGATACATTATTAATAGAGAAAATTAATAGATTCCTTAAAGAAATCTATGAGAACGCAAACACTTGAAGGAAATGAATAAAACAGAACAAGACCTGAAAGTGAAAATAGAACTAATAAAAAAAAATTCAAATTGAGGAAAACTGGAAAATTTAGGAATTCAAGCAAGAACCTCAAATGTAAGCCTTGCCAATAGAATACAAGAGATGGAAGACAGACTCTCAGGTATTGAAGACATGATAGAAGAAATGGATACCTCAGTTAAAGAAAACATTAAAATCTGAAAAAGTTCAGGCTCAAAACATCCAGAAAATCTGGGACACAATGAAAAGAGCAAGTCTATGAATAACAGTAATAGAAAAGAAGGAAAAGAAACCCATGTCAAAGGCACAGAAAATATTTTCAACAATATCATAGAAAAAAGTTCCCTAAACTAATGGAGGAGGTTCCTATGAAGGCACAAGAAGCATTCAGAACACCAAATATAATGAACCAGAAAAGAAATTGCCCTTGGCACATAATAGTCTAAATGTATAGAACAACAACAAAAAAGAATATTAAAAGTTGTAAGGGGAAAAGACTGAGTAACATACAAAGGCAGATTTGTTTGAATAACACCTGACTTCTCAATGGAGACTCCAAAAGACAGCAGGACCTGGACAAATGTGCTGCAGACTCTAATAGACCACAGTGACAGCCTAGACTACTCAGCAGCATTTTTAATCCAAATTTAAGCTATATCTATCTACAAATCCAGTCCTAAGGAAGGTGCTAAAAGGGAAACTTCAACTTGTAGGGACTAATTACTCTTTAAAAAAACAAAGTGAATAAACAATCTTACATCAGGAAAAAAAAACACCACAAGAACAAAATAACAGAAATTTCCATCTGCCTGGTCTCTGACCCCCACCGCTGCTCCTCTACTGGAGGTTCTGGGTCTCTCCCAGAGATCCGCATATCTCCACAGGGCCTCTCTGAGTTCCTGCAGGCTGGATCCTTGACCCCCATCACAGGGCCTCTGCCAAAGAGGCTTCAGTTGGAGTGTGCCAGGCCCAGGCTAGATCTGCCTATCAGCTTAAGGAACATCCTGAGTCCCAGCCTTCAAGATCTTTGATCCCCATCACCGGGTCCCTGCCTGTGGAGAGACCTTCTAGAGAGCTTGAAACACCCAGAGCTACAGACATCGAACCTCTGGCCCACCTAAGCCCACCAGGGAAGTACCATAGAGAGAGGGAGAGACCCCACCAACACCTACTGGAAGAAGCTATGGGAAGACAGCAATACAAGAAAACACCTAATAACAGAAAGATGAGCATAACACCACCAGAATATAGGGAATCTGCACCACAACACAACAAAGGAGATGAAGCAGAAGAGAATGACTTAAAAATTATCATCATAAAAATTATAGAGGCCCTTAAAGAAGATGTGAGAAAATTCCTTAAAGAAATGGAAGAAAAAACAAACAAAAAATTGGAAGAAATGAACAAACTTCTTAAAGAAAGTAAAGAAAATACAGAAAGCCAAGAAAAAAACAATTGAACAGGTGAAGGAAATAGTTCAGGACTTGAAAACTGAAATAGAGACAATAAAGAAAACACAAACCAAAGGAATGCCGGAAATAGAAAAACTGGGCAAACGATCAGGAACTATAGACACAAGCATAACCAACAGAATTCAAGAGATGGAAGAGAGAATCTCAGGTACGGAAGATAAACTAGAGGAAATAGATTCATCAACCAAAAAAAAAATCGTATTTAACAAATCCTTAACACAAAACATCCAGGAAATGTGGGACACTGTGAAAAGGCCAAACCTAAGAATAGTAAGCATAGAAGAAGGTGAAGAAGCCCAGATCAAAGGTGTAGAAAACAAAATCATTAAAGAAAAGTTTCCCAATCTGAAGAAGGACATGACCATGAAAGTACAAAAAGCATACCAAATACCAAATAGACTGGACAAAAGAAAAAAGACCCCTCAACATATAATAATCAAAACACCTAACATCCAGAATAAAGAAAGAATATTAAGAGCAGCAAAGGAAAAAGGACAGGTAACATATAAAGGCAGACCTATCAAAATTACACCTGACTCCTCCATGGAAACTCTCAAGGCCAGAAGTTCCTGGATAGATGTTCTACAAGTACTAAGAATCCACGGATGCCAGTCCAGACTACTATACCCAGCAAAACTCTAAATCACTATACATGGAGGAAACAAGATATTTAATGACAAAGCCAGATTTTCACAATACATATCTACAAATCCAGCCCTACATTAAGTTTTGGAAGGAAAACTTCAACCGAAGGAAGTTAACTACGCCCACAAAGACATAGGCAACAGATAATCCCACTTCACATGAAACCAAGGGTAAAGCAGGACAAATATATTCACAATACCACTGCCAACAACAAATCTAAAACAAGCAAGCAAGCAATGGTCTTTACTCTCCCTCAACATTAATGGTCTTAACTTGCCTATAAAAAGACACAGGCTAACAGAATAGATATGAAGACAGAATCCATCCTTCTGGTGCATACAAGAAACACATCTAAGCTTCAAAGATATGCATTACTTCAAGGTAAGGGCTGGGAAAAGATCTTCCAACCAAATGGATCCAAGAAGCAAGCAGGTGTGGCTATCCTAATATCTAACAAGTTAGACTTCAAACCAAAATTAATCAAAAGAGATGAAGACGGTCATTTCGTATTCATCACAGGAGAAATCCATCAACAAAAAGTCTCGATTCTGAACATCTATGCCCACATTCATAAAAGAAATGCTACTAAAACTCAAACCTCACATAAAACCTGGGTCAAAGAAGAAATAAAGAAAGAAATTAAGGACTTCCTAAAATTCAACGAGAATGAGGACATGACATACCTGAATTTATAGGACACCTTGAAAGCAGAGTTAAGAGGAAAGTTCATTGTACTAAGTGCCCATATGAAGAAAACAGAGGATAGTCACATTAGAGAATTAATAGCACAACTGAAAGCCTTAGAACAAAAAGAAGCAAACTCACCCCAGAGGGGTAGATGCCAGGAAATAATCAATTTGAGTGCTGAAATCAATAAAATAGAAACCAGGAAAACAATACAAAACAAATCAATACAACAAAGAGTTGATTTTTCAAGAAAATCAACAAGATAGACAATCCTTTATCCAAGCTAACAAAAAAGCAGAGAGAGAACATGCAAATTAACAAAATCAGAAACGAAAAGGGGGATATAACAACAGACACAGAGGAAATCTAGACAACTTTCAGGTCATACTTTGAAAACCTGTACTCCACAAAATTTGAAAATTCAAAGGAAATGAACAAATTTCTGGATAACTACCACTTACTAAAATTAAATCAAGAAAAGACAAACAACTTACATAGACCTATAACCCCCAATGAAATGGAAGCAGTCATGAAAGCCTTCCAACCAAAAAAAAGCCACGGGTCAGATGGCTTCAGTGCAGAATTGTTACCAGAAACTCAAGGGAGAGCTAATACCAATACTTGTCAAATTGTTCCACACAATAGAAACAGAAGGTTGATTACCAAACTTTTTCTATGAGTTTCTATCACCTTGGTACCTAAGCCTCACAAAGACACAACTAAGAAAGAAAGTCCAATATTTCTGATGAACATCAATGCAAAGATACTCAATAAAATGCTAGCAAACTGAATCCAAGAATACATCAGAGAAATCATCCACCATGACCAAGTAGGTTTCATCCCTAGGTTGCAGGGATGGTTTAACATACAAAAATCTATCAACGTGATCCACCATATAAACAAATTGAAAAAGAGAAACCATATGATAATCTTCCTAGATGCTGAAAAAGCCTTCAACAAAATTCAACACCCTTTCATGATAAAGGTCTTGGAGAGATTAGGGATAACAGGAATATACCTAAACATAATAACAGAAATACACAGTAAACCAACAGCCAACAACAAACTTAATGGAGAGAAGCTTAAGGAGATTCCTCTAAAATCAGAACAAGACAAGGCTGTTCTCTCTGTCCATATCTCTTCAGTATTGTACTTGAAGTTCTAGCTAAAGCTATAAAACAACAAAAGGAGATCAAGGGGATCCAAATTGGAAAGGAAGAAGTCAAACTGTCTCTATTTACAAATGATATGATAGTTTATATAAGCAACCCAAAAACCTCTACCCAGGAACTCCTACAGCTGATAAACACCTTCAGCACACTAACAGGATACAAGATAAACTAAAAAAAAAAATCAGTAGCCCTACTTTATTCAGACGACAAAGAGACTGAGAAAGATATCAGAGAAACATCACCTTTTACAATAGCCACAAACAACATAAAGTATATTGTGGCAATGCTTACCAAACATGTGAAAGACCTATACAATAAGAATTTTGTGGCTTTAAAGAAAGAAATTAAAGAAGATACTAGAAAATGGAAAGATCTCCCATGCTCTTAGATAGGTAGGATAAACATAGTAAAAATGGAAATCTTGCTAAAAAGCAATCTACAGATTCAATGCAATCCCCATTAAAATCCCAGCACAACTCTTCACTGACCTTGAAAGGATAATAATCAACTTTTTATGGAATATACAAAAAAGTACAATAAAAGAACTTCAGGAGGCATCAGCATCCCAGACTTTAAGCTCTACTACAGAGCTATAGTCCTGAAAACAGCCTGGTATTGGCACAAAAATAGACAGGTAGACCAATGGAATCAAATCCAAAATCCTGATATTAACCCACACACTTATGAACACCTGATTTTCGACAAAACAGCCAAGAGAATACAATTGGGGGGAGGAAGCATCTTCAACAAATAGTGCTGGCACAATTGGATGATGGTGTGTAAAGACTGCAGATAGACCCATGTCTATCACCAGGCACAATACTCAAGTCCAAATGGATCAAAGACCTCCACATAAATCCAGGCACACTGAACTTCTTAGAAGAGAAAGTAGGAGGTACCCTTGAACAAATTGATATAGGAGACTGCTTCCTGAACATAATTCCAGTAGCACAGACACTGAGATCAACAATTAATAAATGGAACCTCATCAAACTTAAAAGCTTCTGTAAGGCAAAGGACACAGTGGACAATACAAAGCAGCAGCCCACAGACTAGGAAAGTATTTTTACCAATCCTACATCTGACAAAGGGCTGAGCTCCAAAATATACAAAGAACTCAAGAAACTAGTCAACAAAACATCAAATAACCCTATTTAAAAATGGGGTACAGAACTGAAGAATTAAAAAGGCTGAAAGACACTTAAAAAAGTGTTCAACATCCTTAACTATCAGGGAAATGCAAATCAAAACAACTTTGAGATACCATCTTACTCCTGCCAGAATGGCTAAAATTAGAAACACCAATGACAACTTATGCTGGATAAGATGTGGAGAAAGGGGAACACTCCTCCACTGCTGGTGGAGGAGGTGGGGCAAACTTGTACAGCCATTTTGGAGATCAGTATGGTGGTTCCTCAGGAAAATGGGAATTAGTTTACCACAGGATCCAGCAATCTCCCTCTTAGGTATATACCCAAATGATCCACATCCATGCAACAAAGACATGTGCTCAACTATGTTCATAGCAGCATTATTTGTAATAGCAAGAAAGCAAGAACCTGAGTCAGGGTAGGAATAGAAGACAGAGGGGAGAGAGACAGAGGGAAGAGAGACAGAGAGAAAGAGAGAGAGAGAGAGAGAGAGAGAGAGAGAGAGAGAGAGAGAGAGAGAATAAAAGAGGGAGCCATTAGAGCCATTATTGGTTTGAAGAGAAAGCTGAACCTAAAGAAAGGTTTAGAGACCTGACTCCAACTAACAATTAGAGCAATCGTGGAAAGGCTACCATAAATGCCCTTCCCTTATAGTGAAATCAGCAACAAACTTATCCACCATCATGGAGCCCACATCTAGTACCTGTTGGAAACAGAAGCAAACACCCATAACTAAACACTGAGTTGAACTAAAATCCAGATGCAGAGAAAGGGGGGGGAGGACAAGTCCAGGTTGCAGAAACACATATAGAGACAGCTGACCTGAACAAGGAGGAGCTAACAGGCACCCAGACTGATAGCTGGGAATCCAGTATGGAACTGACTCAGACCCTGAACATGGGTCTAAGCTAGAAGGCCTGAGCAGTCTACGGACCTCAGACAGTGGAACCAAGATGTATTCCTGGTGCACAAAAGGACCTTGTAGACACATCCCCCATGGAGGAATACTCCCTTAACCTAGTGACAGGAGAGAAGTCCTAGTCCCTACTTCAAATGACTTGTCAGATTTACATGACCCCATCTAGATGGTATAGCACTACATGTGGAGTGGGGTGGAATGGGGGGGGGAGGGTGATCAGGGTGCATGTGAGGGGGGAGAGAGGGTAAGAGGGAAGGAGGGAGGGAAGAAGGAAGGGAGGAAAGGAGAAGGGACTGGGATCGACGTGTAAATAAAAATAAATAAATAAATACATTTAAAAAAAGACAGAGAGAGAGAGAGATAAAATCAGGGAGGTTGACAAATTCTTATCCAAATTAACTAAAAGAAGGAATGAGAATATCCAAATTAGCAAAATCAGAAATGAAAAAGGGGACATAACAACAGATAATTATAAGGACATACTTTAGTATCTTGTACTCCATCAATTAAAAATCATAAAACAAATGGATAACTTTCTGCATATGTACCAGTTGCCAAAGTTGAATCAAGATCAGATAACCAATTTAAACAGACTTATAAACCCAATTAAATGTCGGCAGTAATTAAAGTCTCCCAACCAAAACAGCAACAACAAAAAAAATCAGAAACAGAAAGAACATTCCTCGATTTGTTTTACAGTATCAAAGTTACCCTCATACCCAAACCATATAAAGGCCCAACAAAAAAAGAGAATTACAGACCAGTTTTCTTTCTGAATATAGATATAAAAATATCAATAAAATATTTGCAAATCAAATCCAAGAACTCATCAAAAAGATAATCCACTATGATTAAGTAGGCTTAATCTTGTAGATGCAAGCATGGCTCAATATATAAAATCAATAAATATAATCCAACATACAAACAAACTGAAAGTAAAAACACATTATCATCATTATCACCTCATTAGATGCTGAAAAGAGTCTTTGAAAGAATCCAACACCCTTTCATGACAAAAGTTTTGGAGAGATTAGGGATACAAGGGATATACCTAAACATAATAAAGGCATTATACAGCAAGGTAGTAGCCAACATCAAATTAAATGGAGAGAAACACAAAATAATTCCAGTAAAATCAGGAATAAGACAAGGTTGTTTATTATCTCTATACCTATTCAATATAGCACTTGAAGTCATATCTAAAGCAATAAGACAACTGAAGAGATCAAGGGAATACAAATTGTTAGGCAAGAAGTCAAAGTATCTTTATTTGTAGATGATATGATACTATACATAAGGGACCCTAAAAATTCCATTGGGAAACTCCTAAAGCTGATAAACACTTTCAGCAAAGTAGCTGGATGTAAAATTAACTTTAAAAGAAATTAGTAGCCTTCCTACATAGAGAAGACAGAAATGAAGAAAGAAATCAGGGAACAACACCTTTCACAATAAGACACTGAAGGAAGAAATTAAAATCAGAATATAGAAAGATCTCTCATGCTCATGGATCAGTAGGATTAATGTAGTAACAATGTCCACCCAACCAAAATCAATCTTTACAGATCATAAAAGTTCAATTTTCAGCTTCAAGCTTCATATGGAAAACACACACACACACACACACACACACACACACACACACACACAGGTCACATAAAACAAGATAGGTAAAATAATGCTGAATTGTAAAAGAACTACAGGAGGTATCAACATCTCTATCATCAAAACACTACCATTATAATACAGTGCAATAGTAATAAAACCAGTATAGTATTGGGACAAAAACAGACACAATAATCAATAGAATCAAACTGAAGAACAAGACATAAATCTACACACATCTATGGACACTTAATATTTTACAAAGAGGTCAAAAATACACAATGGAAAGAAAAAACATCTTCAACAAATGGTGCTGGCATATCTGGATGTCAGTATGTAAAAGAATGCAAATAATTATTACCGTGCACAAAACTCTACTCCAAATGTATCAAAGACCTCAACATAAAAATAGGTACACCAAATCTGACAGAAAAGAAAGTGAAGAATAGTTTTGAACTCATTGTACAGGAACAGACTTTCTAAAGAGAACACCATTAGCACAGGCACTAAGAACAACATTTAATAGATAGAACCTCATATAAATGAAGTTTCTGTGTAACAAAGGGCAGCATCATTCAGAATAAGCAGCCACCTACAAAATGGGAAAAGATTTTTACCAACTCCACATCTGATAGAAAGCCAATATCCAAAATTTATAAAGAACTCAAAAAGTAGATATCAAGTAAACAAATAACCCAATTAAAGAGTGAGGTACAGATCTAAACAGAGATTTCTTGAAAGAAAAAACTCAAATGGCTGAGAAACAAATATATATTCAACATCTTTAGTCATCAGGGAACTAGAAATCTTACACCTCTCAGAATGGCTAAAGTCAGTAACAGAAATGACAGCTCATTCCATGAGGATGTGGAATAAGGAAACCACTTTGCTGACAGAACTGTAAACTTATATGGCCACAATGAAAATCAGTCTGGTAGTTCCTTGGGAAGATAGGATTCAGTCTACCCAAAGATCCAGCAATACCACTCTTGTGCATATACCTAAAAGATGTTTTATTCTACCACAGAGACATTTGCTCAACTATTTTTGTTGCTACTGTATTCATAATAGCCTAGGTGCCCCTCCACAGAAGAATTGATATAGAAAATATGGTGCATTAATACACTGAAATATTACTCAGTCATTTAAAAAATGAAATCATGAAATTTGTAAGTGGATATAACTAGAAAAAAGTCATTCAGAGTGAGTTAACCCAGACCCAGAAAGACAAACGCTGTATGTATATGTGGATATTAGCTGTTAAATCAAGACACCCAAGCTACAATCCACAGAACTATAGAGGTTAGGTATAGAGTAAGGGATGGAGGGGTAGGAGTAGGAATGCAGAAAGACCTCCATAGAAAAGGGAAATAGAATTAACAGTTATGGATAGATGGGGGGGACTGGAACAGATGTATCAAATGGGTATGGGGAAGGAAGGAAGGAAGGGGAGATAAGGAAGCTAATTTAGGGCATTTGAGGGGAAGTGTGTGTGTGTGAGTGTGTGTGTGTGTGTGTGTGTGTGTGTGTGTGTGTGTGTGTGTGTGTGTTGTGTGTGTGTGGTATGATCTAAATGAATTCACCAAATATCACAGTAGAAAGAGTCCCAACTGGAAATTTCTTGTTATCAAATGATGCTTCCAGGACTAGGATTGGGTTAGATCTAATGAGAGAGGGAAAGATGGTGTGGATTGGGTGGACAGAGAAGTAGAATCTTGAAGAAGTTGGAGGGGGAAGAAAACCATAATGAGACTATGTTATATGAAAGAATATCTACTTTCAGTTTAAAAATCTTGCTGTAAATTACATTCCGAATAAATAAGAGACAAGATCTTTCTCACACGCATGCACGTGCGCGAGTTTGTGTGTGTGCACGCGCGCACGCACACGCGCAATACACACACACACACACACACACACACACACACAATGCCTTGGGCCACTGTTAAGAAAGCACAAGGCTTTTTATTTTCATCCTCAGTGCCCCATTATCCAGGCATGGTGGTGTATCCCTGCAATTCCAGCATTTATAAATAGGATAGAGGTTTGGGAGATTCAAAGTCATCCCCATTTACTAGAGAACTTGAGGCCAGCCTAGGATCCATGTGACCCTGACAAACACAGACACAATACTTTTCTAAGTGAAAAGAATAATTTTTATATGTAAAGGAAAATCAAGAAAACTGAATTTATTTTTGAGGCAGGGTTTCTCTATATTGTTTTGGAGTCTGTCCTGAAAATAGCACTGTAGACCAGGCTGGTCTTGAACTCACAGACATTCACCTGCCTCTGCCTCCTGAGCGCTGGGATTAAAAGCATGTGCCACCAGCACCAGGAAAGAAAACTGAATTTGAAAGAAAGAAAGAAAGCATGGCCCTGAAGACATTTTTACTGTATCTTACAATAATGACTTTGAGATTCCACCTCACCCTAGTGAGAATGACTATTAAGAACGCTAATGACAACGAGTGCTGGGAAGATATCAAGAAAATGAACTTAATACACAGATGATGGCTTATAAACATGTGCAGCCCCAATGAAAATCAACATGGAGTTTCCTCAAAAATATAATAAATGTATACCTAGGTATATCACTCCAAAGTATGCACAATGAACCTTAAGTCAACATACTTGGGATATTTATTTGCAAAAAAATGTTTGCTGAAGTATAGGTTGCAATAATAACATATAGAATCATCTTGGGTATTTGTTGACAGATGAATGGATAAAGAAACCAATATATATGCAATGGAATATAATCGCCATGAAAAGAATGAAATCATAATCAAGGCAACTGGAAATCACTACATTAAGCAAAACAAATAACATTTTCTCTCATCTGTAGTTCCAATATTTTACAGAAATAAATAAAACCATTTGCATGTGTGATCTGAAAGCAGAAACGACTATTGCCTAGGGAAACACAGGAAATAGGAAAGAGTAGAGAGGTAAAAGAGAAGCAGAGAAAATATGGTTACAGTGCATGACATATTTGTTAAAATTGCCTCTATTAAGGTCATCATATGTAACACATACATACCAACAAAAGTCATGTAAAAATTCTTATATGCTGAAAGAAATGATACAAAATTTTAAAAAGATTTTTAGAGCAAGAAATAGGAATTCCTTTCTCTACTTATTTTTAATTGCTACTCCAAAGATTCTCTTTTCTTTTTTAAATTATTTTTTTAATTTAAATTTGAAACAAGCTTGTTTTACATGTCAATCCCAGTTCCCACACCCTTCCTTCCTCCCCTCCCCCCCATCAATCTACATCCCATCCCCTATCTGCTCCCCAGGAAGGGTGATGCCTTCCATGGAGAGTCTTCAAAGTCTGTCATATTATTTGGAGCAGGGCCATGTTTCTAGGCTGAGAGAGTATCTTTCTTTGTGGGATGGGATCTCAAAGTCCATTCGTATACTAGGGATAAATACTGATCCACTACCAGAGGCTCCATAGATTGCCTAGTCCTCCTTACTAACACCCACATTCAGGGGGTCTGGGTAGGTCCTATGCTGGTTTCCCAGATATCAGACTGGAGTCCATGAGCTCCCCCTTGTTCAGGTCAGCAGTTTCTGTGGGTTTCTCCAGCATGGTCTTGACCCCTTTGCTCATCACTCCTCCCTGTCTGTAACTGGATTCCAAAAGTCCAGCTCAGTGTTTAGCTGTGGGTGTCTGCTTCTGCTTCCATCAGCTACTAAATGAAGGCTCTAGGATGGCATATAATGTAGCCATCAATCTCATTATCAGAGAAGGACAATTAAGGTAGCCTCTCCACTATTGCTTAGGTTGTTAACAAGATTCTCTTTTCATATAAGCAATTTGTAACATATTCTACTGAGTCATGGGACAATACTGAGCTTGCAATGTACTGTCAGCATTGGCTGATTTTGTGTTTATTAGGATAGCCACTATACATTATAGGTTGGCCTTGACCTTGCTATCTTCCTGCCTCAGCCTTGTGAGTACTATGATTATAATCATGTACAGTCATACTCATAGAAATATTGTCATTAACTAAATGTATTGTCTTAACTTTTTCCTGTGGATGCCACTGTAGTAAATTTGTAATACTGAATGACTAGTCAGACATAGGTATCAAGTAAATCTGTACAGATTCAGACATCCTATATCTAGGGTGGACTAGGGTTAAGCCAATACTGTGAGGTATGTGGGTAGTGTGTGTGTCTGTGTGTGTGTGTGTGTGTGTGTGTGTGTGTGTGTGTGTGTGTGTGTGTGTGTGTTGGGTCAACACTGTGAGGTATGTGGGCAGTTGTGAGCAGTGGCTATGTAACCACCGTGTGTGTGTGTGTGTGTGTGTGTGTGTGTGTGTGTGTGTGTGTTGATGGTGGTCAGGCTAGGGTATCACCCTTAGAAAAAACCAAAATCACCTGATTCAAGTAACAGCTAGAACCACAGATTCAATGAGAGAGTAACTACCTTTCTCTTTACCTGCACACCATATCCTTGTTTTATAGGATTCCCTTTGGTCCAGTAAGAAGGTCTGAGATTCTTTCAGGTTTTCATCTTGTCCAGGACTGCCTGACTTCAACATGTTAGCCTAGATTCTGGCCCGGGAGTCACTGGCATCCTCTACCGCTCCCCCGGATAGGCTATCTTGAAAATGAAGCTGTTTGCTTGTTCCACCACCCACTGCATTCTGAGACACTAACACACAGATTGACTTCTCCCTTCTCAGTCTGTCTCAGTGGTAGTAGATTCCTGAAGAATGTCACATTTTCATTTTGAATGTTAGACATCCTACGTGGAACAAAGAAGACTAAATTACAAACAGAATCCCTAGAATATCCTCCTTTGCAGGGAAAGATTTGGAGTGAGAATAGAGGCATGAGGCTGGAGTTCAGTGGCACACACTAGTCCTAACCTTAGCAAGTCCTGAACTTGAGCTTCAGTACCACAGAAGAGGATCACAATCTCACCTGGGGAGGATTGACTGTCTTTATTTATCATTCTGGCTGCATTTCATGAAATCCTTATCTTACAAACTCTGTGGATTCTGAATCAGACAGAGGCACAGTTTACAGGAACAACCCCCTACAATGTTATCTTCCAACATAAAGGGTCAACACTGGAATAAAGAAAGTCCCCAGCTGACTGAAATGAGAGGAACACCATGATGTTTCCCAAGTGGTCATGGACCTGCTCCCCTGGGTCTTCATCACACACAGACATTGTACAGCTCCCTTCAATCACTGCTTTGCATAATGCACATCTTACTGTAAGGCTAAATTCCTGCATTGGGGTGCGATTCTGTTCTCTTTTTTGTATGTACATACTTTTTATTTAAATTAAAAACAATCTTATTTTATATATCAGTCCCAGTTCCCGCTCCCTCCCATTCTCCTATGCCCCCACAAACTCCCATCCCATCCCTTTTTTGCTCCATAGAAAGGATAATCACCTATTCTTTTCTTGTTATAATATTGTAAAAGTTATTACAGAATATCGTAGTGGCTATTCTACACTTGTGTATCCCACTCCAGTGGACCTTACACCCCCACATAATTTTAGAACCAGATAATTAAATTTGTCTTAGTATATTTGATCAGGGAATCTAAATTATTTCAAAGTGATCTCAGATTAAAATTTTTCTTTAACAAAATCTTTGTTTACTTTTCCTTTGTGTTTGCTTTTCTCAGTCTTCTGTTTGCTGGTAGGCTGGTTGAGTGCATGATTTTCAAAGACAGACTAGAGATATTTTGTTCTTTCTTTGCCTCCTCATATGTTAAATCCCTTAATTTGGAAGCTTCACCAACTGTCTCATTATAATTCTCATTTAAAATTATTTATATGTAGTCAAATAGGATGTGAATGACTGACAACCAAATTATTTATAGACTGCATGAGTAAATGAATGAATCAACCTATAGTAAAATCAAATTCAGGAAGTAAAGATCCACAGTACAATACAAGTATATACAAGCATGTACTCCTTTTCGACACAGAAGAGCAGCAGATGGATCCTAGCAAGGGTAAGACTGACCACACACTGACAACTGACTCTCTGACATTCAGGCCTAATCCTGAAACAATCATTCTGTTTCCAAGGCAACTGAATGTCAGAAAACAGTAAAGAAATAAGAGAATGGCCTCCCTCCTAACCGACCCCTCCCTGGAGACTGAACACAAAGAGAGATTCTATTTCTTTACCTTTCTCACCATCCCCATTCCAGAGCCTGGCCTAATCCTTTTTAAATTAGTATATAGATTTAGCCAGTATGGCCAAGGCAAGCAAACTGTGCCATTGCTCTACAAATATAACCTTCTATACTAGGGTCACATGCAAAAGACAGATTTGAGAGAAGAAAAGGAAAGGTAGCAATCTATAAGGACACCAACTGATGCAGTTAAGTGTATTAACCTTGGTCAAGGGTCATCTTAAACCACTCTCCAAGAGATTCTGTTTTCTTTTAATTTTATAAACTTAGTCATAAAATATTGCAAATAAATTAAAAACATCATAACTAGACTTAAAGTTTATACAACTTACCGAACTTCTATATAATTAGAACAGGCATTTGGGATGAAAGCTGTAGAGCTTCACATTACACTTTATACATTTTAGTATCAAATATATTTTATGCACTTATTGATCACCATAACAAACAAAAAAAAAATCCGTGACAAGTGGAACTAGAAAACAACTAGCTTCATATCCTCTTTTCATAACCTGTTCCCAGTAACTGCATCAAACCTTCCTCATTCCCTTATATTTAGCTTTTCTTCTCTTTTTTTTTTTTTTTTTTTTTCATGTCTGACTGAGATCTTCTTCTGGCTGTAACTCTACCTAAACACATTCATTCTTTACATATACAATATTATAATTTATGAAAAACCAGATATCTAAAAGTACTTAATCAGAAATGGCAAACATCACTCCTCTGTATCCCATGGGTTCTGTTAAGTTAGAATTGGTCCAACTAAAATGCAGCCTATTCTGCTTCACCTTTCCTCATGCCAGACATCTGTGTATTTCACTAGTTAAAGATGGCAATTCAGCCACTACCACTCATAGCTCAACTTCATCCAACTTCTATTGCCATGCCATCATCTTCACGATAAGAATCTTTGAAATAACAATTTGACCAAGTAGGAAAGCCCCATTTTTACGATATTATGCTACCACATTAGTAAAATTTCTGAAAAACTAGCAAGATCTGCTTCCTTTCAGTCTCATCAAAAGGCATTACCAGGATGGTTTTGCTGGATCCTGGGGTCCTCCTTTACATATGCTGAGTTAACATATACCCTAAAGCTGTTTAAATAAACCCTAGCACTTTCGTTACAGGAACATTGTTGTCTTACATAAAAAAGTAACTTTGCAAATATGAAAGAGACAAGGATCTTGACATGCGGAGAGTAACTCAGAATTTAGGTGGCCTCGATAGGAATCACAAGGACCCTTTCCCAAGAGGATGACAAGAACAGAGAAGAAGAGACATCAAAAATGGAGGTTAGAGTGTTTCCCTAAAGTCCTGGAGCCAACAAACACAGGCATCCCCTAGAAACTACAAAGACCCGGGAAGAGATTTCTCTTGAGACCTCTATAGAGATTGCTAGCCTTGAATCCCCTTGACTTCTCTCCAAGGAGACTAATTTCAGAATTTTGACATTCAGAGGAACAAGATAATAAAACTAGGTCATTTTAAGTCAGAGTCTGATGTAACTATAGATTCTTCAGAGGAATAAACTTGGCTTACAAGTGATGAAACAATGGACAACTTCAGACTTTAGGCTTCTGACTTGCTGTAGAATCCAAAATAAATTTCAATGTTTTATAAAGTAAACTGCTACCTGCCTAGAATGACTCTTTAAAACAATTTTCATCTGGGTAGAGAGCTTATTATTAAAGTTTCCACTCTCCACACCATACACAACAGCTTCCCGTTTCAATAACATCAACCATTCTTCTGGGGGATTTTAGTGTTTTCCAATAAAGAGATGCTTTACCTCCACAAAAGGAAATAATGATCCATTTTTATTTCCTTGGCAATGAGAAATGCTAGGTAAGGCCAATCCCATTAGCCCTCTTCCATTTCACTAGCTTTTAACACCAATGTACAATTTGTGACTTTCTACTGTTGTCATTATAACCAGCCTATATAAATTATAATACTAATTGATGAAATTATAGTGTGGTGTTTCTTCTATCATATGAAAAATACACAGTGTAGTTGTCTTTCTTCTTAAAGTACCAATTTTGGAAAATACTCACAGCAATAGTATACACAGCCTTCATTGTTCATTTCTATTATATGAATGCATTTGTTTCCTAGACATAACACAATATTGAAAAGGCAGCAGACCTGCCAAGAAATGTGTCTGACCTATGAACTTTATGAATTGGCTTGATGTATGACAATAATATAATCCACCCTTCATACATTACAGTTTTGGTAGACTAAAACAGTCATAGAATACAGTGATTTGGGGAAATATAAGTCTAGACAATGAGCATATCTCAGAGAGAAATATTTCAGAGAACTGCATTACCTAGCCTGTTACCACCAAGCATATTCCCAGGTCTTAAATGGCAGTCATGAAGAGGAGAGGAGACACGCCAGATGACAGCAGCTACTAAAATCCCTTACAGACATTTTTATGAAAGGTTTTATCCCTGTCATGGTCACAGAAAAGTTAACTGTGCAACTGTGCTAACAGTGATGGTGGTGGCACATGGTACAGTGGGCCAGGGACTAAGTGTCTCATGGTGTCACTTGTGCTAACAAACTAGAAGCTATAGTCAGGTGACAGAGCTAGCCACTCCTCTGCTCTCTTGCAAAATGAGAGTTGATTATATGGTCATTAACATCACTGTCAGTTTCCAAATGCTATAAGTCTTCTGGGAAGTTTGGAATGGTGAATGAAAATTCATCAAAATATCATGAAAATATAATATAATATGCAATAGATGTAATGACATGTGTCTATAATTCCACCACTCAGGGAGCCTAAGCAAAAGGATTGTGAGTCTGATGCTATCCTGCATTACTCATTATGACTCTTTCTCAAAATGAAAACACAAACAACAGGTATGGTCTGTGTCACCAGCTCTACCCGGAGAAGATTTTTCTTCAAATTTGATAATCTTTACTCTTGTGGTTGATTTGTGTATTTTGGTTTGTTTGTTTGTTTGTTTGTTTGTTTGTTTGTTTGTTGCTATATGGTCTAGGCTTGCCTAGCTTCATGATACTGTGTAAACCAGGCAAGCTTTGATTGCCCCTCTGTGTTCTTCATGCCCTACTCACGAGCCTCTGTCCCATGACCAGACACAGAAGGAGACCATGGAACAGAACTAGATCTTTTGCCAGTGACTAAAATAGCTAAGTTCAAATTCTACACTATAAAATTTCAACATGATTTCTCCATTTTTACATGAAAGTTTGGAGACTACAACATTTACAGAATACAAAAATCTGAGAATACAATTCTAGAGGATTACATAGATAACTCAGGGGAAAAATAATTCATAGTTTTGTTAACTAGCGTATTAGAGACAAGCATATTCCCAGGCTCTGAATAACAGCCATGAAGGACACAAAACAAGGTGGCTAGATGATTAATGCTAAGTTTCACTTTGTTTTCATCTTTGAACTATGGGAAGCTTATGAAGAATACCCTGGGAAAAGACCTAGAAACAGTCAGGTTAGCATAGGCCTCAGTGTGGGTCAAATTTAAAAGTTGTTGCCTACTTCTTTCTATATACTTAAAAACACCTTTAAAATCACAGAGTGTTTCAAATATATAAAAAGGAGGCAACTGATTAAAACTGACACTTGCAATTTTGAGGAACTTGTAATACTTCCCAGATGGGTGTCAAATTTGTTTTGGTCTTTTGGGTGGGAAAGAAGGAACACACACTGTGAAGGTGACTCTATATGCATCAAAACTAGAATAAAAGTGGACATAACTGCAGATTTTGCCTTTCCACGGCACAACTGTTTTAGGAACATCCACAGCTATAGAGCTTTGAGAGAGCCTCACATGTGGCTGCTTCTCAGGGGAACGAAGTGAAGAGTGGGCTCTTTTTACATGGGGGTGGCAGGATGGTTTCACTAAGTGCACTTAGGAATGGCTTGGAGGGTAGCACCGACCCAGGCCTGAGCTTTAGCCACATTGCAATGACTTACCTCATTTTCCTTGGTGCTTCAAGCTCAGTACATGTCATGGGCACCACACACTACTGCGAGGGTTACAATCTCACTAATTTGCGCATGCCACCACCTGCCACAGCCATGCAAATACCATGATGCCTGATGAGCTCATACTGTCAAAATGGATGCTGTCCATATCTCATTTCTACAATGGGATCGGATATGTCACCTGTTATTTTGTATTGGTTCCCCTAGCTGGAAACAGAGGAAAGATCTTATTAAGGTGGCTTCTATAACTGATATGCAAACCATGATGAAAGGCAACACAAACCCACAGATTTCAATTTCGTATAAGAGAACACTAATAATAACAACCTTTATTTTGGCCTTAAAGGCCTGTGCTGGGTTTTTGTCTATACTTAACAAGTGTTCTTTTAAAAAGCAATAACACATAGCAATCTAACACTAAGATTTTTTTTTTCTTTTGGTCCACCTATTCACCCTACTCTGCTTTTCTTAAAAAGCAACTCTGAGTTAATTGAAAGCTTCTGGTAATTACTGTTCTTGGTTTATTTTCTCTCCTTTTTTCTTGGGAGATAAAATTGTATTGTGCCTTTATTTGTTTGTAAAATTCAATATACACATCTGCCTTACAGTAATTGATCATATTCCTTGGGTAATAATCCTTTAAAATAGCAAGCTAGATTGCTTTCAAAATTCTGATGTCTTCCCTTTTGCTTGTATCATTAAGCCCTAAAATGTGTATGCTGACTCTAGTCATATCAGTCCTGAAGGAAGCTTCCTTGAAAGCCTAAGTGTTCACTAGTGATGACTCCCATGTTTGCTGTCCAGCTGATTTCTAACTCTGGCTTATTCAGCTCTGTAGTCTCCTTGCTCTGGAGCCTCCTCCCTGGTACTTTTTCTTTAGTAATCCATATATAAATTTTTCTAACCATCATTTCAACTCTTACCAGAACTATGCTGTTGTTTTCAAAGGAGCAATAACTTATCTTTGCTGTAAGATGATTGAAAGTCATGGAAAATCACTGCAAAGCCTTAGCCTACCATCCAGAGAAATTCACATAATTCATGGTGTTCATGGTGAGGAGAGTGGAGTGTAATTGTTTCTGGCTTTCAGACATTTATTTCCACTCTCTGAAACGATGTGCTTTTCTCATTACCATGGTTATATAGGACTAAGTCAGTACATTTCTCTTTCTAGGATGTATTGCATGTAAACTCTAAAGTATAATGGGGTGATGGCTCAGTGTGTAAAGTGCTTGCCACACAAGCATGAGGACCTGGAGTTCATATCTCCATCACTCAGAAAGTCTAGGTGCAGCAGCCTGCATCTGTAATGCCAGCACTGGGAAGACAGAGAGAGTCACTGGCCCAACTAAATCCATATTCTTCAAATTCAGTGTGTAAACCCGTCCTAGTCCCCACTTCAAATGACTTGACAGATTTATATGACCCAACCTGGTTAGCATAGCCCTACAAGTAGAATGGGGGTGGGGAGGGGAGGGTGGCCAGGGTGCATGTCACAGGGGAAAGAGGGTAAGAGAGAGGGAGGGAAGGTTGGAGGGAGGAAGGGAGAAGAAACTGGGATCCACATGTAAAATTTTTAAATTATATTATTAATTAAAAAAGGAAAAAACAAATACTGCTGGATTAATTTAATATATGTATATATATGTACATATATATATATATATATATATATTTAAAATGCTTTGACTTCAAAATTTAAGCCTAAAGACAAGTTACTGGGGAAAAGGATTTCTACTTTTGTTTCCACAGAAAATGAAAAGCTGTAGATTCCTTCCAGACTAATGTGGTTTGATCGAGCAAGACCCCCTGAATCAACGTCAATGGGAAAATGCAGCCTTGCAGACCACTACAGCCAGGATTTCTTTGTCTTCTTAGGATTCCCCCATGACAGCACCCCCTACCAGCAGGAAGCAGTTTGGAAAGAATGACGCCCAAATTCCCAAATATTGTTTATAAATGTTTGTTTTCATTTTTTTAAAAAAAGAAAAGGCATGTATAATTATGTCCAGCATAAAATAAATAAATGTTTAAAAAATTGTGGTGAAGAAAAATAAGAAAAATACAAATGTGGGTCTCTGGTCTCCACAGGCATGCACAGAATCACAGAAGGAAAGGCAAGATTTTGCTGCTATTCCATGGAACTTATGGTTTTGCATGTACTTGTTCTAATAGCTTCACAGATGCTCAAGCCTCTGGCTACATAATGTTCCTATTGCCAATGTCAGACAAGTAGCAGGAGTGCTAAGTGTAATAGTGTGCCCAGCTTTCTGCTAAACAAAGTACACCTCAGATTTAAATAGTCTGTGATCTAAACAAGCAAGTTTTCATCAGATGTCTTGCAAGCCACCTGTATCCTAGTCTAAGAAAAGAAAATTTAAACTTTTATCATAATGACAAGAATGTAAAACATCTCTGCATCCCTCTTCAACACACTTTGGTATTAGAAATGAATATTACAAACAGGGCCAGGAGGCACAGGCCTTTAATTCCAGCTAGTCGGGAGCAGGGGATCCTAAGTTTAAGCCCTGACTATGCAATATAGAGAACTCAAGACCATCTTAGGCACTTTAGTGAGAGTTTGCCTCAAAACCTTAAAAAAATACCTACCTATGTGGGGAGGCTATATCCTAGAGCAATTCCAGAGAGAGAGAGAGAGAGAGAGAGAGAGAGAGAGAGAGAGAGAGACGACAGAGAGACAGAGAGAGAGACAGAGAGACAGAGAGACAGAGACAGAGAGAGACAGAGACAGAGAGAGAGAGAGAAAGAATATTGTTATGTTGTTGAGCCACCACTTAATATTGAGCATTTCCAAATGAAATTGAACAGTTTTACATCACTGACAGAGCATCTGACAGAAGAAACTTTGGGAAGGAAAGAGTCATTCTGGCATCATGGTGGAGACATGGTGAACCAGCTCAGTCCCATGATAAAGAGGCATAACTTGGTGATGGGCCAGGGAGCAGAGAAAGCAGTGCTGATAAGGACTCACTATCATCTTCAAAGGCACATCCCACTTTCAAAGGGCCATACAGCTTCCCAAAATAGCACCACCAGTTGGAAACAAGTGTCCAAACATGAGCTGGAAGGTGTAGGCATAGCATTCATTGCACACTCCCAACTATTTAGTGTAGTTTATCACGAACATACCCTTGGTATTCAGGAATTTTCAGAAGTAAAAGAAATTGTAAGTCCCTTGATTCTAATTTTGGGGTGAATTGAAGGCTGGAGAAGAGGAAGACTGATGAACCCTGATAAGGCTTCTGGGTTGTTTGACTTTCGTCAAACCACTTCAAACTGAAGAGAAAGGATGAAAAGTCTATGTGTTCTGAACAAGCGATAGATATGAAATGCTTTTTTTATGTGATACACACCAGCTCCATCATATTTAATTCCTTAAACATTCTAGACAAAGTCCTTTTAAGGAATGTTCTAACTACAATGCTTTTGTTTAACCTGTGTATGGATGCTTGTTTCCTGGTGTCCTCTTGAAATGGATGAACCCTGCTTATGGGATTTTCACATTATGGGGAACTCTTACTTTAGACCTTTAAATGGTATCTGTTTCAAATTAACACTCATGTGTTCAGTCATACAATCCCTATCAAACAAAGCAAAAGTCTTAATTTTTGTAAAGCTTTGGAGAGGAGTCTGAACAACCACAGTCTGGCCAACCAAGTTCTGAGAGAAAACTTGGAGGAAAGCACTCTGTAAGCTCAGGTGTAGACAGAAGTTTCTGTACCACCCAGTCCTGCTGCCTTTTGGTCCCAAATAAACACACAAAGGCTTATATTAATTATAAACTGTTTGGCCTATGGCTCGGGCTTCTTATTGGATAGCTCTCTCTTAATTATTACCCATTTCTTTTAATCTGTTTATCTCCATATTGTCTTGGCTTCCTGGTGATGCCCAACTCTCTTATACTCTTGGCAGCTACATTGCATCTCCCTTGAGGGTCACTCTTCATGTTCCTCTTCCCAGAATTCTCCTCATCTGGCAGTCTCACTTATACTTCCTGCCTGGATAAAATCCTGCCTATTCATTGGCTGCAACAGCCTTATTCATCAACCAATAAGAGAAACATATAGTCACAGCATACAGGACATCCCCCATCAGCAGATTCCCCCTCCAAGGCATTGTCAAGATCACATTGTCCATGCAGGACACATACCCTAATATGAATATTGGTTTCACTAGCAACAGAGGAAAATGCTAGAGTCCAGAGCTACTAAAGCAAGCACTGTGTGAGAGACTGGAATCTAAATATGACTTTTCCCAAAAGCAGTTCTGATATCTGAATTGCAGGTATAAAGCAAGGTAAAACCAGTTATATATGAAATGGCAATCCTTTATGGTAACGGTGGGTTTATTCCAAAGGCACAAGGGTAAATATTACATTAACTGTCCAATGTAGTTCTCCACATCAGCAGAACACAATAGAAAAAGCATAGAAGCAGTACACCAAATTCAGAACAAGCATCCCAGAAACATAGCCCCTGATAGAAATACTTTTTTAAAGCATATTTTTTTATTGATTCTTTGGGAATTTCACATCATGTATCCTAATCCCAATCATTTGTCAGTCCTTCCATATCCACCACCCACCCTCATAACTTCCCACCTAAAAAATAAAAATAAATAAAATAAAAATATAAAAGTATCTTGCCGACCCTGTTGGGCACAACCTGCTCCTCTATCAACCTCCACCTCTCAATCGCATAACAGCTGTTGAGTCTCCAGTTCTGCTGTGCATGTACCACTCTGCTCTTCCATCTTTCCTACCTCTCCATCACATAGTCAATGCTCATAGTAGCATTGGAAGCTGTATGCCATACAGTGTACCCTTTTGCCCTGCAGCTTTACTTGCAAATGTTCATTGTAATGAAACATTGACCTGGTTCAAGGCCTCTGGATTCTGGTACACCATCAACACTGGACACTCACCAAAACTCCTCTTGGATGTCTTGCAGTTGTCCTGACTCATGGAGATCCTGTAAGCTGTGGTCCTGCATGACTGACTCCTTCATGCACTCCAGTAGCTAACAGATGGGGGTAAATGTTGTGGTGGGCTTACTCAAAGCCCTTGGTCTGGGCCTGGGTCATAGCTGATTTAGTCTGTCCACTAGTCTCCTTTACCCATGCCACCAGGGCCAGCTCTCCTGTGCTGCCCAAGTGATGGGTGGAACCAGCTCAGCATGGCCCTCTGATATTAACATGACTTCGGGGAGAAGCCCAGACTACTACAAAGGCCATGGCTTTTGGTGATCATATGGGCCACAGACATCAACACAGACCCAGGCTGTGGAAGGGCCACAGGCTCAGGCATTTCCATGGCCTCAGGTGGTAGCACAGACATTTCAGACCAGACTGATTGCCACCACTGTTGAATCTCCAGTTCTGCCTGTCTTCCATAGTGCACAAATGGCTCCGCTTACCTGTCTCTCCCATCTGTCCACCACAGAACTAGAAATTAATGTAGCAAAGTCTGTACAGAACCCTAACAGAAAATCACAGTGTGTCACTGATAGAAATTAAAGAAAATCAAAGTAAATAAATGTGAAAGCCTTGCAGGTTTTTCTTTTAGTCTAACTTGGTAAATTTAAAATCTCATTTTATAATTTATAGAAATGTGAGGAATAATTAAAACAATTGAGAGAAAGTTGGAGTGTCAATGCAAAACATTACTGAAGTTCTGATGTATTGGCACAAAGACAGAAAATCAGTTAATAGGTAATATTGATCAAGATTGAGAAATAAATCAGATTGATCCTAAAGCTGTATGAGATAGAGAGTGGAATCAGCTAAACATATGGAGAAATAAATATATTTTACTGTGTTTCTTATCTGCACAAAACTCAACTGTATGTGGGTCAAATAGTAAAAGTCTACCTCAGTCACAACACACATTAAAAAAAAATTATGAAGGAAAATCTCTTTCAACAAGATAAGATTATCAGAATGAGAATATATTCCAGTATCTATCTCTGACAAGGGACATATGTGCAGAATATGTCTTACAAATCAATAATGATAAGAAAATATACTTTGAAAAAATAAGTCAAAACTGAAGAATGAACTTCAAAAGTAAAGATACCGAAAGGATGATCAACCTTTAGTAATTAAGGAAACTGAAACTGAAGCTAAAATAAATTATCACTACTTATCCCATAAGCTATAATTCAATGAACAACATCACACATTGTCAATCCCATGAAGCAAGTGTCACAGTTGTATGTGATGAGTAGAAGTGTTTGTCCATATAACCACTTTGCAAAGCTTCTTTAAAATATCACTAGAAGGTTATTTGCCTCCTCTGTGACTCAACAGTACTACATGTAAATATACAACTGACAGAAATATGTATGCATTCTCATTAGAAGACATGTATGAAAATTGTCCCAGCTATATTGCTCATGGACATAAACAATCCAAGTGTCTTTGTAATGGACTGAATACATTCTGGCATATTCCCCAAATAGAATCCTATATGAAAATAAAAATTAATTGTCTTCTTGAACATACCATGAATGAACCTCGTATTATCTATTATTAAGCAAAAGAAGTTGTAAAGGGTGTATGCTACATAATTCAAGAATATAATATTCAACACCAGGAAAATGTATTTTCCATTAGAAAAGCTGTGAGCCTGAAGGGGATGGCATTATGCACAGGAACTATGGGAAATGGTATCATATGCAGGAGCTGTGGAAAATGGCTATCTGTACCTGCTGTGAATGGTAGAGCCTAGATGTGCTCATTGTACAAAAGCTCAACAAATGTCATATAAGATCTACATCAATAGAGGCCAGCTTGCTCAATATGTGTGATTCTTAAATATTGGTAAGGACTAGAAGAAATAATTCTATTTCTATTTGAAAAGCTCAACAAATGCTGCCTATATTCAGGAAATACTGCATATAAAAATTTGCACTTAGCAAAAACCTGCACACTTGTAAATTACCGACTTTTCCATTTGTATGATCATCAATACAATACATAATAAAGCCACAAAACTATCTAGTTAAGTAATACCGGTTTGAAGCTTTTGATGTATAAAAACACATTATGTGCATGTATGAAACGCCACAATGAAACCCTATATTCATGATAATAAGGGAAAAAAATTTAAAACCTGACTCAACTGAATTATACAAATAAAAAGTATAAGAATTATATAAAGAATCTAAGAGGTTGACAACCTAAAGTTGGTTTACCTAGCACCATGGCACCATCTTCAATGTTGGTTCATCTTACTGATTATCTACATTCATGCATCAGTTTTGGCTTGACAAGTACCACAGCAATCACAAGATGTCTGCTAGCAGTTAACCCACATCTTGTGGTGAGGTCCACATGCGAAGGCCTTTTCCATTGTTGAGCAAATGGTTCTCTGAAGTCCTAAGGCAGACTCCCTCATGTTTCATTAGTTTCAGTTACATAACATGCAGGTAAGGAAAACAGAGGAGTGCAGTAAATTATATAAAACCTATCGAGTCTCACCAACTGAAGGCACTGTGGAAGAGGTAGATACCAGAACAGAATTAGAATTCTGTTAGCAGGTGAGAAAGACAGAGTGACATGGGGAGACAACCAAAACCCCACGCCAAACAACCGTCAGATTCACAATAAAGGAAGCACGAGGTAAATGGTTCTTAGGTGTCATTCATCACATTTTCAATGCAAGTAATTTTTAAATATTCTTTTTGGACCCACTTCTATAAATCTCAGGAATTATTTAAAATTAAGTAATGTAAAACTTCAAGTGAGACATTGGTTTGTCTTTTTCTTGTGCATTATTTCTTGAGGGTTAATAAACTAAATATGAGTATTCATCTTTTATACTTTTTAAAAATATTTGTTACCTTTTTTCAGTATTTAACACAGATATTTTACCCATTTTTATTTTAATTAAAAGCTAATTCTTCATTTCTCCCTCCCTTTATTCCCTCCAATCTCTTTTATGTCCCCTTCCTTCAACTCTTCCTGTGTCCCACCCTTACTTCCTCAAATTCATGGCCTCTTTTTCTCTGGTTATTATCACTACATATATAAACTCATAAATATATAAATATAACCTACTGAGTACATTTAGTGTTGTTTGTATGCATATCACTTCAGGTCTCATCTCTGGCAGAGACTGTTCTTCCACATCTTGGTAGTTATTAGATGTCCATAATTCTTTGTCTAGGAGTGGGAGCCTATGAGATTTCCCCCTTCTGAGTCAGCATATCTTTCGGCATTGTTGTTGTTCAACTCTTTTTAGGCAGCCATACCGTTTCAGTATCATGAATACAACTTCCCTGTCATTTCTAGGAGAAACTGACTCACAGGAGACTCCCTGGACCTCTGGTTCTTACACTTCTTGTCATCCTTTCTTCTATGATATTCAGAGTCTTAGCAGCAGGAATTGCTTTGTAGATATATCTGTTGGGGTTGAGCTCTCCATGATCATTTGATATTGCATTATGATCAGATAGTTATATGTGATGGTCTGTTTTTACTGCAAAGAGATGCTTCTGTGATGAAGGGTGAGAGCTCACTTACCTATTAGTATATGAATAAGTTTTAGAATGCAATTAGGAATTATGCTGGTCTAGTAAAGTGGCAACAGTAGATTCCCTAAGGTCAATGACCTCACTAGCCCTGGGCAATTACTCACATTTCTAGTACCAAGCATGTTTATCTTCTATTGAGCAGGCCTTAAATCCAATTAGATAACTGTTGGTTACAACCCAGATATGAATACCACTATCATACCTTAAGGGCTATTTTGCCATGCCAGTCATTATTGTTGTTCATAGGCATCACTGTCTACTATTAGACATTCTTTTACTAGGAATGGAACAGGACCATGAAACATTTCTTAAGTTTCCCATGGCCACAGTTGTCAAATGTGGAGCCATTTAGTTTATTTGGAAAAAGAAAGTTTTAAAACCTATTAAGAAGATGTTTGGCATAACAAAGTAACTCCTGCCATATCTTACTAGGAATTTACAATGCCATGGTTTAATTAGTCTTAGAAAAAGAAGCATGATCTAGCCAAGGTACTGAATTACTGTAAACCATAAACAAAACAGTGACATTGCTCTGTAAACTTCCAAAGGAAAGTGGAGGTTTGTATTTGAATGGTTATTACTTCTGTCTCTGCAGCTCCATTGGCAAGAAAAGGAAGGAGTTATTTGGAGAAAAGTCTTAGTGAATGAAATAATAAGGGTAAACTCCCATATTTTGGAAAATTCCATAGGTCCACAAATCAACAGCAGAGTAACTTTTAAAAACTAACATGCTTCTTTTTGTTCTAAGGCTTTCAGTTGCGCTGTTAATTCTCTAATGTGACTATCCTCTGTTTTCTTCATATGGGCACTCAGTGCAATGAACTTCCCTCATAACACTGCTTTCAAGATGTTCCATAAGTTTGGATATGTCGTGTCCTCATTCTCATTGAAGTTTAGGAAGTCCTGAATTTCTTTCTTTGTTTCTTCTTTGACCCAGGTATGGTGCAATTGCCCATTGTTCAGTTTCCATGAGTTTGTAGGGTTTCTGTGAATTGTGTTGTTGTTGAATTCCAATTTTAAAGCATGGTGGTCTGATAAGATACAGGGGGATATTCCAATTCCTTTGTATCTGTTGAGGTTTGTTATGCCACCTAGTATGTGCTTGATTTTAGAGAATGTTCCATGTGGAGCAGAGAAGAAGGTATATTCTTTTGTGTTTGGGTGGAATATTCTATAGATGTCTGTTAAACCCAGTTGAGACATAACTTCTGTTAGTTCTTTTGTTTCTTTGTTGAGTTTTGTCTAGTGGTGAGAGTGGTGTGTTGAAGTCTCCCACTATAAGTGCGTGAGGTTTTATGTGAGCTTTGAGTTTTAGTAGCGTTTCTTTTACGAATGTGGGTGCCTTTGTATTTGGGACATAGATGTTTAGAATCGAGACTTTTTGTTGATGGATTTCTCCTGCGATGAATATGAAATGACCATCTTCATCTCTTTTGATTAATTTTGGTTTGAAGTCTAACTTGTTAGATATTAGGTAGGATAGCCACACCTGCTTGATTCTTGGGTCCATTTAATTGGAAGATCTTTTCCCAGACCTTTACCCTGATGTGGTTTGATCGAGCAAGACCCCCTGAAGCAACGTCAATGGGACAATGCAGCCTTGCAGACCACTACAGCCAGGATTTCTGCGTCTTCTTAGGATTCCTCCATGACAGCGCCCCCTTCCAGCAGGAAGCAGCTTGGAAAAAAAACAACACCCAAATTCCCAAATATTGTTTATAAATGTTTGTTTTCATTTAAAAGAGAAGGCATGTATAACTATATCCAGCATAAAATAAATAAATGTTTTTTTTTTTTTTAAAAAAAAAACTAACATGCAAGTCATGGAGAATTACAATGATAACTATGCTGAGCTACCTTAGAGCAGAGTTAGGGTGGAATTTAAAATCAACAAGTTATTTATTATAACAGTATCTCACTCTTTATAGCTATAGGACAGCACCTCTTTACAACACTAGAAATTCCTATCCCTATGCACAAAGCTATTAGTGAGTAATAAAATATTGATAGTAAGAATATGGTTGCATCCTTGGAATCTGACCAAGATTAAGCCATTAGTAAATCAAATATACATGCCGGTAAAATAATCCAAGTGCTGGTAAAAAGAATCCAAGTGGAATAGTCATTTTATTCTCCTTCCTTTAGTTATAATTTTTGAGTTTGTGTTAGGATTCTAGAAACATTATATAATGAAATGGCACCTGTGCTGTGGATAATAAATTATTTGTAATACCTGAGATCCTGTCAGTATTCTAGAGGTTTATACACTATTCACTCCAAACATGAGATATGGGGAGAAACCACTTTTAAAAAATAAAAGATGTTCACTGACTTTTTCCATCTAGTTAGTTGTTTACCAGGCGATCCTTCTGTCTTGACATCTCCTTAACTCCACATTGGTTTCTACCCATTCCCTGGATGGTACATTTGCAATAAAGATATTTTTTAAAGGACTTTTCAATTTTTAAAAAGAAGGTGGGTGGTTTGAGATGAAAATATAAAGTAGATGGATGCAATGAGTTAAATCAAAGTCTGATTTAATGTTTGTCTTTTTTGTGCATTTATTCTCACAAGAGCTTTAGGAAGCGATAAAGTAAACAATAATGTATACTCCTTTATAGGTGTACTTGGTCTCATTGAAGTGAATGACAGATGACCCTGTTTTTCAGTCACAAAATGATTGCAATCTGGTTCTCAAACTTTTCCCACTCAGACCTCAGCTCCGTCAGATATCATAGAGACCTCAGCTCCTGCAGATGTCATAGCTTCCAGCTCTGATTACACAGTGTGACAGAAAATGCATGCCTATTTGAAACTGAAACTGGACTGTCACAGTACCTCTTGACTTTTCAGAGCTGTTGATGTCAGCCATGCTGTCAGGGACCCTGAGGCTTCACAATAACTGAACTGAGCAAAGGTGTAGGGTGTGTTTCCAGTAGGACGTACTGAATAATTATATACTCTATAGAAGTGACAATAATAGATTAGGCTGACAGTGTATTCTTTGCATTCTTATTCTAATAATTGTTCTAAATTCTACTCATGATATTTTCTGTATATAAAGTTATAAAAAATATTTTGCTAGTTGCAAAGTCACTTTAAAACCCTTAAAATAAATTTACTTTAACTTGCTGTCATTTTATATGTGTTAGTTACTGTCTATCCTAGCATTTATAAATTAAACTATCCCTCTCACTTTTCATTGGAAAGTGCACTTCTTTTACTGATTTCTTAAGTTCTTGTTTTATGTGTATGGGTGTTTTGCCAGCAAGTATGTCTGGGAACCACATGCTTACAGTGCCCACAGAGGTCAAAAGAAAGGGTTAGATTCCCCTAGAACTGTGACCCACCAAGCGGGTTCTGGCAATTGAACTCTGGAAGAGTAACTAGTTCTCTTAACTTCTGAGCCATCTCTCCTGACCCGTTTAGTGTTTTTATAAATAGAGCTAATGCATTTCCTCTGAATGATCTACAGTACATTTGTCTATATCTATCATATTAAAATATGATGTAATAACTGGAGGGGCTCTGTCAAGAATGGAGGAAGCAGACTGCCTGTGGGCCATGTGCATTTGGCCCAGGACTTGAAATAAACCCAAGTGAAGAAGCTCTGGCCAGTCATATGTGTTACACCAATGCTCCAGGCCATCGACTGACCTTTGGAGGATTGCTATTATTGATGGTAGGAGGGAAAAAAGAACAGTGAATCTGCCCTTTGCAAATGAAGAATTCTGATGTGTAAATTCTGTTTATATATCTTGTCTTTGTTTACTTCCCATTCAGCAGATGTTTTAAAAATAGTAAAAAAAAAATAAAACTTTTCCTCTTGAATAACCATGTTGAATCATTTGGTCCCTGTCTACTCTTTGCAATGCACAAGGGATAACAATAATTCTTACACTCAAAATGAGTTCTAAATTCACCTTCAGTGAATGTTATGCTGCTGAAACTAACAAAAATCCTCAACATTAGTAAATTGATATGTATAAGCAGCTTTGTGTGGGTCCATGTCTATACATTAAATTTTAGAACCATTGGAGTAGCTAAAAAATGAAATATGCTGTGCGCCAAAACATGGGCATTTAAACCATTCTACCCTTAAGAGAACTTAAAGACCTAGATAATGGGAAATGGGCAAACAAATCCAATGTCTTCTGCAGGCCTACATGTTTACAACTTTCTGTTTGGAACAGGCCCTGTAACCTCATGGACCATAGCATATTTTGTTGTTGTTATGAAAATTAGAAGAAATTGAAATGTCATGTAGTAAAGAATTTCATTCTAAATCTAAACTTAAATTTTTAAAAGATAAAACAAATTTTCATATGTCTTTTTCACACATAGTGACTTGGAAGCTTCTTCCCTACATGCTAGCCTCCATGGATATAAGCAGTGCTGTAGAAGCTGCTGTGCGACAAAGCTGATGTGAACTCCAAGACTACAATAACAACTAACCTAGCATAACATACTCATTCACACAGTAGTAGCCATGAATGTTATAGAGCAACCAACAGCTTTCTGATTTGGATTTAAGGCCTGTTTCACAGCAGAGGACTCACACCTGGTACTATAAGCCTGGCCAAAAACCCATGGGTAGGGAGGTCATATGCTCTGGGGGAGAACTTAAAACTGTTATCTTTGTTAAATGATCATAACACCAAACTGCTTTCTAAATATTCATTCTTACATCAATTGATTTGTGCAGTTTTCACTCACCAGAAAAGCTCGTTAATACAAGAAAAGTGGTTAACATAAAGACTCACAATTAGTCAAAGTTCAAGAAATAGGTGACTATGAAGTGCTCGACTATAAACATGATATCTGTATCCCACCCATCCACCCAAGACTCAGAGGACATAATGTAACAGTCTTTGTAAGAGCCAGGGGTCAGGGAAGATTGGGGAGAAACTGTCTTCTGGACACAGCAGGGCAAAAGCTCTTGGGCTCATGAAATCCCCACAGCTGTGGCTGCCTACACAGGACCTATACAAGATTAAGCCAATCAACAGTTCAGTGTGGGTGTGGGAACTGCTCACAAGACTTTTGACAGTTAACAGATGCTGGGGTGTGTGTGAGAGTCCATTTTCTCTAGGGGTGACCATGGGCCTACTCTCATGAACATACAGACAGCACAAATTAGACTCAATGGTTTGAAAAGGGGAAAAAAAAAGATATGAAGTTGGGAGGGGGATGTGAGGAAAGGAGTTCAGGGAGAAGTTGGAGGAGGTAAGTGAGAAATGGTATGGTCGAAATATGTTCAATGATTGTGTGAAATTTACAAAGAACAAATAAAGTAAAAGTTAAAAGTGAACAGAAAATAATGAAACAAGCAAAACCCAAATTTGCCTACCGTTCTTATTGTTCTATTTTTTTAAGACCATGTGATAATGTGCAACTTAAGAAAGTAATAGATTGGACCCCATCACTGGGCCTCTGCCAGAGGTCCACCCTGAGTCCCAGCCTGCCTGATCTTTGATTCCATCGCTGGGCCTCTGCTGGAGGACCACTCAGAGTTCCTGCCTGCCTGATCTTTTACCCAATTGCCAGGCCTCTGCCAGAGGAGAGACCTCCTAAAGAGCTTGGACCACACTGAGCTACAGACATTGAAATCCTGACCCATTTACACCCACCGGCACAGAAGTGTAGAAATAGAGACTCCACCTGAAACCACTGGAAGAAAGATGGGAAGATGGTAATACAAGAAAACACCTAACAATAGAAAGACAAGCATGACACCACCAGAAGCTAGGGTCTCTACACCAACTAGACCTGAACGCAACAAAGCAGATGAAGTAGTAGTGAACGACTTAAAAAAATAACTTTATAAAAATGATAGAGGTCCTCAAAGACAATATGAGAAAATCTCTTAAAGAAATGGAAGAAAAAAAAGCTGGAAGAAATGAACAAATCTCTTGAAGAAAGCAAGGAAAGCCAAGAAAAAACAATCAAACAGATGAAGGAAACAACTCAAACAGTTCAAGACTTGAAAACTGAAATAGAGACAATAAATAAAACACAAATTGAGGGAATGCTGGAAATAGAAAAACTGGGCAAACGATCAGGAACTACAGACACAAGCATAAAAAACAGAATACAAGAGATTGAAGAGAGAATCTCAGGTGCTGAAGACAAACTAGAGAAAATAGTTTCATACAGCAATGAAAATTTAAATCCAACAAATCCTTAACACAAAACATCCAGGAAATGTGGGACACCATGAAAAGGCCAACCCTGAGAATAAAATAGGCATCGAAGAAGGCAAAGAAGCCAAGCTCAAAGGTGCAGAAAACATATTCAACGAAATCATTGAAGAAAAGTTTCCCAATCTGAAGAAAGACATGCCTATGAAAGTCCAAGAAGCATAATGAACACTAAATAGACTGGACCAAAGAAAAAAGACCCCTCACCAGATAACAATCAAAACACCTAACACACAGAATAAAGAAAGAATATCAGGAGCAGCGAAGGAAAAAGGCCAGGTAACATATAAAGGCAGACCTATCAAAATTAAACCTGACTTCACCATGGAAACTCTCAAAGCCAGAAGGTCCTGGATAGATGTTCTACAAGTACTAAGAGCTCACAGATGCCAGCCCAGGCTACTATACCCAGCAAAACTTTCAATCATTATAGATAGAGAAAATAAGATATTGAATGACAAAGCCAGATTTTCACAATATGCATCTACAAATCCAGCCCTACAAAAAGTTGTGGAAGGAAAACTCCAACCCAAGGAAGTTAACTATGCTCACAAAGACATAGGCAATAGATAATCCCACTTCACCAGAACCCAAGGGAAAAGCAGGGCAAATGTATTCACAATACCAACAACAAAAAAAAATCTAAAACAAATAAGCATTAAGAATCAATGGTCCTTACTTTCCCTCAACATTAATGGACTTAACTCACCTATAAAATGACATAGGCTAACAGAATGGATACTAAGACTAAATCCACCTTTCTGCATCATACAAGAAATGCAGCTAAGCTTCAAAGACAGACATTACCTCAGGGTAAAGGATTGGGAAAAGATTTTCCAATCAAATGGGCCAAGAAGCAAGAAGGTGGAGCCATCCTAATATCTAACAAGTTAGACTTCAAACCAATATCAATTAAAAGAGATGAAGAAGGTCATTTCGTATGCATCACAGGAGAAATCCATCAACAAAAAGTCTCAAATCTGAACATCTATGCCCCAAATACAAAGACACCCACATTCGTAAAAGGAATGCTACTAAAACTCAAAGCTCAAATAAAACCTCACACAGTCATAGTGGGAGACTTCAACACCCCACTCTCACCACTTGACAGGACCACCAGACAGAAACTTAACAAAGAAACAAAAGAACTAACAGAAGTGATATCTCAATTGGGTTTAACACATAGCTATAGAAATTCCATCCAAACACAAAAGAATATACCTTCTTCTCAGCTCCATAATGAAACCTTCTCTAAAACCAAGCACATACTAGGTGACATAACAAACCTCAACAGATACAAAAATAAAGGAATAGTCCCCTGTATCTTATCAGACCACCATGCTTTAAAATTGGAATTCAACAACAACACAATTCACAGAAACCTTACAAACTCATGGAAACTGAACAATGCACAATTATACCATACCTGGGTCAAAAAAGAAATAAAGAAATTAAAGACTTCCTAGAATTAATGGAGAATGAGGACACAACATACCCAAACTTATGAGACTTGAGACCAGTGCTACAACAGAAGTTCATTGCACTAAGTGTCCACATGAAGAAAATAAAGGATAGTCACATTAGGGAATTAACAGTGCAACTGAAAGCCTTAGAACAAAAAGAAGCAAACTCACCCTGGAAAAGTAGACACCAGAAAATAATCAGTTTGAGGACTGAAATCAATAAAGTAGAAACAAGAAAACAAAATATTAATGCAACAAAGAGTTGGTTTTTTGAGAAAATCAACAAGATAAACAAACCTTTATCCAAACTAACGAAATAGCAGGGAACATTCAAATGAACAAAATTAGAAATGAAAAGGGGGACCTAACAATGAACTCTGAGGAAATCCAGACAATTTTCAAGTCATACTTTGAAAACCTGTACCCAACAAAATATGAAAATTCAAAGGAAATGGACAAATTCCTGAATAACTATCACTTACCAAAATTAAATCAAGAACAGATAAGCAACTTAAATAGACCTATAACCCCTAATAATATAGAAGCAGTCATCAAAAGCCTCCCAAACAAAATAGCCCAGGGCCAGATGGCTTCAGCATAGAATTCTACCAGAAATTCAAAGAAGAGCTAATACTAATACTCCTCAAATTATTCCACACAATAAAGCAGAAGGCTAATTATCAAACTCTTTTTATGAGGCCACAATTACCTTGGTACCCAAGCCACTCAAAGAGACAACTAAGAAAGAGAACTACAGACCAATATCCCTCATGAACATTGATGCAAAAATAATAAAATACTAGCAAATTGAATCCAAGAACACATTAGGAAATCATCCACCAAGACCAAGTAGGCTTCATCCCTGGGTTGTAGGGATGGTTCAACATACAAAAATCTATGAACATACGAACACTCCTCCACTGCTGGTGGGAGTGCAAACTTGTATAGCCATTTTGGAGATCAATATGGACCTCAGGAAAATGGTAATCAGTCTACCACAAGACCCAGAAATCTCACTCTTAGGCATATACCCAAATGATCCACATCCTTGCAACAAAGACATCTGTTCAACTACATTCATAGCACCATTATTTGTAATAGCAAGAACCTGGAAGCAACCTAAATGCCCCTCAACTGAAGAATGGATAAAGAAGATGTGGCACATTTACACAATGGAATACTACTCAGCGGGAAAAAATAACAATGGAATCTTAAATTTTGCAGGCAAATGGATGGAACTTGAAGAAACCACCCTGAATGAGGTAACCCAGTCACAAAAGAGGAACATGGTATATACTCACTCATATATGGATTTTAGACATAGAGCAAAGGATCACTAGCCTATAATCACACTGCCAGAAAAACTAGGATACAAGGAGGAATTTAAGAGATTTCATACAAGGTAACTCACAGAAGGGGAACAGAACAAGATCTCCTGAGCATATTGGGAGTAGAGAGGGCAGTGAGTGGAGAGGGAGCTAAGAGAAAGAGAAGGGGAGGAGATTGAGTCAGGGGAGGAGTAGAAGAGAGAAAACAAGAGAGAGAGAGAGAGAGAGAGAGAGAGAGAGAGAGAGAGAGAGAGAGAGAGAGGGAGAGAGAGATACCATAAAAGAGGGAGCCACTATAGGTTTGAAAAGAAAAACTGACTCTGGAGAAATGTCCAGAGACCTACAAGACTGAACCCAACTAACAATTAGAGCAACAGCGGAAAGACTACCATAAATGCCCTCCCCTGATAATGAGATTGATGACTAACTTATACACCATCATAGAGCCCCTATCTAGTAGCTGATAGAAACAGAAGCAGACACCCACAGCTAAACACTGACCAGAACTGGAATCCAGATGCAGAGAAGGAGGACAAGACCAGGTTACAGAAACCCACAGAGACAGCTGACCTGAACAAGGAGGAGCTAATTGGCCCCCAGACTGATAGCTGGGAAACCAGCTTTAGACTGACTCAGACCCCCTGAACATGGGTCTCATAAGGCCTCAGCAGTCTTAGGGACCTCTGACAGTGGAACCAGGATATATCCCTGGTGCACAAAAGGACTTTGGGAGCACATTCCCCATGGAGAAATACTCCCCTAACCTAGAGCATGGGGGGGAGAGCCTAGTTCCTACTCCAAATGACATGACAGATTTTGTTGACCCTTCCTAGAAGACTCCATCCTCCATGTGGAGTGGGGGGTGAGATGGGAGAGTGGTTGGGGGAATGGTAGAGAGGGAGAGAAAAAGGGAGGGAGGGAGAGGGGACTGGGATCAATATGTAAAATAAGAAAATAAATAAATAAAATAAAATGGAAGTAATAGTTCTGGAACATTTGTCTAAACTTGCTTTTAGGTACTCAGTTCTCTGAAGACCACTCAAGGTGAGGCCAACATTAGTAACTCAGTTCACCCTTTCCCCTGCTACTAAAGATATCTTTCCATTTTAGTTTTTATTTACATTACAAAGAATCTTATTTTACATACCCATCTGGGTTCCCTCTTCCTCCCATTCCCCCAACAACCTCCTGTCCCACCATGCCCCATCCACTCACTAGAGAGGATGAGGCCTCCCATGGGGGAATCATCAAAGTTTGTCACATCATTTGGGCCAGGGCCTAGGCCCTTCCCTATGTATTTAGACTAAGAGAGCATCCCTGCATTGGGAATGGGCTCCAAAAGCCCATTCATGCACTAGGGATAAGTATTAATTCCACTGCCAGAGGCCCCATAAACTTCCCTGGACTGCCAAATGACACCACATTTTGGGGGCCTGGTTCCCCAGCTGTCAGACTGAGGTCTATGAGCTCCCATTTGTTCAGGTCAGCTGTTTCTGTGGGTTTCCCTATCATGGTCTTGACCCCTTTACTTATCACTCCTCCCTATCTACAACTGGATTCCAGGAGTTTGGCTCAGTGCTCAGCTGTAGGTCTATGCTTCTGCTTCCATCAGCTACTGGACAAAGGCTCTAGCATGGTATTTAAGGGTGTCATCAATTTCATTATAGGGGAAAGGTATTTAAGGTACCATCTAACTCCTGTCAGAATGACTAAAATTAATAACACCAATGACAGCTTATGCTGGAGAGTATGTGGAGAGGGGGGAACACTCCTCCACTGATGATGGTAGTGCAAACTTGTATAGCCATTTTGGAGATCAGTATGGCAGTTCCTCAGGAAAATGGTAATCAGTCTACCACAGGGCCCAGAAATTGCACTCTTAGGTATATACCCAAATGATCCACATCCATGCAACAAAGACATCTGTTCAACTACATTCATAGCAGCATTATTTGTAATAGCAAGAATCTGGAAGCAACCTAAATGCCCCTCAACTGAAGAAGAATGGATAAAGAAGATGTGGTACATCTACACAATGGAATACTACTCAGTGGAAGAAAAAACAAAAAACAATGGAATCTTGAAATTCACAGGCAAGTGGATGGAACTTGAAGAAACCATCCTGAATGAGGTAACCCAGTCACAAAAAGAGGAACAGGGATGTACTCACTCATATATGGATTTTAGACATAGAGCAAAGGATCACCAGTCTATAATTCACACCGCCAGACAAAATAGGATAAAAGGAGGAATCTGAGAGATTTACACAAGGTCCCTCACAGAAGGGAAAAGGAACATGATCTCCTGAGCATATTGGGAGTGGGGGGGCAGTGAGTAGAGAAAGAGCTAGTAGAAAGAGAAGAGGAGGAGAGGAAAACATGTGGGACTAGGAAGATTGAGTCGGTGGACGAATAGATAATTATAAAAATGTAGGAATTATAAATGTTATAATAGATAATTATAAAAATGTTAGGAATATAAAACAGAAGTAAAAGGACAGCTTAGGTGGAAGAAAATGGTTAAGTATTGGTCTGTAGTTTTCTTTCTTAGTTATGTCTTTGTGTGTCTTGGGTACCAGGGTAATTGTAACCTTACTCTAGAGAAATGTCCAGAGACCTACAAGGATGACCTTAGCCTAGAGGCAGGAGGGAGGGCCTAGTCCCTATTCCAAATGACTTGACATATTTTCATGATCCCTCTAGGAAGGCATAACCATCCCTGTGGAGTGAGGGAAAATGGGATGGGAGGGGGGTTGGGGGCATGGGAGGGAGGAAGGGAGAGGGAACTGGGATACATATGTAATATAAGAATTATATATATATATATATATATATGAAAATAGTTAAACAATCATATTCATCACAATAGTGGGAGCCCAAACCTGCATGACAGAGAACATCTTGTCTTTTGAGATTATGCCTCAAGAGAGAGAATCAGACCTTAGATTTAAAATATCCAAAGCATAAAATCTGAGAATCACTAAATATTAGCTTGGCACACTGAACAATGGAGCTAGGATACATCTTAGTATGTATATTATATACAGCAAAGCAAAACTAACATGTTAGCATGTTAATTAATTGAATGACAAGGCAAATCACTTGCAGTATACTTCTATAGGTTTGAGATCCTAGATGCAAAGCAGCATTGTATAGAGGTAGTATTAAATAAAAGGATTAAATATCATAGGTGTAAATTGCAAATGTGAGATAGCATTTTTATTGTTTCATTTCTATAGACAAAAATAAATAGCTTTTGTTGGTTTAGTTAACACACAAACTTCTACACCATTAATGATATTATAATATTAATGCATTCTTCAGGGTTTCTAGGTATTAAGGAACTACTCTAACAAAATAACTATTTGCACAAATATTTACATAGCACAATGTATGTTTAGTGAGGTCCTCTCTCCATAGTGTGACATGTATTTAGTGAGTTCATCTCTGTGGGACTTCTTCCTCAGCTAGTTTCAAGTGCTGACACAGGGCTATCTTTGAATCACAAACTGGAGGATGTCTTGTTATCTTTGCTAATCAATTACTTTCCTAGTCACTATGACAAAATATGTAAAAGAAGCAACTTTAGGAAGTAGAACTTTGTCTGGGAAGAATCTTGTGACACAACTCGTCATATCCCAGCCAGCCAGGAGAGAGACAGCTCAAGCTAGAAGCAGGTGCCTTATGATACACAAGGCCTGCGCTTAGTGACCCAACTTCCTCCAGCTTATAACCTCACCTCCTACAATTCTACAGCCTCCCAATAAAGCACCACTAGCTGGTGGCAAATGGTCAAATATAAGATCCTCTGGGGGGCATCTTACACCCAAACCATAATAGTATTTAACACCAAGCCCTTGTTATACATATTCTGCTTTCCTTATTAGCAAGACAGTAATTGTATCTCCTAATCAATCATATCCCAAGTAAACTAAGTCAATGTACTAACCAAATCCTAAGAACAGGCTGTCTGCAGTATCATTATTTGTAAGGACACACTGTTAACTCTGTCTGTGTCCTCAGTTTTTGAAAATGTCTTCCCTAGCAACCAAATTTCAGCCCAGTTAGAGGACAGTCAGCACAAATATTTACTAGTTTTCTTTTAATAATGTACACAGACTTCTAAAACTTCTGAAAAAATATTCCAGCCACTGTAGTCATGATTGAACATTGGGTGTCCAGTGAGACCCTTTTTGACATTCGTCTTCTCTTGGTCTCTCTTCTAACCTCTGGAAAAGCAGTCAGTGCTCTTATAACCTGAGCCATCTCTCCAGCCCCTCTAGGTACACAATACCTTGTCATACTATATAATAGAGCTCTGCACACATCCTTCCAATTTTACATTTCAAAATTTCCAAATAAATGAAGCCAATTTAACTTTGTTTAGCCTAGAGTTTTCTTGTATACTTGGGTGTGTGTGTGTGTGTGTGTGTGTGTGTGTGTGTGTGTGTGTGTGTGTGTGTGTGCATATTGCAACTCTAAAAGGACATTGTTCACAACATTATCTTAATCTAATGTAACAGGCTGAAGAATTAGAATTTCACACTGCAGACTAGACTTTCTGTTGCTAATAGGTTTAGTGTATGTTTACAACACATAGATCTCAGCAATTTTTCCGGGATCGAGGCTAACAGTAAAGCACCAGAACTGGAATGCACTTTAGCTAACTCATTCATTTTAAGCAGGAGAAACAAGACCAGAACTTTTAAATCACTGGAACACATATCAAGTTATAAAACACCTGTTTTAAAATGAGGGACCCAATATTTTATTTCTGTGCTTAACAATTATTTGAAGCCAAGAAAATCAAACTCCCATCCTTCCATTTTTTCCTTCTAAGTTCTGATACAGCCCAAACACCTTGAAGCTACTTAAAATATGCACTTTCCATTAACTGGTTGCTTTGTTATATAATTTGATGAGTTAAAACAAAAACTGTTATTATGTATTCTGAGGGTAAACTAAACCACATTTAGAGAGTAGAAATCTAGGTTCTAAAACTGTTGAATACATTCCATTATTCTGTGAGAACTTGGCTGGTTTTTGATACAAAATAACCCTCGTACATACATTATCATGAGTGACACATGGCACAGCCATTCTTGAAAATACTTTGACAATTTCTTTAAAAGCTAAAAGTAATCCTATTACATCCACCATACTCTTTAGTACTTATTCAAGAGAAGCTGAAGTTTATTTCTATATAAATATTAATACTTATATTGAATATTTAGAACAGTTTTGTGCATAATAATAATACAATCTAAACATTCATCAGTAGCAAACTTGACAGTGCAACACCAGTCAAATGAACCAAAATTGGTATTAATAATACAAAAAAATACCTGAATTAAAATTACTGGCATCTTCACAAACCAAGGCACTGGTGTTGAACATGACTAATAGATGTTGTGTTTCTCACTGTCAGTCAACAGGAGAAAAGAATTAAATTTTACTTAAGGATGGACCTGATAAAGCATATAAAAAATTGATCACACCAGGTGGTTGTGGCACATGTCTTTAATCCCAGCACTGGGAGGAAGAGGCAAACAGATCCCTGTGAGTTCAAGGCCAACCTGGTCCACAGATTGAGTGTCAGGACAGGCTCTAAAGCTACAGAGAAACCTTGTCTTGAAAAAAGCAAGCAAACAAACAAACAACAACAAAAATGATCACATATGAAAAGCCTCAACCCTGAGTATCCTTCTTTCTTTAAATTGGTATTACCAGATATATACCTTGAGTACATTTTTGCGTTGGTTTAAGGAAGTAGTCAATATTCATAGCTCATACTACATACCAAATTTAATGGTACTTCAAGGAAAGTCGCTTGTACAATGGTTTCAGTTGTATGCTGATTTAGCACTTACTTGTAGATCATAATTTCCATGAAAGAAAAATTGACAGACAAATTATGGCTGTTCAGATTGGTTATCTGGCAGGCATTTTCTTGCAAATGAAGGAAAAAACACTTCAGAGAAAACAACTGCCAAGATTTTTCTGTCAATGACAAAATTCAAGTTTAAGAAAACCTGTATATACTACCATAATCTTGACAGCTTCCCCAAATTAAGTGCATTTCTGATGAAATACGTGGTAATGTTGAAAAAAAAATGTGATTTTTTTTTTACATTTGCAAGCGAATGTGTGATCATTTGGAATATATGAAGAACTTAGTAAAGACAATATCTTTAACACACTATATAAGAAAATTATGACTATGTTAAAGGCCTTTCCAGTCTGAAATACACATGTAAGAGTACAGGAATATACATTGAAGTGGTTCCAGACTATACATTGTAGATAATATTTAAGAATGTATAGGCCTGTAACACCACTCAGCAGCTAAGCACACATGGTGTTGTTCTGGATGACCAGTTCAGTTCCCAGCACTGTCCCTGAACCTCCAACTCTGGTGATACCATACCTTCTTCTGATCTCTGAGATCACATGTACATATAAATTTTAAAAAGCTAAGCATTGAGCTGAACTCCTGGAATCCAGTTGCAGAAAGAGAAGAGTTATGAGCAAAGGTGTCAAGACCATGCTGGGGAAATCCATAGAAACAGCTGATCTGAACAAGGGGGAGCTCATGGACCCCAGACTGAGAGCTGGGGAACCAGCATAGGACTGATCCAGACCCCCTGAATATGGGTGTTAGTTAGGAGGACTGGGAAATCTATGGGGCCTCTGACAATAGAACCAGTATTTATCCCCACTGTACAAACGGACTTTGGGAGCCCATTCCCCACAGAGGAATACTCTCTCAGCCTAGACACACAGGGGAGGGCCTAGGCCCTGCTCCAAATGATGTGACAGGCTTTGATGATCCCCCATGGAAGCCCTCACCTTCTCTGGGGAACAGAAAGGGGATGGGGGGAGGGTGCAGGTGGGGGGCATGGGAGAATTGGAGGGAAAGGGAACTGGAATTGATATGTTAAAATAAGATTGTTTTAATTTAAATTTTAAAAAAATTAAAGTAAATCTTTAGACATCTAATTATTACCTCACATTTTAGGCTATAAAGAATGTCAACTTTCCCTGAAGCATGTTTTATTTAGTTTTCTACTTACATATATCTGTTTGAATCTCACATAGTTAAACCAAAATAAATTCTTCAATACATAAATGCAGAAGCATATTCAAGTCTTACAGTAAGCCTGATGTTGGAGAGATTTCAAAAAAATGAACAAGGATATTAATTTCTCAATAGCTTTTTATGTTATATGTAAACATAAACCATTTATGCATACTTTTCACTTAAAATTCTATGCTAACTTGAAATGCACTGCAGTATTCTTGAAACATTAATTGATGAATATTTCTAATTTTAATATATGACAGTGTAATTATGACTGCCATAGCTCACATAACAAAAATATCTTGGGTTATTAAAAAATATTTAACAGTCTAAGTAAGGTGACAAACCCCAAAGTCAATTACAGCATTTTACTAGGAAAGGAAGTAAAACAATCTCTATTTGTAGAGTTTCTGGGGAACAAACCACAGCATAAATGCCAAAACAAAGAAATAAAATAATTTAAAAATTATTTAAATCACAAAAATCAGTAACTTCTACATAACAATAACTTGTAGATTATACCTAATAGATATTTACACAGAAAATAAAATACCTCAAATAAACATAAAAATACAAGGCCTACATGAGAAAATCTTATAAACACAACCCCTAGTAGATAGAGAAAAAAATAGCACCAAACAAATAAGTAGGAAGATGTCTCTTATTTTTGCACAGGAAAGTTCAATACTAAGAAGATGTAATTTTTTTTTTTTTAGTCCAAGTTATTTTAACATATTAGCAAGGACAGGTATATAGAAAGGTTTGGAGGGAGAAAAGGAAAGAGAGGGATGTAAATTACAATCTCAAAAATAAGCAAAACAAATTTACTCCTATTCAAATACTAACTATACTCCTCTTCCAAATAACAAGAAAACATTTTTCTTCAGCAAGTTATGGTACCTGTCACACGTATTTCCAACTCTTGGAAGGCTAAGTCAAATGTTCAAAGAATTCAAGACCAATTAGGGCCACAAAATAAATTCCCAGCCAAACTGTGCTACAAGTTGAGACCCTTTCTCAAAAGGCAACACTACAAAGCTTCTGTAGAAAAAAGATATTCAGTGGTGCAAAGCAGGTCTCTGATTAAAATCAGACAGAAGGCCAAGACATGCCTCTCACCATCCTTGTCAAAAACACACCTGGAGTTTCAGCTAGTACAGCAAGCTAAAAACAGGAAATAAAAGGCATACCAATTGCGAAGTAAAGAAATAAAGCTTTGTTTATAGATAACAATCATTTATACAGACAATCTGAAAGAAGTGAGAAAAAGTCTTAGCCACTGATAAGCAATGATATTAAGACTATAGGATACAATGCTAAAACTCAAATGCCAATTGCTTTCTTATGTACTGTTGATAAACAAATTTGAAGCTGTGAGGTGGTGGTGTATGCTTTTAATCCCAGCACTCGGGAGGCAGAGGCAGGTGGATCTCTGTGAGTTTGAGGGCAGCCTGATCTACAAGAAACCCTGTCTCTAAACATAAAAATAAAAAAAATGCATTAATAACAAGAAAGGATCTTGTTACCTTTGAAAAGGGTAAGACATTGGAAGCAACACAAAAGTCAAATTGTTGCCAGAGACTAAGAGGAAGGAGGCTCGACTGAGTGAGACACTTGGGATTGCTCAGACAGTTAAAACTATTCTATATGATGAAAGAATAGATATTATAGCCATTATAATGTGCACAAACTCATAGAATGTGATGAGTTCTAATTTAAACTATGGGTTTTATACAAAAATTAAGTGTCTATATGATTGTAGGATTTACCATTCTGGTGGAGAATATTAACAATGGGGCAGTTTATGTGCATTTATTTATGTATATACAAATTTACTCATTTCTGACCGGAAGAATAATAGCAGGTTAAGATAATTTCCATATACAAATGAAATTGGTTACTTCCAGGTCTAAGTGGAATTTAAATAGGAAAACATGGCAACTATGACATTTTTCTACACAGGATATCTTTTGTGCAATGATTTCCCTATTGAACCACTAATATCTTAGTAACCAAAAAAGGAAGTGTCAGTAGGCATGGTGGATGGTGGTGGCATGTACTATAATCTAGCAACTGGAAGACTAAGACAGGAGGATTGCAAGTTCAAGGTCATCTTACAGCCACAAGACATAGAGGGAAAGAATGGGAAGGAGAGGAGAAGAGGGGGGAGGGGAGGAGGGGGAGGAGAGGGGAGAAGAGTGGAGTGCCACGCCAGCCCCAGTGGAGACAGTGTAGCAATGGCTGAGAGAAATCTCAATGGCTACCTGTCCAGAGGTTCGCACCACATGTGGTTACGCCTCCTGGGGAAAAGTGGTTCAGGTCCCTGCAGGTGCTTGCTTGGCTGGCTGTTTGGAACCGGGTGCTAGATGTATTTTGTGCTATGTTAACAATAATGCTTTTTAATTATGGGCATTTTAGCCTGTAGCTCCACTGTTAATTCAGAGAAGCCTAGAAAACACTTAGATATAGTTTCAGGAACTGAAAGAGATGCAGACCAACATTCAGCGGATGGATGCTGACCTCTGTGCCCCTGATCATAAAACGCACAGTGCCAGATGTCAGCCCAAGGCCTAATAAACAATTAGGGCCAAAGCTGTAAGGAAGCAGCCCACAATGTGACCTTGCCTGTAATCAGCAGCTAGGCTACTGTGGGAGTTATTACACAATTCTAACTTGGTATCTTAGGGCCCTTGAATCATTGCTATTAAAAGTTTAGTGTTCAAAGACAATGATTCTTCTCTTTACTCAGTAAATCAAATCTCTGATACGCTGACCACAAGCAGGCCAAAATAGACAGAGGCTCTCAGTTATGCACTTGCTTAGATGTATTTACTATCTCATACTTCAAAAGGAATTGCTGACATTTTTATAGGATGTTTGTTTATCTTTAAACTGTGGCCAAAGATCAGTTCTTTCTGCATAAAAACCTGATACTTTGAAGTAAACTTTGCAGCAGTCCGCAAACCTCCTCAAGTGTGTTTGTGTCTGTCTGTCAAGCCGAAGCCACTCCTGACCTGGTCATCCGAGTCTTGGTCTCCACACAGACCTGCTACCCACTGAGCAGTCTGTGGCAGTGGAGGAGAGGAGAGAAGAGTGGAGGAAAGGAAAAGAGAGAGGAGGGGAAGGGAGGGGAAGAGAGGGGAGGGGATGGGGTAGGAGAGGAGAAGAGAGAAGAGGAGAGGAGAGGAGAGGAGAGGAGAGGAGAGGAGAGGAGAGGAGAGGAGAGGAGAGGAGAGGAGAGGAGAGGAGAGGAGTGAAATATATAGGAATATAGATAAAGCTCTGAAGTAAAAGGGAATGAAGTTCCAGAAAGCAAGCAGGAAACACTGAACAGGATTTAGTAAGTTTCCTGATTAGTGAAATAGGTTTCAAAAGTTTTGTACACTAGAATTGAGCTTGCAGAGAGCAACTTTCTCGTTGTCCTAAATGTGTAGAAAGTGGGGAAATGAGAGTGAATTCTATGGTTTGGCACTGGAATAAAAGGTGAAAATGTGGCCTTCAGGTATATGTGCATGCATGTACATAGAGACAGAGCTAAGAAAGGGACTGTGAAATACAAAGATTTCCTGAGGCCTGAGCACTAACCCTACCCTAGCAGCAATAAGCATACACAGCACATTTTCTTGAACTCTCTGAGGAACCAGGGCTCTGTGGATAAATTGTTGACTCCAGGACTACAGGAAAGAAAGTGGGAAGTGAGCTGGAGTACCTTGTTATCATGGTTGATGATATCATCATAAAGAAAGGTTGCTGCGCTGGCAAGAAGTACACATTACCACTTAATGAAGGGGGTCATGAGAAGCTCCAGTTTTACCACTCACATCTACCAAGGGTATACACGGCCTTTGGGCTACAAACTAGACATGCCTATTAGTTTTAAAGGATGGGCAACAATATTGGATGGTGTAAATGTAAGTTCTGGATCACATCCCATGAATTGGCAATGGCTTTGTGATTCTGGTTGAATTAATAAAGAATAGTGGCATATAAAAGGAATCTATTCTACTTTTGTAAATTACTAGGATGGAGGGAAAAGAGAAGGAAAATGGATATGATGGAAGGCAAGATTCTAAGTGTCATAGTGACAGGGGCCTGAGTATCTTTTGTTCACGGGGGTTTTAAATATATCTTTATAGAATGTAAACTTCATACACTACATTCTAATCATAGATTCACCTTACCTAAGTCCTCCCAGCCCCTGTCTGTATTCCCACCCATCCAACTTCATGCCCTTTCTTTTTGTCTCTCTTTAGAAAACTTAACAGGCAAAAGTAAAATTAAAAAGGGAAAGAGGAAAAACTTAAGAAACACATAAACATAGCTCATAAAACAAAAATGTAAACCATAATATACAAGCAAAAGGCAAATGAGGCAAAAAAAATTCTCAGACAAAGTACTATGATGCACACACAAGCAAACAAAAACAAAAAAAAAAAGACAGAAACACCATTGAGTTGACTTTGTGGTGGACATCTACTGCTGAGAATGGGATGTATACTTAAGTATGGTTTATATTATCTAATGCATTTCCATTGAAGAAAACTAATTTTTCCTTTGCAAGCAAATGTCAGTTGTAGATATATCTGTGTTTAGGGGTGGGAGACCATGTCCACTTCCTCTCCCAGCACTAGGACTCTGGCTGGTTTAAATCTGTGCAGGCCCTGTGCCTGTACATGCTACCATAATCTCTGTGAGTTCTTATGTGTATCAGTCCTGTTGTGTCTGGAAGACATGTTTCCTTGGTGTCACTCATCTCCAATCTTTCTACCTCTTTTTCAGTGCATAGCTCCCACCCAGGGCTGAATATGAAAGTTGAGAGGAAAGAGAAACCCAAAAGAGGCACCTGAGATGATGAGTGAGCATTGAAAGGAAAGTTTTGATTCCATCTTTTAAATCACTTGTAACTTACCTTCACTTATGTTGAGATTGTGCCATGACAGCAAAGAATAAGTATCCAATACCCAAAGCACCTCTTCCCCATGAGTATTTTATCTCCAGCAAATGAGCAATGCGAGGAGACCAGAGCACCAACCAACTGTATTTTTGAGTTAATTCTGATGGCTTAAAGCCTTGCTAGTTCAGCTGTCCATTAATACTGCCATGTACATAATCACCCAGCCAAGGAAGAAGTTCAAGAGCTCTGAGGTGAGAGTTCATAGGTGTGCAGTTCTCTGCATGCCAGTGTAAGCTTCCCACCTCCTCCTTAGCACAGCACTCTGGGTTAGTTCCATCGTCATCTTACTCATAAGAGAACTGTAACACTGACAGCCTGTGTAGAAAGCTTAAGATATGTGTGGTAAAGCTTCTGAGTTAGTCAAGAGCTGAAATGTCTTATTTCACTGCAGCTTCCCATTCTACCCTCCTGGCTTGTGTATAAGAAGCATTTATATTCACATAACCCTTCAGTAATACTGAGCTTAAATCCTCTGGTGGAGCACTGTTCTCCAAGCAAAACATGGCCATTACTATTAATCTTACACAGACCTTCAATAATATCAGGCTTGTTGAGTTTTCTTCATAGGATTACTGGGAAGATTAACAGACCTTCATCTGAGATGACCCCCACTCCGGTTGAACATTTTCCCCAGTTATACATGCTTTTGGGAGGTGCTACTATATGTAGGCAAAAGAAGGTTAGCTGGAGGCTCCACCAATACAGCTTTTAGGAGGTCATCACCCATGGTGCATGAGGCTTTTTGATGATGCAGCCATTTAGAGGTCACCAGTGCTCCTATAAGAAACTCACTAGTTCAGCAAGTCAGGCCTATAGGTTTAGTTTCTGGCCTTTCTTTGTCTCTGATTGATATTCTCCCTGAGTTTGCCACAAATATCCATGTAATAATAACAGTATCTAATATTAAAGTTGTGGAAGCTCATACCTGGTTGAGAAGATTGATTTGTGATATATAGCTTTAGTAAAGTATTAACTTGAGATCTAAAGCCAGGTATTTCATACTGAAGATAACTTGGCTATATAGCTGATTTGGAAATGTCTGGCTACACTCATAATGAAAACTTATGTCTCATATTTACAGAGTACATTATATTAATGTGAAGCTGCTTAGAGTGTTCCAATACAGTCCTCACAACTGACTTAATAGTATGCTATCACTTATGCATGCGTTGGCACTACAGATACATCCTAGAAGCTTCTTGTTGGGGTGTGGGGGCAGGAATACACATTATTAATGTCACTGATTGACTAATGGTGAAGAACCCAAACCCTTTAAAAGCACAAGACTCCTCTTATTGTGTGTTCATGTGAGTACTATAGAGACCCACGAGAAAATGGTTTCCTTTTATCACCATTAGATTATCTTCTTGAATCTAATCCATCTCTCTGGTGATGGGAGATGTTATTCTGTAAATATGTTTCTCATACTGGTTAATGAATAAAGCACTTTGGCCAATGAGAAAGCAAGACTGGCAACAGGAGGGCTGGTGGGAAAACAACATGCTACAGATGGCGCCCAAGGTGGCTATAAGAACTTTCACTCAAAACTTGATAAAAGCTTAAAAAGGGATTTTAGAAACAAAGGAACAGAGTCTAGCAAGACTTCTTGGTAGCAGCATTTTCTGATTGGATTTGTTTTGCTAGACAGAGATTTGCGAGGCTCCTTTAAGGGAGGTTTCCAAAATTTGCATAAGTGGCAAAAAAAAAAACCAAACCAAAACAAAACAAAACAAAAATGCCTTGCTTTTAAAGAGCTCTGTTAACAATTCATTGGTGTGTACAAAAGCTGCAATAAAGGTTTACACTGTGTTTTAAAAAATACATTGGCTTGGGAGAGAAAAAGAAACAGGATACAATGGTTTAAAAAAGAAAAAAGGAAGTAGAATGTCTGAGTGTGATGGCGCATGCCATTAATCCCAGCACTCAGGAGGCAGAGGCAAGCAGATCTCTGTGATTTCAAAGTAAACCTGGTATACAGAGGGAATTCCAGGACAGATAAAAATTACACAGAGAAACCCTGTCTCAAAATATGTAAAAATAGAAATAGAAGAAATAGAGTAATATAAAAGCCGCCATGTAAAGATGAAAAGCACAGAGAAATTTTGGATACTATACACAATTCTGTTGTCTTTAAATTATTTGACTGCTAAGAAAATAACAACTACTGATAAAAGAAATGCTGCTGGATTAATTCAATTTATATATTTTAAAAATGCTTTGACTCCAAAATTTAAGCCTAAGGACAAGTTACTGAGGAAAAGGATTTCTATTTTTGTCTCCACAGAAAATGAAAAGCTGTGGATTTCTTCCAGACTAATGTGGTTTGATCAAACCAGACCCCCGGAAACAGCACCCCAGGTGATCCAACATTCAAAGCAGTTGAGACAAAGCCTTACAGACTACAGCCAAGATTTCTGCATCTTCTTAGGATCCCCCTATCAGCAGGAAGTAGTTTGGAAAGAACGACACCCAAATTCTCAAATATTGTTCATAAATGTTTGTTTTCATTTAAGTGGGCTTGGTTATAAATGGTTAATAACCACAAGCAATCTTTTTAAATATAAAAAAGGAATTATGGTATAGATATGAATACTTTGCCTTGGAATGGATTTTTATTTATTAATACAAATTTAAGGTCAATTTTGTGATATGTATTTTTCTCCTCTTGTTTAGGTTTTGTGTTTATATAGCTCATTGAAAAATGAAATATATAATTTAGTACAGATTATAGAGAGTTACCTATGATAATTAAAACTTAGAGTTAAGTTAGTTAGGATTTCTAGATATACAGAGATGTATTTGAGATGAATAGGCATTCTTCAAACCTTTCAAAGACCTACAGAATATGGCATTTAAAATGATTTAAGGTTTTTCTTGACAATGAGGTACAACTGCTCCTGGTAACACCACCTGCATCAGAAAGAAAGATGGACCTTGAAGAAAGGCGTTATGGAGTTTGCCTCTAATATGGCAAGACTAGCCATTTGGGCAAGGTACTGCTTTTGTCTAGACTGTTTGACTTTATGCTGTATAAACTGGACAGGCAGGACCCACAAGAAAGTGACTGCTGATGCAAGATGGACATTGCTACAGGGTTCCTGCTTCATGGAAGAGTCTGCCAGACATTCTGCAGGACACAGAGAAAAGTGAATGACCAACTTCCAATACAGGTGGACAGTTTAAAGTTTCCTGCTTTGCTAAAGAGTCTGCCAGACACACTTTGGCCTATGGGCTGAAGATGAAACATTACAGAAGAACTTTGGGTGACTGACCAGGCAATGAGTTGTCTCTGTCATTTTTAGAGTTTATATATTATTCTTTTGTGGTCTTTGAAGGAGTTGAAGACAGATAGTTATGGTTATAGTTTTCCTTAGTTAGGATTAAAGATAAGTTACATATAGGACTTTAGACTCACAAAGATAGGATAGATGATATTTTCTTTAAGTCTGACAAAATGTTAATGGATTAAATATTGTTAACTGTGATTCTTAATTGATAACTGCTGTGTGATATATTTTGCTATGTTAAGGTTAAAACCCTTCTTTTTATTTTGGACAGAAAAGAGGAGATGATGGGAGATGTTATTCTGTAAATATATTTCTCATACTGGTTAATGAATAAAGCACTGTGGCCAATGAGAAAGCAAGGTAGGTGGGGCTAGGAGACAAGGAGGAAAGAGGAAGTAGTTAGGAGGGGTCAGCATGTAGAGCCTGGAGGAAGCAAGATGCCGGACCGCCGTGCTCAGATAAGATGACCACGTGGAAATACTTAGATAAGTAGAAATGGGTTAATAATTAAGACAGAGCTAGCCCATAAATAATAATGGTAACTGGCCAACAGGATTGTATCAAATACAGAGTCTCTGAGTGTTATTTGGGGCTGGCGTGGCGGCGCGGAGGGACTGGGTGGGCTGGTGGAAAACATACATGCTACACTCTGGGCTAATGCAGACTGATTTGCAGGTTTCTCTACCATGCTGGCCTCACTGTGACTCATAAAGAAAGGATTAGTTACCACACTCATTAGCTGAGAAAGCCAATTTCCATTTAACATGGATATTAACCTATCCAGCTAGGCACTATAATTCACGATCTTTTGGAAAGCTCAATCAGTCATTTTCACCCATTATTTACCTTCTCAGCATTGTCTTGTCTATAAACAGGTCAGTCACATCCATCAGTAGGATCTTAAAATCACAGAAGGAGGTTGGACAATGCAAGATTAAGGACAATACTAAGCCATGGTGCAAGAAATCTCCCTCTATTGGGCCTGGCCAGAGAATTTTATATTAGAAATCTTCTACACCTGTGTCATCCAACACCATAGCTGCCAGTCATCATAACTACTGAGCATTTGGAACATAAATACAAAAATTCTCATGAAAATTTAATTATATTTTTATTGATATAGCTATATGTAGCTACTATTTACATATTTGACAACACACCAAATAACAATATATTATAACCTGGTATTTGCAGTGTCAATACTTTTGTCTAACATCTATAACCATTTACCAATTAAGAATATTTAGGAAGCTGGAAAGAGGGCTAAGTGGTTAAGAACTGGTATTGCTCTTGTAGGGGACCTGAGTTTGGTTCCCAGAATTCACATTAGGCAGTGCACAACCACCAATAACTCCAGCTCAAAAGGAACTGACACCTGGGGGGCTCCACAGGCATTTGTACGCACATGCACATACAGATACATGCACATAAACATGGATAAAATTTTAAAATATTTGGAATTTTCAGTTGTCTTCAAATACATTTTATCTATATTGACTAGAGGCTCAATAGGAACATTATTGAAGTCACATGGTACATTTGCTGTATTTTGCTCACCTACTAGATGAGGAATGAAGGAAATGAATTATAGTAACCTAGACACTTAACTCTGAATCTACTATCTGAATCATGTGTTGAATCCATTTCAAACACTGTCTTGATACTGCATATGGCTATGGCCACCATAATGACTTGTGTCACATAATGGAAAGGACAGACACACACTCTTAATCACATAAAGGTCTACTTACTGCCAGTATTGAGCCTGAGCAAGAACTAGCAAAATCTAGCCTATGGTTCATGTCCCACCTGCCCCTCTATTTCTGTATGCCTATCAAACTAAGGACTGTTTTTTACATATTTAAGTAGTTGCTTAAGAAACTAAAAAAACTATGGGACAGAGACAACATGAGGGTCACAGCTCCCCAAACACTTGCTACCTGTATGTTGATAACAAAAAAAAAAAAACTTTGAACATTATCCAAGCATAAGATATACTCTTACAATCACCTAGTGAAGCCTAAAACCAAGACCCAAATCCCTAATGAGATCCACAGGGAGACAGTTTAGAGGCTGAGTCAAAGTCAATTAGATTAGGAATATCTTGAGCTCCACAATGGAGTATTTATCACCCTTCACTAACAACTAAGGAACTGTTTCTGTCAGATGTATATAGTTGGCCACTCTGCAGTTTTGTGGGGAGGGTTTTGTGGACTTTTTGTTTCATTTTGTTTTTGGGGTTTGGGGCTTTGTTTGTCTTTTGTTGGTTAGGTTAGTTAGTTGGTTTGGTTTTTGTCCAATTGGTCTTTTGCTTCTTTGCTTTGTTTTTCATTTTGTGGTTTTCCCTTTTCTTTTTCTTTTTGAAACACAGACAAGAAAAGCATAAAGTTGAGTAGAGAGGTTGATAGGGAGGTTCTGGAATGAACTAGGAAAATCCTATTTTAAAAAAATCAACAGTTTCTAGATGCAGTAAACAAATAAATCATGGGCAGTACTCCATCCAGGGCCTTCTGGATGGCTTCACACATACGAAAGCCTGGAGCAATGATATCTGTTTACCAGATATCGAATCAGAGTTTCCCTGGCACAGGGCCTGGGAAACAACAGCAAACAAAGACCATTAAGTTCTTTTAAGAGTCACAGCTCATGATGGAGATGGTGTGGAGTAAGGGGAACATTCCTCCACTGCTGGTGAGAGTGCAATCTGGTACAGCCACTTTGAAAATCAATATGGTGGTTTCTCATAAAACTGGAAGTTAATAAAGACACAGCTATATTACTCTTTGGCATATACCCAAAGGATGTTCCATCATACTACAAAGTTACTTTCTCATCTATGTTCATTGCAGCCTTAGTTGTGATAGCCAGGAAAAGGAAACAACCTAGATGTCCCTCAACCAAAATATGGATAAAGAAAATATGGTGCATTTACACAATGGAATATCACTCCGCTGTTATAAACAATAACACCATGAAATTTTCAGGCCAATGGATGGAACTAGAATAAATCATCCTGCATGAGGTAACCCAGACCCAGAAAGACAAATATGTTATGTACTCACTTATAAGTGGATATTAGCTGTAAAGTGAAGGATAACTACACTACAATCCACAGACCCAAAGAAAAGGTAGCTCAAGTGGGACTACTTGGATCTCCTAGAGAGGGCAAATAGAATAGATTCCCTAGTGGACTGAGAGCTTGCAGGGATGGAACAGGGGTTTCAACTTGGGGGAGGAATAGAGGAAACTAGAAGAAATGACTGGAAAAAGGCATTTCAGAGTGAGGTAGAAAGCTAACACAATGAAAATCCCCAAGAATCTGCAAGGATGACACCAGCTAAGACAGCTACCAGTTAGGGGATACGTAGCCCAAATTGGCCATCTCCTGCAATCAGGCAAGACTTCCAAAGGAGGGATTAGGACACCAAAACAGCTACATGACCTTTAACCTACAATTTGTCCTCCTACAAGATGTGCTGGGGTATGGGTGGCACAGAATTGTGGGAGTGGCCAACCAAGGACTGGTCCAACCTGAGACCCATGCCATAAGAGGGAGCCCAGCCCCGACACTGCCAAGAGTGCCAGGACCCAGAGGCTGGATGCCCAGAGACCTAGGATAGAACCAAACATGACTGGCAAAAAAAAGGTCAATGTAATGATGCCTAATGATATTCTGCTATACTCTTAGATTGGTTCCTATCTGTCATTAGAGAGGCCTTATATAATAACTGATGGAAACAGATACGGATACTCACAGCCAAACATTGGGTGGAGCTCAGGGATTCCTGCAGAAGAGCAGGGAAAGGATTGTAGGAGCCAGAGGTTCCAAGGACACCACAAGAAAACCCATAGAATCAACTAACCTGGGAGCATAGAGGCTCACAAAGTGAACAACCAGGGATCCTGCAGGGACTGAACTAGGCCCTCTGTTTACATATTACAGTTGTGTAGCTTTATCTCCTTATTGGATTCCAAACTGTGAGAGCAGGGACTGTCTCTGACTCATTTGCTGGATTTGGGGGCTCTATTCCTCATACTGGGTTGCTTTGTCCATCCTTAATATGGGGGAGGTGCTTAGTCCTACTGCAATTTGATATGTCATGTTTTGATGATATGTATAGGATGCCTGCCCTTTTCTGAACATAAAGGGAAGATGAGTGAATGAGACAAACAGAGGGGAAGTAGGGGAGGGATTCAGAAGAGATGAGGGAGGGGAAACTGTTGTCAGGCTATAAAATAATAATAACAAATCATTTATTTTTAAAAAAGAGTTGAATACTAGACATTTTGAACAGGCTATGATTACTTAACTCTGAATCTTTGTCAATAGTAGTTGCCCTTGAATATAATGATTATAGCAGAAACTGACCACAGTAAAGTAGATAGTTAAATGTATTCATGAATCTCACTTAAAAATCAAGGACAAAGCTATTGATTTGCAACACAGGGTTTTCCCTGTGATTATCCCTCACTGGTCCCTTATAAGCCCAGTACACATGACATGACACATGAAACAGGCCAGAAACAAGTCAAAGCAAGTAAGTGTTCTTTTATAAACTTTTTCTTCATTCTGGCATTTTTTTTCCATATTAGATTGACTTTAGCTTACTCTATTGCTTTTGCCCTGAAAATATTAACCTTGGGGAAAATACACATACAACCAAAATGTCTGGATGGGCACCCAAGGTTGAGCAAAGCTTAGAGGAACAGGCTTTCAAAACTAGAAGACAGGCTCTCAAGAGGACATCTAGTCATACCACTTATTTCAAGGTGGCTAAACTAAGATATATGACAGTTCAGATGAATGGGAACACCTACTGAGGGACACTGTTTCCAACAGTGCCTCCTCTTGCTGGTTCCCCTGTTCATTGATACATATGCCCTTTTTCAAATTCTCATGATAGATGCTGAAAGTGTTAGACATGAACAGAATAACCTTGTACAGTGACCATGTGGCATTTAAGTTAATGATGAAAAATGGCTTAGAGACTAAAGCTAAATGAGAGAAGTGAGAACCACCAAACTATAGTGTTGGTCTCCTGAAGCTCCACTCAGTGAGATGGGTGCTTTTGCTTTGTCCTAAAAGATACTGGCTCATTAGATAAATCCACCCCTTTGGTTTCACTTCTGCCTTCTGATCTAATGGTGTCTCTCTTTTCTACATAGGAGATTATCTGGTGATTAAAACAATTTAGAAAGGGACTAATATATTAAAATTGCAAGTTGTTTCCAAACAATATCCTCTTAGCTGATTCATATGGAAATAAAGGAAGGAAATTTTATTTAGGAACATGTGGTTGGCAAAACAATGCCTCAGCCCAGCCCTCAATGCCCCATATCCTAATCCCCAGAAGCTGTGTTAACTTATACAGAAAAGAATAAGATTGCTAGTGGAATTCAGCTAGGGCTGCTTAACTCAAAACAAAAGAGGTATTTCCCTGTGTGATCAGATGGGCACACAGTAATCCAAATGTTCTTGAATGTGAAAGAAGGAGGCAGAAAATGAACCATGTGATTGTGGAGTAATGGTCTAGAGGATGTGACTTTCTGATTCAAAGATGAAAAAATGTGAATGAATTACTGCAAAGAGAAGGAAACATATTCTTACCCGAAATTCCAAGGAAGGGAGAAGGTTCTGTAGACACCTTGTGTCAACCCATCTGACACACAGATATATAAAATAATATCTCTGTCTTGTCTTAAGAGACTAAAATGAGGGTAGTTTAACAAGGAGCCAATCACTGACGCTGACTGCTTCTAGTGCCTGGTGTTGGTAGTGCACTGGTAGTGCCAGCATTCAGGAGGCTGAGGTGGGAAGACTACAGACTGTCAAAACCACCTATGCTACACAGAAAAATCCCATCTTTAAAAAAATGTAAATAAAAAATAAATGTAGAATGCTTCTACTATGTACTGAAGTAAAAGTCAAATGATGCAGCCCAAAGAGAAATACAAAGATACGCTCCTGTGCTCAGTGCAGCAATAGAAACAGCAGCCAGGATATGGAAATAGCCTTTCCTTGTGGATGAATAGTAAAGAAAATGAGATGTACACAAGGTGGAACTGTATTCAGCTTTGATGCTTTTTAAAGGAGATTCAACCATGTGTATCAATGTGGGTAAATTTAGAGACACTACATTAAGTGAAAAAACTAGACAAAGAAAACATGCCATGTCCTTACTTAAATGTAGAATCTTAAAAAGAAAATTTAAATACATAGACTATAGAATAGGAAGGTCTTAGTATGAGAAAGAGAACAACAAGAATAAAGAGATACCAGCACACAGATATAGTTCTTGGATGAATGAATCTAGAGATCTAAAATACAGCATGATGACAATGGCTAACAATATAGTATTGAATCGTGAAATTTTGCTAGAGAATAGATTTGATGTACATTAAACACACAGAGAGAAAACTACTAAAATGATGGAGGTATTAATGAACTTATTGTGAACAGACACCAAAATATCATGTTGCACACATTAAATATATACAATAATAACTTTATAAATTGTACTGGAAGTTTATCCAATCTACTCTAAGGAATACAGCTCCTTTAGAAAACAAATTTCAGAGAACCCTTTTGAATGATGATAGCCACAGCATCAAGTCATTATTGACAAGTCAGTCTGAAAAATACACAACTGTCTGAACAGACAGACAGTCACATGGAAGCCAAACTAAAGAGGCTGAGCCAAGAATGGACAGAGAAGACAAAGTGGTCAGTGTGATTGAAGATGCAGGACTCACCTCCTAATCTGCTTTATTAAAGGGTGTGACAGAGAAACGGAAGCAACCAAGTCCTTCTCCTAAGTCCAAATGTTTAAGCAAGGAAACAGAAGACTTGTAACTGATAAATTTAAAAAGAAACAAACTTCTGTGAACACAAGAACCAGAGTACTTAAGATATGATTCATCAAGAGATGTGGGCAACAGATCTTTCACATCCAAAACCAGGATTTAAGATGAATTGATAAAGGCAAAAGTGAAAGAAAATGTAATGGAAAGATAAAAATAGAGTCTAAGATGTGTAGGAGGACCAGCTCATACTAAACTCTTAAGAAAACTAGGAACACCATTTTGGACTTAAAATAGACATTGGTGTGTTGCATTTTAATAAAGCAAACTTTCTAAAATATAATTCATCAGTATAATCACAAATTCTACTGTTTACAAACTAGTGAAAAATTTTTAAATATCTCTGAAGATATCCATTTAAAAATTATTCTGAAATGTTTCTATTTTGTTGAGTAATCTTATTTAAGGCCAGAAGCTTGTGATATTATTTTTTAAGTATTTAGTAATAAATTATGATGAAATAGTTTATGATCTAATAAAGTTTGCCTGAGGATCAGAACACAATGCTAGCCACAGCCATAGAAGCTGGGCAGTGGAGTCACACACCTTTAATCCCAGGACTCAGGAGACAAAGGCAGATGGATCTCTGTGAGTTCAAGGCCACCCAGGGCTAAATGAGAGTGAATCAGTCTAAAAAAGAAATAGAGCTCACACCTGTAATCCTGGCTATAGAGAGATAGGTAAGATAGGAGCAAGGTCTCAGATTTGGGCAATTAGTCTCCAGCTAAATTGAGGTCAGGATAGCCCCAGCCCTGGTAGAGATAAGAGCTCTCTGGCAGCTGGGTGGCTTTGCTTTTCAGATCTCCAGCTTTACCCCAATATCTCTTTGGGTTTTTATTATTCATGTTACAATAAATAAGTTAGGGAAAATAATCACAACTAAATTAAAGAGAACATTGAAACTCTAGGAAGATTTCCAGGCACATGTAACCAATGAACATTCCAGGACATAATGTAAGCTGTTGCTGTTAATTTGTATCTGTACAGTGTCCATCTGTTCAACTGCCTCATCATATGCCCACATTGACATATGAAATCGGAGGCTCAGAACACACAGCCCCTTGGTTAGCTCCTCAGCCAATCAGTAGTTGACATATGCTCTCAGATCCTGAGGGCTTGCAAACTCTCTTGGGGTGAATCAGTACATTGTCTGAAACCTGGGACAATTTCAGCTTCTGCAGTGATATTCTAGTTCACAGCCCCAAAATAGCTCACCCCCCAAACCCAGAATTCTTTCAAGGGAGAATAGCAGTTAAACTACTACATCTAGGTGGGTGTTGATGGTGCACACTTTTAGTCCCATTCCTCTGGAGGCAGAGGCAGGTGGATCTCTGTGAATTCCAGGCCAGCCTGGTATAAAGAGCTAGTTGGGACAGGCTTCAAAGCCACAGAGAAACCCTGTCTCAAAAATATATGCATGCATGTATGTATGTATGTATGTATGTATGTATGTATGTATGTATAGATGTGTATATATATATATACATATATATATATATATATATAAAACTACATCTTATACCAACCAGTGTTGCCTTATAACTAACTAAACTGATTTCAACCAAGAAACTATTCTCCATTTAAGCCTTATCAAGCTAGGTAAATAGAGGAAATGCAGGTGAAAAGACCAAAGAGAAGACTAGCAAGATGGCTGGCATGAAAAGCATTCACTGTGCAAGCATGAAACCCTGAGTTCTGAACCCCAGAACCTATATAAAGCCAGACATACACATCTGTAATCCCTGCAGTCCTGTGGTGGTGTGATGGAGACAGGGAAATCCCAAAAAGCACACAGGACGGCCAGGCTGGTATACATGCAGTGATGAAATATGAGAAAAGAAAGGGTTTGTCTCAAGTAGGGCAATACAAGACATGGCCCTCTTACTTCATATGAAAACAGAGAGGGGGGAGGGAAAAGACAAAATGGAACACATTTCATTTCTGGAGTGACGATGGGACAGGACCACAGGTTCAGCTTGTTAAGAGCAATGTAACAGAAATGTCTGGTTTTCTGGCTGTGTCTACTTTCACTTTTCAAACAATTTCTTGGTAGCTGGGATACTTGCACATTCCCTTCACTTATTTACTTACATTTTGATTCCTTCATAAAATACCATCTTAAGATTGGTAGCAAGCATTACTGTATTTCAGGCCCATGAATTTATTCACCTAGTCCAGACACCTCATTTTAAAATTCAAGGCACAATAGGCTCACACAGTGTTAGAAAACTGCTTCAGTCCACAAAGATAGGGATGTCATGTGCAGAGCAGCATCTAAGCGTTCAAAATTTGATTAACTCTGTATGAAAGGGAGTTCTTTAGGTGATAGCAAAGGACTAAGTCATGTAAAACTAATTAAAACACAGGCCGTGGTCACAGATGCAGCAAAGGGCCAGAATTTGATCCCCAAAACCCACATCAGTTGGCTCACAATCACCTCTATCTCTGTCCTTCTCAGGGATGCACTCACATTCACATATTCATTGTGATGGCTATTCTTGGCTATAAACTTGACTACATCTGGAACTAACTAAGTGTGTGTGTGTGTGTGTGTGTGTGTGTGTGTGTGTGTGTGTGTGTGTGTGCGTAGAGGGGACAGCATGAGAAAAATTCATGCTCTGGGTTTTGTTCTAAAGAACCTTGACTAATACACATAGACACATAATTTAAAATAAATCTTAAAACTGAAATATGGGATTGTATATGAAATACTTGAAGAATCTAACATAGTTGCTTCCATGTGGGGGTTGTAGACCATGTCTGAGCTAAATCCCAGACCCACAATTCCTTATATGTAACCATAGGCATATAACTTAGCCCACACCTCAATCTCCTCATCTGCTAAGCAGAGATAATAATGATACATTTCCTGTAAACAGTTCCAACAATTAGATAAAGTGGTGCTTGGTGTGATTACTTAGAATCTTTGGCAGCTGGCGTGTTGTAATCATGTAATAAGTTTCGGTCTGAATCTTTGATTCTTTCAATGTACAGGTATTTATCTCCCCATAAGGAACACTGCAGCAGAAGAAAAATCTCTCTCATTATGAAGATTTCACTTTAACATTGGAAAGGAACTATTCTTGGATGAAAAGATGATAGACAGAGAGAATAGATAGATATAGATAGATGATAGATAGATAGATAGCAGATAGAAAGATAGAGAAGATAAAGACAGACAGAGAGAGATGATAGACGACAGACAACTAATCAACAACACAATAGCATGAATATCACAGTGGAAAGTTAAGCAGGACTCCTGAATGGGGAGGCTACTTGTAGCAGGCACTGATAGTACTTCAAAGAGATTTCTCACCATTAGTTTGTATTGGCCTCTAGGGGTCCAAGGCTGGCCTTTCTCTGGAGAGTTCCCTCAACTGAACAGAAATGGCCTCACCCAGATACCTTCCCCATCATTACTATCCTGGGGACAGCCAATGATTGACTAGTGTGGTGCACAAATGGCCTGGACACTAAGAGCATGAGGAATTGTCCTATGTTCAAACATCCTGCTGAGCTTTTGTCTCTGGCCCTGAAATGTTTCATTTCCCTTCTGCTAGCAGTGTGTTCTCAAAATTTCTCCAAGAAATGTTCTCTAAGAATATATATGGGAGTCTCTGTTTCCATGATCCCTGACCTAAACCATTTTTTAAAGCAAGTCTCTTTGTAGAAATGACATTGAAGAGGAGATCTAAAGAAGAGTTTTATAAAGGTTTGGGAGAATAGTGTGGTGGGAAGGGAAACGCCTCTGCTGTAGAGAGGCAAAATGACCCACAGAGTCTATTTAGATTTTATTTGAAGAGTAAAGGAGAATAAAAGCTTTGCTCTGGACAGGAGAAAAAGAGCATCTGATTTTGTCTTGTTAAAGTTTTACTCATTTTTTAGAGCTTAAATTTGGAGTTTATTTAGAAAGAGGAGTGAGGGAGAAGGGAAGAGACATAGAGGCACCGGGAACAGAAGAGGAGAAAGGGCGAGGGGGTGGGGAGAGAAGAGGGAGGTAGCTGATGGCCAACCGAAAGCAGGATAGAGAGAGCAAAAGAGAGTGTAAGTGGGCAGGGGTCTGACTTTGAACGGGGCCTTTTACACCTGCCTACAGACTAGTACTCATGGAACCCTGGGTTGACCAGAGTACTGCCTGAGTGCATTTGGCAGGGGCAGGCCAGCGTATTTTCAGGCAATTTATTCTTATTGTACATTCCCCTCCACCAACTCTGTTCGGATACTTCCCACACCACCTATCCGGCTCCATGTGTTTTCTTCTCTTTCTCATTAGTAAATAAACAGGCAAACAAACAAATAAAAATAGAAAACACAATAAACACAGAGAGAGAATGGGGGAAACATTAATATACAAGCAAAAGACCAGTGAAACAAAGCAAAAAAAAAATGCTCAGACAAATCAATATGAAACAAAATGTCTACAAAAAATATCATTGAGTTTGTTTTTCCATCTTTTTCCATTTTCCAGGCATAGGGTCTACCCTTGGGTGTGGTTAATATACCTAATGAGATTCTATTGGAGAAAAATACACTATGATTTTTTGATTTATTGTTAGTTCTCATGGCAATCTCTGTTCTTCTATTTTACCTCATATTAACAGAATGTTCCTGAAAGCCTATGCTGACATTTTAAACAAAAGATACAAATGAGAAACCATCCCTGAGACGTGGTCACTGACCATGACCTCGTCTCCAGGAAAACCAGTGCTTTCAAATCATTCACATCATTCACATAAGTACAAATAGTATTGATGGAAAGTTTCACAACAAAATTTCATATGGCTGTATATGTGTAATGGAGAGTAGGTTTAAATTTTTGGTAAAGAAAGTCTTTTGATAAGAAAAAATCAAAACAGCTCAATATTTCAAAGATTCACAAGAGCTAGTCAAGAACAACATCAAAACAAAAACAAATGTTAAACAATAACTGACCACAAAAACTTATTAACCTGATCTTAAAAGTAGGCAGTTAGCTGTGGTTAGCCTTGAACGATTTTCTGATTCATTATTAGCCTTGGACAAGATGTGTGTTACTGTGCCTAATAAAGATGATGTCATTTGTTCTATCTGGGTTTGCTTCAGTGAACACAATCTCTGAGAAGCTATGCTTTGTCCTGGATAAAAAAAAAAAAAAAAAAAAAACTTGTTTGAAAGCTGCAAAATTACACTCATATTCAAACTGTCTCTGTGTTTGTTTCTGCTGGTCACTGCCAAATATCCTAGTCTTCAAGAACTCTTATCCCAGGGACCCCCATACCTGGCTGGTGTGATCCGTGGCAAATAGTCACCAGAGAGGCTTCACCCAGCAACTGATGGAAACAGATGCAGAGACCCACAGCAAAACATTCAGGGAATCCTGTGGAAGTGAAGGGAGGAAGAGGGGAGCCAGAGGGGCCAAGGATACTACAAGAGTACCCACAGAATCAACCAATCTGGGCTCACAGGGGCTCACAGAGACTGAACCACCAAACAAAGAGCTTGCATGAGACTGACCTAGGCCCTCAGAAAATATGCTACAGTTGTGTAACTTGGTCTTCTTGTGGGACTCCTAACAATAGGAGCATGAGCTGTCCCTGACACTGTTACCTTCTTTTGGGACCCTTTCCTCTTACTGGGGTGTGTCATCCAACATTAAGAGGAGAGGAGGTTCCTAGTCTTACTGCAACTTGATATGCCATGACTGGATGATGTACATGGGAGGCATGCCCTTTCTGAAGAGTGGATGTTAGGGGAGTTGGGGGAGGGATGTGGAGGAGAGAAGGAAAGGAGGGGGGAAATATGATCAAGCTGGGAAAAATAGTAATTATTTAAAAAATTAAAAATTTTAAAAAGGAGAGAACCAACACCCACAAAAAAAATCAAAGAAACAAACATGTATAGTATTGGCATAAAAACAAATGTTTTGAATCAAATTGAAGACCCAGATGGAAATCTATACACCTCTAGATACCTTATTTTCTATAAATAAGCCAGAAATATACACTGGAAAAAAAAGACAGCATCTTCGACAAATGGTGCTGGTCATGTTGGATGGCTGCATGTAGAAGAATGCAAATAGATCTAGATCCACATCTATCACAAAATCAAGTCCAAATGGCTCAAAGACCTCAATATAAAACCAGATACATTGAAGCTGATAGAAGAAAAAGTGAGAAATAGCCTTGAATGCATTGGCACAAGAGACAATTTTCTGAGCAGAGCACTGATGAAACAGGCACTAAAATCAACAACCAATAAATAGGACCTCATGAAACTGAAAAGCTTCTGTAAACCAAAGGACACACTGTCAATCAGATAAAGTGGAAGCCTACCAGATAGGAAAATATCTTTACCAACTCCATATTCAATAAAGGACTAATGTCCTAAACATATAAAGGACTAAAGAAAGTAGATACCAAAAAATAATAAACCCAATTATAAAATGGGGAACAGATCTGAAGAGCAAGCATCTCTATAGTAGGCTGTAGACGCCTTTGTGTATATGTCCAAGAGTGGTATAGCTAGATCTTGATGTTGATCTAGTTCCAGCTTCTTGATTAACCACCACACTACTTTTCATAGTATTTGTACAAGTTTGCCCTCCACCAGCACTAAATAAGTGTTCCCTTTTCTCCACACCCTCGCATGAGGGTCAGCATGAGCTTTCAACTGTTTAATTGATCTTGACCATTCTGACAGGTGTAAAATGAAATCTCAATATAGTTTTGCATTTCTCTGATGACTAAGGATGTTGAATGTTTTTTTAAGTGTTTCTCAGCTATTTGTATTTCATTTTTTAAAATATCTTGTCTAGTTCTATACCTCATTTTGATTGAGTTGTTTTCTTGATGTGCAATATTTTTTTTAGTCCTTTATATACATTAGATCCTTACTCTCTGGTAGATATGCAATTAGTAAAAATATTTTCCCATTCTGTATATTGAGCCTTTGTTGAAATGATGGTGTCCTTTCCCATATGAAAGCCTTTCAGTTTCATGAAGTCTCATTTTTTAATTGTTGTTCTTGGTGCCTATGTCATCAGTGTTGTGTTAAAAGTCTTTTCTTGTGACAATGAGATCAATCGTACCTCCACTTTTTCCTCTGTCAGATTTAGGGTATCTGATCTTATAGTGAGATCCTTGATCCATTTGGAGATGAGTTTTGTGTGCAGTGAAAAGTATGGATCTGTTTGCATTCTTCTGCATGCAGCCATCCAGTATGAGTACCATTTGTTGAAAATGCTATCTTTTATCCACTGTACATTTTTGGCTCTTTATAAAAAATCATGTGTCCATAGTTGTTTAGACTCATGTCTGGGTCTTAAATTTGATTCTACTGACCAAGATATCTATTTTTATGCCAATATCATCCTGTTTTGTTACTATAGCTCGATAGTACAATTTGAAATCTGAGGTGGTACACCTCCCACAATTCTTTTATTACCCAGGTTTGTTTCACCTATACTTGGCTTTTTTGTTTCTATATAAAAATGAAAAATATTTTGACAATATTGAGGGAGCCATAGAGAGGACACAGATAAGTAAAGGAGTCAATTGGAAGACTACTACAAAAGATTGCAAGACACAAGACAGTTTAGGCTGAGTTTAATGTTTAATGTCACAATAAATTATGAATATAAGACATGTTTAGGACTAAGAGATCACTTAATAATGAAACTAGTGTCAGTAATCAGAAACAAAAAGTAGGTAACTCCAGCTTTTGGTGTTATGCTCTGGTGTATGGGAGTCAACATGAGGAAGACTAGGTCAAGGAGTAGATTTGAAAAGGAAAAGTTTCCAAATGAAATGACAAGGCAATCAATTTCATCCCTTCATTTTAAAGCATCAGATCAGTAGCAACTCATGAATCAATGGATCAATCTTGCCCTATCAGATGGATTATCTCATTTTAAAAGAACTTTATTTTACATACCAATCCTAGTTCCCTCTCCCTCATGTCTTTCCATTCCCCTCACCATCTCCCCATCCTACCCCGCAACCACTCTTCAGAGAGAGTAAGGCCTCCCATAGGGAATCATCAAACTTTGTTGCATCATTTGGGGTAGGACTGAGGCCCTCTCCCTTGTATCTAGGCTGAGCAAGGTATCCCTCTATAGGGAATGGGATCCAAAAAGCCCATTCATTTCCTAGGGATGAACTGTCAGCAGCCCCGTAGACTACCTAAGCCCCTCAACTAACATCAATGTTCAGGGGGCCTAGTTCAGTCTTATGCAGGTTCCCTAGAAGTCAATCTGGAGTCCATGAGCTCTCACTCGCTCAGGTCAGCTGTTTCTGTGGGTTTCCCAGCATGGTCTTGAACTCTTTGCTCATCACTCCTGCCTCTCTACAATTGGACTCCAGGAGTTTGGCCCAGTGCTTATCTGTGGATCTCTGCTTCTGCTTCCATCAGTTACTGGATGAAGGCTCTATGATAACAATTTAGGCAATCAACAATCTGAATGCAGGGGAAGGGCAGTTAAGATAGCTTCTCCATTATTACTTACATTCTTAGTTGGAGTCATCCTTGTGGATTCCTGGTAATTTCCCTAGATACCTTGATAGAGGGAACCATTACAGGGTAAACAAGTAACCTTATGTTTTCAACAGCAAAGAAAATGTCAGTGTCTACAGAGCACTCTGTTTCTGTGTTCTTTTGAGGTAAAGCAGGAAGTTCTTAGTGACTATAGGACCCACTACTGCAGTTCCAGTTGTAAACACAGAAATCCTTTGCCTACCCTTCAGCACACGGAAATGAAGGCATCCAAGCCACAGATTTGCTTTCCATGCCACTATTTTATCTCTGTGATCTATTTTCTCTACTGATCATAAACTGAGTGCAAACAATGATGGTCAACAGCCTTATTCCCAGAAATTCTTAAACGACTTCTCATTCTCAAAGTCAGCGCAGTGAGTCACCAGCATGACTCATGCAACTGCAAAGAACACGACTTTAAAAGCTAAAAGTGTCTTGCTGTGCAAACTGAGTTGATTAAAAAAGAAATTCTACTCCTTTTATTTTTAAGAGCATTAAGATTAAGATACAATCTTAATATTGATTAAAATTCTGTTCAATGATTTGGCCCTGAGTTTCTTCCTACTGTCACTCATTTAAACATATTCATTTAATTACTTTAATCAGCATTTCTTTTTTTGCTTAAATAATTGCAATCTCATTCATCTTTTATTAGTCAATTAACTATAAAGTAGCAATAAAAACATAACTGGCACCAAAAAATGGCAAGATAGAGGAAATCAATATATAAGTTAATCTACATAATTTTAACCCAGAAGAAGTTGTAGAGTTAGGGAACTCTACAATTGTCATGGGAAAATCCAGAGGAGAATTCTCCACCACCAGTTCTACATGGCAGCTACATTATGTTTCCCTCTTATAGCAAAAATGATGAATATAAGTAAACCTTCTATCTAGTAGAAAAAGGAATTATGAACTTATTAGGGCTAGAGTAGTGTACAAGGGATATTTGTTTTCATAATTAATCCACAAAGGAAAAGGGTATAAAATCTTAAATGTGTTTTAGAAATCAATTAACTTGTGTCTCTGGTCAAGAAGGGCAGAAGAAATTTTTCAAAGAATAACAAAATACATGTTTGCTTCATTATTCATAAATGATATAATCTCTCGTCTATTCCTTGAGGAAAAATCATATCCAACTCATTGTGACAAACTTCACCAGCTGAATTTACTTTATTCATGAACCACATAATTCTGGACAAATATATACCTGTGTTGCAAATAATACAGAAATTCTTGGACAAAATAATCCAGTTTAATTAAAAATTGGGGAGCTTTGTCTAGGGAATGTGCTCATGTGCATGTGTCATGCATGTGCATGTATGCATGTACAGACAGATGTGGAAGGCAGACACCATTTTTCCATGGATACTTAGTTCAAGTTTGCATAATTTGAGTTATCTATTCTTTTACTGATTAGTCTCAAAGCAGGAACCAGAGGCAGGAACTGAATCAGAGACCATGGAGGACATTTCTTTGCTTACTATTTTATTTTATTTGTAGTGTGCATAACCTGCTTTCTTACAGCATCCAGAACCTCCAGTCCAGGAGTGGCAATGAACATAGTGAGCTGAGACCTCTCATGTCAGTCATCATCAAGAAAGTGCACCACAAGCTGGCCCACAAGCCAAACACGTGGTGGCATTAAGGTTCTCAATTAAGGTTTCTTCTTCCCATATGACTCTACCTATTGCCAAGTTGACATAAAACTAGTTAGCTTCAGGATACAAAGTTAAGTGAGTAGGGGGAAAGGTATATTTGCAGAGGGGTATGAATACAAACAGAACACATTGAAACAAATTCTCCAATAACTCATTCTTTAAAATATAGAGAAAAGAATATGGGAAAGAAAATAATCATAGGTAATTTTTTACACAGGAGTAGGGTAAAGAAGTAACATGGAAGTAGTTGAACAAGAAAAATCACAACGGGAAAAGGTTTAGGTCACTGATATCGAGCATAGGAAAGAAAATGAACTATGGTTATTAATGACCATCTTCCTGAAGTAGTGAGAACTGTGGAAAAAAATCTAGAAAGTAGTAAATTTTTTCCATTATCAAACCTCAGTTTGCTATGCCAAGCCTCTTTCTCTGGATGACTACCTAACTTTTTATAATGCTTTGGTCTGAAACAGATGAGAGAACCTGGAATATGAGACAGGATTTTAGAACCATTGGTCTGAGACAGATGAGAGAAACCTGGAATATGAGACAGGATTTTAGAACCATTCAAAATACTGTTAAAGGATCACTACAACCAAGATTGATGTTAATAAATGCGTTTTAAAAATAAATAGTAACTAAAAGGAACAGCTGGTGGGAAAGAGACTTCTGGTAAGAACTTCCCAACTTTCCCCTGCCTGAGCATAGATGGATATTTTAACTGTAGACATGTTCAGTTTAGGGCATGTGCAAATGACTGTAATATAATTAAATAGCAATCTGAAAATTGCCCTCATTCCCATTGTGCAAACGGAACCTATAAATAAACCCTAGCACAAATAAGAAATGGTTTAAAAATTAATCTCTAGGCCTGGAACACTAAATCTGTAATCAAATGCTATTATTAAGTAAAAATAGAAATGGGAGCTGAAGTTATTCATTCTACATCGGATGAGCCACAACTATGTGGTTATCCTTGGGTAAGTCACTCCACTCATCTGTTCTCATATGTAAAATGAAAAAGTGAACTATGTGACCTTCAGAATTCTAAATTACCCTCATTCATCATCCTTTAATCATTTTATTTGAGAAGCAATAAAACCATGGCTAAAACACTCAACTCAGAAACTCAAAATCTACCATTTACAAAGTATGTCACCATAGGCAAGTGATTTATTCTCATTGTGCCTTATTTTCCTTAAGGGAAGCAAATTTTTTTGAAGATTGCATTGAGATGGAAGACAGGTTTGATACAGGTTTGACACAATGCTTGCAGCGTGTATGATCTTGCACTAATGGTGGAAAGACAGATTCAGGAAATGGGAAACCATTACAATGGGAGCTCCGTTCCAGCTAATTTGAGACCTACTTTAGACCAGTTAGTAAATCAGAACATGGTGACTCATTCAAGTTTTGTGACTACAAGCCATGTATATATGGCCCACACTTTCATACTTCTTCCATTAAAATATGAAGGAGCTTCACCCCAATAGCACAGCACAACAGAACCAACTCTTTTAGTGGAGATGTATTTGAGCCAGTCCTGAAATGGTGAGCATGGACAGCTGTCCTTGTGGCGGCGAGGGCAGAGGAGAATCCCCTCCCTGATGCCCCGTGAATTGCAGGTAGGAGAGCTGGCCCTGTGGTCATAAGTGTGAGAGAACCATCCTTGATCCCCACCATCTACAACAGTCTGAGAGAACAAGCCCTGCACCTCACCAGGGAAGCACCATTGAGCCAACACTGTTGTTACAGGTGTGGGAGAGCCAGTCCTGAAACTGTGACATGGGAGAGCTATCCACATTACCCAACTGTCTTGTGACAACATGGGTGGGGGAGAAATGCCCCCCAACCCATCAATTCCTGAGGCAGGTGGGAGAGCTGGCCATGTAGTCATGAAATGCCAAAGCCATCCCCACCAGCTGCAACACTCGGGAAAGCAGACCCTGCACCCTGCCAGGCAGCACAACAGATCTAACCCTGTTAGCAGAGGTGTAGGTGAGACACTCCGAAATCGTGAGCATGGGACAGCTGTCCCCGTTTCCCATTTAGCAGACCAATCCTACAGCTCTCCAGGCCCAGACTTGGTCTGGGATATGACTTGGTCTGACCCAGAAATCCACCCCATCTATGATCTGTTGAAGGTCGTGAAGGGGCCTGACCCACAGACCCAAAGCTGCAGGATCTCCACAACACAGGGTACCAGCGGGATGTCCATGATGAGCCCTAGCGTTGACCCAATATCAAATGTGTAGTGGAGACTAAGGGCCTCGACCAGATCAATGATTCCTTGCAATGAACACTTGCAAGTAGATATGTAGGAACCAAGGGGTATACAGAGTGACTTGTTGGGTCCCACTGCAGCTTCTATGACAAGATTTTTAACTCCCTTTTTTTGAAAAAAAAAATTACTCATTTTATTTTCTTCACATTTTTCTTTTGATTTTTTTTTTATTCCAGGGGAGGGGGCAGAGACGAGCAGAGGGCAGATGCAAAGGGATGAGGAATGAATGGGATCAAGATACATGATACATGTATTTATACATAAAATAAATTTTATTAAAAATTTATGAAGGCGCATATATTTGTAACATATAGTGCTTTGTCGGTGATTATGTCCATGAGTATCTGGGCATGCAAAACAGTTAATTTTATTTTCATTAACGAGCTTGCAATTTCCTAACATGCTTGTCATGTTTTATCTTATACACTATTTGACCAAGCTCATTTCCTTAGAATTCCAAAATATTGAGTCATAAGTGGATTTTCAGGGAAAATAATCAGTTGCCTTGGTTGGGTACCACAAAAGAGTCTCCAAACAAGGAATACTTTTAAATCGTGTCTCAGCTTAAATTTCTTCTTCTACTATTAGCCATTCTATTTAAATCACACTCTAGATCTAGATACCCACAGGACTGACGTTTCCAACTGCAAATCCTATAGAAAATCTCTCCTGACTGACCCCTAACCGGAAGCATTATGGTGGTTTGAAGGAGAAATGTATCCCACAGTGTGAGGCATTTAAAGACTTGGTTTCCAATTGATGGTGCTGTTTGGGAGATTTAGGAGGCATGGCCTTGATGGAGTAAGAACATCACAGGAGGCAGGTTTTCAATGTGTAAATTCTCAATGACATCTTGTGCTCACTCTCTCTGCTTCATGTCTGCAGTTCAAGGTGTGAGCCTTCAGCTTCTGTTTCAGCTTGCATGGCTGCCACCCTCCTGCCATGGCAAGCACTCCTTTCCTGGAGCTGTAAGCCCTAATACACTTCTTCCATAAGTTGCCTTTGTCATGCTGTTTTATCACAGCTACAGAAAAGTAATTAGTGCAGGAACCAAGGAAGGGTTTCTTTGTTTTATGTACCTGCCAAGTACCATTTTTTTTATATCATTTTCTCTGAAGAGACTTTTTCTTTGAAGGCTTAAGTTTAGTCACTTTTGGATAGCTTTAGGTCTGGTCTTCATAGAGGTTTTCAATGGAAATCCATTAATCCCCAAGAGAAGCATCCTGCAATCCCTCTACAAGAGCCCAAATACCCAAGCTTGATTTCTCCCTCCCTCTTCACCCCATGTGTGTGAGGTGTACATATATATGGGGTGTGTATATCCATGTGTGCAATGCCTATATAGAGTCTAGAAGAGGACATTGGATGTCCTTTTCTACCACTGTCTTTGAGAGTCTCTCATTGAATGTCTCTACTACTCGGAGGTTATGGGCACCTGTGCTGCCATGCTCAGCTTTTTGCCATAGATAGCAAAAGTTTAACTCAGGCTATCATCCTTGTCCTTCAAGAGATTTTATTCACTGAACCAGCTTTCCAGCCCTAGTCTTAAGGTTAATTTCAACCCCTAGTTTTAGGTTCAGATTTTCTTTAGGTTCTGTTTTCTATGGAAGGGAATCTTTACATTTTAAATATTTGTTTTTATTTCATACTCAGTAGTCAGTGAAAATTGTGTTTACTTATACCCAGTTATTTGAGATCTTATAGCTATCATTCTACCAGGACCACACACCTGTGTACTTACTTATGGTTCCCCCTGGAGAAGCCAACAGTTCAGTTACAGCTGCACCTAAACCACTCCTTTGTTTTTTTCTGTTTTGTTGCTGTAGTGGCTTGATTAAGATTAAATTAACAAGTAGATGCTTTTATAATTCTCTAAGCATGAGAATGTTCTCTGGATAAATATCCACTCTTTTTTGTTGGTCCTTACTGTTTGTAACACATCTGTTCCCTGATCATTCTGCCTGCCTTCTCTCAATTCAAAACTTCTGGAATTGGTTCAGGTGAGTTTCTTGTCTAAGTTGGTTATAGGCAACATGTTTTTGTTAATTAAAAAAATGATCTTTGACTCAGCACCTTCTGTTTTCCAAGATTGCTGTTTTTCATGCACAGAACATGGTGTCTCCTCCTCCAAAGACAGAGATTTCCACTGAACTGCTGAGTTGCTGTTTCGTAGCTCTATGTGGTTTTTTATCTTGGAGAAGTATGGTCTTTTTCACCATAGTAGGCTGCACAAATCCTAAATTCAGATTCCAATAGCTCCTCAGTGAAAGAATAAGGGAAAGGATTTCACTCTTGTACCTATTCTACTGGATGCCATGGGCATATCTATAGCCATGAAAGTAAACAGTCCTAAGGAAGAAGCAGAAAGCAGTTTTTCTTATTCTATATCAAAAGTGAGCATGAAAGAAAGAGGAGTGTAGTGACTGTAATACCGGGGAAGATGCTTCTCAGGGTGCAGTAACACCACCATCCACATTTAATCAACAGAATTCACAGGGATCAGTGCTATTACCCTGGATGCTAATTAAATGCACCATGCCCTGACACCTAAAATAAAGTGTCACCAAATCCAACCCCAAGCAGCAGGAATCAATCCCTCTGCAAAGCACAATTTGCACAAATGCTCACTCAAGAGGAAATGTGTTTTCCTACAACAGAACAATAAGTAAAAACAGACCTGGGAAGCAGAGAGACTATTAAGTATAACAATGGAGATGATATATCAGCTATAAAACACTATGCTTCAAGTAAATGGTTACACAGAATTTTAGAAAAGTGTGCCTCACCCCAAGAAATGAGGTGGGAATAGGATATGTAGTTATTACCCCAGCTCTGCCAACAATTAGAAATGTGATCTTGAACAAATCACAAAACATGTCTCAACATCATTTTCTTTACATGTGAAATGAGATAATTGGACAAAAACGCTTTGAATTTCCTTCTGGGTACAAATGGCATGTACTTTTAAAAATTATATGTGAAAATTGGAGAGAGCTTAGTTGGCCAACTAGTTATATTGCTAGCATGAGGACCTGAGCTTGTGGCATTCACTTGTAATCACACTCTGGAAAGGCACAGACAGGTGGATGCCTGGAGCTGGATGGCAGTCAGCCAGCCTTGAATACTCCACAAGATGTAGACCCAGTGAGAGACACTGTCTCTTAAAACAAGATGGCGGTTCCTGGAGAACAACAAAACTGACTTTGGCCTAAACATCTTTGTGAACATGTGTTCATGGATACCTGCATACTCACTTGCACCTGGATGATCATGCAAATATAAATAAAAATTAAACAAATAAGTATATGATAAATGCTTTGTCTTGACAGAGAGTATAAAAGTAATCCATCATCAGGACTGGACTTGGTGCTACATCTGAGTTGGAGCAATAAAACAAGGCACAGAAGCATTCAGTTTCCCCTCTGAACACCTTCCAAATATCTCTTTCTGGCAGCTTGGGAAAAAGGATGTTGAAAACAGTTCTTAATATAAAATTCAATCGTCTCATCTGTGATTATAGCTATCACTATCGATGAAGAGCTAAGTGGCAAACAAGAGGTTCAAGCATTCAATGAATTAAGTTCATAAAAGAAGAATGATAACCACTTGATAAAATAGTGTTCTCACTATTTAGGATGAGTTAAAATTACCTGAGATTTTATTGTCAAAATTCAGGATATTTTGGGAGCACTTCAAAATCTTTATTTTTATGGGTATCCCAGACAATCCTGGACTGTGCACTGGAAAGACAACTCTAAATGACGTCTGACTTGTACAGTTTCCTATGGAGCTAAGGAATGGTGTCTATGCACCCACAGCTAAATACTGAGCCAAACTGGAATCCAGATGCAGAGAGGGAGGACAAGACCAGGCTACAGAAACACATAGAGACAGCTGACCTGAACAAGGGGGAGCTAATGGGCCCCCAGACTGATAGCAGGGAATCCAGCATTGGACCAACTCAGACCCCCTGAACATGGGTCTCAGTTAGAAGGCCTGGGCAGTCTTAGGGACCTCTGACAGTGGAACCAGGATGTATCTCTGGTGCACAAAAGGATTTTGGGATCACATTCCCCAAGGAGGGATAGTCTCTTAATCTAGAGGCAGGAGGGAGGTCTAGTCCCTACTCCAAATGACTTGACAGATTTAGATGACCCCTCCTGGAAGGCACCACCCTCCCTATGTAGTGGGGAAGGGGAATGGGGTGAGGGGGGGGGCATGGGATGGAGGGAAGGAGGGAGGGAAGAGAGGGAGGAGGAAGGGAGAACTGGGATCAATATGTAAAAGAATATAAATAAAAAGAATGGTCTCTATCGTATTCAAACGGCCCCAGCTACTTTTTCAAACAAGGATATTTTATGTAATTCTACCAGTAGTCCTTCCCAACAGTTAATTCTTATTTCTGGAAAACATAGCTATAAGTACAAAGACCAACAAGCAAGCAAGCAAGGAAACAAACAAACAAACAAAAAACAGGAAGAACTTACAATATGGACAATGAAGAAGAATTTATATCCACAATTTGCAGTATGATAAAGTATTTCACACCTACCTAATAGTTATGCAAAGTTATTTTCCATACATTGTATTGATGAATCTCAAATGTGTGTGTCACATTATAAGCTCAAAATCTCATTCATCTCTCCCTTGCAATCTGATCTTTCTTTTCAGCTGCCACCAATTTTGCTGTGAGAGCCTACATGTTTTAAATGCCAAGGAGTATGCTGCTTGGCAAAAGATAGCATCACCTACTCTGTTAACTGATGAAGGAGGGTTGCAGGAGGAGAGGCATGATAATCTGCATAAACATCTTTTCTCCCCTAAAGCTCTTTTGTGTTCTTTTCATGTCATGACTGTCTGGAAAGGTGATGACTAGATTGCTTTAAAATGAAGCCTACTTCACCCTCTACATGTTATATAGAGTGTGATTTGACCAATTGAAGCAATAAACTATTTTAATCAAATATATGCTTTATATGTTTTCTGAAAGTAAGAGGAAGAATTACTACTTCTTAAAGAAAACTCATTTGTAGAGTATAGCAATAGAATTGAAACAACTATGGGAATAGTATAAATAACTTCAATAAAAATACTGACTTCAGTATCAAAATAAATGGACCAGGTAGAAAGTAAAACACCTCAATGGCAATGGGCAATTATAACTGAAACTGTAAATACTGACAACCACAGTCTTTTCCAAACTATACTGCGGGGAGAAACTCTACCAAGCAAACAGCATTTTCTTCAAAGACTAATTAAGGTGCAGAAGAATAAGAATCAATTAAGAAACAACTATTTTCTCCTTCACAAATCATAACGTATATCAGCCCTGTTTGTCAATAGTCCTTTACATACTTATGGTGATACAAATTACCTTATAACTCTTTCATCTCAAAAACACATTTCAGTTTATTCCCATATATTTTTCCTTTTCAGGCAAGGGTGAATGGGGATATCTCTGTGAACTCTTCCTTAGCATGCTTGTTATTTGCATTTGTACATATGTAGTAATTTTTATATATTGATTTTGTATCTTGTCACTTTGCTGAAAGTGTTAACCATTTCGAGAAGCTTTCTGGTGAGGTCTCTTTTGTACATTATCTGCAAACCAAAACAATTTGATTTTTCTTTCCTGTTTATATCTTTTAAGTTCCTTCCTTGAACTCATTTCTCCAGCCAGTGCTTTAAATACTATACTGAAAAGGAATGGCAATAGTGGCCATCCCTGCCTCCTTCCTGATTTTAACTCTAATATTACAAGTAAGCCTTTTTCATGTTGAGATATGTTCTTTCCAATCCTATTCTGAAGTTTCTAGAATCCCACAAAATAATGCCAACAGCAAGTGACCAAGCATTAAACGCAAGAGGCTATAGGAGACCTTTCAGATTCAGAGCATAACAACACCCTAGCCAGATTGTTTAATCACTGTGCTATGCTTTAACGTGTGTTGGTGTTTATGGTGAGGTTGCCAAACACAAATGTGACTAAAAAGGTGTTTGATGACTGACTACATCTCATAGAGTAAAACCAAGAAGCTAAGGAAAGGTGTGGGTGCTACATGGGTGCTGATTTTTAAGAAACACTGTCTTTATAGAAAGCCACAAAAAGTGGTTTAGCTAAAATTGAACCTATTATGTGATTTGGGATGAGAGGTAGCTTTTCTTGCCTTGGGGAACCCTCCAGATCCTATGATCCAAAATCCTATGAAACTAAGATGCTGACATTGACATGAACTCCACATATAATTCTAGGTAGTAAGCCTTGGTTCAAAGAAGTCCTGGATGAAATGTTCAAGTCCAGAACATCCCTAGATAACATTTCTCTCTTGCTGTAATTTGAAGGAACATTTGCTGTTTCTATTTCTTTGCCTCCCAAGCAGCCAACATTTTCCCTTCAAATTAGGCTTCCCCTCCCTCCTCAGTCTCTGATTGCTGTGTTTACCCTGCCTTATTTTGACTGCTTCTATTTCCATTTCATTTTGCACAGGAGGACCAACTTCTGTCCTGATGAATGAATCTCCTGAGGGAAGTCATCCATTTTTATAAATATTCTGAGAAGGTAATTTCCTGCTCAAAATAGAAATCTGACATTTTTGTCTATATGCCTGTATTTATGAGTTCACTTTAGCATGAAAGAATGTAAACAAGACACAGGGTCTTGAGTTTGGGTAAAGTAGAAAGGGGATAGAGAAGAAAATAAAGGACTGACAACAGGAGATGAGTTCCTGCCAGACATCTAAGTTCTATGTGCCATCTCTATTATCTAAATAAGCCCCAAATAAGAAACTCTTCTTACAAATAACAAATAACAAACAGTGTGTTCCTAAGAATGTTTACTTTTAAAAACTGAAGCTTAAATGATTTTCAGTGGCATTACTAAATTGTACATTGAACTGTGAGCATCAGGTGCCCACTTGCAACAGTCTGCCCTGAACTGTCTGATAGTGAGGAGAATGTGCAGCAGTTAATAATGATGGAAGGCACATGTGTCATCACCAAAGAACCAATCAGTGGCATCTCTGGGCATGTCTACCCCCAAAAAATTTCATGATGATACTCTAATATCATGTTTCTTACTAACATGCACAAGCCCTGCTCAAAATCAAGCAAAAACAAAAACCAAGCATGGATGTGGAAAGATATCATGAAGTCCTACTCCTAACTGAGGAGTCCTTGAAAACTGATGCCTACAGTGGGGAGGGCAAGTGGGGGTTGATTTATTCAGGGGTACAGCCCCTGACAGGCTACAGACATTCCAGTAGATGTTTTATACCTATGTACATAAACAGCAATCAGTGGAATTTTTATAAAGAACACATGACATTATGAAGTAATAGTAACAGGGGAAGTAACGTGGAAGGAAGGAAGGAGGAGATTGGGGTAGATTTGACCAAAACATATATGCTGTGTGACACTTTCCAATGATAAAAAAAAATTAAAGTCCAAACAGTCACCACCATCACCTGTCTCATGGAATATATGATCAAAGGATGGAACACAGTGCATACATTACCACCCCAGGAACACAACTTGAAACAGAGAAGGCTCTGGAAATGATGCAATATCTAAACAGCTAAACTTATACAATGAAAGGAGGAAAGCATCTTCAACAAATGGTGCTGGCACAACTGGATGATGGTGTGTAGACTGCAGATAGACCCATGTCAATTGCCATGCACAAAACTTAGGTCCAAATGGATCAAAGACCTCAACATAAATCCAGCCACAATAAACCTCTTAGAAGAAAAAGTGGGAGGTACCCTTGAACAAATTGGTACAGGAGACCACTTCCTGAACATAACTCCAGTAGCACAGACACTGAGATTAACAATTAATAAATGGGACTTCCTCAAACTGAGAAGCTTCTGTAAGGCAAAGGACACAGTTAACAGGACCAAACAGCAGCCCACAGACTGGGAAAAGATTTTCACCAATCCCACAACTGAGAGAGGGCTGATCTCCAAAATATACAAAGAACTCAAGAAACTAGTCATCAAAACACTAAATAACCCTATTAAAAAGTAGGGTACAGAACTGAATAGAGTATTCTCAATAGAGGAATCCAAAATGGCTGAAAGACACTTAAGAAAGTGCTCAACATCCTTAGCCAACAGGTATATGCAAATCAAAAGAACTATAGCCCCTCAATTGAAGAATGGATAAAGAAGATGTGGTACATTTACACAATGGAATACTACTCATCGGGGGGGGGGGGGGGGGGGATGGAATCTTGAAATTCCCAAACAAATGGATGGAATTTGAAGAAACCATCCTGAGTGGGGTAACCCAGTCACAAAAAGGAGGAACATGGTATGTACTCACTCATATATGGATTTTAGACATAGAGCAAAGGATCACCAGCCTACAATTCACACTACCAGAGAAACTGGAATATAAGGAGGAACCTAAGAGATTCACACAAGGTCCCTTACAGAAAGGGAAACGGGCAAGATCCCCTGAGTATATTGGGAGCAGCAGAGTGAAAAGCAGTGAGTGGAGAGGGAGTTAAGAGAAAGAGAAGGTGAGGATAAGAGAACATGTGAGACCAGGAAGATTTAGTCAGGGGACGAATAGATGAGAGAGAGAAAAAAGATACCATAATAGAGGGAGCCATTATAGGTTTGAAGAGAAAAGTGACTCTAGAGAAATGTCCAGAGACCTATAAAGATGACCCCAAATAACAATCTAAGCAACAGTGGAGAGGCTACCTTAAATGCCCTTCCCTGATAATAAGATTGCTGACTAACATATCTGCCATCCTAGAACCTTCATGTAGTAGCTGTTGGAAACAGAAGCAGACACCCACAGCTTAACACTGAGCTGAACTCCTGGAATCCAGTTGCAGAGAGTGAGGAGTGATAAGAAAAGGGTCAAGACCAGGCTACAGAATACAGATACAACTGACCTGAACAAGGGGGAGCTCATGGACCCCCAGACTGATAGCTGGGAAACCAGCATTGGACCAACTCAGACCCCCTGAACATGGATCTCAGTAAGAAGGCCTGAATAGTCTAAAAGGTCTCTAGGAGCAGAACCAGGATGCACAAAAGGACTTTGGGAGCACATTCCCCTTGGAGGGATACTCCCTTAGCCTAGAGACAGGAGGGAGAGCTTAGTTCCAACTCCAAATGATTTGACAGATTTTGATGATCCCTCCTGAAAGGCATCACACTCCCTATGAAGTGGGTGGAGAATGGGACCGGATTGTGGGGGGGGGGAGTTGGGGGACATGGGAGGAAGGGAGGGGGAGGAAACTTGGATTAATATGTAAAATAAGAAAAATAATAAAAAAAAACCTAAAGAAAGGATCACTTCTTGTAATGTTTATCATTGCATCTATTCGATATTCAAGTAACTATTACAATAACTATTGTACTAATAGCTAAAGATAATATTGTGGTTCCAATAGACATATATACCATGAAGTCTAACAAACAAGTCTGACACAAGTTAACACTACATACAAAGACATGGTTAGAGATTATTATAACCCACATGACAAAACTATATACTATACCATGAAAACAGGCAACTGCAAAGCCAAACCTAGTGAAACCCCATACAAGTCTCTATAGAAAATCTGTTGAAGCAGCTCGCTGAACTTCATAGCAACAGACAAATCTAGACAGTTAAGTGGACACACTGCTGTCCTAAAAAGAGGGACACAGTATAGCAGAGGAACTAAAAGAAAGTCATGCTAGTATGCAGAGAGCAAGCGTGTGAGACAAAGGAGGTGAAGGTGTAGGCACAGTCAGGACCCCAGCTTGTGGGACCTGAGAAGTGCAGAAAGAAAAAACACATCTCAGTTCTCTCAACTACAATGAAGAGAACAGACAGTGCATGTATATAGCTCTGCTGGTAATGCTGGGTTTGGATTCATTTGAGCAAAGATGTTGCTCCACAGATGCTAATAAAAGCAGACAGAAATATTTATGAGCCGAAACAACAGGACTTGGATAAAGTGATGGCAAACACCCAAGGAGACACCCAAGAGGATTTGAAGGTTTCTGGCTTTTATGCGTGGGTGAATGGTGTCACTTTCTGGGCAAGAGGATTTGCAGGTTTCCGGCTTGTGTGTGAGAGTGAATGGTGTCACTCTCAGAGATAGAGTGTGGAGGGGGCAGACTGAGCTGACTGGCAGTGTGAGGCATTCAGGGTGTGTTGACTCTGGTGTCAACTGAGTTTGGGGCATCCAGATATGATGCATTCAAAGTAAATGGCTGTAGGTCCCAACTCTTTTCCTTTTCTCCTACCTCCTCTTCCTGGATATTTCAAGCATGCTTTCCAAGAATTCCAAATACCTTTTTATTCTGTAGTTTTCAGTTGCACCAGTCCTACTTTCAAACCCAGGTCTAAGCTTCCCCCTGCACATAGGAATCAAGTAACTTAGATCAGACATAAGACCATCTAGTCTTCAGTAACTCAAGGGATCTTCTGAGTACTTACACAGAATAACCTTGCACAAAAGGCTTAGACTTCAAATAGAATTCTCCCCTACTCTCTGAAGAGCAGTAACCAGGCAGGTGGTTTTCTCTTTTGGGGACTACAGTAGGGAACACCTGTGGTGCATTATTTCACACTTCATAAAGATCCTGTGGCTCTTCAAGGTCAACAGCAAACAGCATATGCCTAGATGTCTGTAAAAGCCTTTGCCCTTGAACTAACAGAACTCTTTTCCACATCAAAATGGTCAAAAAACTGGGCTGATGTGGGGAGGTGGATCAGCAGATAAAGCTCTTTGTGGTGGCACACAACCTATCTCATCTTGCCCCATGTGGTGGAAGGAGAGAACTCACTCCTGAAAATGGTTCTCTGGTCTCTACATGCATAACATGCTCTTGTCTGTCTGCCTGCCTGTCTATCTATCTGCCTATCTATTATCATCTATATCTATCCACCTATTTATTATCTATCTACCTATCTATCATCTATCTATCTATCTCTGTATTTCCTTTGAAAATTGTATGCTTAAGTTATTTGTTCACTTATAGACTGGATCGTGTGGGGGGGGGTGTTATGTGTGTGTATACATGTGTTTATGCAACTGTATGCACTGATACATGTGTGCAGAGACCAAAGGAGAATGTTTCATGTCCTCTTCTATAACTCTATTTGAATCTCTTGAGAAAGAATCTCTCATCATATTCTTTTGCTCAGTTAACAGCCAGTAAGTCTCCACAACTGCCACCCCTATCCCCGTAGTGGGAAAATGGGCAAGCATGGTCACTCACAGTTTTTTTCAAAGTAACAGGAGTCCAAACTCAGGTCCTCATGCTTGTGTGTGTGGCAAGTGCTCTTACCCACTGACTCATCACCCCAGCCATGAATGATTCTCAGGATGTTGAACTTTTGGTATCTTTATACATTCTTGATATCTGTCCCTGTGAGATAAAAAGTTAGCAAGGATTTTCTCTCATTCTAGGGACTGTCTCTTCATACTACTGATGGTTTCCTTTGTTTTGCTGCAGATTTTTAATTTCTGCAATCTCATTTGTCAACTCTTGGTACAATTTTCTGTATCAGTAACACTTTCAAAGAGAAGGAATTCATCAATTAGAACCCTTTCAGGAATCATCCCCATAGTCATTGTAACCAACCGTTTACAAAGTTATGAACTGCTCGCGGTGCTAGTGAAGTATCATCATCCACTCACACAATAATACATATTCATTGAAAACATTTACCACGTGTATAGTCTATCTGCTAGGCTATGTGCTATGCTTGTCTTTCACTTCTCTATAAAAATAAAAAAAGAAATGTGGTGCTCAGGGTGAGTAGGATATAACACAACAATCAAAACAATGATCTATTTGTGTGAAATAGTCTCTCCTCATTTATTTTAATTCTATCAAAAGGACTCTCATCTGGGCACTTTGCAATAAAGGGCCCAGAAGGACATTTATTCCACCTTCTATATAATGGTGATTGCCAAGACACTAGCAAAAAAAAAGCTAAAAACTACTAACAAGGTTTGATTCTAATGAAATAGAAGACAACTCTCAACTAAAAATTTGCACTTAACACACAAATTATAGATGATTAGTCTGGAAAGAAGAAAACCAGGCATGTAACTCTCTCACAAATAAATTTAATAAACAAGATTTCTGATTAAGAGGGAGTTGTAGACTGAGGAGGATCAAGTAGGACACGTGAGGCTGGACAAATGGGGAATGAAGGGAAGAACCCATGTAATATATTCTCAGAAATGCAGTGCATTGAGGCAGACACACTAAAAGCTCCCCTGGTAAATCATCCCATCCCTGGGTTAATCTTAATCCACTTAGGATCTGAAATCCATCAGTGGTGCAGAGTCACTGAGATGTTTGAAGTAGGGGGCATAAACAGATTTTCATTTTGAAAATACTGCTCAAACACTAGAGTGGAAATGATACCGTTGAATGACAATAAAAAAATTTTCAGAAACATTTCTGAGCATTATCAAAGCAGAGAGTTTTTTATTTTTAGTTTGAGATTTTTTTATTTTTTCTTATTTTACATATCAATACCAGCTCCCTCTCTCTCCCATCCTCCCATGTCCTCCGAACCCCCCTCCCATCCCATTCTCCACCCACTCCACAGGGAGGGTGAGACCTTCCAGGAGGGACCATCAAAATCTGCCAAGTCATTTGGAGTAGGCCCTAGGCCCTCCCTCCTGTCTCTAGGTTAAGGGAGCATCACTCCATGGGGAATGTGCTCCCAAAGTCCTTTCATGCACCAGGGATACATCCTGGTTTCACTGTCAGAGGTCCCGTAGATTGCACAGGCCCTCCAACAGAGATCCACGTTCAGGGGGTCTGAGTCAGTACAGTGCTGGATTCCCAGCTATCAGTCTGGGGCTCCATGAGCTCCCCCTTGTTCAGGACAGCTATCTCTGTGGGTCTCTGCAGCCTAGTCTTGACCCCTTTGCTCATCACTCCTCCCTCTCTGCAACTGGACTCCAGGAGTTGGGCTCAGTGTTAAGCTGTGGGTGTCTGCTTCTGACTTCATCAGCTACTAGATCAGGTCTCTAGCATGGCCTATAAGGTAGTTATCAATCTCGTTGTCCGGGAAGGGCATTTAAGGAAGCCTTTTTACTATTGCTCAGATTGTTAGTTGGGGTCATCCTCTCTGAGTTTTCTTTTTAGATCCCCACAGTACTTGTTCTTCCATCAAAACTTGAATCTGGAATTACCTTCTGTGACCTATTCCTTCTTCCTAATAGCCAACTGGAAGTGTCCTCACTTGGTGCCTTGCTGTGTGATTTCTATGATTAACCAAAGCTTAGAGCTCTCTACCCAGAAGCAAAGAAATATGCCAGCTGTACTGACTTAGCAATATACCATTTTCATCTGTCTTTTTGAGGCATTAGAAACAGGGCATAGTCTTAATTTTACCCTCAAGCAAAGATGAGCACAGACAGCACCTCACTGAGGTGAGACCAGGAACATCATCATGGCACGTGCAGGATCTGCATCTTACTGTATGCAAAGGTCATGAAAGCAGATGAACATTGTGGTGATAACAGAACAGTGAGAAGTATCAGTCTTCACTGCCCCTCACTCTGGTTCTCATAGCTAGCTCCATGTGGGCTGAGTCCAGCTGGGCAGCTTTCTAGGGAAAAGTCATACAGATAGATGACAACTGGGTGTAGAGTATTATGAAGACCTGACTCTTCCAAAATGATACTTATGTGCCTGGCATTCCACCTGGAATAACCAGAACCAATGGTGTAGAAGACTCTCCCACCCCTTACCACATAATTTCTCCAAATGTGTTGTTTGAGCATCCATGAAACCTGGGAGCCACAGGACAATTGTCTCCCCTAGGAAGAAGTATTCTAAGAAACCAGAGTGGAAGATGTGAGGTTTCCTATATCCTAACTCTGGAAGATGTTCCAGATCAGTCTGCTTGTACTCGATTGGTTGAAAAGAGGTAGGCAAGACTCAGTATAGAAAGGACAGAACAAGGGCAGAGATGATATAAATAGCAAATTTGAGTCACTGGGACAGAGATGTCTGCAAAAATTAGATAACACACTATGGAAAATAAGAAGCATTGACAGGTGGCAAATGTCCATTAGGAATGACTTTCTTAAACCCAAACCCACAGAATATCCCCTGAGATTAAAAAGATGGCCAAACACTAAAAATGGCATTATTCAAAAGGCAACACTTACATAAAATTGACTGAGCTATAAAATAGATCTATGGTCACTTCTAATTATTCACACTTACCAACACTAACAAAATGTTTTAAAATCATGGGAAGCAATATCCCTGACTGTGAAATATAATTATAGTACTATCTTACAAAGAAGCTAATCCTTTAAATGAGAAATGTCAGAAAACTAATATCACAAAATTTTGGAATAACAGCTCTCTTCCATATATATTTTATACATATTCCTTCTCTTCTGAAACAGAAGTTGGAAAAAATGACTAAGAAGTTACTTAGAATGTCTTCAAAAGTACATTGAAGCCATTCATTAATTATTCTACACAATGTTCTCTTGAGGAAAATAATGATAATTATCTATTATTATGGAGAGCAATAATGAGCTTCTGAAGATCAGCTTGTCCAATTGCATGCCCAAAGAGGATATGCAAACAGTTGTTCTCTGAAGCATTCCAGACTCAACTCTCCCTATTTCAGCGTGAGAAGTCTGCACATTGCCAGCCAAGTCATCTGTCCACTCTGAAATGGCATTATCTTGTAAACACTAAAGTTAGCATGTTGAGATAATCATTTACTAATGGTATAGATAGATCTCTGTTTGCTCTACTTAGCCCTACCCCCTAAAAGATACACAAGAAAGCTCCAGAAAATGAAACAACTTGTTTTATTTATAAGAAACAAGTCACTATTTCACTCAGGAGAAGAAAGAATACAAACCTATAATTATGTTATATATTTTAGTTGCTCTGAGCATACATTAAAGATAGTCATAAAGCAGTGTTTTAGTAGCATGTTATGACCAATTAACATACTCAGACCCAGAACAAAGTGTGTGGTGGGTCCTTTCTGACTCAATACATCTGGCCTGGCCACACTATCATTTCTCTTTTCCTTTTCTATTAGCTCCAAAAAGGGAAATGCTGTGGAAATCACAGTGGCTAAAAGCATGGACCATTTCACAAATAAAAAGGGGCTTTTATGAACAAGTCTGTATTATTCAAAAAAAACCAACTGATTCTGCCATGTTAATTGACTTGAATTTATTCCGCTGAAATTAGATCACTTTTCCATGCTAAGCTATTCTGAATCTAAGCATATCACATACTGATTTCCTGAGACTATGAAAGTAGCCTATCAGAATTAATTAGCAAATTAAGAGACTTGTACTGAATTTTTCTTGGTAGAGGAAATAAAATTGTATCTACAGAGTGTGAAAACAGTTTTCAAAATAGAATGGCTGTAAAAGAAAACACAGAGGGGCCGAGTGTGACCCATTCTGTTCACCGCAGTGTTGCAGCCTGTCTCACAGAAAGCTTGTTAGTTTGAGGAAGAGGTCCAGAGTAGAAATAACTTGATGTTTTCTGTGAGTATGGACACAGTCTCACAAGTAAACTCTTTGAGGGAAATGAAAAGACAAGTGGACAGAACAGGCATGACTCAAAGTGGGCAGCTGGAACTAAAGCAGTGGCCCTAGCCCTGGCTGCTCAAGGATGCTGTGGGAGCTGTGAAGATTACAAGGCTCTGATGTCCGCATCTAGTCCATCTTGCGTATGGCCCGCACAACAGGGTTTTTAGTTTCCAGGAGCTTGGGTGTACACTCAGGTTTGAAACCATTGATTTAAAGACTAGCTGTGGTCAACTTGGCTAACTCGGGACAAAACCACTGACTCTCCAAAGTCAAACAGAAAATAAGTTTTTTGGCATTTCGGCACAATAAATGCTCACACAATCTCCTCTTATATAGCACAACTGAAAAAATAATTACAATATTTTCGAAATATTTTTCTGGGACTATGAAGATTATTCTATGATAAAGAGAACTTACTGCTTTTACGGAGGATGCAGGATCAGTCCCCAACATCTACATGGTAGCTCACAACTACAGGCAAAATGCAAGCATAAAATAAAATCTTTTTTAAGAGACAAAAACCTCAGCATTTTGTATAGTGGAACTATAACAAACAGCAAAGAAGTTAGCATTTAAACACAAAAGAGCTCTTTCTGAGAGTCCGGTGATTAATACACGTCTTCATTTTATTATCTATGCTGTATCTGTTTCTGGTCTACACTGTTATGTACATTATGAGCATTTATGTGTGTGTGTTCTATATTTCATGACTGTCTGAGGAGGAAGAGAGGAAACCTGTCCAGCAGTTTACAAGCTAACATACAACAGAGCTCTGGCTCACTGACATCGCCTGCACTGTAACGTCCTTGCCGCTAAGCTTCAGTAGCCACAATAATTGCTGCAGTGTAGATGACAAAGTTGAGATCTACAGGAGTACATGTCAAATGCATGAACAAGTGACTGCACGCTTCATGTGTGGACAGTGCAGCACCCTCAATCAGTAGCATCTGATGCCCGTTCCTCTGCTTACTGTCTTTGATCTTAAATAGCCTAAGCCTTTCCATCAGGCTCTGTGCATAACGTACTCTGGTAATTAAACTACCTCAGAGGTTTAGTTTTAGACTAGTATAGAATTTTTGTTTCTTCAGTGTAAACCCTTAGAATCAACTGGAGGGATTTGATTGCTAATTCAGTGGGGCATACTTATCCCAAAGAATCAAGAGATGGACAGGCAGAAGGGTATTTAAAGGGGGGAACAGATGGAAGGCTAAAGAAAGGGGAGGAGCCAGGTAAGGATGTGGAAGGTGGAGGTAAAAGTGGAAAGAGTAGACGGGAGGACAGGTGGATGGATGTAGAGAGGACAGGTGCAAGGGTGTGTGTACTTTTCATCTTTACATTCCTTAAACCTCAAGAACTAAGAAGCTTGAATCAAAGTCAAGAAAATGAAAAGTAAGACTCATCACACAGCGGCCAGAGTGATGGCTCAGCAAAGAAAGAAACCTACCGATTCTGACATATGACTTTGATCCTGAGGGTTCACATGACAGGAGGAGAGAACAAATTCCCACAAGTTGCTATGACCTCATGTATGTCCTGTGTCAAATGTGCATGATACTCCAAAAATAAATAAGTAAAAACATAATAATTTTTAAAGATTTGTCACTTAAGTAGATCCACCCACATGAAAATGGACAGACATAACTTGTAAACTGTACGCATTCACAATAAATGCTGATACAAATTAATGATATAAATATGAGATTGCTTATATTTAATAAGCAGGCAAGATTGGGGTGCATAAATAGGTATCCAAAATGTCTTCAAACTTTGAGAAACTGTTTTGGATTAGTTCAAAGGGAAAAGGCACCAGATGTGATGACCATTCAGGTGATTGTGAGACAGAGTAGGTTTACTGCCACCCACACTCCTAAGTAGCCCACGAGCTTTTGCTGGCAGCTCCATCCTACTGTTGACTCATCCAGAACTCAGTGCTAGTCAACACATCTAACACTTTTCAGCAGTCCTAACAGACTTGTGCCTGATACGATGCTCCTTCCATAGGGGGAAAAAACCAGCAAGCAGTGTGAGCTGTCTCAACCCCAACTCAGCCTGTCAACCTCAGTCCACTCTGCTTATCCTGTTAGAATGCTGTTTTGGATTTCAATTTTGAAATTTTTGACACAGCCACTCTGCTTGTAGCTTGGTTTTACCCCTGAGGTTGCCGTGAAACAGAACAACGAGGAAGGACAAACAGCTGAAGCACACTGTTTTCGAAAGATCAGATTCTGCTATATAGAAACATGTTAAGTTACACTGGATTCCAGATTATTGAGAGTTACCTTTAAATAAATGTATGTCGCTTTGTCTAAATATTTTCAGGTTTTGTTAGTAATTAAAGAAACTTCTGAGTGTTTACTTTGCTGTCAACCAGAAACTTATTTTCTTTTTTAATTTAAATTAAAAACAATCTTATTTTACGTACAGATCCCAGTTCCTTCTCCCTCCCATCCTCCCATGCCCACCACCAAACCCCCATCCCACCCTCCATCCACTCCCCAGAGAAGGTGAGGCCTCCCATGAGAGATCATCAAAGTCTGGCACATCATTTGGGGCAGGGCCTAGGCACCCCCACACATGTCTAGGCTGAGAGATTATCCCTTCATAGAGTCCATCCGTCCACTAAGGATGAATACTGGTTCTACTGTCAGAGGCCCCATAGACTGCCCAGGCCTCCTAACTGACATGCACGTTCAGGAGGGCTGCCTGATTAGAACCTATGCTGATTTCCCAGCTGTCAGACTGGGGTCAGTGTGCTTCTGCTTGCTCAGGTCAGCTGAACTTATTTTCTTTTGAGTATAAAGTCATTACTAAGGTATGGTGAGCCTCACAGGGTAATGAAGGCAGATGGTAGCCACAGGTCTATTACACCTACAGAGGCACAAAACTGTGAGTCAGTGCTCACTGGAGCACCTGCACTTCAACTCTGAGCCAACAGGGAAACATACCCATAAAGGCATCCCATGTAAAAGTCAGAACCCTAAGTTCCCCCTGCACGCAAGATTTCCCTTTCCCTCTCTATCCATCTGCCTGTCTGTCTGCCTGTGAGTCCCTTTACATAAGACAGGACATTAGCTGTGATAGATTTCACTCTCATGTAATGTTATTATGTTACATGGTATCTTCGTTAGGGTTTTCATTGTTGTGAAGAGACACCATGACCATGGCAACTCTTATAAAGGAAAATATTTCATTGTGGTGGCTTGCTTATAGTTCAGAGGTTTAGTCTACTATCATCATGGAGGGAAGCAAGGCAGCATGCACACAGACATGGTACTGGACTTGAGAGTCATTGCATCTTAATCCAAAAGAAACAGGAAGTGGACCATCTCAGTGGGCATGGCTTGAGCATATATGGGACCTCAAAGTCCACCTCCCCAGTGACACAAATCCTCCAACAAGACCACACCTAACTCCAACAAAGGCCTCACCTCCTAATAGTGTCACTTCCTATGGGGGGGCATTTTCTTTCCAACCTCCAGAGTAGTCAAACATCGTGAATTCATATACACATCATCCTCTCATAAGAAAAAAGTTAAACAATCCAATTTATAGATACCTAGAGTCTTTTCTATGGCTCCTTTATCACTCTGATATATAAGTTCCATAGCTACTAAATCAACAAAAAAATATTTATTTGCTGGTGGAAAAAAATCAGCAAATATCATAATTTTTCAAAAGGAAACCTCTCTCAAATAGTTATACCATCAACAAATCAGAACTACCTTCTATGGCATTAACTGCAGGGACATTCTAGAAAACTATCAAAGCTGTGTGGTTTCCTTACAGCTCATGGGTTAAAAGCATCATTCACTGAGGTGCTTCAACATGTTTCACCAGTATTTTCTCCACAGTGTGCTTCTGAAAAATAAGCATGGTTTCTACATTATATTCCACCTGTACAGAAGATCCTAGGTAGCATTGCCCAGACACTTTCTTTCCATTCCCCTTAAATTTGAAGGTGAATCCCACCTCCAGAATTCCATGTAAATTTTGATATAAACTTTTGTGTGCTCTCTCAGCATTCTTGTTATGTGATTTGATGGAGTTCAGTAAACTGTGGATGTTCTAAAGCAGCAATGCAAACAGTTCAGTATCACCACTAATAAGTGATTGGCTCAAAGAAGAATCCTCCATCCTAAAGAAAAAGCTCAAGTTTTATTTAAGAATAAAATTCACTGCAACTTACTTGGTATAAGACTAACACCCAGCCTCAGACATCTTCAGTATAATTGTTAGGTGATATATAATAATATATTGACATATAATATTGGTGAAATATATAGTAAAATTTTATATTGTTTTTAAAGCTCAACAAAAAACAAAGGCTGGAGAGATAGCAGCTTTTCCAAAGGACTCAGGTTTGTTACCAGGATGTACATGATGGCTCAAAACCTACTGGACCTCCAGTTCCAGGAGACCTGACAGCCTCTCCTGGCATCTGCAGGCTCCAGTCACACAAGTGTTACATAGACATATATACAGGCAAAACATCAGTGAGTGGAGAGGGAACTAGGAGAAAGAGAAGGGGAGGAGAGGAAAGCACATGGGACTAGGAAGATTGAGTCAGGAGAGGACTAGAAGACAGAAAAGAAAGAGAGAGGGAAAGGGGGCAGAGAGGGAGGGAGAGAGGGGCAGTAGGGAGGGAGAGAGAGAGAACATAAAGGAGGGAGCCATTATAGGATTGAAGAGAAAACTGAACCTAAAGAAATGTTCAGAGACCTACAAGACTGACTCCAATAACAATTTGAGCAACCATGGAAAGGCTACCATAAATGTCCTTCCCTGATAATGAGATCAATGACTAACTTATACACCGTCATAGAACCCTCATCTAGTACCTGTTGGAAACAGAAGCAAACACCCACAATTAATCACTGAGCAGAACTAGAATCCAGATGCAGAGAGGGAGGACAAGACCAGGCTGAAGAAACACACAGAGACAGCTGACCTGGAGCTAATGAACCCCCAGACTGATAGCTGGGAATCCAGCATGGGACTGACTCAGACCCCTTGAACATGGGTCTCAGCTAGAAGGTCTGAGCAGTCTACGGGACCTCAGACAGTGGAATCAGGATGTATCCCTGGTGCACAAAAGGACTTTCGGAGCACATTCCCCATGGAGAGATACTCCCTTAACCTAGAGGCAGGAGGGAGGGCCTAGTCCCTACTCCAAATGACTTGACAGATTTAGATGACCCCTCCTGGATGGCATCACCCTACATGGGGAATGTGGGGGGAGGGGAGGGTGGTCAGGGTGCATGGGGGGTGGAAAGAGAGGGAAAGAGGGAGGGAGGGAGAGAGGGAGAGGGAACTGGGATCGATATGTAAAGTAAAAATAAAAAAATTTTTAAAATAATAAAATGCCTATATTAGAAAAAAGTAAGATAAAAATCAAATTTTACATCAACAAAAACCAAACTGACATCTTGACAGCAAAAGTTTGACAACTATCACAAGAGGAGAATGGCCAATGCAAGAGTGAAACCTGGGGGGAAAAAAATGGATCCTCTCTGTTCATGGTGTTAAAATCCCAAGATCTTCGAGTATGACCAAAAGCCAAGTGAAGCACCAACTGGAAGATTTCAGAGCCTCCTGTTCCTCAGAGACCACTCCTTAATACTTAATATCAAGCATCTGCAATTCAAGTGTAATTAAAAGTGAAGAAAATGTTATATGTTTCTTAAAGTGCCAAATCCAAAAATACCCATTCATCAATTCATTGCATAGATCAAACACTTAACTTATGAAAATAATCTTATGTTTCTTAAGGAGTCAATGGTAGTTATTGTGAAAGTATGGTCTCCCAATATTTAGAAGTTTCTTTATTGGCTACTGATTGCCCAAGCATTGTTTGCTCCAAACACACTCCCTAGCCATACCCACAACAAAATGCCAAACCTAAAAGCAGCTTTCATATTTTTGTCTTTCTGTACTCTATAACATTCAGCTTATAATCTTTAACATATTTATTGAATTGAACTGGCAATAAATATAAAAGCTTTAATGGTTAATTCTTTAGTTGGTTATGCCTCTATCTGAAATTCTAACTGGCTATTTATAAAAACCATTTTCAAAATTAAAATGAAGCAAAAAGTAGAAACAATCAACAATAATGAAATATTTTTATTGGACTCTTACAAAATGAAAAATAATCATTATCTTTTTTTTAAGTGTCATGATCTTGAAGGGCAGTATTTTTCACAAAATTATAAAAGTAAGGCCTACTAATTATGTTGGAAATATTACTCATGATATTGTTCCAGAGAGAGAACTCTGCATTGACTATTATAAAACTATAGCTATTCTATTCCCTAAAATGTGGTGGTAGGAGATTAGTAAGCACATTTTTAAATTTTAATTTAAAAAGGTAAAGAACTATCCCACAATGTTGGAAACTCTCAAAGTCACAAACAAAGGTTGAGAATCAGTCTTACACCTCCAACACACACATGCAAAGGAGCCAGAATTCATTTTCAAGAGTGGGCTGCCGTCCAAAAATATATCATTGTTCCTAAGTTGCTATTTGTGGTGGTTTTTTTAATTAATCTGCCTCTTCTGTGAACACTGAACTTTAAATGCTAATAGAAAGAAATAGTCATATCCTGTGATTCTATGACTAACTCTTAAGGTTCACTTGACAGAAGACATAGCCTGACTCAGGGACACCCTCAAAGACCTGACCTATGATGATCCCTTTAATTTGGAGGATTGTTATTTGTTAATCAGTACACTGACTCCTCTTTTCTAGGACATTAACCCTCCCTCTTTCACCGTACTAACCTCTTCTTCTAGTGTACCGACTTTGCTCTTCCATTACACTGACTCCCTCTCCCAGTGCACTGGTTTCCCCCTTTGAGGTTCCTTCTTCACTTAATATAATTCAATTGGGGTTTCTTTTAAGTACTTCAGTAGACAAAGGAGCCTTTAAAGACATTAATACATTCTTTATGTGCAGTTGACAAATCTAGTTTTTCAAATAAAGTCTAACTTGGGACTAAGAACTGTGAAACACTGACTAAGAGAGTGTCAGGGCATTATTAAATAGAATGTTGTTGTATGGCTTTGCTGAGCTATAAATATATAATGCCACTTTATAGCTTTACACCATTAGCAGAATCAAGTTCCCAGAAAATGCCCCCAAAAGAACTATGTTTCTCTGGTTAAATAAACCAATAATTATGGAAGAAGGAGAAATGGCAAGAAATTCACTTCAATCATAACAGACAGCTAGAGTATGAGGAGGTAGGGACTCCATGATGTTGACTCCTCTACTGTGGTATTTTGTATCCATTACCCTCCAACAGTTTTTCTACAGAATCCCAGTATCTCTCACCATCTCATCATGGTGGCTGAACTTGAGATGCTGAATAGGTACTCAGATCTCTCAATTCTTCACTTTTGACTCTAAGAAATGAAGACAGAACACAATAGGAACACTCAACAGTAGATGCTCCTAGGTTCCTCTAGATTTACATATGTTCTGTTGATCTTGCTGTCTAGCACTTTCTGGAACATTTTACTCAGCTACAAGTATAGAGTTGTAAGTTCCATATATCTAGGACACTCAACAATTCCTGTCATGGTGGAACTTGGAAATTGGTTCAAATTCCCAGGAAATCACTAAGGGATCTATGTGGAGGTGAAGTAACTACCAAATGCGTAAGGGCTAGTACAAATAGCAAAGAAATCCACACCCTTTTGATTAGGAGTTACATAAGAGTTGTTCACTTTTCAAATTCAGATAAACTATGGAATAACTATGAATATAGAAAAGATGCTTTTTTTTTCTAAGTGCTGATGGAGCAAGCCGAATGTTGTTGGGACTCCAGAGAGAAAAATTAGTTTCCCCAAAGTATACAAATTCTTTTTGACTGCCCTCCAATGTGTTATGTTTCTTCTAACCTTACTTGAAGAGAATAGCATAGAACCAAGAAATATGACTGTTACACTTGATAAATAAAGGCCTCTGTGCCGCAGGAAGAACATATAGGGTAAGCAACTCAATCTTACTGGAGGTGAAGAATAGACAATTTCAAATTTCCACTAAACAAGTTTACTGACTGCCCATCTTGTATCACACACTTTGCTGCTAGCGCCAGAAACCTACTAATGAAAATCAACAGAGTTCATTATAGAGGTAAATACAATTATGCTATGGAAATACATGTATTACAATGTACTTTATAAGGAAAGGACAATTCTTTAAAATCAAAGAGGGTCTTCTCTGAGTAGGCAACATGTGAGCTAGTCTGGAGGAATTAATAGAAGACAAGTAGTAGAGAGGACATAAGATCATAGTATTCAACTAACTTGTCTCTTTTGCCATGAGCTTCAAATGAAGCATAGACAATTTGGAAGTCTTAAGAAGACTCACTTAAGATCTGTTTTGAAATATACAATAGGTTGAAAGCAGGATGCACATAAAAGAAGAAATCAAGATTCTTCCAGGTTCATGTTCAGCTATCTTTCCTAGGCATCCCAGACCCACAATTTTAGAGCAGAATATTGCTTATTTTTATTGATTATTGAGGTAACATGTTATGAATTTGGATTTGAAGAGCTAATAAATTTTTTTGTTTGGTTTTTCAATACAGGGTTTCTCTTTATTGCTTTGGAGCCTGTCTTAGAACTAGCTCTGTAGACCAGGATGGCCTCGAACTCACAGATATCTGCCTACCTCTGCCTCTTAAGTGCTAGGATTAGTGTAAAAAACACTCTAGGCAGGGTAAACATAAGTAAAAAGCTAAGGGAAAAGATGTGGCTTTTATGAAAAGTTAACTATGGAAAGAGCTTAAAAAGTATGATGAGGGGCATTAGCAAAACTGGATCAAGTTACAAACAGCATGAAGGATCATGGTGACAAGACTGCACTTGAGCCAACATCAGTAAAACCCACCATTTCTTGATGTCTGTCTTCTGTCTCAATCTCCATTTTGCAAACTATGGCCTGGGACCAGCCAAGCTCCAGGCCAATGGATTCCAGTCCTACTCTGGGAATAGGTGTAACAAGAAACTAGGCATCCAGTAGGCAAGAGGTCAGATAGGAGCCTATTAGCTGGGAAATAGAGTAAGGAAAGCATGTATACTCCATTATTCTACTGGGTGGGGCCTTTAGAATGAGCACAGCATTTATCTTCCCTGAGATTCTCTGTATAGAGCAGTAAGACCCCCTAATTCAAATGTCATCAACAAAGATGTTTAAAAGAGAGAAAGATGAAGTTCATGAAAAGAACTATTGAGTGAAGAGAAACAAGAAAACTTTCCTGCATAAATTTCCTGGTTTTAAGTATAAGAAAATCCACAATAGGTCTAAACTATATTGAGTCAAATGAAGAAAAACATGATCTTAAGAAAGGAGGTTTGAACAAAGATTTACCCACAGGTCAGTCTCAGGGTCTCCCTTACAGCATTAATCTCCCCATGTCTCATCCACTGTCAGTGCACTAAAGAGAGGCAAAGACACATGGATAGATTTTACTTCCAATCTTTGCAAGACAGATTCAATCACTGTTTACTTACATAAACCTATCTTATAAATCTGTTATTCTAATTACTGTTTTTATATTTGGGGAAATTTTTTAGGGCAGCTTTTCTACTGGCCATGTTTTTAAATTTTATTTTGGTCAGCACTTGGGTGCCTTCCATCTAGTCTTTGATGCTATAAAATGAAATGAAACTTGTCAGATCCAATGACAATCTCTGTGCTAACCACCCAAAGTATACCATGGGTTGTTTTGTGCTATTAACAGCTGCTGCCTCCTTTGGGGAGAAATCTCTCCAGTTCCACAAAACCACATGGTGGTTGAAAAGTCCTTAACATTGGTACTTTTATCATAAAATTGCCTTGTTTCATTTAGATAAACATTTCACCCATTCTAGCTATTCATTTACCCTCAAACAATATTTGCTAAGTACCTGCTAAAGGAGCTGGTTAACTGTTTATATTTAGGTGCATGATGTTTAAACACACCCCTACTGGAATGGCTGGCTTCATGATTCTAGATATAGGTGACCATATGTAAATTTTCCAGCAACCAATCTATTACCTAATGTTTCAGTTGTGTCCAATTCAAAACTTCCTTGCACATCCAAAGTTTACTGAATTCTAGCAAACCATGTAACAAGATATTAGAAGGCTTGTCACGTTTTGGCTAAAAATTACAAAAGAGAAACAAAACCTCCAGAAATTTCTTTAACAACAAAACTGGTAAGAGCCCAATGTTTCCAGAATTCCTCATTTTTCCCACCTCCTATGTGATAAAAGGAATCAATTTTAAGGAGAGAAGCCCAATTACTCAAAACCTCAGCAAGCAATGGCAGGTGAATTAAACATTTAGAAAGCTCATGCAAATTTGACAGCATCTCTTTGTAAGTAAATCTTGGCTCAGGAGTAAAGAATTGTAAGAAATGTCTACTGAGCCAGGTGGTGGTGACACATACCTTTAATCCCAGCACTCAGGAGGCAGAGGCAGGTGGATCTCAGTGAGTTTGATGCCAGTCTGGTCTACAAAACCAGGACAGCCAGGACTATTACACAGAGAAAACTTGTCTCAAAAAAAAGAAAGAAAGAAAGAAGGAAGGAAGGAAGGAAGGAAGGAAGGAAGGAAGGAAGGAAGAAAAGAAGGAAGAAAAATGTTAATGGTAACTCTACTCCAAATTAGTAGTTAGTTAATGACTGATTAGTTCATGTTGCTAAATGGACTTTAAATTAAAACTCACACATAACACATCACACAAGAATCCATTAGAAAGTATATGGCATAAATTTCTATTCTTTCAACAGACAACACACAGGCACATTATATACGAATGGGTACCATAGTTTCTGTAAGAGTGAGTCAGTTATTTCCAGCCTGAGTTGTTACAAAGTAAGCTCAACTTCCTCAATTCATTGTCTTACTTTCTGTCTCACCCTGTGATTTCTTCCATACCCATCTTTCTTCCTCTTTTCCTTAATGCATGGGGTAGCTCACAGCCTCTATCAACAAGCTAAAAACATACAAGTACCATGTCCTTAGATTTCCAGAAGCATGTCCTAAATAATCCTCTTTCCTGTATAAATTTCCCAACCTCTGCTACTTTGTCATAGCAACAGAAAAGACTAAAGCACTCACAGGTCTTTACTCTTTAGTCATTCTTTTTGTTCATGAAGGTGTAAGCCCAAGACCTCCACTAACCACTTTAGTCACAAGTGACATCTTTCCTCTCTGAACTCTGGAAGTACTTCCTTGGCATTTTTTTGGTGTCATGAACAAAATAACCTATACTTGGACATGTAATACCCTGCCAGTAACTTCATCCCCCATGTGAATAAATTGATCAATGCCCTTGGAAATACACATAAGAGCAGCTGTCTTCTTCTGAATTTTTCTGATAATATTAAGATATATATTCTATCTCTCTATTAGAAATGTAAACCTTGAACACATGAATAGCATATCATAGTTATGTTAAAAAAAATCTCTACAGTTACTGGTACATGTACTGATAAGAGCTTGTATTCATAGATATTGGTGATAATCAAACCAAAGATATATCACAGGTTCTTTTTTCTTTTGAGATAGGGACTTTCTATGTAGTTCTGAAGGTCCTGGAGCTCTCTTTATGTAGACCAGGCTGACCTCCATTTCACAGAGATCACTCCTGGCCGAGTGCTGGAAATAAAGGCAAGCACTACCATACCCAATTCAATTGTTCTTTATTATATTTTTAAGTGGCTTTGTTTTAAGTAGCTCCTAAAACCAAAATTGTACACGCCAATAAGACAGGAGATCCAATAGAGCCTTCCAGAGCAAAGGACATTTTATTCCTGTGACAGTTTGGACATCACACAGTCACTGTCCACATAAGTCTATAGAGCACCTGATAGTTTCATTAATTCATTTTAAATGTACTAAGCAGACTTGAGACAGGCAAAGACAGAATCATCTACAATTAGACAATAATCTGTTTAATAATAGTATGAAATAAACACTATTGCCCTTTACTAGCAAAAGAGACTGGGCCAAACAAGAAAGATTAAATGGCTGTCCTATAGTTCCACAGTACAGTGGTTTGAATGAGAATGGCCTCTATGTGTTCATGTTTGAATGGTTGGTCTCCAGTTGGTGCATCAATTTGGGAAGGATCAGGAAGTGTGGCCTTGTGGGAAATATTTCACTAGGAATGGGCTCTGAGGTTTCAGAAGCCCAAACCAGGCCCTCTCTCTATCTGCTACCTATGGATCATGATGTAAAAGGTCTCAGCACCATGCCTATCTGCTCCCCACCATGGTAATAATAAACTAATCCTCTGAAACTGTAAGCAAGACCCCAGTTAAATTTTTTTCTTTTATAAGAGTTGCCTTGGTCATGGTATCTCCTCACTGAATAAGAACAGTGACTAGCACATGAAGTGAATGAATGGTAAAAGCAGGCTTTGAATCCAGGTACCTGCCTAGAGACCATATGATCATAGCTATCATATTAGGATCTGTTCTGTCAAATAATTTCAACTCACCCTTTTGCTTTTCAACCCTTCAGAAAAAAATTACATAATAAAACAAATAATCAACAGATTATGTACCAAATACCAATAACAAGTATCTAAAGAGGCACTTCCTTGTAATGAATTGCACCCAAGGATTTATGAAATCAAAGGAAAATACTGATGGTATGAGAATAGTGAGTTGGGCTAGAGGTATGGCTCAGAGACAGAATGATTACCTAGCATGTAAAAGGGTTACTTTCTCATTCTGTCTAAATAAAATGCAAGAAAGATCTCTTGTGCTCCTAAATAGTCTGATCCCTAAAATTAATAATAATCTTACTGTGACATTTTGGACCTCAAGTGGCCTCCAGAGGCCCATGTGTCATCAGTTTGGTCACCAGGACAACTCTGAGAGATGGTGAGTCTTTTAGAAGGTAGACCTAGAGAAGTCATTATCTCACTGGATGAATTCTTCCAGGAGGCATTGTGCTGACCTTTTCTCCATCTCCTTTTTGCTTCCTAACCATGACGTGAATAGTTTGCTTTCTGTGTGCTTCCCTCACTTACCAGAGACAAAAAAACAGTAAGTGCCCTCAGCTGTGACTGGAACTGCTAAGCAAGGCACAAATAAAACTTTTCTCCTTACAAGTTCATTGTTGTAGGTATATTATAGTGAGGGGAAGTAAATATAATATACTACTTACTTACTTAATAGCCTAAGCTCAAGAAGACCCCCATGCCAGAAGTGGGCACTAGCAAGTATACAATCCCTGAGATGTGTCTAGTGTACAAAAGATCCCCAAAGTCCATTCTTAATAAGAAAAGAAGGAGGTCAGGGATGCTTCTTATTGCGGAAGGCAATGGTTAATGCAGAGTCATTATAGTTCAAAGTGTTCTGAATAAGCAACTCTGAATGCTTAGCCTCAGCAGGGACATCTACATCAACCCTGCTGCACTGCAAGGCTCAGGCAATACTGAAAAGGGAAAATGAATAATGTTAGGGCCATATGAAAGGGAAGAATGCTATAATATTTTGTACTCAGACCTGACATGACTAGTGCACACACATGAACTCATAGCAGCTATGGCAACCTGCATAAGACTTGTACAAGAGCAAGCCAGTTAAAAATTCTAGGATGGGGATAAAGGGACCTACAGAGGCATCACCTATAGCTAAAATGCCACTGGCAGTTGATGGTTGTTGGGGGAGGAAGAGTTGTTTTTCTTTCCATGTACGGACACTGGTAGATTCCTGACTCCCAGTTCATGATCCCCTATCCACGCACATATGGGTAGCGCTGATTGAGTTCCGTGTTAAAACATTTCTTTAAAAAATAATTAATTTATTAAAAGTAAAGAAGGAAATAGGACATGAGAAATTACGTATGCAAAAAAACCAATCCCGACACACAGCAATAGACAGCCTAAACCAACCCAGAGACACAGCAATGGAAGCCTAAAAGTCAAAGTTTCCCAAGGGAATATATTCCAGTGGTCAGGAAATGAAGACTGGCCATCCTAGTCAAGACAAAAGAACCTGAGAAGTGAGCTGATCAGAGACACTCAACGATGGTTGCTTGCATCCCAGGTCAGTATTGCTCTTATGCCCAAAAAGCAGTGGAAGAGAAGCCTCCACAATTTCTCACCTCCAAGGCTCAGGGAACTACCATCAATTAGGGTCAGAAGTGCATTGCCAAAAACACATCCAAACAGAAGTCTGTGACAATGGCCAACAACAAGACGAAACAACAAACAATTGTTTTAGCTCCCAAGTACATAAAGAAACTATAGAGGGAAACTGAAGAGGAACTAGTAACAAACTACTTTAAAAAATAAAGGGTACAGTTACAAAGTTAGTCAGTCAACAGAATACTATTAGAAATAATGGATTTTAGACATAGAGCAAAGGATCACCAGCCTATAATTCACACTGCCAGAGAAACTAAGATACAAGGAGGATTCTAAGAGATTCATACAAGGTCCCTCACAGTCATGAAAGGGACAAGATCTCTTGAGCATATGGGGGGGGGCAGTGAGTGGAGAGGGATCTAGGAGAAAGAGAAGGAGAGGAGAGGGAAGCACATGGGACTAGAAAGATTGAATCAGAAGAGGAAGAGACAAGAGCGAGAGAGAGAGAGAGAGAGAGAGAGAGAGAGAGAGAGAGAGAGAGAGAGAGAGACCATAAAAGAGGGAGCCAGAGAAAACTGACTCTAGAGAAATGTCCAGAGACCTAAAAGACTGACCCCAACTAACAATTTGAGCAACAGTGGAAAGGTTACCATAAATGCCCTTCCCTGATAATGAGATTGATGACTAACTTATACACCATCATAGATGCCTCATCTAGTAGCTGATAGAAACAGACACAGACACCCACAGCTAAACACTGAGCCGAACTGGAATCCAGACACAGACAGGGAGGACAAGACCAGGCTACAGAAACACACAGAGACAGCTGACCTGAACAAGGAGGAGCTAATGGGCTCCCAGACTGGGTATCCAGAATTGAACCCACTCAGACCCCCTGAATGTGGGTCTCAGTTAGAAGGCCTGGGCAGGCTAAGGGACTCTGACAGTGGAACTAGGATGTATCCCTAGTGCACAAAAGGACTTTGGGAGCACATTCCCCATGAAGGGAGGCAGGAGGGAGGGCCAAGTCCCTACTCCAAATGGACTTGACAGATTTAGATGACCCCTCCTGAAAGGCATCACCCTACATGTGGAGTGGGGAAGGGGAAGGGGATGGGAGGGTGGTCGGAGGACATGGGGGGGGAGAGAGGGAACTGGGATCGATATGTAAAATAAGAAAAAAATAAAGTAAAATAATTAAAAACAAAACAAAGAAATAAACAGACCTTAACTCGTGCCTGTGACTATTATGATTGATAAATGGTTTTTCTAAAAAGTGAGGGTGGTGTGACAAATGAATCCATGGATTAAACATTATGTTTAAATGAATTAATTTTACTGGAAAAACATGTCCAAAATCTACTCCTAAAGCCTATAACAAGCTTTACAGTCAATGTGTCAGGATATATTAGAATCTCAGAGTTCAGAAGAAGAAACATAAACATGGCCATGTTCTCAGTCACATTATTAGGACTAAGGATAAGCTTCTGCAATGGCAATGGTGTGATTTCCATGAAAAGGAATCTTATTTTCTAAACCAGTCATGGTTTGGCTTGATTGATGTTGTACATGCTTGCTTTTTTAAGGCTTGTTTTTACTTCTAACTGTTTGTATGTGTGTTGTTACTGTATGAGTGCATGTGAATTCAGTGCCTACAGAGACCTGAAAGAGTGCTTCCCCCGAGCTGGAATTTGGGTAGTTGTGAGCTGCCCAACCTCACTGAGTTCTAAACTGTGGTCCTCTGCAAGAGCAGTGTGTGCTCCTAACTACTGAGCCTTCAAAGCAGAGTTAGATGAGCCAGAAAGCAAATTCCCAGCTCTCTGAAAATGGTACATAGCAATAGTTCATGAACCTGAGGAGTCATTTAACTATCACAAATAACTCAAAAATATCAAGAAAACATACCAAGTAATAACTAAAGCTACAATATTAATGTTCCTTGACAATCCATGTCTCTTCATATATATATATATATATATATATATATATATATATATATATAATTCTCCTGCCTAGTGATACATGAAATGTATTAATTTCTGCATTAAGTGTTTCTTTTACCCACAGATATATACAAAGTACAATTATGCTTTTAGAAGTCTGTAACCATGCTGAGAAGATATGGATGATGGGTAAAGTGTTTGCTGCAAAGCCATGGGAACATGAACACATATTTAATCCCAACACTACAGTGGCAGAGACAGGTGAATCCCAGGGGAACCCTGACTAATCACCCCCAGAGAAGTCAGTGAGATCCAGGTTCAGTGAGAGACACTGTCTCAAAACAATAATGTAGAAAGCAATAGAGCCAGACAGCAATGTTAGCCTCCACATACACACACACACACACACACACACTTAACACACATGCATTTGCATTAAGAATGTTTGAGAGTCCTAAAAATGAGTTCAATTGTGCTATTAGTTGGCCTAGGACTACTGGAGCATAGAATGTCTAGCTGTCTCTTTCTGGGAGACAGGATAGGAAAAAATGAAAGAAAAAAATACAAAGAAAAGTTGGGAGAAGTCAAAACAAAGTGAGGAATCAAGGAGAAAGGAGAAAATGGGAGGGGAGTAAGACAGGTAGAGAGAAAGGAATTGAGAAAGTTGGAAATGAAAGATGGTTTTTATCCAGTTACACTTTATGTGAACTACAAACAAAAAAAGAATGTAACCTAATTTTTAATTTGGTCGCTTGATTGTGGAGGAGGATTTATGTGGATTTATCTGAGCAGTTTTGTAAAGCTCACTATTTATATGTCAAAGAACAAGATGTCGTTTTAAGAATTATCATGTGTTGATTCATTCTTTCAAATCTACATAAGTGACAGAAACACTCAATAATAGAGAACTGAGAATAATCACTACTTAATTTGTAAAGCCACCTACTCTAAGTTCTTTATAGTCTTCTTTAAATATGCATCTCTCACTAACCAAAAAAAACAGTAGAAACTAAAATGCATAACTAAGTTTTTATGGTATATGCAAATTTTTCATTTGATGACAAAAATAATAGCAGTTGATTATAGCAGGTATGACAATAGATGCTCACGAAAAGGATTATAGTCATTAATTTTAATTAAACTATTCATTTTTTAATTAGAACAGCTTTCAGTAACTTAAATGAAGAAAAACATAAAGCAAAATAAAGTAAGATCTAGATACTAAATATTCAGATACTAGGAAGCACTGGTAAGGAACCAGGCCCCAGTCAGAATTTTCCACTCTTGAACAATGATGAGAGGACCTTACAAACTAAAATGAAATTCACTTAAATCTTTCTTATGAGTGGGAGATAATGGTGAAACCAGTGGGAAGAAAGGATGTTCAAATAGATGAGTCTGGTATTACACATAAATTTTCATTTGTGAGCATGTATGCACATGCATGTGGGCACATTCATGTGGGCACCCAGCGAGATGAGGAAACGGAGTCAGATCCCATGGAGCTGAGGTTACAGGTGATTGTGGGTCACTCGACATTTGGTGCTGGGAACGAAACTCCAAGCCCCTTAATGAGCACCAAGAGCTCTTAACCTTTGATCTGCCTTTCCAGCCCTGATAGTATACATACATTAATCTATAAGGTCAGTCTTACTTGTGAGGACTATGGTAGGTTACAGCCTGGGATCAAAGTTTTCTTAAACCCACAACTGAACAAAATTCTTATCTGAGACATAGTGTAATTGATTCCTCAGTCTCTATGTCCTCAGCTTCAGCACTGGGATAATGATATGTTTTCTATCACTGTATATTCGGGACAAGTTTCTATACATCTATATGCATGCCTATTCAGATGAGTAAGAGAAAAATAAGACTATAATAAACTGCAGTTACTATAACTAATAGCAATTAAATAAGCATATTTGTTAATAGCATGGGATAGTGCCACACCAGAGCAGGGAAAACATTCTATGAAATCCCAAAAGCACCAGCTTAGAACTCTAAGACTAAACTGGAATCCACCAAGTGGTTAAAGTGGGAAGCAATGTGTTATTCTAAACAAAGGGCATGGGCAAATAAATGCACAGGCCATGAAATCTCATAGGAGAATTGTGGGAAGCAAGTGGCAGGTATTACAGAATGGGATAAAACATAGATTTAGGAAATCACATTGTACATAGTAATTATATATATTCTTAGAGTACTTAAAACACAGTTCTGAAAAATATGAGTGTAGTAGGTCCTCATGAAACTTCAAATCCAGCACAGAAGACCAACACGTATCAGAAATTACAAGTAGGGGGCATTTTCAAGCTTACTTTGCACTGTGGAAAAGAACTAACATCTATAGGAAACAGTCCATGCAAAACATGGATCACAGAATTATCCACACTTGCAGAATAGTGAGCCTGGGAAAGGTTAAGAAAAATGAGCAGTCTGAATATAGGCAAGCACTCTAAACTATATTATGCAATACTGTCTTAAGGAAAAAATCAATATGATATAATCTTTATACAAAATTTTCCTAAACTCAGCAGTGCGCATGTGATTAATTGGAGAAGAACGAGAGTAAATGCAGAAAGTACTATCAGAACCCAAGCAGGCTTGGGGGGTAGGAGCCCAAGCAGGCTGAGAGCATAGACTTTAGGTGCTCTGCTCAAAAGAAAAGAAAAGGTGGAGGTGGAGTATAGCCATGTTACATGATAGACAAATTGCTTTCCTGACTGTACTAACTGCTCCATGAAGAACTATAAGAAAGACAAATGTTCTCTCTTATCTGAGGCTCCTAGCTCCAAATCTTCAGGGATGAATATATACCCTGGAGTAATTGCAGAAAGCAGAAAAGTAAAAAGGGACCATGGTGGAGATGGAGGAGCAATGGAGAGGAGAATAGCAAGGTAGGAGTAATATGCTGGGGGAAACAGAAAAATCGGGGAACTCTAAATATGGAGGGGAAATAAATAAATAAGTAGTAAAATATAAGTAAGAATGTCTGAAAATAGGAACCATACTATTAATTATCTACCTATAATACACATTAAGCTGATATATAAATATACAAATATGGTTTAAATGAAATTTTGTATTGTGTTCTGACAATGATCCCTCCAAGAGCCAAAGACCATCTAAGAAAAATTCCAATGCCAGGCATGAGAGGCTCTATTTGAATTGTTGGTCAGGGTTATCCAAGACAAAACTGTAGCTGGAGTTTCTGTTCCACATGTCCTCAGCTGTTTAGCCCCAAATAAGCACACAGAGACACATTAATTATTAAACTGTTGGCTGATGGCTCAGGCTTGTTACGGGCTAGCTCTCTCTTAATTATTAACCCCTTTCTATTAAATTATGTATTTCCACGAGACTGTGGCTTACCTGTAATCTTGCATGTTACTCCTCCGGCAGCTACATGGCTTCTCTCCAGCATTCTCCTCACCTGATAGCCCCATCTATACTTCCTGCCTGGCTACTGACCAATCAGTGTTTTATTCATCAACCAATAAAAGAAACATATTTACAAAAGAACATCCCCCATCAAAAAATATCACATACTATCGATATTGCCCTTGCTTACCCCCCAAATGGAAAGTAAGTGCTGAAGATAATATACACTTCAGACATAGGACCCAGAGACCCCTGGGCTGGGACTGACCTTAAAGCCACCTCCTTGAAGGTGCCACAAAAGGTTCCAAGGGAAGGAAGCAACCAACAGTCCTACACAACCACATCAATGACCAGCATCACAAATAACCCTAAGAGTCAGTAGAGACACATTTACCTTAGTGGTAATCAACAGCTCTCTGATTAGACTTAAAGTCATTTAACAAGAGAAAAGTTGGGGCTGGTACTGAAAACCTAGCCAACTCTAAAGGGCTAATAAGTCATGGGTCTTGGATGAAAACCTACAACTGCCACTTTACTAAACTAACATACTTCCTAACTACCTTTTAAATATCCTTCTTATGCCTACAGACAACAGTTCTTACTTCACATCAAGGAAACGTCTCTTTGCAATAGGCAGAACTATTACAGAAACCCATAACCATTCAAAATGCAGTCCCCAAACAGCTCCTGCAACCAAAGCTCAGGGATCATTGAAGGAAAGGGGATGGAAAGATCGTAAGAGCCAGAGAAACAGAAATTCTGCTGTCAGATTGTGTATTCTAGGAATGTCAGAAACTACACCCACAAAGTCTCACCAACATGACTGCCAAAACATAAGATAAGGAAGTACAAACAATAAAGATTCTAATAGGGGTGCGGCAGGAGCAGGAGGCTGTAGGCAGACTTTTCTGTCCTGCCTGCCAGCTCCCAATTAACCACACAGAGACTTATTAATTAAGCTCACCTGATAGCTTAGGCTTGCTTTTAACTAGTTCTTATAACTTAAATTAACCCGTTTCTATTCATCTATGTACTGCCCTGGGGCTCTTTTAACTCATCTGTGCACTGCCCATTCTGCTTGCTCTACGTCTCATGAAGTCTCCTGGAGACTCCACCCTTCTTCTTCCCAGCATTCTCTGTGCTTTGAAATCCTGTCTAGCTATTGTCCTTTCAGCTCTTTATTAAACCAATCAGATTGACTTATCTTTACACAGTGTAATCAAATGCCTCACAACAGGAGACCTCACCTCTCAACAGAAAACTACAAACAATAAAGGAATGTTGAGAGCAGGAAAAATACACAGAAAGCACACCAATTACTTGTCCAATACCAAATGGTCAACCATTAAAAGCATACTTACCAGTAACATTGTACAGACTGAGCAGGTTATATCCATGTATTTAGGAATATGTATATATGTATATAATAATTAATGAAAAAGGGGGCCATGATTTTAAAAGAAAACAAGTGATTTTTTTCCCATATAGAAAGATTTGGAGGGAAGAAAGGGAAGGGGAAATGATGTAATTATTTTATAACCTCAAAAAAAAATTTTAAAAAGAATATTATGCCACTCTAAATCAGCAGTTTTCACCCCATGAATCATGACCCCTTTTGTGGTGAAACAACCCTTTCACAGGGGTCACCTAAAACCATCCCACATATCATATATTTACATTACAATTCACAACAATGGTAAAATTACAGTTATGAAGTAGCAACAAAAATAATTTTATGGTTGAGTGTCATTACAACATGAGGAAGTGTATTAAAGCATTAGAAAGGTTGAGAACCTCTGCTATAAATAAACATAATACTAAAAGTCACCATATGCATGAGGGGGAAAGGTTAATAAAGTTGATTTGGGGCAGATAAAGAAAAGATTCATGAGTTATCAGAGGTAAAGTCAATATAGTATCTCATGACTGGATGTAGGAAGAAAGGAGAAAGGCTACTACAGTCACCAGAGGTCACACTACAAACACTTTCATAATTCAAAATCTAACCATCTCTGAACAAGGAGACAAATGGAGCATTTTATTGCCACCTGCCCTACTCCCTTGCCTACCCTTGGGTCCAACACAAACCTCGATAATGGCAAGAGCATAGTTGTATGTTCTAATTTGCTACCTGTTGTGACAAACCATGACCAACAGTATCTTGGGGAGGAAAGGATTTATTTCATCTTAAGAGACAATCCATTATCCAGGGAAACCAAAGCAGGAACTTAGAGTCAAGACCTTCAGCAGAAGCCATGGAGAAATGTTGTTTACTGGCTTGCTCGGTCTGCTTCCTTTGTTGTTGTTGTGTTTGTTTATTTGCTTATTTGTTTGTTTGTTGAGACAGAGTTTATCTGTGTAACAGCCTTGGCTATTCTGGAACTTGCTTTGTACTCTAGGCTGGCCTTGAACTCACAGAGTTCTATCTGCCTCTATCTCCAGAGTGCTGGGATTAAAGGCAGAAACTACCACCACACAATTGAAGTCTGCTTCCTTATACAACCCAGGACCACCAGCCCACGGGTGGCACCACCCACCCTTCCCCTTCAATCATTAATCAAGAAAATGTCCCCACAGAATTGCCTTCAGACCAACCTGATGGAGGCATCTTCTCAGTTAAGGTTCCTTCTTCCAAGGTGACCCTTATCAAGTTGACAAAAAATTAACCAATACAGATATTTACCATCTTAAACAGTAATACTGAGAAATTTCCAAATATGTATTAATTCATTTAAAAACAACAATAGATTCATTGTATGTTAAGTAATGAAATTATGAAGGCAATTATATTTTCAAAAATACCTAGGAGAATATCATTATTTACATTCTTGAAAATATCTTTGGTGTTCACCTTATTCCAAAACAACAGCTTTCTCATCTCCCTTTCTCTGTTCAATCTGCTTCTACATCACACCTTCCTGAATCTCTGTATGTCTAGAAGATAGTTCAAAGGTCCACCAATGGCTTTGAATTGTCATGAAAATGTTTTTAACTTCATAGATTCCTTTGACTAGGCCTAAGGTCTTCCAAGAGTCCTATAAGTAAGTGGATTTACATTAGATGTCTAACTGTTGTGCTTCAACAGAATTGGAAAGTTAAGGGAATCAAGCCCGTGACACAAATAATCATTACAAACATAAATAATATAAAACTGACTCTCCAGCCTTTTCCCAGGTGATCATGGGATCATAAGTACCAGCTGAGACACATGGCTTTCTTATTCATAAATCTGAGATTGTACTGACAAGCTCACAGTGGAATATCTTAAAGTAATTAACATAATCAAGATTGGGTCATGGCTGCAGTTCATTACAATAATGAGGATAACATAAGAATGTGACTGGGAACAGCTCTCTTTTCCAAAGCAATACAGAGATATTAGATCAGCACATGCTAGATCAGCACAGAAATACTCCACATGTTTAAAACACACAGAAATGTTTAGACCAGCATAGAAATGCTCCACATGTTGGAACAGCATGGAAATGCTCCACATGTTTAGAACACATGGAAATGTTCCACAGGTTTAGACCAGCACAGAGATGTTCCACATGTTAGAACAGCAAGGAGATGCCCCACATGTTTGTAGCAGCATGGAAATGCCCCACATTTGAATACATGGAAACGTTCCACATGTTTAGAACACACAGAAATGTTCCACATGTTAGAGCAGCACAGAAATGGTCCACATATTTAGAACACATGGAAATGTTCCACATGTTTATACCAGCACAGAGATGCTCCACATGGTTGGAACACATGGAAATGCCCCACATGTTAGAACACATGGAAATGCTCCACATGTTAGAGCAGCACAGAAATGGTCCACATGTTTAGAACACATGGAAATGTTCCACGTGTTTAAAATGCATGGGAATGTTCCACATGTGTAGAACACATGGAAATGCTCCACATGTTAGAGCAGCATGGAAATGCCTCTCCAGGAGGCAAAGCATGAATCAAAAGCCTTTTTAGAGTCTCACTCAGACTCAGGAGTCTCTAAACACTTTTATCCTGTTGGAGACTCTAAGCAACCAATAGTTCTTCATATACTTTCCTGCCATATGTGCAATTGCTGTAATTTTCTCTACTAACAGTTCTATTTTTTTTCTTTCCTAATCTCATTTTCAAAGGCCTTTCAGTCCAATCTCACCAATTAAATTTACTGACTTATCCATCTTGCCACATACCTACATGAGTGTTTACATTGTGAAGTACAAAACTATATACATAATGAAGTGTGAGACAGTTCAGTGCAGCCTTGTAAATTTCATAGACAGCAATGACTTCAAATGACAAGAAAAAAAAGAGATGGGTACTTGCAAGTTGCTTTGGGGGCAAAAGCACTGTCAGCACTCTATTTTCCACTGAAATCACTGAACATCAATCACTACTCACTCTCTCTGTGGGGAGGGGAAAAACAATGAGAAATCTAAACCTGTCCTGGATGCACCCATATAAACCCCCTGGTAAGACATCGGAAGTAATAGCAGCCATGGTAATGAGATGAAGTGTGTGGTAGGTAAGTCTTGACTTTAGGGAAAGGAAGGAGGTCAAGGAATGGAGTTTCACTCTTGTATAATACAGTCAGATAAAGCTTTCTGAATCAGCCAAGGGCTGTAGCTAAGCAACATGGCTTTCTGTGCTCCAAATGGGGCTGTTGAACATCAGGAGCCTGGTTCCTCAATAAAAGCTTTGACAAGTTTTCCCGTGTTTTATGTAACTGTTATGGAGGGAGTTGCCCGATTAGATCTGATTTGCTGTCATAATGGGATTTTTTTTCCCACATAAGCTAATGATGCAGAGTTATATTTAACCCCCAGAAGTCACCCTCAGGCACTTGCTGTACACTCTGATTGCTTCTCATATCTAGATTTAGACAACTAGTAATTTTTCTGCTACAGAAAATGACAAAAGCAAAGGTTTAATAGGTAGGTTTACCCCTCCCAATTGGCTCCACTATAAATTTAGTTACATATTGTGAATGTGTTCACTAACTTCCAATTTCCTAAGATGCTTTCTCACCAAATGGAAAAAATGTGAGAGTCTGGTACTTTGAATCCACGTCCACTGATGTGTGTGACTTCATAGTCTCACCCAGACTACCCTTGCCTTTCTGCATAAACTGTGGATCTTCAACCATTAAATTCAGCCTTATCAGGATTTCTAAGCCACAGAAACGCTTAGCAGCATTTTAGTATTTTATTCTCAACATCAGAGTCCAACATTTACTTACATACTTTCATAAATATTCACCTTGGTGTCATTGCTCATGATGAGCTGAACCTCTCATAGTGACTTATATTCTATTCCTGCATTTGAATTGGTATTCTAAATCTCTGCACAGAGTCCCTCCCCTCAATTCCAGTCTCTTGGGTGATGCTCAGACAGGTATTCAAAGCTTTCACCAACCCCTATCCAAGAAGAAAAATCATATCCCTTGGGTCCTGTTTCAAACTGGTCATTCCTCCATTCAAAGTTACAATCATACATTAAACTAAGAGTACCACTATTGTCATTTAATAAAGATCAGTAAAAACAAATAGGCTAAATAGATGTTTATTCAGGGAGAAATAACTTACAACAGAGACAGATGAACACCAGCAGGTTTCTGGTCCCAAGGATGCCTCCAGATGCTTTCTGTCCCCATACTGCAAGAAAAAGAGTGCGCCAGGCCCCTTCCCCAGACCTAGTTCCCCCAGGTAATGTCTGCCCCTGAACCCACCCCCTAATGACCATGGTCAGTGCCACAGGTGCGGACAAAGTCAATATCTAACTACATACAAAAGAAACTCCTGCTGCCAGTCAATTTAGAAGCTCATAATTGATGATAAGGAACTATGAGTGCTTAGCCCTAAATGAGTCATTTTTATCATCCCCACTATTACCACTAAGGCTCAGAAAGCACTGCACAAGAAGAGATAGAAAAAAATATAAGAGCTGAAGGATGGGAAGAAGTGCTGTAAAATGCTGTCATTTGGACGTGACATGGCTGTACAGTTGCTGTGCTGACCTGCACAAGATGAAGCCAATCAAACTTCTAACAAATATGGGGAGGTGTTCTCTAGGCCCCACCCCTTACTGGGAATATATTGGTAGTTGATAGTTGCTGACGGAGGGAAAATATTCTTTTCTTCTCTCACCAGGACATGGTCACTCCATTGGATGGCCCCACACCCTTGGACACATGGATAACATGAACTGGACTTGGGAGGTTACCAAAAAGGAAGAGAGGGAAGAGGGGGAAGAGGAAGAGGAGAAGAAAGAAGGTGATGAAGAAAAAGAGGAGTAGGAATATGACAATGATGACAATGACATGAAGCTGGGGAAAGCAAAGGGGGAATTGGGAGGGGGAGAAGTGGAGTGTAGACAGGACCATATTTCATTGTACACAAGTGTGAATTCTCAAAAAATATTTTAAAGTCTCTGGGTAAAAAATATAAAACTCCATGGGGGATGTACCCACAATGTCCTTTCGTGCACTGGGACTACATCCTGGTTCCACTGTCTGAGGTCCCTTAGACTGCTCAGGCCTTCTACCTGAGACCCATGTTCAGCGGGTCTGAGTCAGTCCCATGCTGGATTCCCAGCTATCAGTCTGGGGGGCCTCCTTGTTCAGGTCAGCTTTCTCTGTGTGTTTCTGCAGCACGGTCTTGTCCTCCCTATTTACATTTGGATTCCAGTTAGGCTCAGTGTTTAGTTGTGGGTATCTGCTTCTCTTTCCAACAAGTACTAGATGAGGGCTCCATGATGGTGGATACATTAGTCATTGATCTCATTATCAGGGAAGGCCATTTATGGTAGCCTTTCCACTGTTGCTCAAATTGTTAGTTGGGGTCAGTCTTGTAGGTCTCTGAACATTTCTTTAGGTTCAGTTTTCTCTTCAAACCTATAATGGCTCCCTCAAAAATATAAAATTCTTGCTGTCGCTACTTATCTGCCTACAAAATAGGATTACTGGCTGGTCCCAGGCCAAATTTGAATGTAAGCTTATATGTCTCTTGGAAACTTGTCCTGGCCACCCACGAGTTACATCAGTACTTCTGGGCTGTTCTCTGCCTAATTTCCCATAGGAGTGATTCCATCATGTGTCTTAGCTAAATTCTCAGTAAGAGAACCAGAGCAATGTCATCCCATGGCCCCCTACTGGCCAGTCTTTTTCTTAGTAATCATCCATCATTTCTACCACCTTCCTATAGCTTAGTTTCCTGAACACCCATACCAGATATTTTTATCTTTGTCAAGCTGTAGCTTTTGGTTTCCTTGTGTGCAAAATAGATAAACTATTGTAGCTATCACTCAGGGTGGTTATATATTACATGCATATGACTTTATTATTATTAGTTTTCTTACATGGAAATTCAGAAAGAAACTTTATATTACTAGAACCAAATGTTTTGGGGATCTCATAGACTTTGTGCTTGAGCAAAGAAAACCTAACTACTAAACCAATAGCCTGGATACATATGAGAAAGTGGTGGCACATAACCTAAAATCCCACATTTGGAAGCTAACTCAGAGGGATCACAAGTTCAAGACCAGCCTGGGCTACATGAGTCTTTGCTTTAAAAAAAAGGGGGGGGGATAGGAGGCAAGCACTCTATTCAATGGCAGAGTACATGGCTATATGACAAGATTTTGTGATGTTATCCCAGCACTGGAGCTTAATGCTTTTACATGTATCACTTATGAATAAGGTTTAGTGAAGGTTTTATTTTTGTGACATTTCAGAAAGTGCAGAAATAAAAAGCAACTAACAATAACTCCTAAAATATTGTTAGTAATTTTATTTAAATTTACTTTTAAAAAATTCTCATGTTTATAAGTAATTTTACCATTTCTAAAGATGTAAGCAAGATCCATGTTAATTACATAAAGAATTAAATACTGTGATTAGTATTTTATTTCATATTTATCAGTGTTGAGAATGTCTTTAAATAAGTGTGTAACATAAAACTACAGCCAAAATTATACAATGGAAAGAATAAAGCATAGTCAACAAATGGTGCTAGAATAATTGGATGTAGGCATATAGAAGATTGCAGATAGATCCATATCTATCACCCTGCACAAAACTCTAGTCCAAATAAATCAAATACCTCAACATAAATCCAGTTACACTAAACCTGACTGAAGAGAAAGTGGGAAGTAGCCTTGAGTGCATTAGCACAGGAGACAACTTCCTGAACATAACACCAGTATCATAGACACTGAGATTGACAATTAATAACTGGACCTCCTAAATCTGTAAAGCTTCTGTAAGGCAAAGGACACTATCAATAGAATAAAACAGAAGCCTACAGAATATGGCCATTTTACAAACAGTAGGGATTAAGAAGTTCTGTCCTAATCCAAAGCAAAAGTTTATTTCATCATATTTTATGAAATTCAAATCAGCAACTCAATAATTTTTTAAATCAAACATTCTAACACAATATAATTCAAAGTTATACCTATTTGACACTTACATATTGAAGGATGAGCATCAGAATTAAAAGTATATGTTTTCAGTAATTATAAGGTTTCTCTAAGAACATAAACTTTGTGGATGGAGGGAGGGCTCTGAAGTTAAGAGCACTTGTTCTTGGAGAGGACCTGGGTGGTATGACATGTGGTGCAAAGTATGCACACTGTGTTCAGAAGCAAGGACGCAGCAAAGCCATTGATGCAACAGGTAAAATGTTGCCTGAAACACCTGGGATTCATGTTTGATTTGTAATTAATTTTTGGTCTTTGCATGTCCAGAAACTTGCTGTTGCCATTTTTTTCTTCATATGAGGCCGTGGCCTACAGTTTAAGACACTGGGAGTTGGCTTACACCCATTTCCAAAGTTATAGGTTTTTACTTCTCAGGATCAAAAAGGGTGGGCAGGTTGGCATCTTACCAAGCCCCTATTCACCTGCTAAATATATTTCACAAAGACTACTTTAACATAATTTTTCTCTGTATCTCTGAATCCTCAGGAATTGATAAATCATACTGGAAAGTCTGTTTCCTTTATCACTAAACTATTTTAATACATTATAATTTATTTAGCCAATTCTGTATTGTGCATTTGTTTCCAAATTTTCAGCACACGCTACTCTAACGAATGCTGTGGTCTGCAAATAGGTGTAGCAGTTTCAGAAGATTTTCTTTGGCAAATGAAAGAGATAAAACAGTTTTAAGGAAGAAGTGTGTACTTTTAATTAGAGTAATTTTACCGTCTCACCAGAAAGGTCAATAACAACTGCATTTCTACCAATTCTTTATAATAACATACTCACCGCACAGTATAATAATTTGGTTTGGTTTGGTTTGATTTGGCAAGGCCTCACTATGTGCAGTTTAGTCTTGAATTCACAGGCCCCCAACCCCAGCTTCTTGAGTGCAGAAAGGACTGTTTGTTAATCTAGTAGGCAAAATTTGTTCACTTCTGGGAACTGTGTGAAAATGTGTCTTTTATGATACAGATTCTTTATTTCTCTTTATCCAAGTTTATATTTTGCATGTTAGTCACTTAGCACTTAAAGAATGTCATGGTGGATTACATTTTCAAGTTTCCCAGATCTCTTGAGAATGAAGTGATTTATTTAAATTATGATTTCCTTTATTATTCCATGCTATTTTGGGGAGTGGGAATACACTTGGAATACACATCTGTAATACTAGCACTTAGAAGCTGAGGAGGGAAATGACTGTATCAACCTTGAGGCCAGCCTGGGTTCTAAGCTAGCTAATATGCTACATAGTAAGTCTCTGTCTCAAACACACACACACACACACACACACACACACACACACACACACACACACACACTTTGCAAGATGCAATTGAGTTAATCTATCAGAAAAAGTACTCTATAGAAAATCAAATGTATACATTGTTAATTATTAAATTTACAGTTAGTGAGACTGTGTCCAGCAAAATCTCAAACAGAAAAGGCCAGTATAGCTAATTAAGTAGGAGGAAATTGAAGTCAGAAGTGGCTTGGGTGAGACAGTATTAGAAACAGTACTCTGCCATTTAGACAGAACACAACCCACAATTTGCAACTCTCCATAAGGAAAGATATGTAGTGTTCTAGTGGAAGAGATGTCTAGATGACACAAAGCCTCGATGTCTTTTAGCTTCCCACAACAGATTCATGCTCTCCCAACCACAAGATGGCAAAAGGCACTGCTGTACCCTTGGTTCAGTTGCTAGGAACATGGAATTGAGAGCGAAGTTTAGGAACTCTCAAAACCATGATAATACCCATGGGGGGAGGGCGGGGAAATCAATCAGCATCTACAAATTGTAGAGAAAAAAGATTATGTAAGAAATTCAAACAGGTTCGTTATTCATAGCCCTGAGAACAAATCAGGAAACCTGCTCCGTAGGGCTTGGTAAAGCAAAGCTGTTTTACTGAACCACAAGATATTTAGCCTAATGGAAAGACGACTTAACAGTAGCTGAAAATAATCTCCAAATAGCTGAGGAAAAGGTTTCCATTTTTAATGTGGGCAGTTCCCATAGAAGAAAGCAAAAGCAATGCCTGGAGATGATGAGAGGCCATCAGCAGAGAGATGTCTGCAGATTGCGGCTCAGCGCCTGGCACCCTGCAATGTACCTCCAAGATCAGTGCTCTTCAATCTGATAAAAAGGCGTTGCTTCCCTTAAACAGCCACAGTTTGTGCTGATAAGGAACGAAAGGAAAAGTCATGATGCAGTGGGACAAGCATTTAAACATCTGGATGATGGCCAGTTCACTGCTCTCCATATGCTGGAAGATTTCCCCATTTCTAGCATGGGATAACAGCATGGAAAAACCAGTGTGCTAGGGTCTTGCTTCATTTTCTTTTGCTCTGGAACAAGGTTTCACCCTAAACTCTTGATTTCCGAGATTACAGCACAAGCTGCCGCGCCTGGTTCTGTCCTCCTCTCTCCTTTTCCAGAGCTAACACAGTAGCTGTGAGAAGGTCTCAGAAGGCGGTATTCATTTCAAGCTGTTCTTGGTGTCCCTCATTGAATTTGAAGGCAATGTTACTGACTGGGCTGTTTAGAAACTCAAGAGACTTGAAAGCCTTCAAAACTTATGTGTCCCCTCTGTACTATGAGCTAGATCATTGTCTAGGACTAGCCAGCCACCTCCCTGTCCTGTATGGTAGTCACAAGCAGCTATATAATACTTGAATCGGGTTATAGAGGCCATTTACCTGAAATTTTCATTTTTATCTAATTTTATTTATTTCATATTAAAATTAGTAGCCACATGTGGCTAGTGCCTCTTACAATAGACAGCATAATTGTAGGAATACAACGATTTTTCTAAAAACAAAACATCCCAGTGAAGATAAGTACTCTGGTACAACAAGGACACAAGATGAGAACTAATAAGCAGCTGCTTCCAGCCTTTTCACTAAATTGGGAATTAAGCTAAAGATCTCTGGGAAAGCACTGTAAACCCTGTTATGCTCAAGGGACTAAGTTATGTTCTGAATAGAAGCATTTTCAAAAGAAAAGAGTCAAGTACTGCCTTCTCTGCATCTTTGCATTAAATTTTTTGTCTCATATATTTAATAATATGCATTCTTACCTTTTTAAAACATATTTTCTAACTAAAATTATGTAGAGTTACAGTGTTCTACCTAAGACATTCCATTAAGGGGAGACATGGGGGTGCTATCTGTGAAAGTGTGTGTGTGTGTGTGTGTGTGTGTGTGTGTGTGTGTGTGTGTGTTGCATGTGTTGATATATGCTATCTCCACAGACCAAAAAAAATTTTAATATTTATTTTTATTTTCTTAATTACGTACATAAATGTATATCTGTGTGAGAGTGTGTGCACATATGACTACAGGTGCCTACTGAATCCAGAAGAGGGTACAAAATCCCTTGTAGCTGGGCTTACAGGCAACTGCAAAACACCAATATGAATGCTAGAAACCAAATCTGGTCTTCTGTAAGTTGTACACTGTAACTGCTAAGATATCTTTCCATCTCCCTAAGGGACATTTTAACAATCCTGAGAAAGTGTTTCAAAATGAAAATACTGAAAATGTGTATTTGAAAATGTTTCCTGTGTATAAGAGTTTTGTTGCCAAAATCTAAAAATACTGAGAGCCCTGCAATTTAAACCTGAAGATAAAAGTTCCCAAAAAAAAAAAAAAAATCTCACAAGAAGACCATAAGCTGATTATATACCCGTGTGTGTGTGTGTGTGTGTGTGTGTGTGTGTGTGTTCTATAAAATACTAAAATGCCCAGTTTTCAGATTAGCTTATAGGGACCAAGTAACACCAGTTAAGATGCAAACTTGCTAGCTATATTTTTACATAAACCTTTGGAAAACTGGTAGATAGAACAGAAAAAATGGAGATAATGATTTAGCAAAAAGATTCAACAGTAGATTCATTCCATTTTGATTAATAGATCCTTGCAAACTATGTTCATCACCTGTGACAGATGTTAAAACTAAGTAAAAAAAAAAAACTGATGAACCTAGAGACTCTTGAGTCAATGACAACAAAGAATTGGTGTAACACTCTCAATAAAAAAATTTACTAAAATGTGAGTTAATCACAATGCTGTCATTAAAGGTATGATTATTACTTTTACAAAATATCATTTTCATTAAGCTACTGCATCCTCATACCAACCTGATTGGTTTTCTGATTTACAAAATGATTTATAACTATAATAAAAATGTGTATACTCTGTATATTTAAAGTGTAGGAGGCACTTCATGTTTACTAGTGCCTATAATCAAACAGCTTAAAGCTACAGTCTTAGTGTTGCCTATTTCAATTTTTTATTATTAGTATAGTGAAAATAAGGAAAAGGAGACCTTTAAAATAAAAATCAGTTGATTTCGTATTTCTAATAAACTGTAGGAAAGAATTCTGTGTGTATTCAAAACATGAGTAGGAAGACTGCTAATTAAATGGGCACTGAAAACATGGTCAATTAAATTCTGCAATGATGCAGGCCAGTAGAGTATCATGTACTCCTTTCTGAGAGAAGGTCTTGGATCTTACTTTGCTATGTTCCTGATGGGGGTGGCATAGTTTCCAAAACTGGCGATATGAACTCAGTGGGAAATTAATTCTTTTTCCTTGTGATGTTTCTGGAACTTTCATTATTGTTCCCCATCAGTTTTCCATTTTCAACATCAGCCCTGCTCAACTGATAAAACTTATTCCAAGAGCCAACACTCCAGAAAAATTACTAAGTGAAGTTGGTCTTGCTTAAGACTTGGATATAGACATATACATACATACATGTATGTATGTATATGTATATATGTATATGTATATATCCCTCTACTGTTTACAAAAGGAGAATACTAAACATTAGCAAAATACAGAACCTACTCTCTGCAGTGTCTTGCTTTTGAAATGATACTGATTTTCATAAAGATAAAACTCTGCATCCAAAATTATGGCTCATATTAAGTATTTTCAAAAATATGTAAGTTTACACCATGATTTCTGGTGTTAGAATCACAAGATCAAGACAAAGGAAAAAACAGAGCAGATAAAAAATGCTCTAAGTAGCAGATTTTTCTCTTTTTTTTCCCCAAAAAGTAAACTCTTCAAGAAGAACGTGGTTGTAATCTCCAAGTCACACCAGCACAGACAAGGATGGAAAGGGGGTTCCTAATGCTTAGACTCTCCAATTCACACCAAACAGAGAAGGATGGGAAGGGACTCTCCAATTCACACCAAACAGAGAATGGTGGGAAGGGGGTCCTTAGTGCTTAGACTCTCCAATTTACACCAAACAGAGAAGGATGGAAAGAGAGTTCCTGGTGCTTTGATTTCAAGTGCAATGTGTGCTCACTGCAGCTGTTTGAAAAGACCAACACCACCAGAGGAACTTACAGAAGTGTGAACAATTCCATGACAGCATTTGTACAATATATACTACCTCACCAGAACCTCCTGATCCCAGCCCAGAACCAAAAGCTTACTTTCAACTTGAATACCCATAAAAGTCAAAGAACTGAGAGTGAGTAGGTTCTAAGGCAAAATATGCATTGCCCCATTTTTTCCTTTCTTTTCAATTGAAAAGAAAAGAAAAAAGTTTATTTTATGGGTTTGAGTGTTTTGTCTGCATGTATGTATGTGTATCCTATACATACCTGGAACTAGCAGAGACCAGAAAGAAGGCCCTAGATCTCCTGTAACTTGAGTTACAGGTGGTTGTGAATTGCCATGTGGATGCTGGACACTGACTGAACCTGAGTTGTCTGCTCGGCAGCCCATGCTCTAACCAGTAAACCCTCTCTTCGTCCCTTCATTTCAGCTTCTCGATATTACTTTTGGAGCACCAAGCTTCTTGCTACAACATTTTCAAATAAGTCATTGAATTGTTAATTGTCCTAAAGAATGTACTTCTCAAGTTTTGCCATGAGAAAAAAATGAGTAAATATAATGCTTCTATATATAATTCTAAAAGTCACACATTTCAATCTAATCGCTGTTCATTGGAATAGAAAACTGTATTGTTTCTTGAAATAATTTGTTTGAAAGCTCTAAAAATATACAAGACTCAGAAAAATTAATATTGCTAATGCAATGAAAATAAGTCAATCTTCTAAAAGTAGTTATTGGTAATACAACCATCCAGTTTTAAAAAACAAGTCCCATAAAGAAACAAAAATGACTCAAAGATTATTACAAGTTAAACAGGGTCTATCTTCCTGTTTCTATATAGACTCTCTGTTGAATCCAGCACCCACACCAAGACAAAGTTGCATAGAATTGAACACTCAGACCAGTAATCATAGTAGGACACCCAGTTATAGAAAAAAAAAAATAGTCCATGCTAACTAAAGGCTAACTAAAGACAATGCAAAGTGGCCATATGCAATTGCCATGGAGATAATAACCAACTAAGGACAATCACCAATCATCTGTTGAAATTTATATGTTTGAAATTGCCAGAGTCATCCAAGGGGAAGTAAAGCCTCAGAAATATACAAAATCATAGGATGACCAAATACAGACAGGATGTTTTATCAAAGCAAAAGAACTCACATACCTCTTAAGTTCTAGTCAGGTATGGGGTTCAGGTAAAAAGGGGAGCTACAGAGGGTTGGTTATGTGGGGGATAAACAGACATGTAGGATATTTGGGAACATGCGTGAAGAACCAAAGAGGTGAAAAAGCATTATGGGAAGATGATGGCGGTGAGAAAGATTTAGAGCACCAGTTCTCAACTTGTGGATCATGACCTTTTAGGGACTTGGACAACACTTTCACAGGGATTGTCTAGGACCATCCTGTATATCAGATATTTATATTACAATTAATAACACGAGCAAAATTATAGTTCCGAAGTAGCAGTTATGGTTGGAGGTCATTACAACATGAAGAACTGTATTAACAGGCCACAGCATTAGAAAGGTTGAGAACCATTGGATTTAGAGGAACGTGGATGAGTATGGAGGTGTTGGGGTACTTGGGGAGGGAGAATCAAGGGATATTGTGATAAAGAGAGTGGCAGTGGGTAGAGGGGTGTGTGAAGTGTAGGCAAGTATAGAACTTTTGGAGATTTGGGGAAGTATAGTGACCTTGGTTGTATCTGAGTGATGTGTAATAGCACAGTGTTGCTGAGTGTGCACATGGTGCACATGGGAAGGGATTATATCCACATATGTTCATACATATACCCGTGTACCTATAACTACAATGACACAAAGAAGTACTTAATGACAAACATCCTTCTGGCTTAATGTAATGGCCTTGCTTTGAAACAACATAGATGTACCATGCACAACTATTCACAATTGGAAAAAGATCAAATTAAAGTTGTCATTTAGGATGTTTGTGGAAATACCTTCCTGATCCAGTTGCAGAGATGGAGGAGTAATAAGAAAATGGGGAAAAGACCAGGCTACAGAAACTCACAGAGACAGCTGACCTGAACAAGGGGTAGCTAATGGACTCCCACACTGATGGCTGGGAAACCAGCATTGGACAGACTCAGACCCCCTGAACATGGGTCTCAGTTAGAAGGCCTGGGCAGTCTAAGGGACCTCAGACAGTGAAACCAGGATGTATCCCTGGTACATGAAAAAACTTTAGGAGCATATTCCCCATGGAGGGATACTCCCTTAACCTAGAGGCAGGAGGGAGGGCCTAGTCCCTACTCCAAATAACTTGACAGATTTTGTTGATCCATCCTGGAAGGCATCACCCTCTATGTGGAGTGAGGGAAGAGAGGGAACTGGGATTGATATGTAAAATAAGAAAAAAATTAAAAAAAAAAAAGAAAAGAAAAGAAAAGAAAAGAAACACCTTCCTGTTTAAAATAAACTGAGTCAACTTCTCTTACAAATTTATGGAGTCAACATTGGGATGTTCTAAGTGTTAAAGATCAGAAAACTGGAATTATATGGGTTTTTTTTTTCCCCCCGCACCACTTTTTAAACCTTAGAGACAGGTAAGTGAGAAGATACTCTTTAGTCATATTTCTTTCTTGAAGTTGCAAAGGGCAAGTAACAGGGATCATTGCTGTTGTCATTGTTTCCTGAACAAAAAAAGATGGGTCTTTTGCAGAAGTATGATCTCTGTTCTTTAGCCGCAGAATCCCACCCAATCAAGCATGAGTGGGAGTGAAAAGTTGGGCTGTAATCAATCCCTTCATTTCTAAGTGCCTGCATGTAATTTTCTCTTTGTTTTCCAAATTGTTCTGCCATTCCTGCTCTACTACATTTTAGCATATGGCATCATGTCTGAATGCATCCTACAAATATGACAATAAGTATTACAGAGCATTAAAAGATGCTTGTTCTGTTTGGTCCCACTGGGACTGTTTTCTCATTTCACAATTGTTGTACATTTCTAGCTCATTTTGAAGAATGAAATCAGCCTTTAATTAAAGTTGAATTTTAGCCACAACCTTACTTTTAGCCTTGTCTTAAGAGTTCCCAAAATAATTTCTCTGCAAAAATGTTATTTTCGCCCCTTTTTTAATTCATTTGACAGAGCTGAGGTCTGTGCATATTCTTTTCTTCTCACTGCGATGCACGTGGTCATTCCCCCACACAAATAAAACATGTATGACAACCATCCAAATCTTTGTTCCCAATTTCAGAAGATCTAACCCTTGTCTTCTTACCTCTGAGTTGTTAAGATGGCATTTGTGGGTTCCTGAAAACCAGCCATCACTCGAACATTGGTCAATGTCCACTTTCTGAAGGTTTATATCAACTTTCATCACACCCCTAAAATGAAAAAGATAAAAAGAAAAACATTCACCTGAGCCTTTACATTTTATAATCATGTTCTACCCCAGACATCAGACAAATATAAACAATGTCCTGGGTTGTTCACACGACCCACTTAGATTTAACTCAGGTTTACTCAGTGAAGTATGGGAGGACAAACCCAGCAAACACTCATCTTGTTCAGCTTGTAAAGGTAAGGACTTAGGCCCCTTCTTGTAGTATCTGGCACATAAGAGGTGCTCAGCAACTAGCTGAAGATTGACTAAACCAGACAATATGGCCTTGAACATAGCAAAAAACCTTAACTCTAAATAACATCTGCCCCTAGAAATATCTTCTTTAAAATGAATCATAGTCAAGTGTTAATCTCATTTCTTTCTACTGCTAAAATTCTCATGCTGTGGTGGGAGGTCAGAGAGGTTGGGGTAACTAGGTAGGTAACAGAAGAAAAAGCTTCTCTTTCCACTGATCTTCTATAAGTTACATAAATGCATACATAATAGATATGTGGATATTTACAATGTGATGTAAAAATGTATGGCACAGGGGTTAGTATTAGTAGCTAAGATTAGGATAAAAGAACCTTTGCTTGCTTTGACCAGCTATTAAGAATTATTGGCAAACTACTGCCAACAACACCAATCTTATAAATGTCTTATTCAATAAATTCTGACATAGTGGGTAGACACAAGCATATACGTCTATGTTTCTGACATAGTATACATGACAGATAATGAATGATAGCTATAATAAATTCTACAATATTTGCTGGGTTGTTTGGGGGTTTTTTATTTTGTTGTTTTTGTTTTGTTTTGTTTTTGTCGACTTGACACAAGCCAGGGTCATCAGTGAAGAGGGAACCTCAACTGAGAAAAATGCTTCTATCCAATTGACTCAGATTGAGCAATTGGCAAGAGTGTGGGCACTTTCTTGATTAATAAGGACCCAGCCAGTGTGGTGGTATCATCCCTGAGCGGGTGGTCCTGGGCTGCCCAAGAAAGCAAGTTGAGCAAACCATGGCAGGCAAGCCAGTGAGCAGTGTCCCTCCATGGTCTCTGCCTCAGTTCCTGACCGAAGGTTCCTGCCTTGAGTTCTCTCAGTGATGGACTGTGACCTGGAATATACAAGCCAATGTGAACTGTTTTTGTTCATGTTGTTTATCACAGCAATAGAAGGTAAACTAGGCAAACATTGTAAAGGAAGAAACGTTATGGTGGAGAACAGGTCAAAGGGATGAGATGAGACCAGGATAAAGTTTATCACTGGAATAATTACAGCCCTTCATATCACACCTCTCATGACCAGCATCATGAAGTTTCCCACTAGATTGTTATTGGCTACATTTTAGTATTCTCCCTCGAATGCCTCATTATAAAGCAGAAATTAACCAAAATATCTATTTTTACTCGTGTCAAAATTGTTAGAAATAATGAGTTCAGTGTTTTGTTTTGTTTTTTACAGCTATTTGCATCACCAACAAGAGCTTAGGGGCAATACAGGGCGAATGTCTTGCTCACTCAGCACTGTGGTCACCAGCGGGAACTGCAGGAGGCTGCCATTATTCTGCTGCTTTCCTTGAAGAAAATTGGCTTCAGAAGTAAGCAGCTTACCGGTTGAGAACGTTCTCCCTTCATTTCAAGTTCATATATATAGAAACCAAAAGTCGCCGCAGACTTTCAATACAGCCACGAAGCACTTTGGGTTTGCTCAAAACACCAGAGGTAAATGAGCCATGCGTTCACCAGATGGGAACTCAGTGCTGACTCATCTTCATTAGGGCCTCCTTAGTGCCTGGAGACCCACTGAGCCCTGGGGAAGGTGCTGCAGACTTCCGGAGAGGGTGGTGGAGTTTGGTGGGGGGGAGGGTACGGTGAGGGGGAAAAGCTCTCTTACTGGGGAATGAGGCAGCTTGAAGAAATGCAGAGACCCAAAGGAATAAGGTCCCCCATTCAGAGGTCAGCTCTAAGCCCCAGAATGCCTGCACCCAGGGTCCCTGGGACAAAGTCTCTAGGGTGGAAGTGTTCTTGCTCTTCCTTCCATATCCAGGAAGCTCCACAGGCTGCAGGAAACGACTGTACTTAAATGCCTTACGGCTGGAAAACAAGGGCCAGCAAAGGCCAATTGGTGAACCCCAGAGATTGGTAAATAGTAAATCCCCTTGGTGATTCATAGATCAATGTGCGTTCCCCTACTTGTTGCATGTGCGCAGAGGATGGGGGAGGGAGGAAGAGACAGGACGGTAGGAGAGCGGAGACAAGTCACAAATTACTTTCATCCTTAACAGTTCTAATTTTCTGTCACCACGAATACGCTTCCGTGTCAGAGCCACTGCGAGTGCTGTAAACTGGCTTCTCCACACTTTTCTTGTATTTTGACATTTCTGTCCCATTGCCACTAACAGGTTTCAGATCTTCATCTCTATCCAAAGGAACAGTTTTTTTTACTATTAACTGTTGGCCTCTGTCTGGCTTTGCTCCAGGTAGAGGTCCCAGCGTGAAGTTTATAAAGTCTAGAGCCTTGCTTCCAAAGTAAATACAAAGTCGCCGATACTCATTCATGACAGTTTGTCCTTTGTCCTGTCAGACAAACTTCCGATGGATAAACACCAAAGACATGAGTAGTATTACCAGAGGCCAATTCTGTCCCTCTAGTGACTATGACAATAACTTAGTGTTTGAATTTGTTTTACTATTTCTGTGGTAAGTATCACCACCCAAAAGCAAGCTGCGGGGAGGAAGGGTCCATTTCTCTTATACTTTACAGTCTATCATCAAGGGAAGCCCAGGCAGGAACCTGGAGGCAGAAACTGAAGTGGAGACAATTGAGGACACCGCTTACTGGTTTGTTATCTATGACTTTCTCGCCCTTCTCTCTTTTGTAACCCAGAACCACCTGTGCAGGGGTAGCACCTTGTGTAAGGAGCTGGGCTTTCCCACATCAATCATCAGTCAAGAGAGTACCCTACAGACTTGCCTACAGGCCAGTCTAGTGGAAGTAATTCCTCAGTTGAGGTTCCCTCTTCCCGTGTGACTCTTGATGGTGTCAAACTGACCATCCCTGTTAGTTTCCGCTGCAGCCTGCCTCTGCCACCAAAGCAGTTACATCATCACCTGTCATCAGGTGCCTTTCCACCATCAGCTATGTGACATGTACACCCTTTAAAAGTGCCCACAAGAGCACAGCTCGCTCTCTCCTCTTTTATCTCCCTCGCCTCACTTCTTCCTCTTGTCTGTCCATCTGCCTAGCTCTCTCATGTGTCCACTCCAACACGGCCTTTCACTCCCCCCTCCCCCCACCCGCCAACAAGCCCCTTGCACTAACAGCTGCACCTGGCATGTTTGCTTAGTGGCATACCTCGTCAGGGCCTGCCAAAGGTACCCATTCCACCTCTAAGATTTTTAGTCTTACAACCACACTTAGCTCTACCCAGTATGATTGAAGACTGCCTTAACATGCTGCCTAAGAAGTCCTGCACCACCTTGTGCTAGTTTCCAAAAATGCCCACAGCCTAGTAAATGGAGTTATGTTACAGTTTAAAGAAACAGCTGTGACTAAATTATACCAAAAGACTTGGTCAGTAAACTCAAGGACCTCAGAAGGAGTCATGCAAGCAGGTGCCACAAAGCTTAAATATCATACAGTAAAGGTTCCATAACACTTAAACTATGTAGATATGATCCCGACCCTTCCTGAGTCAACACCTATATTTTCATTTTCATAGAGTATAAAACTTCTTAGCACAGCATTCCAGTTGGGCTTCTCCCACTTCTGACCTCTAATCACTCATGCATACATTTTGTTTTGTTGTGATGTGTTTTAGACAACTTGGAATTACATATGGGGCCCAAGAAAATTCTCACTGTCTCACAAAACCTTGGCTTTATAAGTGCTGGCCTTAAATCCAGGGCTTTACACGAGGCACTCTACAACGGAGCTATAGCCCAAGCTCTCTGTCGTTACATCTTTCTTAGGCGTTTTCTCCTAGTTTCTAAGTCAGTACAAGCACCCAATTAACTTTGGAAAACATGACAATGTTAATGAGAAACAAAAAGTAGCTGAACTAACAATGGGCAAAGGAAAACTGAAGAAGAGATCCTTTAAGCAAAACTAGACTCTCAGAGATGTCTGTGGATGAGAAGATGAAAAAAAAAAAAAAAAAAAACGGAAATCAAAGGAAAGTTTCCAGAGTCTGCTGGGTTTCTCGTTCTTGTTCCCTTAGACCAATATCCTCTGTTCCATTACTGGGGGTGGAGTCGCATTGATGAAAAACAGCTGATAAGGTATGCTGACACTGTAAAAGGAGAAAGGTAAATACCAACCCAGCTACAAACCCTGTGGTCTACAATGGTGACCTGTCTGCTGGTGCAATAGAGACAAACAAACATTGCAAGAGTAACTAAACACCATATGATTAGATTTAAGGCCCACTCAGTCAAGGGAAATGTAGGCTTCACATGCTCAGATGGGCAAAATTCTGGAACTAGATAGACCATGAACTTAGGGGAAAACTGAATTCAATTGTTCTGCTCAAGCAATTCGGCAAAATAATGACTCCTACTGGCACTCTGCTATACCCATAGATGACTGTCTTCCTCAGCTGTCATCAGAGAAGCGTATGCCTGCCGTAGATAGAAACGAATACAGAAACCCACAGCTGGACAATACACAGAGTGAAAGACCTTGGAGCATCTAGTCCTAAATGAGATGCCTCCACCTAACATCTCTCCTCGGGCCTCAAGGAAGATTGTGGGAGAAAAATCAGAAAGACTTTAAGAGCCAATAGGGGTGGAAGACACCAAGGAGACATTTCTATCCAGACACAATAAGACTGATGTTCATATGAACTCAAAAGACTATGGTAGCATGCCCAGGGTCTGCACAGGTCCCAGCCAGACAAGGTCCCAGCACTGAGAGGGAGGAGTGGGAATGATCTTCTATCCCTAACCAAAAAGTTATCTCCAATTGACAATCACTTGCAAAGGATAAATTAGTTTTCTACAATGGAGTCTTACTAGGTATTAAAGCCACACTTAAGGATAGACTGCATGCCCAACATGCCTGTGTATTTGTGAGTGTGTGTGTGTGTGTGTGTGTGTGTGTGTGTGTGTGTGTGTGTGTGTGTGTGTGTGTGTGTGTTTCTTGTGATTTTCCTTTGTTTTGTGTATTTTTCTCTGTTTGTTTTGTTCTACTCTGGTTTGTTTTGTTTTTTGCCTGTTTGTTTTCTAAAGAGAGAGAAAAAGAAGGCATGGAATTGGAAGAGTGGGGAGGTGGGGAAGATCAGGAGAGAGATAAGAGAGGGAAACTATGATCAGAAAGATTGTATGAAAAACATCCATTTTCAACAATTAAAAATCACATACTGTTAAAAAAATAATAATGTGTGTTAAAATAAAGAGTTGATGAAAGCAGGGTCTGGTAGTCAAGCTGATCAATTATTGTGTATGGTTATCCCCTTCCAGATGGAATAGTTAGCCTGAACAGACTCTGAGCCATAATCAAACATGTGGTTCTAGCTTTGAACCCAGAAATGGTCACACTGATAGTTAAAGCTGGATCTGTTGGTGACTCTTGAAAGACAATGAGGAGCTGGGTGGTGGGGGTTCAAGCCTTTAATCCCAACACTTGAGAGGCAAAAGCCAGTGAACCTCTAAATTTGAAGCCAGTCTTATCTGCAGAGTGGGTTCCAGGACAGCTAGGTGTTGTAGAATATTATTTTAAGATGTGTTACATTTGTTTATGCTGTGGAACATTTGTTTTAATGATGCAAAGATGTGTTGCATTCTTTTATGTTGCATTTGTTTAACTCTGTGAAGCTGTGTTACTTGGTCTGTCTAAAAGAGCTGATTGGTCTAATAAAGAGCTAAACAGCCAATAGCAAGGCAGGAGAAAAAAATAGGTGAGGCTGGCAGACAGAGAAAATAAATAGGAGGAAGAATTTTGGAAGAGAGGGTCAAACCATGCAAAAAGGAGGAGAAGAAGATGCTAGGGGCCAGCCACTCACCTACACAGCCAGCCATGGAGTAAGAAGTAAAGAAATGTATAACAGAAAGATAAAAGCCCAGAGGCAAAAGGTAGATGGGATAATTTAAGCTAAGAAAAACTAACAACAAGCCAAGCTAAGGCCAGGCATTCACAAGAAAGAATAAGCCTTCGTGTGATTTATTTAGGAACTGGGTGGCAGGCCCCTGAAAGAGAAAAGAGCAGAGAGAAAAAAAGGAAAGGGGGGGGGGAGAATGATGAGGTAAACAAAAGGGACATTTGTTACACAATAGGTAGGAAGTATGACAAGACTGACCTAGTAATGACCTGTGAGAATATGAACTTACGGATCTGGCTGGCCAATACTCTAGGCAAACGTGGAAAAAGAATTGCCCGATTCCTTCTGGATTCCAAGGAGCTAGTTTTTGCTCTTTTTAATCTAATAGTTGCATTAAATCATACATTTCACAAAATTTATCAACAGCTTTTAAATACCCAGTTCAGTTGTGTTGAGCATTTTCACACTGCTGTGTTGTGCAATGAACCTTCAGAACTCTTCCTTTTGCAGAGTTATCACTACTTTTGCTGCGGTTCACCTTGCCCCTCCCTGCCCAGCTCCAAGAACAGGACCACCTCTCTAATTTTTGTCTCTTTCCTCTTGCATTCGAATGGCATCTGTTTTATATTGGTGACCCATGCCACTTAGTGTAATGCTCGAATTCATTCATGTTATAGCGTATTATCAGAATTTCCTTTCTTAAAGTTCAGAAACATTCCTCATTTTATTTATTTATTTACAAGTGGGCACTAGGCATGTGAATAATGCTGTTATAAAGTATCTTCATATTTGTTTAGCAACATTTAAAAAAATATTAAGCAAAGAACCACCACAGAATGGCGCTCTGAAATCCTTTAAGGCCTAAAAATAGATTTAAGACAATGCTTCACGAAAATTTCAGTCTGAATGTCTTTCAGTGGCCAAATGATATGCTTCTGGGCATCTACTGAAGAAAAGAAAGCCCAAGATTTTTAAACTTTATTGCACAGTACCTATGGGGCCCAGTATTATTTCATTATGTTTGTTATTGTTGTCAGGCTGTTTGTTTGTCCACTTGTTTTTGAGACTGAATCTTCTGTAGCCCAGACTTGTCTCAAACTTCCTATGTAGCTGAGGATGACCTTAAACTTCAGATTATTTTGCCTCTACATTTAAGTGTTGAGATTAGCAACATGGCCAGTACATCCAGTTTCATGAGATGCTGAAGGTCCAAACCAAGACTTAATGTATACTAGGCAAGCACTCTACCCACTGAGTTATAGTTCCAGCTCCAAGGCTCAGGGTTTATAAACAAAACAAAAATGCTTATGTCAAAGAAATCTGTGAGTGTGGTTTCTTTCTGGTAGAATACAATATAGTAAGATTCACAGAATACCCACACGAGAACTCAGCATAGAAATTTCTCTTTTCCATAAATATCATCCCGGAAAACCACAACTGATTAAAATGCAACAATAAATCGTGTGGTGGTGCACACCTTTAATCCCACCACTCAGGAAGCAGAGGCAGGGGGATCTCTGTGAGTTTAAGGCCAGCCTGGTCTACAGAGTGAGTTCCAGGACAGGCTCCAAAGCTACAGAGAAGCCCTGTCTCAAAAAACAAAACAAAAAAGAAATGTGTGATGTCCAGTCCAAACTGATACATCTACAACATAATTAAAGTACCTAAGGCTTAGGGATCACTGAGGGGGTGGAAAGATTATAAGTGGCAGAGAACATGAAGTTTGCTGTGAAATTATATCTTCTAGAAATGTCATTGACTATACCTATGAGTTCTCATCAGCATGGCTCCTGAAACAAAACCTGAACAATGGCATCAATGGACATGCTAACAGGGAAGGGAAAATCTCAGTGGGCCTCAACCCTAAATAGAGAACAACTGAGAACAGGAGAAATGGTCTTCCCCAGGGAAGAGTCCTCCTATTGGCTTATCCAATATCAAGTATCCAATTATGAGATCATGTACATATAGGTAACACTATACAGACTGAATGGGTTGCATTTATATATTTAAAATATGTCTGATATATTTATATGTGTATATGCAAAACAACAATTTAAGAAGAGGCCATGGATTTGATAAAGAGCAGGGGAATGCATAAGAGATGTTGGAGGAGGAAAAGAGAGGAGAAGTGATATTTTAATTTCAAAAAATAAGTTGGAAAAAATTTAAAAATCTATTATCAATTTAAAAAGGAATACTCAGCTGTCAGGTTTTTGGGTTTTTGTTTTGTTTTTCTTTTTCTTTTTCTTTTTTTTTTTTACATAAACAGGAGTATCAGCATCTTGATTGACAGGGAAAAACATAACATTTTAAAGTATACCAGCCTTTTGAGGTCAACAAGCAGACTAAGACAGCTACACATATCCCTACTTCCTTGGAGAAGGAAAGATATTTCAGAGGATGGAAACAAGAGCCCAGAGGGGTAAACTAAAACCTTTGAAGAAGTATTCTGTGGGAGGAAAACTAAGTCCTAAGAAATGACCAGGCACCATGTGCTCAAGTAGATTTCAAAATTACCAGGGACCAGGGGCTGCTGTTGGTATCTTGTTCCACTGTGCTCCTGAACTGTCATCACTATCCTAGCCTTTGACCTCACTGGTTTGTTGGTAGGCAGCTGAAGGAAGGAACACACATTTCCTTATATGTCTCTAGACTAGTTTTAAGGAACCACACACAGAGCCTCACCCTCACCTGGATCTGGGAGCTTGGAGTGGAGAGATGTCTTCCTGAGAAGGAGTAAGCAGAGTTCTCATAAGGAGACTCGCTACCAGCAGGAAGTGCCAGTGAATGCTCATTATCCCAACATTTGGGACAGACCCAGACCCCCTGAACATGGGTGTCAGTTAGGAAGACTGGGCAGTCTATGGGGCCTCTTGTAGTGGATCAGTGTTTATCCCTAGTATACTAATGGACTTTGGGAGCCCATTCCACATAGACGGATACTCTCTCAGCCTAGGCACATGGGGGAGGGCCTGGGTCCTGCTCCAAATGATATGACAGACTTTGAAGATCCCCCAAGGAAGGCCTCAACCTCCCTGGGGGGCAGAAAGTGAATGAGATGGGGCTTGGGAGGGGGTCGGGGAGGAGGGGAGGGTGAGGGAACTAGGATTGACATGTAAAACTAGCTTGTTTCAAATTTAAATAAAACAATATTATCACAAAATAAATAAATAAAAATCATTTATTGAAAAGATAAGAGAAATTATTAAAAGGTCAAGGAATGTGGAAATAAATAATAAATTAAGTGAAAGATGTAAAATAAAGGTATATGGTAAAAATGCAATATAATTATACTTTAACAAACTTAAAAATGTGGAGGACAGAGATAAACTGATAGAAATATAAAGTACCAAATTTGCCCAAGAGAATAGAAAACTTGGTGAGGACAATTAAGCACAAAAATTATATTTTACTTTACTTTTAAAGGATGTAACTTTAATTAGTTCATGGTTTTAGAGGATTGCATCCATGGTATCTGGGGTCCATACTAGTGTAAAACATCATGAACTTAGAAGCATTTGGGGAAAGATGAAGTCTCCATCATTCAGACAGGAAACAGGAAAGAGGAAAAGAGAATGGAGGAGGCATAAAGAGGGTAGCTCACTGAACAATATAAATATAGATGTCTGTACATCAAAGTAAGAAAATCACTACCTGTCAGAAACTCATTGTATACACCCTATGTAATATTTTTTTGTGCAGGATAAGTTATTGCAATTTTTATGGTTAAAAGTTCAAGTTTGGAAGTAAGTATTTGTATATTCAAGTTCAATATTGAGTAAAGGTTTAAAATGTATTGTGTGTGTCCCCAAGAATCAAATGTTAATTTAAAACAAGAAACTCAACCAAGGTATTACCGTCTTTCTCTGAGGCCTCTGATACCTTTCTTCTCTTGTTCTATGTCATTGTCACATCCTGTCCAGTCTGTCGAGGAGAACGAAGAGCTACTGGCATGCATCAGACACCACAGCAGTGGTTCTCACCCTTCCTAATGCTGTGACCCTTAATACAGTTGCTCATGCTGTGCTAACCTCAACCACAAAATTATTTTGCTGCTACTTCATAACTGCAAATTTCCTGCCATTATGAATCTTAATGAAAAATCTGATATGTGACCCAATGGAATCACAACCCACAGGTTGAGAACCACTGAACTTTGCCATTCTGAAGAAATTATTGAGTCTTGATTATAGCAATTGAATTCTCTATTTAAAACGAAAATGAGGGCTGAAATAAGTCCTAAAATTAAAATAATAAAATGGAAGGCACTGAATTACCACACCACATCTAATACCACTATTATACCACACCTCTATGTCCAAGTGACTAAATTTTACTTCTTAAGTAAGAATTTTGTATGGAAAATTTAATGTCAAACATGTGTTCTTATTATTATTTGACTTTTTTTCAATTATTATTACATACATACATATAAATTTATGGATACAGTCGATTGAGTTCATTTAGAGTTGTTCACATATGTGTATATATGGCTGACTGCTTGGAATTGGATAACCTACCAGGGTCCTAACCCTGTAGAAAACTGATTCTCCCTCTCTCAGCAGTCACTAATGCATGTAGTTCCATCTAGGGGTGGGGTCTTGTGTGATTTCCCACATCCACATCGGTTGCCAATTGGTGTTGTCATTTTTCCAACCACATTCTTGAGATTTCATGGGTGCAACATATGGAGGATACAATCTCACAGAAGACATTGTGGTCCTTTGGCTCTTAAATGTTTCTGTTTTGTCTTCTCTGATGTTCCCTAAGCCTCAGGTGTAGCTGTGATGCTAGAGATGTATCAATTGTGGCTAGGCACCCCAAGATCAATTTTTCTCTTCTTTTTAACTAATTGTAACTTCCTATAGTACTCTCTGCTGCAAAAAAAAAAAAAAAAAATCAGGAAGTGAGTGCTACACTTATCTGTGAGCATAAGGATAAATATTTAGAATGTGGTTAGAAAACACTGGTTTAGGGAAACAGCCACAGTATGTTTTCCTCTGTGACCTTGAGCCACACCAACCATGGGTAGTTGGTTAGATTTTCAGTACCAGACATGAATTCCCTCCTACTGCATAGGTGTTAAGTGCAATTAGTTGCTGGTTATCCTCAACATATAAATTCCAGGCTGGGAAGATGGTTTGGAGGTTAAGAGCACTGACTATTTTTCCAGAGGTCCTAAGTTCAATTCTCAGCAACCACATGATGGTGGCTCACAACCATCTATAATGAGATCTGGTGCCCTCTTCTGGTGCATGCAGACTGAACACTATACATAATAAATAAATAAATAAATAAATAAATAAATAAATAAATAAACAAACAAACAAATAAATATTTCTTAAGATATAAATGGCACTATCACACCTTTCAGATTATCTTACAGTTCTGGTCATTATTGTGATTTGGAGACATTAGTCCTGAGTAGGACTATTGATTGGTTTGTTTGTTTGTTTGTTTGTTTGTTTGTTTTCCCCCTTGGCCGCTTGTATAACACTTTCTCGTACTATGAAAGTTAGTCCTCAGAAAGGAAGCCACAGGTCAGACCCAGATAGATTCCTCCAAATCCCCTGTCCAAAGTGTATGGTCCTCAGCAGTAGGGTCTTCAAGTTCAACTGAGGCAACCAAGGGCTATGGCAGTATAACCTATATTGTTTTGGGAGTCTATTGGACTCCTCTGACCAACAACCTAAAAAGATGTTCCCCTTAGTAACCCTGATGTTTGAAAAATCCATCAGGAATCATATTATTTTGTGTTTATTTATAATGATACATGTGTGTAAGTGTACTTGTGCAAGTTAAAAGAAGTTATGCAACTTATAGTGACAATGCTCCCTTGAAAAGCCATGCTACCACCCCAACTTTAAGAAAAATATTTTAAATGTGTGTGTGTGAGAGAGAGAGACTTTATAAAGTTCAACACCTAAACTTTTTTTAACAGAAAAGTAGAAAATAGACGAACATTCAACCTGATAATGCTTGCCTCTGCCAAACTTGAACTTGAAGGTAACTGAACTTTCTTTAATATGATGCCTCTCAAACTGGAAGACTTATTATATCCATGATTCTCATGTAGCCTGGGAATGAGTTCTGACCAATTCTATGAGAGCAAAAGCAAAAAGAATTCAGGGAAAAAAGAACAGAGGGGAATAAGTTGTCATGTTTGAATATGACATCATTTGCCTAGAAAATAAATTAACAAATACAAGACAAATAAGAATCCCAGCAAAGTTTTCAGGCGCCAAATAGAAGAATAAACTAACACTTCTCCATATCAATCACCCCCCCCATTTTAAAAAATGTAAGTAAAATGATGACATTTAAAATAGCAACATAATCCATAAATAAAGTTTAGTCAAGAACACAAAAAATCCCAAGGAAAAATTCTAAAACTTCCACAAAGAACAAAATAAATAACCCAAACAAAAAGTGAGATTTCCCATGCTCTGAAATATGAGTATATTGTTTTAAAGGGGGGGAATCAATTCTCAGCTGGTTGGTGGTACATATCTATAACCCAGCACTCGGAAGGCACACAGACAGATCTCTGAGTTCAAGGCCAAACTGTTCTACAGAGTGAGTTCTGGGACAGCCAGGGCTACACAGAGAAACCCTGTTTCAGAAAAAAAAAAACAGTCAATTCTCATTGCATTGGGCTATAAATTTAATGCACAACCATTCAAAGTCCTAGGTGGATTTTTGGAAAACTTAACAGCTTACTTTAGTTCAAATGGAATAATAAAATCTATAAAAAAAAAAAGACCACCTACCAAACCATGGTAGATATCTGGAGTTGCTGAGGAAAAAGAATACTTAGAGACAAACGTGAATATTACACACATGTGTATGTGTGATGAGGGATAACGACATTGAGAACATGGTCCTCTATGTGGGGAAAATAATAATGAGTATGGTCCCTCACCCAATACTACTGTGCAGAGCTAAACTTAAGCTGTTGAAGATTTGACTGTGAAATGTAGAACTATAAAATTAGTGGGTGGTACACAAGAGAATAATTTGTGATGATGTATCAGAAGGCTTCATAAACAAAATCTTCAACTATAAAACTACCGGCAAATTTTTATTGTATACTGCCGGAGTATTTTCGTAATCATGTTCATGGGATAATATTATGGGTAAGGCTAACTAAAATGTGTCAGATTGGAAAATCTTGCAATTTCTAAAAGCAACAGGGAAATAGTAGCTTAAAGGCAAGATCTGCTACAACACCACAAGAACATAAAATTCAAAATAGAGAAAATGGGAAAAGATTACAAAGAAGTAAGCCCAACAGACTTGCAAGCATCTAAAGCAATTCCAATGGCATTGTCAATCAGGGAGAAACTCATTGAAACCACAAACTACCATTTCACATCCATTGGACTGGAAAAGAGTAGAAAGCTACATAATGCCAAGGGTTGGCAGAACTATGAAGCTACAGAATCCCTAGTGTGTGTGTGTGTGTGTGTGTGTGTGTGTGTGTGTGTGTGTGTGTGTGTGTGTGTGTGTGTGTGTGTAGACTTAACACCTCCTTATAAGAACATTCTTACAATGGTAAAAATCGTATGTACCTGTCTTACTCTAAACCAAAAACCCTACTCTTGACTTTGTCCTTCAGAGATGTCCCCATGCCCATGCAGGGACATATAACACATGCTGCTGTGCAGCAGCAGAGAAATGACTGCTTTGAAGAACCTGAAGCTAGGCAAGGTGGTGCAGGCCTGTAATCCAAGGGTTTTGAAGGCTGAGGAAGGAGATGGTGTGCTTGAGACCAGCCTAACTATGTAAATGACCCTACCTCAGCTAATTAATTAATTAAAAAGTAACTACACAGTTAACTATGTCAATAAAAATTAAGAAATACTGGTATTTATTCCACTTAATTAGAACTGAGCCTAGTGACACAGATTGTAGAGTATACCCTGTGTTGAGTTGGTTTTGTTGCCAGCATCATTTAGATCATTCAGATCTACATAGATCTAAAGTATCACTATCTTTGAATTTTTGCTTCTAACTCCTAAAGAGAGAGAGGAGGTAGACAGGTGTGTGTGTGTGTGTGTGTGTGTGTGTGTGTGTGTGTGAGAGAGAGAGAGAGAGAGAGAGGGGGGGGTATAGGTAGAGGAGAGGGGGGTAAGAGTGTTTCATCAGAATGAACATGCCTCTCCTGAAGACACTGGTGTTGCTGATTAAGTGGATGGTAAAAAGCATCCTGTATTCATGCATAAAAAAGTACAGGGTAAACAGAAAGCTATTTTGCTGTTTTTCACCAAAGCATCCTTGATTCAGTTGTTTCTTCTTCAGCTATCAATTAACTTCTGAAGACCTTGTTCCCTGCCTTTCCTCTTCTTACAATTATAACATAGCAATTAAGAGTCAGAATTTTTCTTTTTCAAGACTTTTCATTTCTAGTAAAAGCATTAGCTCTGCTGAACTGCATACACCAGGTACTAAAGATTATATTTCTAATTTCTAGCCAGGTATGGTAGTGCATGCCTGTAATCCCAATAATTAGGAGCTAATACAGAAGTGCCAACACAAAGTCAAGGCCAGCCTGGACTAGACAATGAATTACAGACAGCCAAACCTATATGACAAAGCCCTGTCACATGTACAAAACTGAATTAATTCTCATAATTATAGAGTTCTTTCTGGTGTTCAAAGGACTGATGGCACGTATTATCAATTTCATATTTAATATACCAGCAATGCATGCTTGTCTTAGTCGTATCTTTAAAAAGCTAAGTAATTGTCGGGCAGTAGTGGCACATGCCTTTAATCCCAGCACTAGGGAGGCAGAGGCAGGCAGATCTCTGTTAGTTGGAGGCCAGCCTGGTCTACAAGAGTTAGTTCCAGGACAGCTTCCAAAGCCACAGTTTCTTTAAAACAAACAAACAAACAAAAGTTAAGTAAGATAATGTTAAATGTAGCTGAGAGTCTGGGAGGATAACTCAGTTGGCAAAGTGTTTACCATGCAAGCATGAGAACCTGCCTTTGGATTTCCAATCCTTGTGTAAAGGGCCAGGTGTGGTAATACAAAACTTTAAAACTAATGCTGGAGAGGTAAAGATGATAGGGTGCCTGGAGCTCACTGGCCAAGAGCTCTAAGTTCAGTGGTAGACCCTGTCTCAAAACACTAAGGTGGAGAGTAATAGAGGAAAACATCCAACATAGATCTCTGGCCTCCACATCACACACACACACACACACACACACACACGCACGCACGCACGCACGCACGCACGCACGCACGCACGCACGCACAGAGAAGCTAAGGATTTCCAGAGAAAAGAACGAGGAAAGTGATTTTTCATACAACCATCTAAATTTGTCAAAATCCTGCTGATGGAAAAACCACTTCCTCTCAGAAACAAAACCTGCATTTTCTGCCAACCATGCCTTTGATTCTTTAAACAGAATTATATAAAGTCAAGCTAGTAGCAATACAACCTCCATCTTGCAATTCAACATCATAAAACAAAATACCCCAAAGATAATAGTAGAACAACAGTAAGGAAAAAAATCTGTCTTGAAGTCTGGATCTACCAATAAAATATTTATAAAGCAAAAGGGATGTGTTGGAAGAAGCCTGGATGTTGCTGGACATGCCCCAAATGCAAAATGCTGACTTCTCCACTTAGGATATTTCTAGGGTTGAGTTCTACAGTAAGCAACCTTACAAGATAAAATAATGACTCCTGCCAGTTAAAAAGCAAGCTTTATTCTGCTTCTTATAAAAGTTCCCAGGTTCAGAATTCGCCTCACACAGTGCAACCCACTACATGAGGCGGTGTTCAATATGGCCCTTCCACATTACCCTGAACTCTCTTCAGGATTGATAACTGGGAAGACTGGGTTGGTCAGTTCTCTCTCTGCTACAGGAGCCTCCTGTCATCTTCAGCACTGACCAAACAGTGAGGAACTAAGTTATCCACCTGCAAGCAAAGTCAGATAGGATTTGCATAACACCTTTACAAACTGCCTGTTAATTGCTCTACCCTCTGGCAAATAAGATGTGAAACCAAGTCTGCATTCTTGGAAAAGCTAGGATCCATGTACATAATGTGCATTCATTAACAATAGTGATTTATGAGATCTGAAGAGTTAGAAATACAAATCCAAGCACTGAACTTAGATGAGACTCAGTGACCTGATTAGAAGTACTTTCAGCATGCTCTCTCAAAACAGATGAAGAAAATAGTGACACAGCAGTAGACATTGCTTTGTCATTGTGATGCTAAGCCTCATCTAAGTTCTCAACTGGACCTGTGTGAACAAACAATGCTATTAATTAATGCACCTATGGACCTTCTGACAACTACGTATAGTTGGGTCCTTTGAATGTTGAATGCAACGCCAAGGTATATAATCATTGTCCTCTCATTGTGCAGTGGCACATTGTGCATCCAGAAGACTGTAAGTTCATCTCTGCCTCCTCCATTCCTACAACAGTTAAACAATTATCCAAGCATACCTGCTTATTTGAAATACTAAATTTAAGAGCTATTTAAAATCATTTTCTCTAGGCCATTATGTAGTAATAATAATAAATCAGAATCCCCAAGTAAAGTCAGAACTTAGCTTAATTCTGATTCCCAACACTGTGACTTTCCATAGTTCAAATATGACTTGATATTGTCATATTTGTCACATCGTGAAAGACTCCATTTCCTCCTCAGTCTCTAGGAGAATTACATAGCACTCTTTCTCAAAGCAAAAAAAAAAAAAAAAAAAAAAAAAAATGTCCTCCTCCCCCACATCACTTTGCAGCAGATATGTCCGGAGCAGCTTGCCAACAATTTCCATAGCACATGCATCCCCCATCTGCCTAGCTTCGTGTTCTGGGAAGTCTATTTTCTATTTGACAATCAGGTCAAGGCTTCCTTGGGAAGCTCTGTCCATTTTACATAGAAAAGAAAAGATAACTTGTTCAATTTTAATGAGAGCCAATAAATATAAAATGAAGTCAGCTCAAGTATAAGCGGGACTTGAAGCCTGCGTCCACAAATACAATCTGCATTTGGGGATGTCTGTGGGTGACACTCTCAAAGCTAAATGTGGTGCATCTTTTAAAATTGCTCTTCTCTGCTGTCTGATAATAGATGATTGTCTGCTGAAAAGATATTTTGAGTCTGCTGCCTTTACAGAGGGAGCTGACTAATGCTTCGTTTTGTGGTTATTTTCCCAGAAATAACTCTGAGCTATAGTTTAACAAACACACCTACAGTGTTCTTTATAGCATGTCTATGGCTGTGGCCACTTATCATGGATGTGGAGAAGTTGTTTCCATGAACTTTCCTCATTCAAGTAGTCCTATGAGGGAAGACACTTTTTGTCTCATAGATGAGGAAAATAAAGTCCAGATAACTTATATGTCCAAAGATAGACTTTTTTGAGTTATGAAGAGGAAAACACAAAGATCAAGACATAGTCTGTCAGAGAAAACAAATGCAAACACAGTAATCTGTCTTAAAATACATAACACCTGTCTCACAACTTGAAATTTCATGGTGGTTTAGTTAAATTTGCCATTTATTTGTGAATATTAGCAATACCTAAGAAATGGCATATTTAAGTAGTTTTGATTTCTTATTCACTCCTCATTTAGCCACATAGGTATTATGATCAAATTACAGAGCCAATCACGTGTACAGATTTTAAATTCCACATATGAAGTCAATTTTACAGAGTAACTTTTCACAGTAAGGGATGTAGCTCGTGTGAATAAACACTTCTAGGTCGATATGTAATAACATAAAGTAAGGCCAACAACAATTATTTCCCTGTCGATTTTAAAATGAGAAGTTTTGATTAGTTACCCAACAGTAAACTGAATGCCTGTTGCCTATTTCTGAGCCCTGATTGTGCAGTTATTATTTGAATGTGCTTAGTAAGTATTAGATATTATGTAAAACATTGTTAAGGACATCATCACTGAAACTGCATTGATATTATTCTCCCCAACTTGTATTGCGAAGTAAGTGATTGACATTATTCTTCCTAAAAATGCACTTAAGAAATTTAGGATACAAAGGGAAAATGGCTTTCCCAATACTATATATGAAGAAGCAGAATGTGATAACATACTGATAGCATACTGGTCAAAAGACGAAGCTCGAGTTCTTGTTCAAGATGATGAGTTGAATGTGTGTTTTTCTACATCCTCCTCCTACATCTAACTGTAATGACAATAATTAAGTACAAGATGGAATAAACACAGTGGTTAAAAACATTAGTACCCAGATGTGACAGGTTCCACCAAGACTGTGCTAATGATGAATCATTAAGCTTAGGATGGCTCCTAATCCAAATGATCTTGCAGAGTTTAAACTCAAAATCACTGAGTGGAAACTAATCACAGATAAAGTCATAAATTAAAGGGCATTTGAACAGTGACATGGGTTGTCACAGCTTCTCTGTGTCTATGCACTGATGCATTTATTTCCAAATTAAAACCAAGAACTTCAAAACAGATGTTGAAAGAAATGCTTTCAAGGAGCTGAAGCCCCTACAATGACTTTTAGTTCTCCCAGGATAAAGGGCTAAGTAGGGGAAAGTTACCAACTTGTGCTTCAAAATCCCTAAAGGGAGTGAAGTGTGACATTCAAGGCACAGCACACTGAGGGACACAAGAATTCATTCCATCCAAGTTGATCAAGTTCAATCATCACGAGCCTAATGGCCAGCTAAGGACTAACTTCCAGGAAAACCAGAAACACGAAGGAAAGGAATGAGCCAGAACAAGCAGAACATCAGAAGTTGGGAGGAACAGTGATCATTTGGGGAACAGGGAAATTATACACATATTAATAACCAGCCTCAAGAGGGTTTAAGAAAATGAACATACAGTTGTGAGAAAGAAATAACTGGACAGAAGTGTCCATGAACACTAAAAATGATATGAAAACGAAGATAGTGTAATTCAACAAAAATGAAATCTCACAAAACATGAAGAAAATGAAATAGAATTGACAACATCACTTAGAAATACAGATATTGGGCAGGAGATATGGCTCAGTTGGCAAAACCACAAGCTGCCAAACCTAATGACCTGAGATCAAAGACCAGAACCCACCTCGTGGAGGGAGCCACCCAATTCCTGCAGGTTATCCTCTGACCTCTCCATGTGCACACACAACCTGAACAAACAAATGCATTCCAAAAGTACAGCACTTGAGTGGTAGTTTGAGTTTAAGTTTGCTGAGAAGCCCCGATGCTGATCTCCACTGTGCTGGCACAAGTTGACCTCCCAACAGAGTATGAGGTTCTTCCCTCTACACTTCCTCCTCCCCTGTCCTTTGCTTTCTTGACAGTAGTCATTCTTACTGGGGAGAGAGGGACTCTCAACGGTTTTAATTCACATTCCTTGGCTGGCTAGGGATGTGGGATACTGTTTTAAATACTTATTGGCCTTTTGTATTTCTTCGTTTTAGAATGATCTGTTAAGTACATTGACCCATTCACTGATTGGGAGTTGGGAAGTAATATTTAATTCTTCACATATTTTAGATATTAACTGGTTGAATAGTTAGCAAATATTTTCTCCTATTCTATAGGCTGTTACTCTGTCACTAGGTTTTTGTTATATTAAGTGTGATAACTCAGGAACATGTTTTCTCTCATGTGCAGCTTCTAGCTTCTCAATGAGATTCTAGCTTCTCACTGGGCAGTATGTACAAATAGAGGTGTATAAATATGGCAGAAACCAGAAAACTAGAAAGTGCATGAGACAGACAAATGAGGTCAGGAAGACAATAGGACATGTGAGATACTGAAGTGGAAAAGAGAATATTGGAAGAAAAGTAGGGAAGATGGGCAGGTGGGGTGGAACCAATACCTCAACTGTTATGAAAATACTATGAGGAAATGTGTTGCTTTGTAAGCTAATTTTAAAAATAAGTAAATGAAAATAATACAGAAAATACAGAAATGAGTCCAGAAGGCCAAATGCACAAGTGGCAGGAGTTACAAAAAGGGAAAACTGATGGCAGACAACACTGTAAGCTGTGCTTCTAAATCAAGATCTAAAAGAGCCACTAAGTAGCAAAGCTAATGCATGAAATAAAGCACATCTGAGTCCATCAGCACTGATATTCTGAACCCAGGGAAAAGAGGAGATCTTCAAAGTTTCCATGAGAAAAAGGAAAAGATTATGTACACATACACACACACACACACACACACACACACACACACATGTATGTATATATATATACATATATATATATATAATAAAATATAACCTATTGGTTAGCAGTGAATACCAACGTGGCATAATAATGCCTTTAAAATTTGGAAAGCAAAGTGACTTTTAACCTGTTTCTGTATTCTGTTAATCAATCATACATGAAGATAAAGACAGTCTCAGACATAGAAAGACCAGAAATTTTGCCTTCTATACATCCTTCCTGGGCGGGAGAGGGGGAATATTTGAGAGTATGCTTCATGGTAGGGGGAGAAATACAGAAATAATATGACAGTTATTGGGGAAAATGAAAAGCACAGTATTTTATAAGGATTCCCATAACAATCACTCTGCAGGAGACCTAAAGCAAGATTGTCATCAATACAAACATGAGTTTTCTAAAACGAAACTAGGATTTAAGAGGCTATATTTGGTTAGAAGTAAGTCACATAATATTTTTTTGTATCCTTACTGTGAAAAAGAAGGCAATTTAAGCCATCCTTGGTTTTAGTGGCATGGCCAATAACCCCAGCAGTCCTGAGGCTGAGGCAGGAAGATCCTGGAGTGACAGCTGGCCTTGGCTGCATGGTGAGTTTCTAGAAGAGGAAGTCTAGATGCTGGTTTATAATAACCACATGTAGCATTGTATTCAGTGTATTATCTCAGAAAATGATGAGCCACTAGAACTTTAGATTATTCTTTAAATGGCCCAAGATTCAATTCTTAGAGGTAACAAAATGAGGCACATAATATTTTTACTGCAAAAATATGATGCTGGTGTGTGTTCTCAGCCTTGCTCATGGAAGCTTATTTTTGTTATAGGTTAATGCAGATATTCACAACTGGTTGACATGTTGCAAATTAAGTGACTGTTCAGTACTTGACCCTAAACAGGACATCAATGCCATTTCCCCAATATCTGGGAAGCATGGTAGAACAGGGGACAGAGAAACTGTCAGAGCTGGAGGAAGGGAAGAGTTCTTCAAAATGCTAGTCTCTGGATATGGCACAGTCATCACAGTCATGAACACACAACAGCTTTGGCTGGTTATCCACAGAAGATCTGCACACACAGAGAAGACATGAAGGCAAAACAAATCTTCCTAGGAAGAAGAATGGGGTCAATAGAAGGCAGGGGAGATGCAATGGGTGAAAATATGATCACAATACATTGTATATATGTATAAAATTGTCAAAATTAAAGTTGGAAAATGTTTATAAAAGAACCATGTAAATTATATAAGAATATCAGAATAAGCAAGAGTAGGGGGGCAAAGAAAGAAAATAACAGAAGATACTAAAATATACTATATATTTTTATATATATTCAAAATCTAAAGTAACCCATTAGAAATATTTTTAAAATATAGTTAATAAAACTGTGGTGAGGGCAAGGGGAAGTACAAAGAAGCTAATTTTTCACAACGAAAAAAATAATAATGAAGGTTTACTCCTAAAACCCACTATTTCATTTTCCTATTAACAGTCATGTTAGAATACCAATAATGTCCCATTAAGGAAAAACTGCAGGTCAAGAGAATACAATTTCAGGCCTGGGTAGAGACCTTACATTCCAATTGGACAGTCAATGAGTTGTCTAAGAAACCATCCCTCAGGAGCATCCCTGGGAAGGTGTGTTCACTTCAGGCCATGTTAAAGAGATGGGTGGAATTATTATTCCTCTAATCTATAAGTCACCATGAGGTTGCCATGATGTTTGTTGGGTATGCCCATGTTTCTGAGTTCTGATTCAAAAAAATACAACTATTCTCTTTTCTTCATCCTGTCTTTTTGTTTCACATACTGTCCAGAACTTAAATATGCTTTCCTTCTGATAATCTGGGTTCCCATATTTTTTCTGTAAAGCCTCCTCCCCACCATGTGGCTGCCTGCTGTCATGTGACAATTCAAACAGCACACTACTGTTGTTGTTTTCCCTTCTCCCTTCTCTCCTTCTCCAGGCAGATGCTGAGAGTTACAGCTTGCAAGATCAGGGGTTTTCTTTTAAGCTCAAATCAGTTTTTCCTTGAGCTTCTATTTGAGTTCATTTATTAATGAAACTAAGAGCCCCAAGAAGAAAGCCCAATTTCACTGATATCAATCACAATAACATGTCTACCTATACCTCTTTTCCTGACTCTACCTCCAAATTCATGTTTCAAAGACTCATGGTTTTGTTTCAGGCATTCTGCCTCTCATCAGCTGTTCTTCAAGAAGCTTCTGACCTCCGCATCTTAGATGTCATCTCAACAGTCATCCCAGTGACCAGATGGGCCATTGGAAGGCAGTCAGGGACCTGCATGACATCATCCCAGCCTTGCCCTGCAGTTGGACCCCTCCTTGTATCCTTTTGTTCTGTGTCTAAAAAGAAGTGTTGTATCTTACAGGCTTGAGCCTGGGAGCAACAAATGCACCAAACAAAGTTTTAAAAGTAATTATGGCTTTTTTAACTCCTACTTTCTCTGCATTTCAAATTATCTAATACCCACAATCATGTTCAAGAATAGAGAAAACCAAAACAGCTTATGTCTCCCATTGTTGGTGTCCCTACAAGTGTAATGGCCAGCAGAGAAATGATCCCTGTGAGGTGAAGAGTGAAACTCAGGTCAGTATCACTTTAGCAGGCACTGGGTCAAAAACTTCCAGAGTCTGACCTCTCAGTTTATTTTTCTTATATGTTTAAATACAGTAGAAATTGTGGGAAAGTCTCTATGTGACAGTTATCATGACAAAGCTTCAAACCCACAGAGACAGCTGACCTGAACAAGGAGGAGCTAATGGGCCCCCAGACTAATAGCTGGGAGTCCAGCATTGGACTGACTCAGACCCTCTGAACATGGGTCTAAGTTAGAAGGCCTGGACAGTCTAAGGGACCTCTGACAGTGGAACCAGGATGTATCCCTGGTGCACAAAATGGCTTTGGGAGCACATTCCCCATGGAGGGATACTCCCTTAGCCTAGAGACAGGAGAGAAGTCCTAGTCCCTACTTCAAATGACTTGACAGACTTAGATGACCCCTCCTGGAAGGCATCACCCTACATGTGGAGGGGGGTGGGATGGGAGGGTGATCGGGAGCATGGGAGGGAGGGAGGGAGGGAGAGGGAGCTAGGATCGATATGTAAAATAAGAAAAATAAATAATTAATAATAATAACAATAATAAAATCTCCCTTGCAAAGTGAATCTCTATAGCAAAGCACCTGTGACCTTTACAATAAAAATAAATCCTGTTGCCTGATATGCCATGCTCAGGATAAGGGATAGGGAGGAAGGACTTGTTATAAGCATAAGAATGGATGCTATTGGTGTGGGGGATTCAAAATACATGGGATCTCTTTCATAAGGATGGGTTCTGTTTACTGAGAGACAAAGCTCAGGATGTAGGGGACTCAGATGGAGGCTGGTTCCATCAATTAGCAAAAGATCACCAGCTTGTTAGGTAATATCCACTCCAGCCTTCCAGTAACCAGGAATCAGTTGTTTTCTTCCCTTGAAGAGAAAAGTACTGCATGCTTAACAATTCGCGATTTTTCTACTGCGTTCTGTGAGCTGTGCCTTTCTATAAGATTTTATATGTCTGTGCATTACTACTCCAACACTGTGTCCCTTCATGGAACAATTACTGTGTACCTTACCATCATCCTGTGTCATGTTTATCCACTTGCCTACATTCCAGTAACACCAGCTTTCCTCCTGTCCTCCAAGCACTTACTGCTTTGTCTTGTCTCAGGGCCTTTGCTGGAACAACATGTTCCAAGACTGGTTCCTTGTGCGAATGTTGGTTGTTTTGTTTAGTTTTGTTTTCTGAGAAAGGCTATTAGAAGCTTGTCTTTACAAATCAAACTTTCACCCAACCTGTCACCAAGTTAATAATGTGCTTTGAGATCATTTATTACTGTGTACTCATTCTGCTTACATACTGTATACTCAAGCTGTTCAGATTTAATGGACTTCTAGGAAAAACATTGTAATCAATCTCACTGTGCTTTGGACTTTTCCAATGTAATTCCTAACTATGAGCTCAGCTAGCTGAAGGCACAACTTTGATTTTGGCCATGTTCCCTATTTTTTCCTTTGTGTCCCGTCCATGTATCTGACTCAAAGCAATGCAAGATGAAGAGAGAGAGAGAGAGAGAGAGAGAGAGAGAGAGAGAGAGAGAGAGAGAGAGAGAGAGAGAGAAGGAGGCAGGGGCAGGAGGGAGAGGTGGTGACTAGATCTAAGACCATTCTCTGGAAGCAGCAAGGCATTGAAAGCATGACCTCCGACATATACACACATATACACACAAAATATGTTGGAAGCAAATATGAGCATAGAGTGATAAGATCTGATTGTGGCTTTGTGTGATGTTCTGAGTCAATAAGGCCAGAAAAATAATTCTCTCTCATGAGTCTCCTGTAAAAGCTTGATTAAGACAGAAGTTCTTCATTCCTTGTTGTTACCATATTTGCTGTGCTGTTCATGTATAAAGAGGACAGCCATTTTTTTTTCAGGATTATGTCTTAGATTGAACGCTTAGTTTAGCACAGAAAACATCAAAACCCTTCTGGATAAGTCAGACCCACTCTCAGGCAAACAACACTAAGAGTTTGAGTCTCTTCTCTTGTTCAGGACCACCACCTCTTTTCCCCATCCTTCTGTTTTCAGTCAAGCTCACCTCTTCCTCATCTCTTCAGCAATACTTTTTCCTAGCCTCCCCCCTCCTTTTCTTAGACCCCACTCTACCTTTCAAACATTCTTAACCACATTACCCTATCCATTTCCTTTGGATCAGGGAGCAGGTGGTACAATGTATAATGTACCTGAGCCAATGTACAATGTGTAATGTACCTGAATCTGTATCAGGGAACTCTTTCCTCATGACACTTATTTTTATCAAGAGTTATTATTTTAATTTTGTTAGTTTGCTAACTATGTGCCCTTATTCTCCCAAAATATTAGTGAGATCAGGATTTTGTTTGCCATCATATATTCCCTACAGCTCTAGAAAGTGCATGAAATACTATCTAAAATTAATAGTAACAGACATTCCTAAATTAGATAGATGATAGATAGAAAGATCATTGACAATGGATAGATGACATATACATACATACATACATACATACATACATACATACATACATTCTTTGCAACAACAGGGATATCTTACCTCCCAAACATTTTACATAAGGGAACTGAACCACAGAGGGATTGTACATCCTGCCCAATGTCACGCAGAAGTGAACTGAAACCTCTTGAATTCAAATCTAGGTTTGTAATCCCCAATCCTTCCTCCTAGACACTATCCCATGTTGTGTCTCTGAAATATGCAAAGCATCTGTAGGAGGCACTGGATACAGAGGTACTCATACTTCTAGAATGCAGGCTGTCTGAGCAGTTCCCTTAGGAGACAAACAATTAAGGAGTATATACATGGCAGTGCTGGAGGTCAAACTCAGGTCCTTGAACATACAAGGCAACAGCTCTACCACTGAGCGGCAGCTCTTGCCTGGACTATTTTCTAACTATTTTAAGATATTAATGTTCCTTTAATGAGATAAGCTCTGTGCTAGCCTAATAATAGCTCTAACTTCCTGAAATGAAGTTCTGAAATGAAAGCATGGTCAACTTATCTTTATAATGATGAAATCTCCAGGAGCTTGATTCCTCCACTGCCTTCTAGGGAAGAATAATTCAGTTTCATTTAAATATGAAATTTCTCAATCAAACAATACCCCAGCATGGTTTATGCTGATCATTTTTCATCTTCTTATTCATTTCCAGTTGTTCATCTCCCTCACCTTCTCTCTTCCCTCCCCTTCCATGTCTCAGTTCTCTGTTCACCCAAACACTATTATACACATACACTATCATTTAAAATTACATCATTTAGTGGGAAATTCTAAATATAAAACATAAGTAGAAAGCAATGCTTATCAACAGAATCTGCCAGGAATCTTTGAGTCAGTCTGAGCTCTGGAGTTATATAAGTATAAATTGATCCTTAACTGATCATCAAATATTAATTCACCTTCTTCTATAATCTTTTATTTTAATTGAGTAAGTAAAAATTGAGCCTAAAGAAATCTATATATCTCTGCATGCACATATATAACCATGTACATGTACATGCACACCTGCGTTTATCTGTGTACACATACAAGAAGACTCCTGTTTTTAAAAGTATAGCCTTGGGATAGCATAGGATGTCATATGTCATACTCATTCCTCTATTCCAGTGACTTTCAAACAGGCACTTTGTCAACCTAGGTGTCTGTCCCAGTGTCTAATAGGTAAAGATGAGAAGTACTACTAAAGACTTAAAAATCAATAAAAAACAAGCCCTATAGCAAAGAATTACATGGCCCAAAACTTCAATGGTGTCAGGACCAAGAAATCCTGATCTACACAGCAGGCTGAGGCATCAAATGTTTGAAAAGCTAGACTCTTCATTCTATCCCAGGTAACTGAGAAGCAAAACTAAAGGGAAAATATTCATCTGTACAGGAATTCTGTTTTATTCCCAATAACCAAAAGTCATTATGTTGCTAAGCAAGTAATTTTTATTTCCACATACACACATACAACAGAAAAGTGAAGCACTTCATAAAAATGAGATGTACCTGTTCCCTTCCACTTGGGGGTCATTTTTCCTCCTCAGGGTTTAGGGCATTTTCCCATTTTGTGAATGAAATGTTTGACCAGGTGGCATGGGAGAGATTTTTATCATACTTCCCTAACCTATTCTGAAAGCTTCTGTAGTTTCTGGCCCAGTATGTAACAGACTTCATATATGAGAAAGAAAATGTGGTAACATACTTTATTGTAGCTCATCATTGTTGGTTTGTAATCATGTATGTGTTCATAGGAGGGCAGTGCCCATAGAGGTCAGAAGAGGGCATTAGGTCCCCTGGAGCTGGAATTACAGGCCACTGTGCTGAGAACAGAACCCAGTTTCTCTGCAGAAGTATATACACTGATGCAGTTCATCATTTTAAACAAAATTATGATGAAGATACATGGCATTCTAGTCCACATCCAGTGCTGAGGAAGATCTGCACTTGATGTTGCATACATGTGTAGTTTTCTACCAATGATGGCAGAGCTTTATCTTTTGAGAGAACTTGGAATGTATTTTCCCCTGTCACAGTATCACAGTTCATCAGAGGTAATACCATTGACTCTTAGAAACAGTGTTTTGTTTGCTTTTGTTTTGTTTTTTACTGTGTACAAACAAAGGAAAATGAATATCAGTTGAAAATGATAGAGCCCCTAATTATAAAATTCATTTTAGTTTGAAAAACATTAAAAGGTAGTAATGAAACTTCTTTAAAATGATAGAATACAGAGTTCTTTATTGACACACCTTTCCTCTCCTAAATAAGTCATGTGTCATGTTGCTGTATGTATTCTTTCCATAATAATGCAACATGCACATGAAGTATAAAATAATGAAAAAAGGTTAAAGTTATGAAACTACAGTTTCTTTTAAGTTATAGGTACTCCATGTTTTGATAATTAGAAAAACATTAAAAATATACTGCTTTGCTTTAGTTATATTTTTAGTGGGAACAAATTATAACAGGCATTACTGCTACTATCCAGGCAAATGCAAACCTGGACCTGCCCCTTGGGGACATGGCAGAGGCAGAGTGGTCACCCCTCTGCTCATGGGAAGCTCCTGGCTGTATACAGGACCAAAAATCCCTGTAAGAGATAAGCTCCGCCCACTCTTGCTCTCTTTGCAATGAATCTCTGAGGATGCAGGTCTCTGTCTCTCTCTTTCTCTCCCCCTTCCCTTTCCCACTTACTTCCATTTCCCCAATAAAACTTATAACGAGTAAGAAATAACTAGCTTGGTTTATTTTGAAACGGGCTTTTCATCTAATGATGATGTGTGTTGAGGGGATATATAGAGAAAGACTGCCCCTCTTGAACAAAAAAGATAGGTTAAATTTTCTTTTATTGGGGTTAAATTCTGTATCAGCCAGTGTTTATTTTCCATAAACTCTACTCTAATAAATTAGAAACATCCTGTGATTATTGTGAGGCACTGTAATAGTCTAAGGCATACATGAGCAATTCCGTCACCATCCCTGTACTATACTTGGCATTTTAGGACGTGAAGTGAGGAGGACTATAAAAGACTTCTAGCCTAAATCATTAATCATCTTCCAATTCAAAAGTGTATTTCATGCAGCAGCCATGTTTCTATAGATCAAGATTTCTCCTGTAGGAATAAACTGTAGTTAAACGAACAAGTGCCCCATCAAAGTAGAAACTGCACATGGAGAAGAATTGTTACTAAAAAACTAAAAGGCAGATAAGGCTAAAAGACTAACAAAACAAGCTTCCCTGCTGCATGTGCCATTGCCCCACTGAGGAAAATCTCAATGACTCTCTGAAGCATAGCCCTAGTACCAGTATGCTTCCTGTTTGTACATAACAACCCTCAAACTGCCAGAGGTTTCAGCATTCGAATGTGCTGCATTCAGCTTGACTATCCTTTCCCATACCAAACTAGAACTGAAGAGAGAAAACAGATCAGGTCCTGATGTTACTGACCAACTAAGCACAAAATCACATCACCAGCATACCGCTTGGCATGCTGCGGCATTAAAATATAACCATAAAGTTCCCTGTGTGTCACATTCAATCACATTGAAGACTGAAAAGGAGAGCCTTTAAACCTAGACACTGTCTAGGCCACAGAACCTTTCTGAAGTTAAAAATAACCCTTGGCTCCTGCAGGAGCTAAGACTGTAAAATCAGTGTCAGAAGGGGCCTAGTTCCCTCTCCAGAGCATAGACAATTATAAGAGCATTCATGCTTGCAATTTCTTCAGCAGCATGTCCCACTTCCGCATCCAAACACTTTCTAGAAAATGGCAAGGGTCTATGGGACCACAAGAAATACTTCCCCTACATAATTTACAGTCAACTACAGTGGTAAACTGAAACTAGAGATCTGTGAAGAGTTGGTATGGAGCCCCAAAATGTGAAAACATTGCTAATCTTTGAAAAGCCTATGCTAGATAGACAGAGACTTTAGGGTTAGAAAGCTGTGGAACAACTTTATACTGGGTTTCAAGACCCTGGTCTTTCAAGACCAGGAAAATCAAATCATACTTTGTGTTAATTCAAAATGGAGTTTTCCTTTCCTTTAGTTTACACTCTTAACACTGTACACATTGATTCAATTTCCTATGTGCATTATATGAGCAAATGACCATGACATGGCAGTATCATTTCTACAAGTCCTGAATTTATTTATGCTATTCAGCTTCCAAAGCTGCTTGTCCATTGTTTGACTAAGCCATTTAGAAACTATTATCACAAATGCATAGAGGTACATGAAGATCGTCATGTCCATTTCAGATTTTGATTATGTAGAAACTAGTTCCCAGACAGGTGATATAGCTCAACTAGAGACAAAAGTGGGAACTGAGGTGAAGTGTAGCACCCTTCTCATTACATAGTACACTTCATTGCATGACTACTAGCCAACAAGAATAAATGTATATCTCTTATTCATGACAAATATATTAACTCCAGCAAATACTATCTTTTAAACAAACAATAAAACATTGAAATCAACAATGGGGAATGAAGAGGTTGAGAGCATTGTATATTAACACAGAGACTGAACAAGCACACATCATGAATGGGTGGTAGGAATTAGATTTGAGCTCCTTAGTAAGCAGCTCATAGTTTGAATAGGTTACTCAAGTTTTTGACATTGTAAGTACTGTAGAGTTTTAAGAAGCAAATGCAATGGTTCTGATATACCAACCAACCTATAGTAAGTCCTCAACAAAAAACAGTCCCATCCACTCTAAACTGTCACAGAAGAGCTATGCCATTTCTGAGAAATGTCTTAAGTTCTTTGTGTCTCAATTTCCACAACTGAATTTCATCTCATTAAAAAGGTTAAAATTCCCTGGACAGGGGTATACCTCAGTGGCAGAGCACTTTGCATTTAGTATGCAATAATTATTTAAATATCTTGTACCAGTCCTGGGTACTAATCAGTTCTAGCCATTACCAGAAAGATGTTTATGCATTTATTTAGCAAAAGGGGTTCCCATTCTACTCCAGCTTCAATGCATGGAGCTGCAGAAACATGCCTTAGATGTATCTAATGTGTGTTTCTAAACTGTGAAAGTAAGCTTATGGCCCAGTTCTATTGTTGTTACAAACTTCATGCATGACTTTTGGATAAGTCCCATCTCTTATGTAGTTCTCTGTTCCTGGAAAACAATAGGTAGAACCATCTGATTTCTTGACTAGTTCTTTTAGTTTGTACAAAGAGCATCTCTTTTCATCTTCAACACAAGTCTGAAGGGTGAGGTAGTACACCTATGGAGTAGGTGATGCTCACAGGAACAGATTCTCCTCTGTGGATCTACTAAGCCAGACCAGCTTCTGTAGGCAGCCAGGCTCTGTACCTTAGCTGAAGAACACCACTGGTGACTATGAAAGCATTCAAAGAAACAAACTTTTACTGAACATAGTCAAGAAATGTGTAGGTCTCACAAGCTTGGACCCTTTGGCATCTTCAATCTTTCCCCTTGGCTGGCTGAAAGCACTGAGTACATTGAGACAACATATATTTTCTGATCATGGGAAAAGATTCTAGGGGCTGGTGGTATGAATCAGTAGTAGAACCCTTGGCTAGCATGTGTTGTACCCCAGGTTACATCACCAACGTGTGAGAAAGACGAGGAAAGAGATGAATAGAAAGGACAAACATACAAAGGAAGACAGAGTGGGGAGGGGAAGAGAAAAAGGAAGGGTGGAAAGAGAGAAACAGTTCCAAAAACCAAATGGTCTTCCTCCTGGTCCCACATCTGACCCCTGGAAACATTGTATTAGCAACCTTGACTCTTCTATTTAATATCTGTGCAATCAGCCTTGAAATGTAACCCCTCTGGTTTTCAGATTCCTTTACTAAAAAGTAGTGAAAACAATTAACACACAGTTCAGAAGACTGCTGTGAAAAGTTGAGATGATCCTAGCAAGCAGTTAACACAGAGCCTAACATCAAGAAAAAGGTGGGAGAGAGGGAAGGGGGAAGGGAGAGGAGAGGGGAGAAAGAAGAGAAGGGGAAGAGAGGTTGATCCTCAGACTTTCTAGAAATGATCATCTAAAGGCCATGGTTTGTTGGCTGTAGGCGGCATGTGCTGAGCTCTCTTCTGGGGAAAATGGTGTGGCAAGGATTCAAAGCTGGCCTGAGCACTTACTAAGAGGATCCTGAGAGAGTCAGGAGGAAATGAGATTATCCTGAAGTGGGAAAGTTGCTGCAGTATAAGATAAGACCTTTTAAAACACCATAAACACAATGGGGTGGGGTCATGTAGAATCAAAGAAGAAAGGGGGGAGTTCTTCATTTATGTCCTTTCAAGTGCCACTGGCAGTAGAGGTTACAGAATTTTGTGGCTGTATGAGTCTCTAGAGGCAATCCATTTTAATTCTCTCACTTAGTAGATAAGTACCTGAGGCCCAAAGAGGTTAAACAACACATCTGGGTCAGTTCTACAGTAAATGCTTCTGGCACTCACTGATTGCCCGTGCCTTGCTTGTCCTGGTGTGCTTTAGCATGTAAGAATCCTGTCCCTGCTTTTGGCTTTTACTAAAGCAAAAGTAAATACAATAATACACACACACACACACACACACACACACACACACACACACCATTTTCTCATTTTGAAAGTCCCCAAAAGGTTAAATGAACAATGAATAAAAGGAACTCCAATCCCCTTCTCTTTCCAGGATTTCCCATCAGAGGCCCTGTGAGATCCTGTACACCTGCGATTCTCTCCAACACCATCTCTGGAGTTTCTCCTTTCTGTTCCTTCCTTATATCCATTCCTAAAAGGCTGCTTTTACATGTCCCTCACAATGAGGTTGAGGGACAACAGTGCTAATTTGCAAATGCTAGCTTTCCTCCAGTGCCATAGGGAAATGCTGAAGTTTCTTCCCAGTTTCCTGTTTGGGTAGATCTGATTCCTTCCTCCCTGACTCTAGTGGAGAACCCTCAGATGTGCTTAACAGAGAACAGGAGGAGGAAGACACCAGGGAAGGAAAGCTGATGACTAGGAGAGAGGGAAGCCAATAGGAGCGCTCTGACCAAACTGCCAAGTCTGGATCCTGGAGACGGCTCTGCTGCTGGAGTGACTCAGTGCTGACTGGCCAAAACTGCCCAGGGGATGGCACAGGTTTAATTACACGCTCTGATAGCTGACTAACAGCAGGCTTGCGCTCCAGACTACATTCACAGGAAGTGGGCAGAGGCTACCCCGAAGTAGCAGATCCAAAGAATTCTCACTCCTGCAGCTCGCTTTTTTTTTTTCTTCCTCTCATCTGATGTTCTCCACTCTGCCTGATGAGTGCATCCCAAGCTCCCCAAAAGTTCAGGACACCATCCTTGTTCTATGGGAGGATTGAGACCAAGTATTACCTTTCCTGTACACCAGGGAAAAGCTTTCCATGAGTGCCTGAAGCAGACAGACCCCGGGCACTTCCCACCCCTCCCCACACATGAACCCACCTGGGCATCCTTCAGCCCGAGGCTCTGTTCCAAGGCTGGAGACTTAAGTATCACCGAAAGGCAAGTGTGCTTTCCCAGAGTGCCCACTTGCAAAACCAAGGGAAGATTCTACTTGTGCCCTTTCTCCCCTCTCCCTACCTGAATTCCGGGACCAGATTAGGCTGAAGCCCATAGAAGGCAGCGGAGAGAGTTACCAGCCATCCTGGCTTGTAACTCCCATTCTCGCACTCCAAATAAGGTGCAGACCACTTGACGTGGCTCCTGTCTCCGCTGAGCCCATCCCTACGCCGCCAGCTGTGACCCAGGCCCCGTGGCCCCTGATTGGAGCCGCGGCGGTGCAAGTGGGGCCTCCACTTTCGCCGAAGCCCATGGAACCACTCAGTCTCCAGAGTGGCATTGGCCAGGTGGTGAGCGGAGGAAGACAGGTCCTGGAGCAGGATACGACTCTCCTCGCGGGTGGCCTGGAGGAAGACCTGCGGAGCAGGAGTGGACAGAGACTCGGTGCTGAAGGTGATGGCCGCCCGGGAGATGCTGGGCTCACCTTCCAGGAGACTCTGCACCAGAGCCTGATACCACTGCAGGTCATCTTGCACAGTCTGCTCCCGAGACTTATTGCTCTGCAACATCATGTTGAGGAAGTTGGTGGCGTGTGTCAGAGTGTCCAGCGCCCCGTGCAAGGAGGGATGGGAGCTAGCTAGGGCCGGTGACTTCCCTGGCAGGCCCGCCAACTCGTAGCGGCCTGAGCAGTTGGCTCGCTTCAGCTGGTGGAAGTCCCCGGTGTAGAGGTAAGAGGCCACGTCCATGGGCACCTCCTCGGCTAGTTTCTGTGCCAAGATGGTGCCGTCGGTGGAGCGGCTCCAGGGAGTTGAGGAGTCCGGGGCAGAGGCTCGTGCTAACTGCTGGCCATGCTGCTTCCCCCTCAGGGTCCTCTCTCGAGGGGAATCCGGCCGTCCCGGAGGGTCGAGGCTGGCGCCAACCGCTCCCAATCCCAGATGAGCGACCAGGAGGCAGAGAAGTAAAGAGTAAGCCATGGCTCCCATCTGTCTAGCACAGAAGAGAAGAGTTAACCGGAGAAGTCACTTTGTAAATTTTGGTTCTTATCAACAGTAAGACTTTTGCTGGGGGAGGGGGTGTCTTCCTCCTTCTCCAGGTGGCGCTCAGTCCAGATGGACTTTAAAATAAGAATGTTTGAAATTGGCCCAGCTGGATCAGCTGCCAGTACAGACCAAATCACCTGTGGCAATGCTGGCTGCGCCGGCTCCACAATGGGTCGGGTCGGGATTACGCACCTCGCAGCCTTGAGCCTAACAGGTTACATCCCCGGCAGCTATAGTTAGCCCGCTTACGTCTTTCTCTTCAGCCGCTTCCACCGCCGCTCTCATTGAGGTGTGTTCAAGAGCTGATGCTGCTGATGCTGATGCTGCCACCACCGCCGCGGAAGACGCTGCTCCATCATCTCACCCTTGGCAGGTCGTTCCCGCCTCCTGGCTCTGGCCCCTCCTGGACCCCTTCTCCCAGAGATAGAAGGGCGCACACAGACCCACGCCGCGAGCGCAGCGGCGAGTCCCAAGGAGCCAGGGTTTTCTTTGAAGATGTTCGTGTCTCTGGAGTCCAGACAGTCAGCCAACTGGTTAACTGGAGCCTTTAGGTTTGGCCACAAACCACACTGCCGCCTCTCCCAGCTCTCCGCTGAAACCAGTTTAAAGAGACAGCTTGGCCGCAACCAAACCCTTGTAGGGCGGCTTCAAGCCGTCTTGTGCCCTGTTTGGTCGGTGCCTCTGTCAATCAGCTGACTGCCATTTGTTGGCTGGGGCGGGAGCTGTCCAGTGCTGAACCCGAGGCGCACTGAGGAGGCGGAGGAGGAGGCGGCGGCGCGGGTGCTTTCACCCACTCGTGTTCCCTGATGACTCGGAAACCTGCAGGGGTGGCGAGGAGTGGGCGAGAAGGAGAGGGGAAGCGGCGCTTTTGGTGGCTGAGAGCGAAGGAAACTTGGACGTACTGAGGAGGAGGCTGTTGGCATCTCGCTTGCTTAGTTAAATCAGCCCTTTCTTTTGCCTGGAAAAGAGGGAGAAGGGAGTAGTTTTCATTTCTGACTGAAACTGGGGGGAGTTGCGGGGGGGAACGGAACGTAGGATGGAAACGTGTCCTTCTCAGCATCTGCTCTTTTTTTAGGCAAATTATCAAATTCCCTTCCTTGTCGGCTAAGGAAATGATTAAACCTGGCGTGCCAGGGATGGTCTTAGCTGTGAGAGAGTAATGGAGACATCTACTGGCTGAGCTTCAAGGAAAAATAAATGTCATATTTAAGGAACCTCTTCTTCGGGGCCAGAGTGGAAGGGAACCCGTGAAAATAAAGATGTGTAGAGAAAGGGCATGACCAAGAAGTGCATATTGTAGACTATGAGAGAATGAGGACTAGAAAGAGTGAGTCTGTGCTGTGTGGGATACAAAGTCACTGCGGGTGAGTTACCGGAACTGATGAATAACAACTCAGACTTCAGAGAAGGGCTGAATAGGTGTGCCAGCTCCTTAAACAATTGGGAGGTCCCCTAAGCCACCTGACTGTATTGCTTGAGGCTTCCTACGGCATTTGAGAGTGTCTCCTACACTCTGACAATAGACAAATAGTGCAGAGAACTATATTACTGTATGCATCTGCACTTTCAAATTCCTCAAGACACACAAAGAAAACCCCATGTTCATTTTAGCCCCTAACTCACAAAAATGTCACACATAGCAGTCCAACATAGTAGAAGATCATATGATTCTGAGCAGCTTATTGAAGAGGGGCAGAGAAGTCATTTGGCACAATAAGAACCAAGAATCAAGGGAAGGATCAAACTGGCTTTTTAGGACAATCTGGTCCCCCAAAACCCTACATACTCGCAGTATGCAGCATTAATCCATTAGTAAGAGTAAAGTCCTCCATAAACCAGTTACCTTCTACTAGGTCCCACCTCTTAACATCTTACCATATCAACACCTTCACTCTGCAGACAACGCTTCCAAAGAAGGAACCTTCAGAGAACCATCCACATCAAGTAATAGCTAAGTACTGATGTGAGAGACAAAGAACCAAAAATCTACTCCACCACAATCATGGTGGTTCTTTAGACATCTAAGCTGCCATATGGTAGGCTCTCACTATTTGCTCAGTAATTAATGAATGAACAAAAGGGTGATGAAGATAATTATTCCTTTCTCATGAGGACTACTCTGCTCAGTGAACTAGGGATTGAAGGCTTTTGGAATAAGACTTAGCAACCAGTTTTCTCAAGTGCTGTACATAGTTCCCAAGTAAGTTTTTATAGCTATGAAAAAAATAGTTATTCAACTTGTATGTGTTCATATGTAGCTTCTGTGTTCATATCTGTCCTAGTTAGGTATACTATTGCTATGATGAAACACCATGACCAAAAGCAAGTTTGAGAGGAAAGGGTTTATTTAGCTTACACTTCCACATCATAGTCCATCATTGAAGGAACTCAGGGCAGAAACTCAAACAGGGCAGGAATGTGGAGGCCATAGAAGGGTGATGCTTACTGTTGCTCAGCCTGCTTTCATGTAGAATCCAGGACCATCAACTCAGGAATGTCCCACCCACAATGGTCTAGGCCCTCCCCCATCAATCACTAATTAAGAATATGCTCTATGGGTTTGCCTACAGCCCAATCTTACAGAAGTGTTTTCTCATTTGAGGTTCCCTTCTCTCCAATGATTCCAGCCTGTATCAAGTAAACATAAAACTAGCCAGCATAATATCCGATTTTTGCTTAAATTTTGCTTTGCAACATATGTTCTTATGTTAAGTAGAAGTGATTCCAGTTTAATAATCTGTTACAATGCATGTGACAATAATTACAGATTGAGTTTCTGTTGAGTTTATTATGGTATACTCTGTTTTTGCATCTATTCAACTAAGAACTAAAGTATAATTTCCTCATTGAGCATTTTAGAAGACCTGTAAAACTTGCTTAAAATTCTTTAAATTTTTCTTGTATATAACTTAGAAGGAAGCTATTTTTATTAGTTGCTTCATTATACAATGGCCCAGAATATTTTTAAAAAAAAACTCTGATCCTGTCATTGTTTTAAAGAAACAATGAAGAGATGGCGCTGCAATTAGGAGCACTGACTGGGTGCTCTTTCAAAAGACCTAGGTTCATTTTACAGCACCTACATGATGGCTCACAGCCATCTGTAACTCTAGTTCTAGGGGATCTGGTACCCTCTCCTGACCTCTGCCAGCATCAGGCATGTACATGATGAACATACATACATACATACATGCAGACAAAACACTTAAGTACATAAAATAAATAAATTATAAAAGAAATTTATAAATAATAATAACAACACAGTTTAGTTATATGTGGAGGTTCATGCCTGTTAATCGCCCTAGCGTGTGTGACAGACATCAAGCAGGAATATCACATGTTTCAGACCAGTCTGTGCTATGGAGAAAAACCTTATCTCAAAAAACCAATAGCTGGAGATGTAGGTAAGTAGTTGAGTTCCTTGCCTCACATGCCCAAGGCTCTAGATTTGATACCAGCATTACAAGAAAACAAAGAAAAAATGGAAGATTATTGTCAACAGTATTTGTTTTAGCCCAATATATCGAAATTGTGATTTTTATAATTTCAATAAATAAACAATATAAAATTACTAGCAATCTCTCTAACATTTTCAGTAAGTCTTTTAATATCATGTGTATTTTATATTCATTGAATCTAGCATTTCATGCTGGCCTCAATAAGTCACCTATCACTAGAAGCTACCATAAAGCACAGATCTAGATAACAGTACGATGTGGTTCAGAACACTGTAAAAAAAAAAAAAAAAAAATGTAGGTACCAGCAAGATAAGATCACCCAGATTCACATGCCCTGGATTTGGTCCATTCAATTGATCTAGTCAAGATGCCTAAATAGAAAGATAACCCTGTGCTTTAGTATCCATTAGCAGAGTAAATAATCACCCCAAAGTTTTCATTAGAAACCAAGATTTAAAATAAATAAACACTCAAAGCAGAAGAAAAGCCCCTACCAACTCAATGCGTTTACTTCAGTAAATGTTTAGTGATCCTCTACTAACTACCAAGCTTAGTACTGAATTAAAACAGGTGCAACATCTGCTTTCCTGGCTGTCGTGCTCAAGTGAGTGCAAAGAGGCAAACAAACAAGGCAATTACATACTGTGATGAGGACCTGGAAGAAGTACACACCATGAAGTGATAAAGAGCAGAGACAGGTAACTTCTTGTAGAATGAGGTAAACAGAAATAAGGAGTAAGAAGAGGTAACAATTGAGCTGACGCCTAAAGAATAAGTAGTAAACTAAGTATAAGAGAAGGAAAACCTTACGTCACTAGACAGTAGGGTATGAAGACACTGTGGCTACAAATATTGTCTCCTAACAACGTTGAGGGATGGAGGGCAAGCCCTGCAACTGATTAATGTGCATGTGTAATACAAAAACTCTCAACAAAAAGACGAATCATTTTATAGGATAATTAAGACAGTCAATGAGTATGGTATGAATGTCTCCCTCCCCAGTTATATGAATATAATTTGTAGGTGGAGATTTGTAGATAAATATCCCTGTGTGTACCTCAAAATTAAGAATTAAGTTGTCTACATGCACATTAATACTGTGTGAGAGTTTGACTGTTATTGAACAATGGATACCAAACTTAGAGGCACAGTGTGAAAAGGCCCAGGTCATTTTCATCACAACCTGAAAAGCCAATTGAGTAGAGAACAAGTTTTCATTCATGAGACAGCAATATGTAATGGAGTTACAAGTTATTCATGGCCAGTTTATGATTCATCACTAAAAGGAAGAAAGACCCAAAGGTTAAGAGCCCTTGCTACTCTTCCAGAGGACCAGAGTTTGGTTCCCAGCACCCATGTCAGGTGGCTCACAACCACCTTTAACTCCAACTCCAGAGGACCCAATGCCTGCTTCTGAAACTCATGAGCTCCTGCACATACATGACATGTACACATTCATGCACATGTGCACCCATGCAAATATATGTGTGCATGCACACACACACACACACACACAGGAATAAAAATACTAAAATGGAAATCTTTAAAGGGTCGTGTAAACTTGGTGTATCTTTTGATAAAAGGAATGGGAGGAGGTTAAAACAGACTGACATCAGGTTTTACAGGATCTGTAGAGGTGGAAGTAATTTTAATGTTTGAATACTATGCTAACTCATTCTTAATAGTAAGAAGTAGGAAAGGATGTTAGATTGATGGTTGGGAGATCCAGGTCTGACTGGCCTTTCCTTTATCTAATTTTGTGACTCACAATTTCCTTTACCTGAGAGTTTTGGCCCATCTCTAAAGCTGGAGTGATGTAGCAGAAACACTTCTGCAGCTGAGTGACAAATACTGTGGCTAGATAGATTTTCCAAGAGTTTGTTGTTCTTAATAATCCAGGATTTACAGAGTGGATATTATTTTTAAATAAATAATGCTAAGTCTTAGTAAATAAAGTAGCATGTACCCAACAAAAATCTCAGATAAAACTATAGAGACACAGCAGTCTCTCGATATAACCTAAACTGAGAGACGGGGCTGCCTCTGCCTGTCTTGCTGAGAGCCCCTATTTTCTTAACACATATCCTATACTTGAATCTCATTTGCTCATTTGCAAAATGATGATTACAGTCTTTGTGATCTAAGACTAGTGGTTTTGAAATTTCCTCATGAAGAAGTGTCACTAGAGAATTCTTATCTCATGGGTCTGGGCAGGACTTAAGAACCTGTGTTTTAATAATGTAAGTGGTTCTAATGCAAATGCTCCGTTGAGTGCATGCTGATGCTGCCTTAAGTCATGGAAAATCATTGTAAAACAAAGAAAGATCTGGGAAACACAAAGCCTTGTGATGAACCGAGACTAAAATTGAAACCAGTGTAGAGTATCATTATTGTCATCATTAGAGTCATTGTGGGGTGTTTACAGTGGCCAAGCATCGTCCTAAGGAGTTTACATAATTTAGCCCACTTAATCTTCATTACAACAATACGAATCCAGTGCTGTTACATTTTACAGGCAGGAAACAATCACAGCAACAGCAAAATGAATTGTCCTAAGTAATATAGCCATCTGGCTCCAAATGTCAGGCTTTTAATTGCTAGACCAGTGGTTCTCCATTGCTAATAAACACTGGACTCACCTGAAACACTTTCAAAAGCACAGACTAGCAATCTCACCCATTCAGAGGCCTGTTATGGTGGGGCTGGAATGGAGCCTGAGAACCAGCACTCCTAACACTTTCCAACGTTGTACTGCTGGTCCAGGGGCTACATTCTAGGACCCACTGTTGTGCACCACACCTGACACCATTATAACATTTGTGTTCTGTTACTTATTTTGCTCACCACTCTGACAAAATGCTTGATGTCAACGACTTGGAGGAGGAAGGTTCTAGTTTGGCTCATGGTTTCAGAAGGGTCAGTCCATCACAATAGTGATGGCATAGTGAAACAGAACAGACTGTGTCGTGGAAGCCAGAAGCAGAGAAATGGGCATATAGATGAGAGCCAAGGCAAGTGTCAAACCTGATATGGTTACTTTCTCTAACTGGGCCTCACCTCCAGCCTTTTATCCCCTCTCAAGAAATATATGATACTAGGAAAGGTTTACAGCATCCACTAGACCACAGGCCTAATGATCTACTGCCCCCTAGAAACACCCTCAGAGAAGCCCAGAAGGCACTTACTAGATCCCTTAGGGATTTTTTAATGTGGTCAAGCTGACAAAGAGTAACTGTGATGTGTGCTGTAGTCTTCTGTGCATTTTTACATGGGAAGAACAGAAAGTCATAGTTAGTAGGTAAAAAGATGCTGGAAACCTAAGGAAAAAATCTAGTCTGTGTATTTTCAACTTAGGAAGCTTACTGAAGATGCTTATGTCCTCCACTTAGCAGTTTGTTCTCATCTGCCTCCAGTTTACCCTTAAATCTCTGCCGCTCGGTCAGCCTCCTTCCTAACACCTCTTCCCTGTGTTGTCTCCTCTGCTTTTTCCTGTGAAGGGCAAGACTTGGGCTCCTCTCACATTCCCACTGAAGTGAGTTATTTTAAAAATAAAAATGAACTACCAAGTACAGCACTAACTGCAGAGTCATTCCAATCCCTGCACCTTGATGCAAAGCACCTGCTCCTCTTACACCTTGCACTGTCTTTAACAGGTCTGCAGACCTACCTGTAGGCCCCAAAGACCTGCGCAAACATGGGAAGAAATCACCAGGGGTGGAGGGATGGGGTGGTATTTTTTTGGTTGGCAAATCCTGAACATACCAAAGCAGAGCATTTTTACCCAGTTTTTACCAGCATGATCCTTAACTCTGACCTCACACACATACCAAAAAAAAAAATATCCAACTTGTAAAAATCCAAGCCAATGATTAACTCCTTTTCTCATTAAGAAATAAGAATGGCCTCCAAAAAAGTTGAAATAAAATGTATAAAACAAATAAATAATTTGTAAGTGCTGGGAGAATTTGTGGATAAGGAGAGGTGGAAGTGAATTATTTTTCTTTGCTCAACTTTGTCTGCCTCAGCTGTTGAGGGAAGCAGCTCATCCGACATATCCATCTGCAGTCAGATCTTAGTGTTCTTGCCATCAGCATATTACCTTGAGCATGAGCATGACCACTCTCATCATGCTCAGGTGCGACTAGGTATTCCGTCTTAAACACAGGAAAGTGGATGTCTTAGTTATCTTTCCCAATACATTGTTATAACATATATATCTTCATATATCTTTCCCAACACACATTATATAAATAATGTTAAACAAAAGTTCATCATGACTCGTGGCTTGAGAGATTTGCTTGTAGTCATTTGACTCCATGTTTCTGGGCCTGTCATATCACCACAGTAACAGAAGCATATGAGAGACATTACCGACCCCATAGCAGGAGGCAGAGACAGATGCTAAGAAGCAGGAGGCAATTACATCCTTCATGCCCTGAGGTACCTAATTTCCTTCAACTAAGCCCCACTTCCAACTTTTCGTCATGTTCCAACAATGCCATCGCATTTCAAAATTTTATAATGGGGTTAATCCATTGATTGTGTCAGAACACTTAGGATCCAATCACTTCCTCAACCCCATCATCTGGAAACAAAGACCCCTCTATATGTGAGCCTGTGGAGGATTTCATTCCTAAATAATAATGGTTAATAACTGTCTGCATGATATACATGTATCATGTTCATAAAATGACAACTCATTATTCGTGAAGAGCAGACACTCAAGAGGTAACATGGATAAATCTAGAGGACATTCTTTTGGGGCACAGAAAGCAATGACCTGACACTCAACAGCACAGGACAAAGTACCATAGTCAAAAGAAAAACAAATGTTGTAAAGATCCAAGATAGCAACTGACTTCTTTTCTCATCGTGAAATAAAAATTACTCCAGAAAATTAAAACAAATCTACAAAATAAATATTTTGTAAATGGTAGGGCATGGGGATAAGGAGGGATGGTCTCATGGTCTCACATAATAAATAGAAAATAAATAGTCTTCTAAGAACATACCTCTGGGAGGTCACTAAGATCAGATGGGGTCATGAGGAGTGGAGCCTTCTTATATAATCGATGCCTTTGTAAGAAAAGGGGAGACTCATATTAACATCCTCACTGCATCTTCACTTAACATCCTGCAACACCTTTGGACTACAGATTCCTACCAGTAATCTGAACCACATTTGATATAGCCACCCAGTCTTGAATTCCCAGGCTTCACCACCACCAGAGGGATAAACCTTTATCCTTGATAAATTACTCCATCTTCAGTATTCAGTTATAACAACAGAAAACTTTCTAACACACCAAAAACTCATCTCTCAGGTCCAGTCTCCCTTGTCTAGCTGTCCTTTTGTGAGAATTTTTTCTCACCCTACTACTTCTCCATTACCTTTCAGGGGTCTCCAGATCCAATCAAGTTTATGCTAACAAAGCTGACCTATCTGCATTCTTAGTAGCTAATCCTGTCTACTGAGAAAACATCTGTAAATGCATGCCTCCTCTCCATTGGAACACTTAACATCAGCAACTCTCAAACTTCCCCACATGTGAGATGTGAGTCAATGATTATGTACATTAGCCACCAAGGAAATGAATATAAAAGCCACAGTGAGATTTCACTTTACACTTGCAGGAAAACCTACAATACACAAGACAGAAGACAACAAACGCTCGTAGAGAGGTGGAGAATCGGGAGCCTTCATATATCAGATGGGAATTTAAAGAGGCACATCCTACCTAGCAAACAACCATCGCTCAGGATGTTAGACAAAAACTACCACATGACCCAAATACGGAAGAGTGGTGCATAAGGAAGCCCCAGAAGAAACAAAACTGAGTGGAAGAAAACACTGAGCCTCCAGGCCATAAAAAGGATGAGGTCTGGTGTCCAGGAACAGTAAAATGACATGTGAATGGAGACTAGGTAATGAGGCACAGACAGAGGTGCCAAGGACCCAGTGTTGTGACTACATTTGGAAGGCACTGGAGGGTTTAGATAGGACTGACAAAAGTCCCAGGCTGCTATAAACTGAAGGAGAAGTCAGTAAGGCATGATGGGATTTTTCAGGAGGCAGAATGATGCATTGAAGAAGGCAATGTGGTTACAAATTACACATCAGGACTATTATTTTCTGCACATAAATGTTACTCATCAGCACCCTCTGTATATTAGCGACAAATAAGGTTGTCTTGATATAGAAATAATGTTAATATGGCAAACAATTTCTGCCATTCTGTCAAGAAATAGAGTTCTAATTGAATGACTTTTCATATATTTATAAAATGAACAGCACATACAAATATTAAGCAGAAGCACGCATGACCAGTAGGCAATAAGCAAGTGACAGAATATTCAGCCTTGCTACTGAGTGGAAACACAAGTTAAAAACACAGGCAAGATACAAGTTAAATCTCCATGCCTGACAAAAGTTTGGAAGCTGAATATTGCCAAGTTACCAGCACCAGCTGTGGAGGGAAGGAAAAAGTTGTGTATCCCCCAAAGTAACCACGTCCTTGGCGTTGGCGTAGTTACTTTGGAAAATAGTTTAGCATTATCTTATAATATCAAGCTTCCACAATTGCTGGTCACTCCCATTATTGACATGAATACAAAAGAAACTCACTCCTTTTGATGTGTGCAAGAATGACAACAGCATCTGCTCTAATAAGAAAAGCCAGAAGCAACACAATCACTTATCAGCAAGGAGTACTTAAATTGCAACAAGTGCAGACAAAACAGAAGCAAGGGGATTATGCCCCTGGGATTGGGGAGGAGCTCGAGTCCTTGATGAGGGGAGCTCTAAAGACATCACAGTGATGGACATGGAGCTGGTGAAAACATCAGGTGCCAGATGGTGGACTTCCAAGTGTTCCTTTAAAAGAAATAAATAAATAGATCAGATCATGAATTGAGAAGGGAAGAATTTTCCTCTGGCAAGTTTCTTTTGTCAATGGTCTTGATCCCTGACAAATGTCTTCATGGCTTGCATTTCACAGACCCACAGATCTGACTGACTTACTAGTTGTGCAAATGTCCCAGCAGATGCCAGACTCTTTGCCTCTTCCTACATCAGTCTTTCCATGGAGTTTGGCCTAGCAGCCCAGCAATACCCATGTAGTGGTTCTGTGCTCTGCCATGGCTCTGGGGAAGTGTTGAGATCATGACAGATTTTGTTTCTATGTCCTCTTTGAACCAGATCTTTTCATTAATAGCAGCTGTCAATCAATTATCCTCAACATGCCTAAGACACATTGAGGCCAAAGCTTGAATTTGCTTTCTTGCACTGAGGTCCTACTTGCCTTCCTCGCCTGTGTCTAAACTTGGGTAGTCTATCTCCAAAGCACTATTTCTGGACCTCCACATGTCTCCCGCTGGACCGTCTGGCTGACCCACTTTCCCAGTGGAGCAATACAGTCCTGTATCTATGCTCAAGCGGTGAACAGAAGGCCAAGGAAATGAGAAGCTGTGTCCCCACTGAGGGCAGCTAAGCTCCCAGCATGGGGCACACAAGGGAGATCACAGAGGCCCTGCAGAATTCTCCAGAAAGCCAGTTCTGATCAATGACAGAGCAGCATGGTCCCTGAAGAAATGGTCCTTGGCTTTTGAGCACAAATAAACAGTGATATGAAAGTGAGGGAAGACCACAAATTTAATCTGATATATAACACAGTATACACCAAAATGGTTACAGCATCTGAAAACTGAGTAAAAATAATAAAAGAGTAGGATTTACCTACTTGGCAATAGGTTCCCTAAGGAGAGCTGCTGGGGCAGGAGGTGGCTAGGAAAGAATGAAGTTTCTATACTTGCTCCCTGCTTTTGGTCACAGCCATTGATCTGTCCTTTTCTAACAAGGACTTAGGGTATGAATACAGAAGGGCTCACTTGCCACAGTCACTACTTTTAAGGCAGACAGATGCCCCCCCAGGGATTTCAGCGTTCCTGGGGAAGTAGAAGTTAGCTGGTCAGACCTCTTTCTAATAGCAAGAGAAACCCTCCCAGCAGGATGCTTCTCTAAAACACCCAGGCACTGTGGAGCTGGAGGTGTCCTCAGTGCACAGGCCAGGCCCCAGGTTTGATCCCCAGGGCTTCAAAATAAGAAGAAAGAAACTGTGCAAGTTGGCAGTTGTCCCAGGAAAGAAGGAAGCACAGTTAGACACTCAGGCAGACTAGAGAGCCGGCCATGAGAATGAAAATGACTCCAGATCGTTGCCTCCTACAAAGCTTTTTCTACCCTGATTATCGCATACAGACTAAAGTTTAAAAGTGCGAAGTAGATGATCCCCTAAACACGGGAAGATAGACTTCATACAGCAGTCCCACAATTGCCAAATAAGTTTGTCTCTAAAATCAGCTGGAAGTCATCTAAAGAGTAAATTCTCAAGAGAAAAAAAAAAAAAATCAAGATCTAAGCAACAGAAATACTGATAGACATGCTAAGTGAAAAGCGGGAACCTCACAGGGTCCCAGCCTTATAGGAAGAACTACAGGCAACTAACAGCTGCTGGAAGAGAAAGAATGAGCCATCCACCCAGGGAAGAGGCCCCTGACTGGTTATCCAATGCAGAGTGATCACTCTGGATCATTTACATACACATAAACAACAAAAATGGACTCTGATGGCTGTATTTACATATCTGTGAATACATATACATATGCATGGGTGATAATAGTAAAAAAAGAGGTTATTGTATGATGTGATTATATGCAAATCAAATGCAAAATATGTAAATATTAGAGCCAGGAAATCCTTAATGACATTGCCAGGTGACTTCTGAATTTCTGCAAAACCAAAAGTCGCCATGAGTTCCTTGCAAATTATGATAAAGTTGTTGTCATCTCTGGTCTGTTGATCTTGTATTACAGTGTCTAGGGACTAAAGTAAATTTCCCAACCTTTGCATCTGCTTCTTTCTTGTGGGAAGGTGGCTTTAGAACCATAATCAGGCAGACCACTGGGCCACAGTACTAAAAAGAAGGAGTTTGGGTATTAAAAGTGAAGAAGATACACCTAAAAATAGGAATAAATCAAAAAAGTACACATGCCTGCCTGTGTGTAGTACACCCCCACTGATAAATATATATACCTGCCTTGTGTAGTATACCTACTGAAAATGCATAGACATATCTGTATGTGGTACACCTACTAAGTGCTACATCTACTGAGTGCCTCTTTCAGAATTTGTTTCCATTCTTTAAACTCTTTATCTAAGCAACTGAAATAAAACTGTTTTCTTTTCTGCTTGTGGTGATATATTATCTATGATTTATTAAATCTTGTCTGAGGATTCAGAAAGCAAAGCCAGCCTCAAGCTATAGGGATCAGGCAGTGGTGATACACACCTTTAATTCCAGGACTCAGGATCAAAAGGTAGATGGATCTCTGTTAATTCAAGGCCACACTGATTACATGAAATTGATCTTGTCCTAAAAGACACAGTTCCCACAAAGGTGATCTCAGCACCGGGATCACACACCTTTAATCCCAGCACTAGGGAGATATAGGAGACAGGAGCAGGGTCTCAGAGCTGGAATTCGGTTTGAGAGTTAGTCTCTAGCCACATTGAGAACGTAGTAGTCTGAATGAATCTGAGTGAAGCCGGGAGCAGTTTGAGGTAGAGCTGAGAGCTAGTGGCTGGCTGCCTTGCTTTTCTGAGTTACATCATGAATAAAGGAACAATAACGAAACTCTCAAAAATACTCCCATATGAAATCCATGTAAGCATATCAGGAGACAGGAGATCTTTGGAGCAGTGATAGGTCATGAATGAAAAACTATCATGAACAGTGTATGCACTTTTAAAAAAGAGGCTCCACGAGTAAAAAAATCATCCTGAGTCAGGTAACACAGATACAGAAAGACAAATATGTGTGTATTCACTTATATGTGAATATTAGTTGTTAATCAAAATATAATTCATAGAACCATGGAGGTTAGATATAGAGTAAGGGACTGGGGGAAGGGTGATAGGTAGAGCTCCCTAGAAAATGGAAATAGAATAGATAGCTATGGATGGATAATTGAGGGACTGGAATGGAAAGATTAAGTGGAGAGAGAGGAAATACAGGAGAAAGCAGCTAAAATTAAGGGCCATTTGATGGGAAATGTGGAAACCTAATGCGGTAGAAGCTTCATATATAAATATATATGAAGTAGATCTAAGTGAAATTGTCAAATAATGGGGTGACAGCCCCAACTGATTATCTCTTGTCACCAAATGAAGTTTCTGGTACAAGGAATAGATTACATCTAATTGAGTTGTTGGGCAAAGGGGTCCCATGGGAACCCCAAACAATCCAAGCTATTGTGAAAACTGTAAATTACTCTCCACAAACTAATAAGACAACACCTACACAACTCATTGAAAATGAGTTGTTTGAGATGGTGCCTACATAGACCTTTCACCCCTATGTGCTAGGCTCTTTGGTACAGGAAAGTACTCAGCATGATATCAAAAAATAAACTTAAACACCAACCCAGCTACAAAATTTTTGCTCTATAATGCTGTCCTGACCGCAAGATATGCTAATGAAATAGTGGCACAAAGCATGTGGAAGTAACCAGCCAATATCTGAATTAACTTAAAGCCCACTCCATGAGATGAAACTCACACTCAACATTGCTTGGGTGACCAAGAACCTAAGACTAGCTAGCCAAGGGGCCTAGGGTAAAGCCAAATACTATTGTTCTACTAAAGGAATGTAGCAATAAAATGACTCCTAAGGACATTCTGCTATACTCATATAAGAGTGTCTTGCTCAGAGCCATGATCAGAGAAGCTTCCTCCTGCAGCAGATAGGAACAAATACACCTACCCACAGCCAGACAATATTCTCAGTATGAGAGACCATTGAACACTTAGCCCTAAATGGGATGTCTCTATCAAATCCCTTCCTTTGGGGTTCAGGGAACCCTGTACAAGAGGAGGCACAAGGAGTGCAAGCACCAGAGGAAATCGAGGACCCCAAGGAAGCAAGGCCATCTAAACCCACAAAACTGACCCACATATAAATTCACAATGACTGAGGCAGCATCCACAGGTCCTGTGCTCTCTGTACCAGATGCGGTCTTAGAGCTGAAAGGAAAAGTGAACGCATATCTCTACCCCTAACCCAAAAGTTATCTCCAATTGATAACCACTTGTAAATGAAAATTACATTTTCTCTAAGGGAGTCTCACTAGGGAAACAAACTACTCTTAGGGGCAGGCTGCACGCCCAGCAGCAGATGGTCAATGGAAAATGAACTCAACAGTGTCTTCGGAAGTTTCCTGTTTCATAATATCTTATCAGTGCCCCATATATACAGTTTTATTTTATTTTGTTTTTCTTTCTTTTTATCCTACAGGCCCTATAGATTTCCCCCTGGGTGTGCAAACTAGTGGGTCTCTGCATCTATATCTATTTCTTGTGACTCTTTGGAGGCTCTTTTCCTTTTTGTTTGTTTTTTGTTTTGTCCTATTCTGATCTGTTTGTTAGTTTTTGCTTTATATTATTTTATTTTATTATCATACCTTAGAAACCTGCTGGTTGGTCTGAGAGTGGATCCAGATGCAAGGAGAGGTGGAGATGAACTGGGAGGAGTAAAGCGGGGGGGGGTAATCAGGATATATTATATGAGAAAAAGATCTATTTCCAATAAAGGAAAAAAAAGAGAAAAAACGTTCCAAAGGGCTCACTTTCCTCTTCCTCCACATGGCCTCAGAGTGAGAAGAAGCCCTGGACAAAGAAGCAGCCTCTCACCAGAAACCAAAACATGGCCGACTTGATCTTGGGCTTTTCAGTCTTAATATATAAGGAGTAATTGTGATTGGATCACACTGAGGCAATGTATCTAGAAACTGGGGTAGCTTTGACTGGGACAGATTTGGGGGAATGATGTTTTAGATGTGGAGTCTCAAGCAATGAAGAAGGATCTGGGACTGGGACGGTAGCTCCATGGTAGAGATGTCCGTGTGCATGAGGCTGGGAGCTCAATCCCCTGCACTGTATGTATGTTAAAAGCACTCCTCCATGACTGATATGTGTAAGTCCATCCACTCTATCACCTTTCCCAAGCTACAGTGGTAGATAAGCTATGGTTCCCTGCCATGCTCCTGTGTCTGTTTGACACATGAGTCTCCTCTACACTGGCTTGCCTCCACTTAATCATCCCCTGGCATTCAAGTTTCTTTAGGATCTGTTTATTTCCTTTCACCTTTTTATTCAATATACTATATCTTTAAATGGTATGGTGGCACACACCTATAACCCCAGCAATTGGGATGTTGAAATGGGAAGAGAGTTCAAAGCCATCCCAGGCTACATAGTGAGAACATATCTCTAAATAAATAAATAGTAAAGAACAACTCCAGTTTTCTGGGATCGGGCCTTGATAATGATGTCTATCTCCAGTTTTCTCTGTCTTGACCCCAACATTGGTCTGTGGTCTTGAACTCCTGAAGGAGAAGAATCCAGATGGAACATGACAGCAAACCAAGTAGTCAAAGGTTTAATTAGAGCAAGTATGGAAGTAAGAGTATGGTTTGTAGAAAATGACCCAAGCAAAGCAGCAACTGTCCTGATCTTTGCAGGCATGGTGTTTGTTTATGCCTTTCTTCTCTATATTGTCCCCTCCCTTGTGTCTCCTCAAGAACAAGTACTTCTAGGAAAGGAGCATGCTTTTCTTGGAAGCCTATTTTATCCAGAATTCCATCTGTTATGTCGATGTATAAGATGTAAGGATGTGGATAGGGCATGGGTAATCCTAACCTTGAGAAGTTTACTAGAGGAAAAGACAACGTTTAGCATGCACTCTCCTACACAGGAAGCCTTAAAGTTGCTTTAATGTAACTGATAGTCTCTTCTGCTTTCTGGGGTGCTGTGAGCTGGCACATGGCTGTTAATCTTGGCATTATGTTCAGGGTCTTGAGCTAGCCTACACATTGTTCTTAAAGCCCTATCTTTAGGAAGCTGTAGGTCAGTATCTTCTGAAGGTAACTCTCTTGCCCAGCAAAGTTCCCTCTATTTAGTGATTTTAAGAGAAACAAACTCACCAAGGTCTTTTCTGCTCCTGAATGAGATTGGTAATCAGTTTCTATTCCAACCAACCTCTAGAAGTCCTTCCTGACACTCCCTACCTGATCACCATCTTTCTTAGAGTCTTCTAAAAGGCTTAGAGAAATGAAATGGCTCCCAGAGGTTTAGAGCAAGAAGTCTGGGTGAATACTATCAAGTTCCCAGGAGAGGTCTATGCAGTATGTCCAAGACCACACTTGGAACCCTTGCACCACTTTGGTACCCCAGTTCCTGCCTCCTGAGCCTGATTCTTGTCTCTCCATGTTTTATAAGTATATCTCTTCTTCTGGAGGGTGAAGCATGGAGAGAAGAAATGGAATGAAAGCTTTCTTACATCCTGCTGCTAGAGTCCATCAAGAATAGAGAGGATCCACACCAACATCCCACCCATTTCTTGGGGTGGAGGAGAAGATCAAAAACATAGCATTTAGGGAAAGACCTGCACAGAGAGAAAGCACAGTGTAAAACAGCAAATGTCAAGGGAGCCATGAACTGTAGCAGACACTTGGTAGATCCCTAAATTATTCCTGAGGCCTCTTCACAAACCCTGGCCTGAATTTGCTCTCAGAGTAGTGCAAATGCAGATCCAATGGTTTGAAGTGAACACACACAGCCCCCACACATGTGTTTTGAGAACAAGGTACTCAGCTGGTGGTGGCATTTTATGAGGCTGTGGAACCTTTGATGTGTGGACTGAAGATGTAGACAGTGTGTGTCTGGGATCAGGCCTTGATAGTGACATCTACTTCTGGTTCTAGTCTGCTCCATGCTTCCTAGTCAGCTCTCATGATATGGCTATCCAACCTAGATTCCTACACAGAAGGGGCATGCCCTCCCCACCACAATGGACTGAAATCCCCTGAAACCCTGAACTGAAAGAAGTCGTTCCTTCTCAAGGTGCTTCTGACAGATGTTTTGTCACACTGGCAAGCAAAGTAGCTAATGTGCTAGGCATGCAAGTGAGCACCTCTTTCAATTTTGCACCCCACATGCTTCATCCACCTCTTCAGAATGCTAATTTAGTTTGAGGTCACAAGGGAGAGGTCATTGTCCTTGGACTCTGGCAGCACTTCCCTTCATGATGGTGTTTTCTGCTACCAGAGGCTGTTTGGCCTGCTTGCCTGGAAGGTCTGAAGTGCTTTGACAGCTGATGCCCCTGGCACAAAGCACTGTAACTCAGGCACTATGTAATGGACTCATGGTGCCATGCGATCCCAGCACAAACTGGAAAGCAATAAGAGCAAAGAAACTAGGACTATGGTTTGCAAACTGGCACTGGTTAAGAGTTAGGATGAGGGAGAGAAGGAGGTAGGTAGGAAGAACCAGCATGGTTTGTGATGCTGAAATGAGGGAAAGCATGAGAGTCAGCAACAAGAAGCTTCCAAGGCCCTGGGTAAAACATAATCCACACTTGAAACATTCTGGCACCAAACTCCAGTGGCAGTTGAGGAGGGAATGTGGCAAGCAGAAATAAGTCAGGATTTGCCTTGATCTGAACAACATGAGTGTCCATTTTCCCATTGTAATATGAGTTGGCAGTGCTGTTGATTGCATGGGGTTTGGGGGGGGGAAAGTCAGATAATTAAAGTGCTGATCACTTTCAGGATCATAGTAGAAACCCAGCACACTGTTGTTTCTATTCTAATATCCATTGTTATGTTGTTGGCACTGCTGAGTAAAGTGCAGAAGAGAGGGGGAGCTGTGTGTGTGTGGCTGTGCAGACCTAATGGATGATGGAAAACTGACCACAGTGTATAGAAGACTGCATGATGTTCAGGGACAAGATGACTGAACAAAGAATAAGTCCCACAACTAAGTACTGGGTAAGGCAGGGCAGCAGTTTGTTTGGAGGGCACAGTTTGAGTTGTTAGAGTTCATAGCAGCCAGGCTGAGTATTCAAGCACAGGAAGGATGGGCTTGGCACAGAAGTTAATCCAAAAGTTCCAATGACCTAAGGCAAGATTGCTGTTGTGGTTTGAATGTCAAATGTCCCCCTAGGTTCATGTGTTTGAACACTCAGTCCCAGTAGGTAGTCCTAGTGTTTAGAGAGATTCTGAACCATAGGAGGTGAGATCTTATGTCACTGAGGGGAGCAGGGTCTAGCCTCACCTTACTCCTGTTTCCTCTTCCTGTGATCCCTGAGTGTAGATGGAAACTTAACCAGGCAGCTTCCTGATCCTGCCACATGGCATACTTTCCCTGAAATTATAGACTCTATCCCTCCGGAACTTGAGCCAAAATCAACTCTTTCTTCCTTAAATTGCCTTTGGTCTTGATATTATATCACAACTGAGGAGTAACTAATACAGTAACATAAATGAAAGCAATCTGAGAGTGAAGCTAACTTGCAAACTGAGAACAGTAGGGGAAATGTATCAGATATCTTAGTACCTCTGATATGAGTAGATTCCAGCTAATAGAAGAAATGAAAGGGAGACTGTACAAACTATATATTTTTAAAGGAAGATACATCAGATTTGGGCAAGAAAGTGAGCCGCCCTAGGTTATACCTGAGTCTTTCAGCTGGGTTTCCTAGAAAAAGTCATATTAGTCATCATTGATTGCCATAACAAAATACCACAGGCTAGATTAAACATCAGAAGTATATATTCTCACCATTTTGGAGGCCAGAGTTCTAAGATCGATGTATCATTTTGAGTGACTTTGGTTGAGGCCCCTGTCTCTGGAAGACAGTTGCCTTCTCGTTGTGTTTTCAAATTACCTTTGCTCTGTATATGGAAGGGAATGGGGAAGCAAGCAGAGAAATGTGTGGTATCCCTGGAAACCAGTTCTATTAGACTATGGCCCCACCTTTATGATCTCTTGTAAGGTATAGTTTAATTGTTTTTTAGTTAAGTACCCATCTCCAAATGTAATTACACTGAAAATTAGGGCTTCAATATAGGAATTTAAAAAGAACAGAATTCAGTCTATAACAATGATACTATATGTTACTGTGAGACACGGGGTATTTGAAAATGTCACTTAGATGTTTAGCTTTAGGTGTGCTACTGGGATCATTTACACTTAGAGCATTCTGCAATGATCAAAATGCTCTGTATCCACTACGATGGCCACTAGTCAAGTGTGGCAACATGAACATGAAATGTGGCTAGTGAAGGCTGGGATTGTAGTTTGGTGGTGAAGCCCTTGTCTGACATGAGAAAAGCCCTAGGTTTGAGTCCCAGCAACACACACACACACACACACACACACACACACACACACACACACACACACACACACGCATACACAAAACACACAGCTACACTGCTAATTCAATTTAGAATCTAGTAGACAAAGCAAGTTATAAGAAAGATAGACCCTTAGGCAGACAGATTCTGTCAGCCACTAGACAACAGAGGCTACCTCAGGCTGAAAAACCTATATTATAAATATTCAACTCCAAACTACCTTTTGCTGGATAAAGAAAGAGTGTGTCCATCTCATACTGACACTACTGCTCATTACAAATCCTCAGTAAGGGCCTGAATGTTTGAATGACAGTGGCTACACAATTAGGAATGTTTTAGAAGGTAGCTGAAGAGGTGCTATCAGAGGTTAGAGAAACTGACTTTCAAGGACCGAGAGAATTCCTTTGGACTCATCGATGGACAATATGGTAGTTTGAATATAATGCTCCCCAAAAGCTCATGGGGAGTGGCACTATTAGGAGGTATGGCTTTTTTTGGAGCAGGTATGTCCTCTTTGGAGAAAGCGTGACACTGTGGGGGTGGGCTTCAAGGTCTCATATATGCTCAAGCCATACCCAGTGTCTCAGTCTGCTTCCTGTTGCCCTCAGATCACGATGTTGAACTCTAAACTGCCTCTGTAGCACCACGTCTGCCTGCACACTGCCTAGTCCCACCATGAGGATAAAGTACTAGCCCTCTGAATATGTAAGCCACCCAGTTTAATGTTTTTCCTTTGTGAGTTGACATGATAATTGTGTCTTTTCACAGCAATAGAAACCCTAGCTATGACAAACAGATATGATAAGTGCAGCCATGAACACAGATATTGTCCAGAAAGAGGTTAGGAACTCCACCTTAAGCATCAGGAAAGTACTCCAACTCAGGCAGAGGGACAAAAAAATAAATCAGGAAATGAAATTGAATTTGCATCCGCCAGACACATGTCAATGAGACAGTCGCAGTTAACAGGACCTCGGCAGGTTTAATTATGTCAGAGAGGAAAGCAGGAAGAAGAAAAAGAGCAAGAGTACTTCACATTCTCCTTTCCCTGAGTGAGCGAGGACTTAATCTCTCTGTGCCTCAATTTTTTCTTTTGTAACACAGGGGTTCTGGCAAGGCCTACTTCAGGAAGCTGTGAAGATTAGGTTGGATGATATCAGCTATGGCATAAAATAAGCACACTTCAAACTTCACTTAAAAAGCAGAATTCACCTTCCTTCCACTTCCAACCTCCTTCCCAAGTTTCTGATCTAGGCAAATAGCATTATCCTTTATTAAAAAGCTTTTGAGAACCATGAGTCGCTTTGATTCCTTCTTTGTACCTCCCAACATCCAATAAGTAATTCACCAAGTGTTATTCATCCTCTCCACAGTGCCTTTAACACTCAACCACCTCTTGTATGTTAGTCAGTGTCCCATCAATATAACAAATGCTTGATGCAATCAACTTCATAAGAAATGGCATTTATTTGGCTCTTGATTTTGGAGGTTTTGACATGACTGGTTGGCCCCAATGGTGTAGGACTGTGGTAGTACATTGTGGTAGTGATTCAGTGGCGGAGGGCAGGCTTGAGGTCCCATAATCCCCTTCAAGTGCATTCCCTATGTTGTAAACACCTCTCACTAGGCTCCATTTCCTAAAGGTCCCACCCACCAAGTCTCAAGAGCAGCAGAACTTGAATGCATTCCTGTGTAGCACACAGGAGAGTGACCTCCATTGCTACCCTCACTGACTTCCTTAGGCCTTCACTGGGATCATGGTCAGTTGGGCTCTCTGACAAAACTTTGTCCACTCCCAATTTGTTTGCTGTGCCTACTCATTCTCCAAGCAATACAGCAGTCTCCCTTATCTGTGGAGACACACAATGAATGCCTGAAGCCACCATTAGTTGTCAACCCTATATTTGCTGTGAGTTTTCCTATACATTCACTCCAGTGACAGTTTGTCATAAATTAGGCACAGTAGGTGACAATGACACCATAATAAAATAGAACAACAATAGCAGTGTGCCCTACTACAGTGTCATTACTTCTTTGCTTGGTTGTTTGTTGCTTTTTGTTTTTGTTTCTGTTTTATGCATAGTCTCACCATGCAGCCCAGGCTGACATTGAACCAGTGGCAATCCTCCTATCTGAACCCCACATTCAGGGATTATAGATGTGAGCCACTACTGTCAGCCTTGATTAGAGTCTTACTGTACTCATCCTCTTCCTGTGATGACGAAGGCCAATACAATACCTCACCGATAAGACGAAGAGAGTGAATAATACAGGCATGTGTCATCGAACTAGGTTAGCATCAGCCATCTCCACTGAAGCCCAGGAAGCAATCTAAGTAGAACAATGAGGTCGCCAACCTCCCTGCTCCATCCCACTCAGGATACGACTCATACATACTTTGTACCCAGTAAGTCACTTAGCCATCAAAGCTACCAGACTGACTACCAGGATAATTTAAACATTTGTGTTCAAATAAGTCTCAGAGTGGCAGGCCTTTTAGTCTATGCATTGTTTCCTTTGGAATTTTCCATGGAATGTTCTTGACCACAGTTGACCATGGGCAATTCACCTACGAGAAATTACTTAAACTCCAGCTAAAGGAAGGGATAGAGATCACCACATCTGTAAGTTGAAGGCCATTTTGCATCACTCCTCTAGAAATTAATTTTTGTGGGCAGGATTAAGTTAAAATTCCTGACCTGGCTCCAGTCACACTTGACTCTAAATTTTTACATTTAGTTTTTTTCATTTTGAACTAAGAATGGATAAATACAATTTTCTCCTAAAAATTTTTTCATATGGCTGTGTATGAACTTAGACTATACTGGCTAGTTTTATGCCAGGTTGAAAGAGCTAGAGTTATTTTGGGAGCCTCATGTAAGAAAATGCTCCCACTAGATGCCTGTAGACAAGCCTATGGTACATTTTCTTGATTGACATGGGAGGGCTCAGCCCTGTGTAGACAATATCATCCCTGAGGTAGTGGCCCTGGTTACTATAAAAAGGCAAGCATATCATGACATGAGAAGCAAGGCAGTAAACAGCACTCCTCCACTACCTCTGCATCAGAGCCTGCCTCCAGGTCCCTGCCTCTTGTCAATGCCCTAATTTTCTTGGTGATGGACTGTGCTGGCTAGTGTTATGTCAACTTGACACAAGTGAGTGAGGGGTCACCTCAAAAAACTAAATCTTAATAGAGAAAGTGCCTAGGCCTCCGGCCTAGGATTGGCCGGAGGACATTTTCTTGATTGGTGATTGATGTAGGGCCCAGCCGCTTGTGAGCAGCATCACCCCTGAGAAGTTCACCCTGGGATACATAAGAAAACAAACTGAGCAAACTAGGAGAAAGCTAATAGCAGCCAGTCCCTGACTCCAGGTTCATGCTTTGAGTTATTGTCCAGATCTCCTTTAATGACTGGCTAAGACCTGAGGGGTATAAGCTGGATTAAACCCTCTCCTCCCCAAGTTACTTGTGTTCATGGTGATTTATCACAGTAGTAGAAGCCCTAAAACATAAGACAAAGATTTTTTTTTCATTTGTCTCCTAAGTGAAAATCCAGAATTCAGTATTCAATGTTGCAAAGAGTCTTCATTGTTGCCTCCCTCAGGAGCCCATAATAACTCCTTTTTGTTTCCTTAACAATTCTTGTTTATGCTGTTGATAGTGTAAAATTGTGTGTATATGTGTACATGCCTGCATGTGTGTGCACACGAGCATGGATGTGCATGCGTGTGTACATGTATGTGTTTCTGTATCTGTGTCTGTACAATGGGTGTATCTTGCCACGTGTGTGCAAAAGCCAGACAAAGATTGACTTCAGGTGTTTTTGTCTATCACCTTCCACCTTATTTTTTTTTGTTTTTGTTTTTGTTTTTCAAGGGAGGGTTTCTCTGTTATTGCTTTGGAGCCTGTCCAGAAACTCGCTCTGTAGACCAAGCTGGCCTGAAACTCATAGAGATCCACCTGCCTCTGCCTCCTGAGTGCTGGGATTAAAGGTGTGAGCCACAAATGCCCAGCCACCTTATTTTTGAATAAAGTCTCTCTTACTGAATTTGAGGCTTAGACTTGCCATTTCAGCTAGGCTCACTGGTCAGAGAGGTACCCACTGTCTCCATACACCTGTCTCTATAGAGATACATACCATTACACCTGGTACCACTCTTATGTGGATGCTGGGGATCTGTACTCAGGTCCTCATATTTGAACAGCAAGCACTTCACCCACCAAGCCATCTCCCTAGACCAGTAATGTAAAAGTTACTCGTTTACTCCTCAAAAGTCATGTGGCTGATTACCCCCTTCAATATAAAACTGTTAAGGTAAAGGGCAGGGCAACAAAACGGTGTCTCTCTGTGCTATCTACCTCAAAGAGCTAACTTCCAGTCTGTCTTCACTGGATAGCTTCTTCCATTCAGAGGTGGCTCAGTCCTTGCTGAAACATTTTCATATTTCCCTAACTACTTTATGAATTGCTTCATGCAGGGCCATGTTCTCTGAACCTAGTTGATTAAGCAAAATAATAGCTAAAAAGTGCTAGATGTGCCACCTTCCCGTAGAGCATTTATGAATTTTATAAGGACCTTAGGAGTCCTGACCAAAGGAATGACTAATGGAAGAATTTTAGGAGAACTGTGTAGGTGTCAACAGTGTCATTAAAGTGATGAATCAGAGGCCAGGGATGGCGTGAGGGACCAGGGATGATGTGAGCTGTTGCTCATGCCCCTGACCAACAACAATAGAATAGGGTAAAAGGAATAGGGGAGGTGGAGGGTGAGAGGGAGTGCATACATAATGATGACCTTGGAGGCTAAGCACAGTGAGAAAATTAAGAAAAGAATGAATCTGGAGAATTGCAGCTAAGGAGTCTCTGTGCATGTATTTGAAAGCTAATACAAGAAGAAAATTACTAGGAGAACTAGGCCACATACAGGCTATTGGAAAAACAAAACAACAAAAACACAGCAGTACTGCAGCCAAACCAGGCGGGACCTGGGTACTATATATGAGGGAGCATATGCACTTGTTCCTTCAGACCCCCAAAGTCCTCCTGTCTCTGCTCAGGACTGAGCGGTTGTCCTCAGAACCAGTGATAGTTTCCCAGCATCCTAGGCAGTGCTGGACAAGAAAATAGAAAGCAACCTTCTAAAATGGAACCATGAAGGGTTGATGTTAGTTATACCTTCAAGGACTCTCAGATAATCAGACAAGGTAGAACCTAACATCACAGACAAAGGATAAGAAAGCAAGGCATCTCAGAGGCTAAGCTAAAGAGAAAAAGGGCAGAGAGAGAGAATGCACACCATGGGACTGTGTTTAGAAAATAATTGACAGAGAATCAAAGCTGTTACTAAGAGAGCAAAATCAAACAAGAGTAAATATATCTACGTTTTATGTTAATAAAGACAAATTCAAAAGATTACACCTGTAATCCTGGAAATCACTAAGAAAGACAGGAAAATCCATAATTCAAGTTCATCCTGGGCGACATAGTAAAAACCTGTCTCCAAAAAGGGGATGGGTTGGGGGATAAATAATCACATACTACATATGGGACTAGAGATGTGAGAGGTAAAATAGGACAGTGTGCAACAAAAAGCTTACAAAATTCTACATATCTATATGAAGAAAGAATATGAAAAAAATAATTTTCTGCAGTTACTTATTTTAGTATTATCTATAATAGTTAAAATAGAAACTTATTAATTATGAAAAAGATTTCATTACATAAATGTATGTATACAATAAAATATATCATCAAAAGTCAAAAGAAATGTGTATATGTAGATCATTCATATTATATTAAAATTTTTAAAACATTTTCATAAGGGCTGATATTGTAACTCAATGGCAGAAAGCTATACAAGGCCCTGGGTTCCATCCCCAACATTATCAAAAAAAAAAGGGAGTGTCACAGTTACTTTTCTATTGCTGAAACAGAGCACCAAGAAACTTTATAAAAGGAGGTATTTAATTGGACTTATGGTTTCAGGAAGTTAGAGTCCATGAGGGCTGAGAAATGCATGGTGGCAAGAACAACTGACAGTCCACACCTTGGTGCACACAGTACAAGGCAGAGAGATCACTAGGAATGGCTCGAGTCTTTTGAAAACTCAAACCCAGTGACATACCCCCTCAGACTGGATCTCTCACACCATTAACCCTTCCTAATTCTCAGGCCTTGGCCTTAGGGTTATACAGGTGGTCTTCCTGAATCTTCAGCTTGCAGATGGCAGTGCAATGGGCTTTCTTGACCTCTGTAAGTGTTGGAAACAATCTCTCACAACAAATAAGTAGATCTCCTATTGGGTCTAGTTCCATGGGAAGCCCTGCCTAATATCTCAGGACACAGAATGGAACAGCAGACGCATGTAAAAGACTGCTACCAGAATGCAGAGGATTCCACACAGGCACCCAACATAAATTTTTGGTGGGCATCAGATCAAAGACAAACTCCAACATTGTTCAGACCACCAGATATACCTGGTTTACATTTTAATGATGTCAAATAGACACTCTTGGTTAAATTGGAGAAAGTGTCTACCTGTCAGGATACTCAGAGATGTCAGCCCAACAGGAGATAGCTATAGATTTGGGTGCACTTGAAGAAGAGTCACACAAAATAGGGATATCTCCGTGCAGGTTACCTGATAGTTAGCTGACCGAGGAACAGAAAGACCAGACTCAGAACACATTTTCAGACATCCGGTCATTGTTTACTCTTTTACAGAAATACACATTCTCCATGCAAAATGTCTGGAACAAGGAACATTGCCTGTAATCTTGTTATTCCGCTTGTTAGTCTGATAGAAATGAGAGACCCCTTTTTCATCTTGCTTAGAAGTGGCAATTATTTGCCAAGATAAGGTCACACCAGAAAAGATGATTATTGCCCAACTCAACATTTATTATGACTAATTTTATGAATAGCTTAAAGAAGCGTCATTTCCTTTTTTCTTTTGGCACAATAATCATTGGCAGTCACCCAAGGGCATTGTCATGCAGTGTTGCTTATGGGCAGAAAGTCCCAGCAATCCTATTCAGAACACCCTCCAGGATCCCATCATAGTCACCTCATCCCACTCACATCCCTCCATCATTCTAGAAAAGCCTGCTTCAACAAGCTCTCCAAAAGTTTACCACCCCTCAGTTTTTAGAGAGGAACAACTGGTGGGTAGACTAAAAAGTGAGTTGAATGTAAATACAACACAGCTTAGAATAAATGAAGTGAACACACAGTCTCTCAAATAACATATGTAAATAAACAATTTTACAGATACAAAACAATCCTTACAGACAGAAAGATGGACCACCTCAAAGGACACATTTTCATACTTCTCAGGCTAATTAGAGAACACATGAAGAGAAACACAGAAATAGAGGTAGGGGTGTGTGTGTGTGTGTGTGTGTGTGTGTGTGTGTGTGTGTGTGTGTGTGTGTATTTATAAAGGGAAAGGAGAAGGGAAGGAAAAAGGAGGGAAGGGGAAGGAAGAGAGAAAAGGGGAGGGGAGGGGAGGAGAGGTCCTAAAGATGTCTGAGGTCACTTCCCAAACATGCACAGTGACTACTCTTGTATGCAGTCATTCATTTACCAGACTCTTTTGAGGGCCTGCTAGTGTTAGGTAATGTGTAGAGACATGAAATACAGCAGTGATCCTGGCAGGCATATTGTATTATTTATTTGCTTTTTGAAACCATTCCATTTGTTAATGAAGACAGATTTTTTTTCACAGTTCCAGAGGAACAACATGGAATAGAAAAGTCAGATAAAGAGTCAGATAACAGAGGTGGCATGAAGCGTGGCGGGGGGGGGGGGCTGATTTGAGATTCTGGAGATAGACTCACAAAGCCCAGAAAGGGATGGGCTAAAAAGTGGGTGGTAGGGGAGATATGATAAGAGAGAGAAAGGAGTGAGTATAAAGTAGAGCTCTGAAGAAAAATAGAATTGTACAAAATCTAGTGACCACCAGGATTTTGTGGTTCCAAATTTAAAGTCTACTCAACAAATGTTTTGGTGCTTTCTTTGTAGGCTGAAAACTGTGCCTGTTACTAGAGATTTAACAAGAAAAATATCTAACCACAAGAGTTTGCTTTCTAGTCCCCAAATTAACAGAGTCCTATTATCCCACATGGAAAATGTTCCTGAGACAGCAATGCATTGACTTTGATCCACTCTCCTTCTTAATCATCACTGGGGTGCAAATGGGATGCAAAAGGTTCCATGCATGTCACACATTTGCTCTGTTGCCTTTGCCCTTCCAGCTCATCAATACACAGAGAAGCTTAGTGTGCACAAAGGCCAAAACGTATGCCCTGCAACACAAGCCAGAAGCGTTGCATAAAACCCATCAGTGGCTGGCTGTTCTTTGAGCTGAGCTTTTGGCTTTCCTTCCCACAAGTTTTATTTTCTATTTGGAAATTCCTCTTCCTAGATTATAATAGGACTGCATAGGAAAGGAACCCACATGCAGGAAGCAACTGTCATGAAAAGGATGCTCAAGCCCTGCCATGAAACAAAGAGAACAACACATAGTTGAGAACAATACATGAAACAAAGAGAACAATACATAGTGTGTATCAGTGAAAAGTGTCCCTAGAGGGTGTAAATCAAATGCTGTCTTATTGGACTTGCATAAATTGCCTCTTCTCTGTCCTCTTCTAGGTCAGTGGCTCTTAACCCACAGGGATTGCATACCAGATGCCCTGCGTAACAGATATTTATATTACAATTCATAACAGTAGCAAAGCTACAATGTGAAGTAGCAACAAACTAATTTTATGGTTGGGGGTCACCACAACATGAAGAACTATATTAAAGAGTCGTAGCATTAGGAAGGTTGAGAAATACTGCTCGAGGTATTAATCAATTATCTTTTTGCTTGACAAGTACTCTGACAAAAGCAACTTAAGGAAAGAAGAGTTGTTGGGGTTTTTTGTTCTTTGGCTAACAGTTCAAGACTACAGTCCATCACGATGGGCATAGCCTGGCAGCAGGGATTTAGAAAGCTTTTCACACTGAGTACAGAGGAACGAGGCAAAGCGAAAGAGATGAGTTTGCGTTCAGTTCATTTTCTCCATTTTTACTCTCCAGAATAACAGTCCTAGGAAGGGTCCAAGCTGCATTTAGACTTAATCTTCCCATTTCAGTTAACCTAATCAAGAAGATCCCTCAGAGCATGTCCTAAATTAAGCAATGCCTTACAAGCTCCTGGAGGTCTGTCCCCTAAGTGACTCTATATCCTGCCAAGTCAACCATCTGTAGTAACCATCATATTCTATGTGTTAGCTTCAGCCTCAGGCTGCGAGGAACTTCTGTATAGCTGAAAGGTAGACAGACCTCTTACCACAATATAAACAGGTCTGGGTTTCATCTCTAACACACCCAGAAAAACAAACAAACAAAAAAACAGTCATCCTATCTAGGTTCCTTTAAGATGACAACTAGGGAGGTGTCACTCAGATGGTAAAACAGCAGCTCTACAGGCACCAGGACCTGAGTTCAGATCCCCTGCACCTACATAAAAGCCAAGTTCATGGATGCATATCTGTGTCCCAGTCATGGAGCATTAGAGTCAGGTGGATCCTGTCTCTCATTGTTAGCCAGTCTAACCAAATTGATGAGTTCCAGTCTCAAAAAAACAAGGTGGAGAGAATAGAGGAAGACACCAAATGTCAATCTCTGGCTCCCATGTCCACATACATGCAAATACAGGAACAGACACATGAGACAGACACCACACACACACACACACACACACACACACACACACACACACACCATGGGGAGGGGGATCCCTTGAGACAAATGTCTAAGTATGCACCTTCTATCTCTTCATGATTTCATTTATGAAGAAAGAAAACTTTTCTCCCCGCAACTATGAACCCTTTCCCTCTAATTGACCCTCCTAGAACTAGTCACCAAGAGGAAGGCAACATTGGGAGCTGACTGCCCTACATTTAAAAATAAAGTAATCTTTAAGACAGTCACTATGGTGACATGGGTGTATTACCTGATCAGTTTAGGCTACTGAGGCATATATATTCCCTTTTATCTGGGGTTGAGGATGTTAGGAATCAATTTTGTCTGTGAATATTGTGTGAGGAGCTTTGGCCTTGTTGATATATGAGAGGTAGAATAATCTCAGTCCTCATTTAAAATTTAAAAGATGCTGTTGTAATTTAGCTGTCCCAGGGGAAGAAAAAAAAACTTTGAGATGGAGACCTGTGTGAGGGAGTCTGGGGTAAGGAAGTATCTTAGTTATGATTTCTATTGTTATGAAGAGATGCATGATATGGCAACTCTTATAAAAGAAAAAAATTCACTGAGATGATAGCTTACAGTTTCAGAGGTTTAGTCCATTATCATCATGGCGGGACATGGCAGCATGCAGGCAGACATGGTTATTTATGGAGAAGGAACTGAGAGTGGGGAAGAGCTGGGCATATTTTGAGCATATGAGACTTTAAAGTCTGTCCCCATAGTGACACACTTCCTCCAACATGGCCACACCTACTCTAACAAAGCCACACCTCCAGATAGTGCCACCCCCCCCCATAAGCTTATGGAGGCGAATTACAATCAAACTACCACAGAAGGATACTACTGGGATCAAAGATTGTGGAGAGAAGGGACAAAGAAGAAAGAAAGCATCGAGCTGCAGTGTCATCCTAACAGCAGCATCAGTCATCATCACTCAGGACCTCTGGAGCCAGGATGATCCTTCAGAGTACAAACGGAGGCATCCTCACTCTCTACTTTCAAGTTAGTGATGGTTACTCTGATCAGTGCAGCTTGGAAAAGTCAGTTATGACTGTTGGGAGTGGTCTGGGAAGGGCCCCATGGTCAACTTTCAATGTTTGTGTCAAAGCTCCCAGAAACTGGAACCCAGATGCTTTAGTCTTAAATGGGGCTGTGTGGTGAGTATCTGTGATATGTCCTATTCCTGCGTCTCCTGTGTAGCAGGACAAAGGCAATGGGACCATGTCTCTTCTCTCTCATCTTCTCATCTGATGGCCCTGTGTTCTCTATACTGAATTCCTGAATTCCTCCTGCCTGTCTCGAGGTGTGATGGAGCACATTCCAACTCCTCAAACAGCACCATGATGAAAGCTCAGCTTCTGGCCATTGCAGAGGATGTTCCTGGATCTCATGAGGTAATGGCCTGCCCCTTTCCTTTCTTCTGGTGCAGTTTGAACCTAGGGCCTTTTGCAAGGAGGGCACTCTAGCCCTGAGCTACATCCTCAGCCCAGTGTCCTGCCTTTTAAAAAGCATGTTAACTCAATTTTCACAAACTGTAATTTGATGCATTGAATTTCACAGCTGAGAATAGCTCACCCTTACATGTTCTGATGGTTGCAAGTTGTGAGAAATTAACATTTCCTTCATTTATACCTGAGCAAGTTGGACACCTGTAGCCTTTTACTAGAGAGGCTCTGTGTCTGAAGGATTCTATCCTTCCCATTCACAAAAGTGAGAAAAGAAATTTTCCTTACAGATTGAAGTAACCTAGCTAGCTAATTCAAGCATTTGCTTTTTCTTTCATCTTCTGGTGAGGTTTTTGTTTTTGTTTTGTTTTGTTTTGTTTTTTTCTGACTTAACTATTTTGGAGGATATGTTTCTTATTTTCTGTCCTTTGGTTTAGAGCAAAAGGCACATCTTAAAAATACCTAATCAATAGGGAAAATGTAATTCCATTATGCATCACTTCCTTTCACAGGCTCTATTTTAAGCTTGAACTTCCTGGAACTAAGCTATCCAGTGGTTTATCAGAAATAATTAGACATTTTGAATATAGTATATTTACAAGTCCACGACGGCCTCTTTAGATATACATTTATACAGGGCTGTCCTAAGAATTCTCTTAAAGCTATCCCACATGGAGTGTCGAGGAAATAAATAAAAGAGAGTCCCCCTACTCGGGTTTACAGGGTTGCTCAGGAGAAGTATATAAACACCTAATTGCAACGGTCTTTGTTGTCAGAACGAGTGGGGTCAGCTTTCCAAATGTAACTCTATACTCTAAAAAGACACTTTCTTGGTTGATAAACTTCTGCCCATAATTAATCAATTGTAAGAATTTTTACTGAGTGTTCCACTTATGTTGAATTCTGCTGGTATAAAAAAAAAAATTCCTGCCCTCAAGAAATTTACAATCTCACTGGGGAGAACAGACTAGCACATGAAATAATGAAAGTACAATTAAATCTGAAATGCTGTAAGTTTAGCAGTAGTTCGGGGAGAGAAGTCAGTCACCGCAGGCTGATGTAGTTATAAAAGTGTTCACTGGGGATTAGGAGTGAAGCCTTTGAAAGCCTTGGTTGAACTGCAAAAAATATTTTCTGGGTGGGGCGGTGTTTTAAGTGTTCATTACTTTTTAATGTCTTATCTATAAATTATTGATTAGGCTGCTGAACGCTGAGTTGGACTTGAAAGAACTCGCCTCTGTGGGTCAGGTGAACTTGGAAGAAGAGAGGGCATGGAAAAGGTCTGAGAGCTGGTGGCATTACTAGAGGCAGGGCAGGCTTGGATGAGAGTCCCCAAGGTGCCAGCAAGGGGATAGTGACCCTTGGTGGAAATAGATGGAAAGACACAAAACACGAAAGGTGAGGCAGGAAGAGTGGTTTACTCCAAACTATTTGTCCTTGCTGCAAAACCCCAGCCCAAATTTACCAGCCCACCATTGAGTGAAGAAGGCTGAGGACAGTTTGGGTACTTCTAGTCAAGTCAAACTGTTGCTGTAGGTCACAGCCATTGGCTGCAGAGATTTTATGACTCTGCCCATATTTTTGTAAATCTTCAGCCTCTAAAAGTATGTGCAGGCTTGATAATGCACACCTTTAGTCCCAGCACTTGGGAGGCAGAGGCAGGGGGAGCTCAGTGAGTTCAAGGTCAGCCTGACTTATGTAGTGAGTTCCAGGACAGCCAGAGCTACACAATAGAAAGACCCTGTCTCAAAAGTAAACAGATATATGAAAGTCAGGCATGGTGATACAAATCTGTGATCCTAGCTACTCAGGAGGCTGAGCCATAAAGAGTGCAAGCTGAGACCAGACTGGGCTTGGTGTTTTCTTAGTTACTTCTTGTTTCGGAACTCAAATAACCCCAATGAAAGCAATGTAAAGAAAGAAAGAATGGCTTATTCTCGCTCACAGTTTAAGATTATAGTCCACGGTAACAGAGAAGTCACAACCCATTCACGCCTCCTGGGTGATTCTGGATCTCATCAGGATGACAGTTGAGATGAATTATCACAGGAATAAAGCCCAGCGACAGAGTGTTTGCCTAGATTGCATGAGATCCTAGGTTCAGTCACCAACACTGAAAAAAAAAAAGTACAGAAAACATAAGTTGATAGACTAGAACCAAAGGTGAGAACATACTCAAGCCTTGAGAGGAAACCTTTACAAGAACACACAGTGACAATCACAATAATGGCCATTAACTACACAAGGACTTTCTGTCTGGGCTTGCAAAGTACACTTACATTCAGTACTTGATTTGATCCTCAAAATTGTACTTGGAAGGTAGCATCCCACTGCACAGATGGGGCAAGGAATGCTCCTAGACTGAAAAGCTACCATAAAGGAGAAACTAGAATGAAGTGCATATTCATCCAGTGAATGACTAACCAACTGAGTCACTCAATTAAGAATGTCCTGTGGGAATGAAAGTTGCCAGAATAACCAAGGTTCCCCAAATCCCTGAGTCCTGACAAAGTACTTGCATATACACTATCTCTTGGCCTTTGTACAATTTGGCAATGAAGACAGTTTCTTTCCTCCTATGGATAAGAGAAAGAGTACATGACTCACTCGTGGTCTCTCAGCTGGTAAGAATAGATTCACATGCAGTAGTGCAGACACCAAAGCCTCCTCTGTTCTATGAAATGCTCCAAGCCCAGGAGGAGGAAGGCAGTCAAGGGATGAAGGGGTGAAGGATGCCCTAACATGGACTAACTCTGATTCCCTGGCATCCTCACTACATTACATATAAAATTCACCTTTTTCTAAAAGAGGTTGTTTTAAACTCTGGCAAGCAAAAGGGAAGATGACCACTTGCCAAGACGGCATCCTAGTCTAAAATCAAGTCCTGAATGGAGGAAAGGCTTTGTTGCTATGATCCCAGCAACTAGATGTGACAGCAACAGAAAAGGACCAAGAGAGCATAGGAAAAAAGAGCAGGCCTGAGCCATGGCATTGGAGTTGGTGAGAGAAACCTTTTTGGTCCCTTCCACTGGGGATTTACCATGGCAATAAGATCCCTAGGCAACGTAGCCTTTCTGGCCAACCTTCCTGCCCTGCCTTCAGCTGCCACCCCACAACGCCAACTCCTCTCCTGGAAGAATTCTGTGGAAGCCATTATGATAATGCAGTTCCTTGCTGGCTTGCCTTTGGGAGCACCAGACAGATCCCTTGAGCCAGGCTTTCTTTGAATGGAAGAACTAGAGGAGATGCTGCCATGGCAACACAGTTCCCCTGCCCATTTCTACCATCGGCAAGCTGGGGGAGATCCCTGGAGGAAGTGGTTCCCCACCTCCTTCACCACGGCAAGAGAGATCGCCAAGGACACACAGATGGAGAGGAGCCTTAGGGAATGTTCCCTCTAGCCTGAAATGGCTGCTGAAGTTGTCATGGCAACCAGATCCTTTGCCCACCAAACCATGAAGGAGGGAGAGCTGAAGGGCTGCCTGGGAGCCAGCCTGTGCCAGCCCAGCTCCCAGCTCACAGTTCAGCTGACAGGCTACATGGTAGAGGTCCACCTTAGATTGAAGCATCCTGGAAATCCATCTCTGGTATCTGGAAAGACTTGTAGCAACCTCCGGAGAAAGGGCAGTGCTAATTAAGGCAGGAAGTGAAGAGGAATAGTTAAAGTAGGTGTGATGGTGCACACCAGGAATCCCAGAACTCGGGAGGCTGAGGTAGGAGGAGTGTAAGTGTAAGGAGCCCCTGAACTATGTAGTGAGAGCTAGTCTTAAAAACAAAGAATGTCTACAGAAGATGGGATGGCTACTTTTAATGTCAGCAGTGATTTTGCCAGTGTGAAACACATTTAGGATTGCATGTGTCCAAAATATCCAGTTTTCCTCTCTATTTTTAAATTGTCTTGGTTTGCCAGGCAGTGGTGGCACATGTCTTTAATTCCAGCACTGGGGAGGCAGAGGCAGGCAGATTTCTGTGAGTTCAAGGCCAGCCTGGTCTACAGAGTAAGTTCCACAGCAGACTCCAAAGTTACACAGAGAAACCCTGGCTCTAAAAAGAAACAAAACAAAATGTCTTAGATTAATGTCTTGGATTAATGTGTCAAATACTCAGATCACTTTTGTCTATTAGCAGCAAGAAGAAGGGAACCTGGGAATAGCTATAGAAGGAAATAGCCTATCCTTCAAATAGGTTCAAATTGGAGTCTCTAAGTTAAATATGTGTGCATGATTCATATTACTGAAATGTGATCAAAACTATAAAATCAATAAAAATGCATAAAAAATTCTAGAAACCAAAGTCAGAAGAGTCACAGTGTTGTTGACAACAAGAAATACAGCCTTTGGAAATGTCAGCCCACTTGACCCACACTTCTAATCTTAATGGCCTTCTATTAGACACATCTGGAAGGTAGTGTGAGCAAGAGATGAGTAAAATACATTGGTAAAAATCTGACCTGTCTTTTTTATTACATTCCCTCTAACTGGGCCATTTACATTCCCATCTAGGTACAGAAAAATATTACTTGATCTATGACATGGGTAGGTAATGTACTAAACCGGTCCACGAGCCATAGAGCTGAATTTGTATCAATAAGAAGGACTGGGGTTTGTTTTTACCACCACTTTACTGTCTGTGACTGACACTGAGTTCAGACCACTGTTGAGGATACCCTTCCCTGCTCCTGGGAGATCACAATTACAGCTGCCATTGTGTTCCAGACACTGTCCCTCTTCCTTCTGATACACAGGGAAGTCAGTATTATCTCTGCACTGAGGCTAAGAAACGTAAGTGAGTTTTGCTAAGGTCACTGGGAGTTAAGTATAAATTCTGGGCTCAAGCCCAGAGCTGGTGCAAAGCCAGCAATCTTTGCTGAATAAGTACTAACTTCCCAGGTAATTATGTGCCACAGAAACTGCCTTCCTCACAACTGGTCTGGATTGGTTGGAATAGGATAATACAGATTAAAATGGATAGAAGTGTTATTAATTTCCTTCTCACATTTTTATTTAGTCTCAAATTCTCCAACAGTATCCATGCTTGCTGTGCCTGCTTCAGCCCCTCCCCTGCCTCTGCTGCTGCTGCCGCCATTGTGCTGTCTGTGTGATCTGATTATCTCAGCCTTGCCACCTTCATTCTCTGATTTACATTTCATTTCAGCGCACATGGAATACCTGGTACTAAATGGACAAACCTAGTTTTGGTTCTGTTGAAATGATAAGAAACCATATGAAGGGGAGAAACAAATCCAAACCTCTTAACATCCTTACAAATCCACAGGGGATATGAATCTAATACAGACCAACAGCTAATCATTTGGGCCTCCAATAGTCTGTGCAAAAGCACTCCACCACAAAATACACAAGAGAAAATCAGGCATATATATAAAATCTTGTTTTATATATCTGAATAGGTATGTTTACATGCATGAAAACAAATGCTTGCACAAATAGTAAGAATAAAGTTCAAGTTGTGTTGGTCCAGGATCTCGACTCCACTGAGGATGGTGTATGTGTGTGTGAGTGTGTGTGTGTGTGTGTGTGTGTGTGTGTGTGTGTGTGTGTGTTCATATGTATATATCCATGTATATTCACAGACACATAGACACATACATGCCCTCAGAATGTCTGCTGTGTCTCAGGCTGCCTATAAATTTATTCTGAAAAATGAAACAGGATGCAAGTTTTATGTAGAAGCCAGTGTCCACTGTTTTATAGTGGCAGAAACTACTGAAATGGTTGAATGAACAGAATCTAAAGACATTACGAAACAGCCACCCTCAAATGCTGAGGAAATAAGCAGAATGCAAAGCTGCATGTAGAGTGTGATTCTGATCTTGTAAAAGAGTTTACATGTGAGTATGCATATGTGGGGCGTGACCGTTAATTCTGAATGTCAGTTTACTTACACTGAGAAATTCATAGAAGACTTAAAAAGACATGCCTATGATGGCATTCCCAGATACTTAGATCAGGAGGGCTCTGACCTAGAGGGTGGGATAAACCTGGGGATTCCTATCCTGATTATTATTGGGAGGTACTGAAGGGACATGGATCACTTGAGGTTGTCCTTGGTGAAGCTCTATCCTTTCAACTCTGCTCCTTCCCTGCAGTGAGGAAAAGAACACACACACACACACACACACACACACACACACACCTACTCTGCTACCTTGAGTAATCCACCTTTTACATTGTTCCCTCAAGCCCCTTTGTTCATTACATCAATAAACTGGCTAATGCATAAACATCTTTGCCAATTACATTTTCTCCAGAAAATACAATATGGAAGAAAAGACACTGCACTCAGATAATGTTTTTATTTTGTGAGATTTTTATTTTTTAAATATATTTTTCCTAAAATTTTATCATCAGAATTAGCACTTCTTTTTATATTTTTTTTATTGTAAAACAATCTTTTCTCATTTTACATACCAATCCCAGGTCCCACTCCTTGGAGGCAGGACCAAGGACCTCCTTGTATCTAGGCAGAGTAAGATATCCCTCCAAAGAGAATGGGCTCCAAAAAGCCAGTTCAAACACTAGAGATAAATGTTAGTCCCACTGCTAGTGGCCCCATAGACTGTCCAAGTCAAACAACTGTCACCCACATCCAAAGGGCCTAGTTTGGTCCTATGCAGCCCCCCGCCCCACAACGGTCAGTAACTCAGACCCAGAAAGACAAACATGGTATGTACTCACTCTTAAGTGGATATTAGATGTAAAGTAAAGGATAACTAGCCTATAGTCCATGACCCCAGAGAAGCCAGGAAACAAGGAGAACCCTAAGAGAGACATAAATGGATCCCCCTGGGAAGGGGAAATAAACAAGATCTCTAGGGAAAATTGGGAGTGTAAGGTGGGATAGGGATTAGCATGTCTACAGCCAGAAAAATAAATAATAGTTTTCAAATGTACAAAGCAAAATAGTAAATGGGCCTACCTAGAACTCATTATGATGCTTTTCCTGTCTCACTTAATTCCAAATAAGTGAGGCTGACTGAGGCTTGGAGGAACAGTGCAGACTGGGAGTGCTACCACTTCCTGTGAGAGGGGATGACCTTCCCCTGCGGCATTAGTATCTGGGAAGGGAGCCCGGTGTGGTGACTCACATACCTAATCCCAGTACTCTAGAGACAAAGGCAAGCAAATCACTTTGAGTTCAAGGCCAGCTTGATCTACATAGCTTACTTGGAAAAAAATGAAGACTTTGGTCTTTGATGACTTGGATGGAAACATTTAAGAGTAGTAGGAGCTGTCCTGAATAAACTAAAGGCATCACCCCTTAAAGGAAGGGGAAAGCTATGTTATTGCCTGCAGTGTCTACTTCTAACACATTCTTGAGTATAAGCAGAGCTTGGTGGCCTACAGGAGCTGGGTCCTGGATAAAATCCTACCAATGAGGAGCTGGAGTGTGAGAGGGTCAGAGGCAGAACATTCTAAATTTCTGTATCAGAGGGACCTCAAAGATACAACACACAACTGGTAGAAAATATCTTCTGTTATCAGCTGCACTCCCCACCAGTGTGGGAGTCTCTCCATCCTGTGACATTGTCTTTTGTCCTTGACCATCTCAAATACATGGAAACATTATCCATCAGCCTTCAGAAGAATTGCAGCTAACGAGCTGTGTTTCCTCTTCCTTCATTTGTCTCTGTTAGTAATGTCAATGCAAACCTTCCTGAAATAGAAGCCAGCAAACTGTTTAAAACACTTCTTGATGAGTGGTCCTCTCCACTCACTTTCCCATCATGTTCCAAGTCTCTCGGGAAAAAGTAAATAAATAAAAGAATGATCAAAATCCTTTTCCAGATGATTTATTTTGGTTTGTCCTCCTCCTCCTCAAAATTTACCTTTCCCAGTTGAAGGTATTTCCTTAACATACTAAAAATAGCCATTTTATCAATATTACTGGGAGCTGAGATAAAAATATGCTCAACGCATTTTGATTATTCACGGACATAGAAAGCCTTCCGAGAAGTCCATCACTGTCATGTGCTCAGAGAAGCAATCCTTAGAGCAATATTTGTAAAACACTTCAGTGCACTGAGCCATACCTCAGCATTCCTGTGCTCCACCTTCAATCTAGCCAGTAGAGTTTGAGAAGCTGCACAGGTAAAGCATGAAAGACACAGAGCGTGACTACATGGCAGGAGACAGGTTTTCCCAGTCTGCCTGAGAAAAGCCCACAAAAGAGAGAGCAGAAAATTCCCTCATCCTGAGGACCCAGAGCAGAGGCACACTAAGGATGGTTATATAAGTGTGGTAAAGAAAGCCAGTTGGGCCCTGTTTCCCCCATAGCAGCAAAGTATCTTTGCTGAATAGAAAAATTCCTGCATAGCACAGTGACATAAAATGTTTCTAGATACCGGCTGGGCTTTTAAAGAAATAGTTAGACCTAGTGTCACTTTTGGGGGAGATGCTATACTAGCAGCAGACCACCAGTCATTCTGGGTGACATAAGCATAGGCTTGTGCAGCTGGGGATCACAGCATACCTAGGCTTGTTTGTTTGGTAAGAAAAGCATCACACAGAGTCTGGAGGATCTTTATAAAGCCACAGATATCCGGGTAGGAAAAGAAAGAAAGAAAACCCTACTCCAAATGACTTGACAGATTTTGTTGACCCCTCCCGGAAGGCACCACGTCCCTGTGGAGTGGGGGGAAATGGGATGGGATGGGAGTGAGGGAGAGAGGAAACTGGGATCGATATGTAAAATAAGAAAAATAAATAAATAAGAAAGGAAAGAGAAGGAAGGAAGGTCTCATTTAAATTATACAAGAAATTTTACCCATAATGCCAGGTCGCCCCAGATCCACTTATCATAGAAAAGACTCTAAATATGTTGTTTCTACAGAAGAGACCTGGAAAGTCATTATTTAAGGTTGGGGGTTTGATTGAACACTATCAGGGCACAGAAACAGAATAAAGACTCAGCGATCCTTTAATCACAGGAAGTGATATGGGAGCTTTTAAAAAAAAAAAAAAAAAAAAAAACTTTTTTGAAGTACATATTTATTTTGTTTACTTATCTATTTAATTACTTATTTATTCATTTATTTATCCTTCTCTCATACAATACATCCTGGCCACAGCCCCAATCTCTGTCTACTCTTCCCAGCCTATGTCCTCACTACCACAACGACCTCCCTCCTCCCCCAGATCCACTGTTCATCCATTTTCCTTCAACCAAACACAGCATAACAAGATAAAATAGATTAGGTGCAAACCCTCATATCAAGGTAAAAGGAAAAGAGTCCCCAGAGTAGGCAAAAGAGTCAGAGGCATCCCCTACTCCCACTGTTAGGAGTCCTACAAAAACCCCAAGCTAAACAACTACAGCGTATTTGCAGAGGACCCAGCACAGACTCATGCAGGCTCTGTGAGCCCCTATGAACCATGCTTAGTTGACTCTGTGTGCTGTGTTCTCCTGGTGTCCTCCAGCCCTCTGGCTCCTACAATCCTTCCTGTCCCTCTTCTGCAAAGTTTCCCAAGCTCTGCTTAATGTTTGGCTGTGAGTCTCTACATTTATGGGGGCTTTTGTTTTCAAAGTGTTGAAACATATTGGTAGGAGGAGATGGATGATCTCATGAGTCTATAACAGGCATAGACAGAATTCCTGTGCATAGTGGGTAAGCCACCTCACCCACAAAGCAATTCTGGCTCTCAGTCATCCTGAGTATTGGGACATTGCTTGCTGTCAGTCTTGTTCCAGACTGTTCCAGATACAGTAGGACTTTGTGTCTCGCAGAGTCTGTCCTACGTTAGAAATCTAGGTTCTCCAAAATATCTACTTGTTCAGGAAAGATCACTGTATCCTACAGATTCCTGTCACTCTAGCATTTGAATGGTTGTTCTCAATCTATAAGTTCATACATAGGAATTGTATCTATCAGAGTTGCGAATCTGTGGTTGACCAGAAACTATCTCCAAATGATAACCACTAGCAAATGAAAACTCAGTTCTCTCTAATGTCTAATGGAGTCTCACTTGGGTATACAAACAACTCTTAGAAAAGCCAGGCTCCATGCAGAGGAAAAAATGAACTCAATGCTATTTTTGGAGAGGATTTGTTTTTTGGTTTATTTTGTTTTGTTTTGTTTTGTTTTCAATCACACAATGCTTTATCTGGGCATTGCAATTTTTCTTTTTTCTTTTCTTACCCAAGAAGTCTTTTGCTTACATATATATTATGGTTTCCAATTTTGTGTTTTTAGGGTATTTCTCTGTGTGTAAAGTGTGTCTCCATGTCTATATGTTTCTTGTGTTTTCTCTTTGGCTCTTTGTTTTTCTGTCCATTTGTTTGCTTTATGTCTTTCATGTTTGTTTGTTTTTAGTTTTGCTGTTGTTTTAACATGTCTCTGTTTTTTATTGAGAGAGAGAAAAAAAGGATACAGATTTGGTTAAGTGGAGAGGAGAGGCGAGTTGGGGGAGGGGAAGCTGTAATTGGAATTTATTGTATGGAAAAAAATCTATTTTCAACTAAAAAACATTATGGTTGATTCAGGCATAGTGGTGCACAACTTTAATCACAGCACTCAAAATGCAGAAGCGGAAGGATCTCTGAGTTTGAGAAATGCTGGTCTACAGAGAAAGTTCCAGGACAGCCAGGACTACACAGAGAAATTCTGTCTCAAAAATCCATAAATACATAAAAATTGCTGGTTGAAGAACAAAATGAAGGATTTGGATATGCAATGCCCATGGAGGACACTGGACAATGGAGTAAGAGTAAGTGCTGGATAGCTGGCTCAGTAGTTAGGAGAGATTGCTGTGCAATCATAAAGAATGAAGACTAGAGTTCATATCCCAGCATCCACATAACAATCCAGGCATCCTATACACACCTGTGACTCCAGATCAAAAAGAAACAGAAAATTATGGTCTCTAGGAATGTCTAGCTTCCAGCTTAACTGAGAGATCACTCCCAAGATGCAGGGAGAGACCTTGCCTCAAAGGGATAGGCAGAGAGTGGTGGAGGAAAACACCCAACATTCTCTTCTAGTATTTGCACATGTACATAGCTAATCATAAATGTGCACATACCTTCACTACAAATTATCTAATTGTGCTTTTTAAAGGATATTGAGGGCAGGGAAAGCATGTGGTATAGACAAACATCTAAAATGATGTATGGATTGGTATAGAACAGTGGGGTTCTATTTACTCTTGTAGGCAAGTAATTAGAAATGAAATGTATGTTTCTCTAGTCCTTCCTGTTCACATGAATCTAAAAGGTATAACTTAAAAACACATATGTCCATCATGACTAGCCGAATCAAGCCACTGAAGGTGAATCTGAACGAAGAAATGAGGAGATTTGGAGGAAGGCAGGTCAATGATGGACAGGTCATAGCCATCTGTCTGTTCTAAAACAGGGACTTTCCCATGCCCCATGATGAAGGATGGCTGGTGGAGATGCAAGGAGTCTAATTCCATGAAGTAATATTTAGTGAGTACACACCCTGCCTGTACCTAGAGCTGTAGAAATACAGAGTGAACAAGATGCTATTTCTGTCCCTGAAATTCATAGTCATCCAGCCAGAATCAGATAACAGTAAGACATGAGTGGATCCCATCTTACAGATTATCACAAGCCTGTACTAAAGATGCCAAACCTCTAGTCAGAAAGGCAATAGACACTCCAAAGAGCAGAGTCTCCTATGGCCAGTGTGCTAAATGCACATCAAATGAAATCACATGTTTAACCCCTCAGAGCCTTAGTTATCATACCTGCTTTGGAAAGTGGTACTTTTTTCTTCATTCTACAGCTGAGTGGATTGAATGAGTCAATACTTGAAGAGCATTTGAAAGAGCCCTGGATACACAGAAAGTACTGAATGAATGTTAGCTGTTTTGATTCTGAAGGCTTCTTCTAATGAGGATGTCTTAATATTACATAGCAATCAGTGTCTTAATCATAATGAGCAAGAAGATACACGATTAGGACTGCAGAAATGGAGGGGAGTGAGTAAGGAGTTGAAAACTCAGCAGCAGCAAGAAGCCATTTTTCATCACTAGAGGGAACTGCCACAGTGGCAATTCAGACCAGGAACAGGAAGAGGCAGAGCACCTGAATGAAGTCTCTCACTGCCAGACCAGTACAAACAAAGGCCTGCCTCAGCCTCGTCCTAGTTCTAGACTCTCTTAGTCTTTCCCTAGATTCCTCCTCTCGCGGCTGCTGTTCAAGTTTTCTTGATGTCCATAGGCTAACAGATGACAGAAACAAGGGAAAGTTAGCCAACAAGGGGTCTACCCTCATGCTCTATAACTACAATCCACCCAGGGCCAGGTGGTTATAGGCCTGTGATCCCAGGCCCAGCCTATTACATTGTGGTTATGTAACTGACTGTGGAGATAAAAAAAACTTGGCCACAGGAAAGGGTCTCTGAACACATCACAATGTAAAACTAGTTCAAAATCAAAAGTGTAATAATTTCAACGTATTTCTAAAAGTGCTCACCCAAGCTGCATCCTTGGACTTCACTGCATGCAACCCTGGTTCTCGGTACACGTGTTCACCTTGGGGTGTGACGTCACACCGTGCAATGCCAGCAAGTGCTGCTAAAACACCCTGGCTCAGGTTTCAGAGCCTGGCTCAGGTTTCAGGAGCCTGTAGATTTTGTGCTGCTTTGGGAAAGTAATGGTTTCTCTATAGAGAGCAAAGACTCTTAATGTTTTCCTCCCATTGTTACTCAGCATGGAAGTACCAAATGAGTATAAACCACTGTTTGAATTGCTGATTTCAACTCCTCTCTCTCTCTCTCTCTCTCTCTCTCTCTCTCTCTCTCTCTCTCTCTCTCTCTCTCTCTCTCTCTCTCTTTAAATCCTTAAGTGACCTTTGTCTTAGGATGAAGGAAGAATTTCCAAAAAGTGTCTGAAATTTCCCTGAACAAACTTGGCCACTCTGTGCTACAAACTTACTCAGAGTGGCATTCTCAACCTTGTGATTTTTACAGCCTTCCTATCAATCACGTTAAGATGATCTCTGTCCAGCCGTACCAGTAGTCAGCCAGTTTCATTCTTCCTGTGAAATTAACAAGCACATCCATCTCATTAGTACATAAATTTGCTTTCATCTCTAATCAATGCTAGAATTGTCTGTACAACAAAGAACTGTTTTAAAATATATTTCCTTATGATGATTCTTTATCAGTAAATGTTTTGTTTTTAATGTGTGTTTTGTATTCCTGTGTGCCTGATGTCACATAAATATTTTTTAGATGATAGTGGGTTGAGTGGGAAAAGTTTAACATGCCTTAATCCAGTTACTTAGGAGGCTAAAGCAGGAGAGTCACAAGTTCAAGGCCTGCATAGGCCACAAAGAGAGTTTAAGGCCAATCTAAGCAGCCCTGTCTCAAAATATAAAAAGTTTTAAATGTTTTGTTTTTAATTAACAAAGAAAACAAAAAAAAAAGACTAGGGATATAGCCCCAAGGTAGAGTGTCTAGCATGTCTGAGATTCTGGATTCGATGCCTAGTACAACAATAAACAAATACACACACACACACACACACCACAACCACATGGGATCCCAAGAGGGAGAACCATCCTCCACACACCTGTCCCACACTCAAAGCTGTGTGGGAGGGACTGCAAGGTGATCTGCAAGGAAAAGGAAACAGTGAGTTCTCTAGGGCTGTTTAGCTTGCTGAGTGTTTGGAAAAGATACAGAGCATAGAACAACTGGCAGGCTCAGGTCCTAGAAGAGCTCCTGCCTGGGAACTGAAGTGTCCAGGCACCCCCTAGTGGCCTAATGTCCTGCTGTGCCTGATGCCACCTGCCTCCAAGGTCCAGAAACATGAGTGGGCTGTTCAAAGACCCATCTGTGTCCACCTCAGTGCAAATGGCCTGTGGACTCACAGAATACCTGCTGTCCGTAACACACACACACACACACACACACACACACACACACACACACACACACCACCCAGCCTCCCAATGAGCTCGTTAAGCATAGAGGCTGAGGGGCATGCCCTTCTTATTTTCACAGTTAATTCTTCCTCCTGGCAAAAATGCTTCTTCCTCTGTGTCAGGGTGATGGGAGCCACCTCTCCATGGGGTGGTTTTAATGCCTAGCTTTTGGGGAACAAACTGGAATCTGTGGAGATGGCATGAGCTTCCTTTCTCTTTGTCCTGTCCCACATGTGGGATGAAGGGACTAGAAGCAAACCCAAAGCTAGCTTGAACCTTCTCAAGTTCACCTCCCACAGTATCCTGGATTGGCCCCATCACCTTTGGCTTGGACTAAGTCACTGATTTCACCCATATAGATGTTGAATCAGAATAAGAAAATATTATCATTTGAAAGACATGGACTGATGCCAAACTGTCAAAATTCCAATCTCATCTTCATTACTTACAAACTATAAAGTTAGGATGGGGGAGGGTTAGGGTTAGGGTCTCTCCCTCAGACTGTTAAGCTGTAAAAGAGATAACAGCAGTTAACTACCTGTTGGGCTCACATGGAGGATTAAATGAATTAAATATGTAAAGTCCTTGGAATAGACCCTCTCTGCCATGAGTGGCATGCTTGTTGTTTTAGTCAATGTGAAAGTTGCTATGTATCAAGCATATCAGTTATCATTATTATGTTATTGTGCTACCATACACATTACTTCCTTTATAGTCTCTAAAAGCCTGTAATTAAATGCATAGCACAGATGAAGAAGCTAAGAAAGACTGGTAGCAAACATCTCACAAAAGTCACCCTGTAAATGGCCAAATTGGAGTCCAGTAATAGGTCCCTATCTGTGCAATTGACCCAGGGTGAATCTGCCATCTGTAAAAATATGTATGAGGAAGTTTTAGCTGTCTTTACACAGCACTACAATTAGGGGATTGAGTGGCAGAAAGGGAGATCCAATAGGAAAGGCTTGATCTAGGCCATAGCAGATGGACAGCCAAAAGAACATGTGACCCCATGTAAGATGAGGTGGCATGTTTTAGTGCCACAGTTTTCAGGTTTGGATCTGAATTTACTTCACTGGCGAATCAAGAACCCTAAAACAAGGGTCCCTAAGAATTAACATTCCCCAAAACCCCAGGCTAGAGGAGGGAAAGGCTGAAGCCTGTCTTGCCGCAGAAAACCTCATGGTTCTGATAGTATCTCATCTGCAGATTTCTAGGCCCTTGCTCCATCTGTCATACAAGATTGTAAGCATGTGACAGAAAAGTGGAGAGAAACTAAGAGTCATTCTCTCCCCAGTCAAACTGCAAACAAATCCATTTTCTTTAGCAGTTTCTGATTCCCAATTTCTTTGTGACTATAGGGAAGCTAAGGTGGGGGGGGGTGGACCCAAGAGCTCAGTAAGAGGCCCATACCCTGGGGGCTTGGACCCCAGCTTGGTGATTGGATCCTGACTACTCCAATCTGCTTGGTAGATGAATCTTTTGATGGATTCACAACATGATGGGTTATGGGGCAGTGATGAAACTGTGAGAGGTAAGGCTTAGGAGAAGGAAGTCCATTAGCAAGATATGTTTTTCCTCTATGAATTTGTTCCGGTCAGGCTTTGGTTTACCTGGTGAATGCTGATAGCTTGTAGTGCGAAGCAAATGAGGAACTAGAGATGGGGAGAGTCAGACTGCAGAGGGCCTTGCACCCACACCAGGTTGCCATACTATGCTGCCACATCAGTGTGCTCTACTGGGTCACTGGGCCTGTGGGCAGCAAAGAACCATCACAGGAGGCTAACAGGGAAGCCACACAAGAGAGCTAGCCTTTCCCCACACAAGGAACTGATGCAGATTCTGGTGTGCAATAGTAGTGTGGAATCCCCTGTGAATGGGAGTGCAGTCCTGAGGATGATCTGAGCGTGATAAGGCCATGAATTCAGTCCTCGGCTCTGGGATAGGGAAGAGAAAATCACTCATTTGTCGTAAGCATTAGAAGTAGAATGGTGGGTATCTCTGCTCTAATACAATTCTTTACGTGCTTCAAGTGGGTTGTAGTCTCATTAGAGATGAAAATAGAAACCAAACAAAAAACCAAATCTGGTTCCCAGCTCCCCGTGGCCCTTCCACTAGCAGCCTGTAGAAATGCTATTACATGCAATTTCTCCTCTGATCTTCTGACGATTCTGATATCTCAGAATTGGTAAACATTGTTGTGACTATCATAATGGATATGGTGTGGGTGAACTTCCAAAGTTACATGTACTGCAATCTTGATCCCCAGAATGTGGCTATGGAAGATTGGAGCTTTTCAGGGGCAAAGCCTGATAGAAAGGAAAGCTCAGGATGTTGAGGCCCTGCCCTTAGAAGGATTAATAAGTGTCTAGGGACCCAAAAAAGTTCCCACAAAAGTGGATTACACAATCAGCAAGCCTGGTCCCTGAATTCCTCTTCCTTCCTGTCTTGTTGTGAGACTGCTCCCTTTCGCAGGTCCAACTGTCTAAGTAGAGGCCGTGACTCTTTCTACCTCAGTTTCCTCTCTGTGCAACATGGGTGACAATGTTTACTTTCAACATAGCAACCTTGTGAAAGTAAATAATTTCACCATTATAGAATGAAGCTTCAGAATTTGGGGAAAATGAGGGGAATGAAGATGAGATGAGAAAATGGAGATCTTCATTTGGGAGAAGGAGGTTCATTTGGTTGCAGGTTACATATAGTTCATCATCAGGGGAATCCAGATGTGGACAGAGTTTTTTTCTCACCTAGTCCCACAACCATTTAGCCCCAAATAAACACATAGAAATATTAATTAAAAACTGTTTGGCCAATGGCTCAAGCTTCTTATTGGCTAGCTCTCTCTTAATTATTAACCCATAAGTACTAATCTATGTATTTCTACATGGCCTTATCTTACCAGTGAATGCCAGCATCCTATCTTCCCGTAGCTACATGGTGTCTCTCCCTGGTGGCTCCTCTCTGTGTACTCTCCCCAGACTCCTCCTGGTCAGGTAACCTCAATTATACTTCCTGCCTGGCTACTGGCCAATCAGTGTTTTATTCATCAACCAGTAAGAGAAACATGCATACAGGACATTCCCCCATCAGCCAGACAAGAAATCAAGGTAGGAACCTGGAGGCAAGAACTGATACAAAGGTCATGGAGGGAACGCTGCTCACTGGCTTGTTCTTATGGCTTTCTCAATCTGCTTATTTGTTTGTTTGTTTGTTTGTTTGTTTGTTTGTTTGAGAGTGGGCTCATTCATTTCTTTTTTGGGGGGTTATAATCTAATTACATTTCTTTCTTCTCTTTCCTCCCTCCAAATTTTCCCATATGCCCCTCCCTTCTCCCCTCACATTCGTGCTCTCTTTTTTCACCAATTGTTACTGCATACATGTGTGTTTATATGAGTACATATGCATATATGTGCATATGTGCATTCCTAAATATGATCTGTTGGGAGGCTGACCATTTGGCACTTGACAGCCAATTGGTATGCTCTTCTTGGAAAAGACCACCTCTTAAGATCCCAGCTTTCCTCAGTTGCCTTTGTGGACTTCGGATCTTCAATGTTTAAGAAAAATTACTATTGCAAATCAAGAGAACGTCAAAAGGATGGTGATGGAAGCAGGGGAGATAGCTTAGTGTATAAAGCACTCATTTAAAACCAGAGTTCAGAATTCTAGAACTCGTGATAAAGCCAAGTGTCTGCCTATAACCCCAGCACTGGAAAGCAGACCCAAGGGATTGGACCCCTGAAGCAAACTTGCTACCCAGATTAGCTGAAATTGGCCAAGTCCAAATTCAGAGAAAGACTCTGCCTCAACAAATTAAGTGGAGAGCAAATGAAGAAGACACCCAACTTCAGCTTCAGCCTTACATACACACACACATACATACATCAGCAGTTAGTACAACTGAAAACACACCAGGGATAATTACACATACACACCACAAAACAGAAATTAATGCATAAGCATCAGGCACAATCAAGCTTCAGATGCCATCTCACCCTGCTCTCTTTGTATTCAGGTCCACAGCATCTATAGGAATGTACTGTCCATGCATTTGCATGCATTAGCATTATCAAGAATAGAAAATGATACTATTATTATGTAAGCAGCTTCAGTTTAAGCAGGCTGTCAGTCAGCTGCCACCAGGCTTGGCAATATTTAGTTTGTTGGCAGATAGGACATCCCAACCTGCTTTTTTCTGTCATGTTTTTGACAAATATCATAAGCCAGGTGCCTTTTTCCGAGCTGTCCCCTGGGCTCATCTGGAGCTTTAGCTTGAACCATCAAGTGCATCACAAAGTGTTGATGTTATTTCAGTAACCAATCAAGGTAAATGAACGCAAAATTCATTTTCAATCCTGCTTTCTGTTATTTTTTTTTCCTTGTAGTTAATAGGGGCAGAAGACTTAGTAATGTGTTATGAATGGATGGTTTAATGAAAACACATGTTCACACAGATCTTTACAGCTAACCATTAGGAAGACTGATAATTTCTCCATCTGCAACATGCCTATAAATATACACTAGTGTTTTATAGTTCCCAGAATTTGGTTATAACTTTGAAAAGCTCTGTTTATCAAAATGAAATTTAAGAAATGCATTCATAATCAGAGCCAAATAACACTTAGAGAAGCCACAGGCTGAGTCCTAGGTACTCCAGAGTAACCTTCAGTACCAACTATGACCTCATCTTCCTCATGTCCCTGAAGCAACAGGACACACTCCAAGAAGATGAAGAGCATGTCAAATATTAATACTCTGCTCTGTTTCAAAATAACTGGGAATAGATATAACAAGTATGACTTGATTTTTTTCTCCCTAAGACAGGTTCTTACTGGGTAGCTCTGGCTGGTCTCAAAGTCAGGTTCTCCTGCCTCATTCTCTCAAGAGCTAAGATTACAGGTATGCATCACCATGCTTAGTGTTATTGGATTTTTAATCTTTCAAAAATATATTTTTATTTTTACATGTGTAGATGTTTTGTCTGCATGTATGTCTGTGTATGAGGTGGTACCTCAAGAGGCCTGAAGAAGGCATCAGATCTCCTAGTACTAGAGTTATAGACAGTTGTATGCCACCATGTGGATGCAGGTATCTAGCCCAGGTCCTCTGAAAGAGCATTCAGGTCTCTTAACAACTGAGCCATCTCTCCAGCCCTACATAATATCCTTGTTGTTTTTTAAGAATAGGAATTTCTATCTTACACTGATCAGAATGGCTAAGATCAAAAACATCAATGACAGCTTATGCTGGAGAGGATGTGGAGAAAGGGGGAACACTTCTCCATTGCTGGTGGGAGTGCAAACTTGTACAGCCACTGTGGAAATCAATATGGAGATTTCTCAGAAAATTAGGACTCAACCTACCTCAAGACCCTGCAATACCACTGTTGGGCATATATCTAATAGAGGCACAGTCATACCACAAGGACATTTGCTCAACTATGTTCATTACAACATTGTAATAGCCAGATCCTGGAAACAACCTAGATTCGCCTCAACTGAAGAATGGATAAAGAAAATGTCATATATTTACATAATGGAGTACTACTTAATGGTAAGAAACAATGACATCCTAAAATTCACAGGCAAATGGACAGAATAAGAAGAAAACATCCTGAGTGAGGTAACCCAAAACCAGGAAGACAAATCTAGTATGTACTCACTCATAAGTGGATACCAGACATAAAGCAAAAGATATCCAGCCAACAACCCATAACCCCAGAGAGACTAGAACCCTCTTCCAAAAACAGACAAAAGCAGATGCCAAGCTCCTGGAGTGCAATCAAAGTAAGGGAGAAACAAAAATATGAGCAAAGGAGTCAAGACCACAACGGGGAAACCCACAGAATCAGCTAACCAGAGCTAGTGAGAGATCACTGACTCTGATCTGACAAATGAGAAACCTGCAGAAGACTGAACTAGACTCCCTTAATATAGGTGACAATGGTGTGACAGGGACAATATATGAGGCCACTGGCAGTGGGCCCAAGACCTAACGCTAATGCACAAACTGACTTAGTGAAGCCCATTCTATATGGAAAGATACTTTGCTCAGCCTAGACATTGGGATGTGGGGTTGAAGAGGTGCCTTGGTCCTGCCTCAAGGAGATGATGGGACAGACTTAGTAGACTTCTGAGGGGAGGCCTTACCCTCTCCAAGGAGCAGAAAGAAGGTGGAGGGGGGACTATGATTGGAATGCAAAAAAAAATTAATTAATGAAAGAAAAGAAGAGAAATTTGGGGTTTATAATCTAGTCACTTGCCTCTTCCAGACAGAGGGAGGAGAGAAATAGACAGGGGTAAGAGAGAGAGCCATGCTTATGAATGTTAGCCAGTGGTCAGTTTCTGGACTATTAGAAAGACAAGCTGGCTTTCTGTAAACAGACCTCAGTAAACTTGGTGGAGAATGGCTGTGACATGGTTAGTAATTGCCACTCCTGAATGGAACAGGTAACTCTCCCCACAGAGTTTCAATTGGCTGTGAAGTCACTTTGCCAAGGGCACGGAGCAAAGATCAGCAAAAGTAGAGATATTCTTGTCAAAGCAGAAGCCAAGTGTCATTTCTTAGGAAGTAGTCACACAGAAGACATTATGCAAAGTAGGCACAAGATGGACATTTTGGCAGATACACTGATTCAGCAGGTCCAGCCAGCTCATCTGCTGAGAAAGAACTGTGTTAATTAACAGGAAATGTGTGTGAAGAAAATTAATATATAATAAATGCAACATTTGGCTGTGAAACCAGCAGGGTTGAGTCTTCTGTGGGGCACAAGAAAGACAGTGTGTTACAAATGAAACCCCATTCTTTGTACCACTGCCTTCCTTACCCTCTGCTTTCTCTGCATTGCAGATGACCCAGATGGGAGCCTTCATTCACTACCTCCATCTACAAATGTTCACTGAATATCAAACACACAATCCCTATCCAGCCCTACTGATACACATTCTTTAATGGCATGGGAGCATTTCTTGACTCTTGAATTTAACTACAGACTTGGGGTAGTGCAAAAAAACAGTGTCACCAGAGCTCCCCAAACCAATGACTTCCAAGGTGGTTGAGTTTGTTGCCTCATGCCCAAGAGGAACAAGAAACCATGGACAAGGAATCAGCACAGTGAATACAGACTTATTCTAGGTGAGTCCTGAAGTGGGAGAGGCCCCAAGGAAGGAATCCTAATGTGTTGCCCAGTCCAGTAGGGTTTTATGAATTTCATGGTGAGAAGTGGATGGAGGCTGGTATAACCTTTGTTCATATAGGTCATTTTTGGTGCATCATGAGGCCAGCCAATAAGGAGTTCACATACCCCTATGCATGTTCCCTTTGCTCAACAGGAATGTCACTCATCCTTTCAGGGAAGTGATCAGATGTGCTACATGGTTAGCACATGGTCCACTGAGGGGTCCCACACTTGCTACCCAAGGGGATCTTGACTCATGTCTCATTAGGCCCTGTGGATGCAGAAATGACTCTGAGACCCGGTTCTTGTCTTTAGGGAGATACCATTATAATTTGGCAAGACAAGACTATCTGTGAGTCATTTATAGACTGAGATGTGCTTTGGTAATGAAAGGAACAAAGCTTACTCCTGAGAGCAAGTTTTTAGTCCACACTTCCTTCTCTGAGAACTGCCTAGTCTCCCATATCCCGGGATGGAGGGCCTCTCTAGCTTCAGCAGTTGGTACCTAACATTACCAGCTGGGCTGAGAGATTCATTGTTTTCAGCATTAGAATAACAGTCCAGGAAAGACTGACCCACATGCTGGAGATGGGGAGTAGGTTTGGAATACCCCATGAGTCGTGATAAGCAGGTTCAGAATGTCTGGCTGGAGGGAAAAGGGCAAAAGAAAGTTGTCCCCAGATGGATGAAGTTACATGAGCTTACAAAGAGGAAAAGCCATCCAGGCTCTGGTTTGTGGGCTGACATGAAACCAGGCTGTACTTCCCATAGTTTCTGTCAGGGTCCTTCCCAAGATAGGCTGAGGGGGTCAGGATAGAAGGTGGTGCTCCCTTGAGGCTCTGGGCCACAGTGGGGAAGACCCTCATCAGGCAGCCCTGCACTCTAATTCCCTTCATCCCACAGATGATCCCAAAGGAGTTACAGGCAAACCTGGCAGAGATAAAACAGTCTACACAACAACAGGTTCTCGATCTTAGTGCCTAGACACAGCCCTATGACCTTGACCTCATTAGCCCCAGCACTCAAAGACTAGCCACTTCGGCTTCCCCCAAGAAAAGCTGATATGATGGTGGTGGGTGCTTCTAGACCAACACACGGATCAACACACTGTAATCAGACCCCTCTGAATTCTAAGAACTATTCTCCCAAACTCAGCTGACTCAGCTATCTGAGTCATGATTTCCTGGGAGAGTACCCAGACTGCTTTCACATTTGAGTTATTTTCCATTTATCGTTGAAAGCAAGGATTCTATCTTCTTCTTTTTAAACCTTCCATATGTGGTTGTTTTCATGTGAAAATGGGTCTTTCATGAAAGAAAGATGTGGCATGTTTAGCCCCCAGGCTCTCCAGCTCCTTTGAAGGAATACAACCCAGAGAATTCCACATACCAACTAGCTCTCCTTTTGCCTATCAGCCTCTCCCCACCTCCACCCTGGCCAGGAATGAACTTTCAGGCCAGATCTTCAGCACAAGAAAAGGTTCCTTGCAAATTTGAAAGGCTAACCTTGAGCCTACAAGATAGCTCCACGGGTAAAAGCATTCCCTGAGTTTGACCCTTGGCACCCACAGCGAATCAGACTCCGGAAAGTTATCCTATGACCTGCTAATACACCCTCAGGTGTGCACACATACGCACAAATAATACATTTAAAATGAATTTTGAAAAATGTAAAAGCAATCTTCACAGGAGGAGACCAGTCCGGGGAGGGTGGACTTTCTCCACATCACATAGCTAGCCCACTGCACCTTTCAGGAGACAGCTTCCTTGTGCTTCATGACAGAGCAAGGGCAGAAGAAAATGTGTGTATGTCTGCCAGTAGCACTTGTCTCTTCCAACTGCTGAAGCCATGGGTTGCCACCTCCAGCTCCATTCCCTGTCCCTGCTTTCAGATGCTGATTAGCGGGACAGTCTTGGCCCAGCTCCTCTGAGTCTGTTCCCACTGACCTGAAATGACTCAGCACCCAGCGTCTTTAGACTCGTCGAATTCAAATCCCTTTCCTGTTCATCTTTGCTCCCCTCCCCCAAAGAAAACAGTTCACAGATGCATAAAACATGGGCGCTCACTCCACCTAGCTCCCAGTCTGACCCTGCTGCAATGTGTCTGGCTCCATGACAGCCACCATTCACACGCTGCGGCTTGGAAAATCATCTCCAGGAAGCCTGTCCCAAAGCCAGTTGCTCTGACCAAGCGCCTTCTCAGACAAGGCACATTATGCAAAGCAGCGCAAGATAGACAGATTGGCAGGAATTCAGGTACATCACAGCGTGGAAACTCTTGCCAATGTCTAGGCAGGGAGGAAGTTAGTGTGTTAATTAACAGGAAGTCGGTCAAAAGCACTACATGGAGCATTTCCTATCAAAGCCCCTGTCAGTAAACAGGGCCTCTGGGAAAAGTCAGCCCACCAAGGCAGGTCAGGGCATTTCTTAAGGAAGAAATGACTCTGCCTTTCCTCTCGAGAGCCACGGCGAGACTCATCCCTCCTCTGCCTCTGTGAGCCAGTTTTCCTCTTTATTGCCCACCCCAGCGGATGTGAGTCTTTTTAAAGTTTGGTTACAAATGCACACAGGCTCTGAGGCTGGCTATCATGCGATCAAAAATCAGCCCTTGTTTCCCACAGAGCTTGTCTCCCGATCAACTCATCTACTAATGGAGTTGTGTGTTCTGTGTGATACACAACTCCCTGTGTCAATTACCACGCAGGTCGGTTTCTCCTACAAGACTGTGTGGTAATTTAGGATACAATCCTGCCGTTTTGATTCTTGCAAATTATGGGATTGTGCCAGGAGTTGATGAATGAGTGGGTGACTCCACTCCTAGGTTAGGCTCTGAGATGCTAGTTCAGACTGAAGTAAAAATGATCATGAGAGACAAAACAGAGAGATACTCCACCAGCCTTTCCCTACCGTAGGAAAGCTTTCCCTGGTGACAGGGAACACTTCAGAACAATCCATTGACGTGAGAGAGAAAATGGCGATGCTGTCTTTGAAGAATTTCAAAGCAGTAAGAAACCTGGTTAATAGCACAGGCTCTTTAGTTCATAGCACCCACTGTTGGGCAGCTCCAGGGAATCTGGCGCCCTCTTCTGGCCTCCAAAGGCACCCACACATGTCATACACTGACACAGACAAATGACATGTGTAAATAAAAATCTTTCAAATAAATCTGACCAAAAACGAGTTTACATTTTACTACCATGATCTGAGAAATAGTCACCAAGCCAAAAAGTGTTCAGCCAGGCTTGAAGCTGGAACCCACTGTTGCAGTGGGCTATTAGTGACACACATTAAATTATTATAGTTCTGTTATGTAATCCTTGAGTATACATTGGCTTCTGTGTGGAAATAAATTTGGAGACATCCTCATTATAAAGTTGGTCTCACACACAGACCATTCAGATCCAGACATTGCTGCTGGACAGCCAGTTATGTCAGTTCATAATCTTTTGAGCTGGTGATCAACTGCTAATCTGGAATCTAGAGGCTTTTACCTGGACCCTGGCACCATCAACACCAAGAATGTGTTAGAAGTCTTTGATAAGATCTTGAGATAAGCCAGGCAGGCACATTCCAGATTGCCTAATGCCTCTTTTGTACTGATCACTATATCTGGCCCCTTAATTCCAATCCAGAACCCATCTTGTCTTGCTTTTCTGAAAGTCATGCTTCTGACTAAATCTAAAGTTTTGCATACTATGTAAAAACAGAGCTGCACATTTCTTTGGTCTCAGGGTATCTTTGGGTTGGTCCTCAAACTCTGGGACTGGGATTTTCTAAATAAGCATCCTCTGAAATACTGCTTTATCAATAAGAATTAGAAAATATATATATATATATGTGTGTGTGTGTGTGTATACCATATATAAGTCATGAATGATATATATTCTTGAAAACCCTCCTAGCAGCCTATGAATGTTGTCAAATTCTGAATATATGAGTATATGTATTTGCCCCGACCTACGGGGCCTAGTTATTCGTGGGTCGAGGTGGGCTAGAACCTGAAAATAATGGGAGAGAAAGAAGAAAGGAGACCAAGCAGTGGATTTGTCAAGGTCTAACTTTATTGGTGAAAAAAAGGAGTTTTTAAAGCAAGGCAGGGAGGAAATGGGGAGGGGTAGCTCTGCTAACTCCTGGGTCTTGGTAATTATCCCAGACAATAAACATCAGACCATAAACGTCTGCTTATCTTAGTTCCTGGGTCAGGCCCACCTCAGTTTATCGGTTTATCTCAGTACCTGGGGTGAGTGGAAAAGACCACCTGTTGAGCAGGTTCCTGTATACCAAGATAAGGCTCAATTAGAGTTCTAAGGTGTAAGCAACTCTGCAAGTGCATGTGACTCAGTGCCGGCTCCCAACATGGATTGGTTGACCTGACTAGACCATGAACTTCCTAAGGTCCAGCACTCTCTCCCTACCTCTCTCTCTCTCTCTCTCTCTCTCTCTCTCTCTCTCTCTCTCTCTCTCTCTCTCTCTCTCTCTCTCTCTCTCTCTGTCTCTCTGTTTCTTGCTCTCTCTCTGTTTCTCTCTCTCTCCCTCTCTCTCTCTCTGTCTCTTGCTCTCTCTCTCTCTGTTTCTCTCTGTCTCTCGCTCTCTCTCTGTTTCTCTTTCTCCCTCCCTCTCTCCCTCTCTCTCTCTGTCTCTCTCTCTCTCTCCCTCTCTGTCTCTCTCTCCCTCCCTCTCTCTCTCTCCCTCCCTCTCTCTCTCTGCCTCTCTCCCTCCCTCTCTCTCTGTCTCTCTCTCTGTCTCTCTCTGTCTCTCACTCTCTCTCTCTGTCTCTCTCCCTCTCTCTCGCTCTCTCTCTCCCTCCCTCTCTCTCTCTCTGTCTCTCTCTCTGTCTCTCTCTGTCTCTCACTCTCTCTCTGTCTCTCTCCCTCTCTCTCTGTCTCTCTCTGTCTCTGTCTCTCTCCCTCTCTCTCTCTCCCTCTGTCTTTCTCTCTCTCTCTCTCTCTCTCTCTCTCTGTCTCTCTCTCTCTCTCTCCCTCTCTCTCACCTTCCTTTTCTAAAATAAAGCCTCATGATGTAGCTAGGGCAGACCTTGAATCCATGCGTGTCCTGCCCCAGCATCCGTGTTGAAACTACAGGCATATGTACCACCTCACCCAGCTTTTATAGACTTATTACCTAGAACAGTATCTGGGACTAAGAGTCACTAGCATTTAGTTTCTTATTGAATAAATTGGGTGAATGAATACATGAATGATAAAATGGTAGTTTCATTTAAGCATATGAAATTTCCTAGAAAAAAAAATCTCAAAGTAAAATTACATTTAATTAGGTATTTGATGAACTGTTTTTCAGTAAAAACAAAATCATGAGAAAATGAGGTCACCTTTGCCATCTTGGAAGAGGCATGCTCAGCAGTCAACCCTGTCCCTTCTTGCCTGGTTCTTTTAAGTCCTAGAAAGAGGAACATTATTTCCTTTTGGAAGTAAATTATTTTCCAATGCTACTTATTTAGCATTTCTCACAGGCACTAAGATAACGTGCTTTTCCTTGTGTCTAGCTGTACCTCTGAACAGAATACGACAGAATAAGCTGAAGATGAGACACGCTCATCTTAGCAATTACTGAAGTCGTTCACAACCTGCAAGTTCCTGAGCATGCCTAATTCATTCTTAAAGTTACATCTGTCTTCAGGGAAAGCTTTTTTGCCTCTCACCCATCCCGTGTTCTCCTTCAATGCTGCATGTGAAGTACTCTCCTGCCCACAGCTACACCACTTCATACGAAGTAGGCCCCTAGAACATGTGTTTTGATACCATCTCACAGTTGAGCTGTATGTTCTCAGCCCCACAGTACCAATGCAATCCACATGGACAGCCAACCTGACAGTCCTTGTATAAGAAGAGGGCAGAGCGATGGCAGCAAAGGTATTGCAGCTTGGAAGTCATCACAGAGGTCACTAGGCATCCTGCCAGCTCCAGAGCAGACCCTAAAGGGGGGGCCCTGCAGACATTTTTGCTCAACAGTTCGGGTGCACCAGAGACCACCTCTGCTCTAGGAAGAATGGCTTCCTCACCCTCTGACATCCAACATTTCTCTACCTGCATAAAACCCACTAAATACAAATCTTCAATCAGCAATGAAGGGATAACAGGGATGCTGTCATTTAGGAGAAAAAAGAATGGCAGTTAGAGAAATGCACTGACTTGGCAAGAGTAGAACTTTCCTGTTAGTGTGGACAGTTTTCAGATTGGGGGCAGAATGTCAATCTATAACTACTGTGGCCATGTAGAATGAATTAATGGAATATTCATGGATCCAGAAGAGATTGGGGAGATTAGGTACAAAGGTGTGGTAGATATCTGATGGGAGGATACCTGCTTTAGAAATAGCTGAAGAAAAGTTCCCATGAGCTTTGGTGAGGGAGCCAGAAAACAAGGTTTGAATGCTCCATCCTCTTCCAGTGGGAGAAAGAGCCTGAAACCTAGGTAAATGTTAGTCACTACTGAGCAAATGTCATCACCAGGATAATATTAGTACATGTGTCTAATAGCAAAATACAGAATATGTTTCTTAAAAGTATCTGGGTTAATATTAACTATGTATGCTTTATATCATATTAACAGAATTAAATATAGCTAATAAATTAATTTTTTTAAAGCCAAAAAAAAAATAATGCTGGGGCTAGACAACTCTCTTCCTTTGCATTATAGTTCAACACCAACATTTCTCTATCATCCTGAGAAAGGAAACAAGAATGAAGAAAAAAGGCATCTAACTAAGCACTCTGCACCTAACTAAGCACTCTGAATCAGTCAAAGGAAGTTAAAGCAACCATGATCAAGACAAGGCCAGGGATAGTGGCACATGATTGTGGTTCCAGCACTTAGGAGGCTGAGGCAGCAGAATTGCACATGTGTAGGACAACCTGGGCTACATAGTGAGCACCAAGCCAGCCAAGGAAAAAGTGGCAGGAACCTGTCTCAAAAACACCAAAACAGGTCTAACCCCTAGGTAGTGAGATGGCTCAGCAGATGAAGGTGCTTGCTGTTAAGGGCGAGCACCAGAGTTTAATCCCTGGGACATACATGATGACAGGACAGTCCTGAGAGTTGTCATCAGACCTCCACATGTACACTTGTACACTGTCTCACACACACACACACACACACACACACACACACACACACACACACACCAAAGAAAGAGAGAAGGAAATAAAGAAATGTAAAATAAGCCAGGCAGTGGTGACACACACCTTTAATCCCAGGCAGAGGAAGGCATTTCAAGGCCATAACTGTCTACAGAGTGAGTTCTAGGACAGGCTCCAAAGCTACACAGAGAAACCCTGCCTGGAAACCCTCCCTCCAAAAGATGAAATATAAAATAATTGTTTTAAAAAGTCAAGAAAGGTATAATAACAGGGTATCATAAATTAATATGTAATGATAATAATGTGAATGAAATATTTCAACCTTCCAGCGACAATAGGATAGGAGTAAACATGGAGGCCACATAACTTTTACATAAAAATGTAAAAGTTAAGCCGAATTAACAAAATATTCAAAAAAATTATAATATGACCTCCTACTTAGAAATGAATATTTTGCAGGAGGGAATGTAGCCCAATGGTAGAGTCCTTGCCAGTATACACCAGACATTGGGTTCAACATTCAGCACTGAAAAATGAGGAATAAAAAGAGTAAGTGTACTTGGATAATAACTTTCATAACCAAGATATGATTGTGAATCACAACATCAAGCTCTAGTATAGCCGTCAATCATCCTGCTGGAGGTATGTCTGTGTCAGCCACAGGACAGAGAGACCTATATAAGGCTGGGAGGTAGGAGCTAGCATTTCACATGCTCCCCAGAGATGTGGTTCAATTGGAACAACCCTCTTATCCTTGCTCAAGGCTGCGAATCCCCAGAGGCTGCTGACACTCCATACCTGGGAACCTTCCCTTGGAGTTTTGGGTTTCTGAATTGGAACCCAAGAATTTGCATTTCTAACAGATTCCTAGCCATGTGATGATACAGAGGAAACCATATTCTGGGAATCACTGGCATGGGCAGGGGATGAGCAGTGAGGCATTGGCCTCTGGGGAAGGATACCCTCTGGAGGTAAACACAAGCAAGGCCTTCTGAAGCGCAGCACCCAAGACAGAGAGAGCCCTGCTGCCAGCCCGGTCTTACCAGGAGCAGAGCACAAGCCAGGCAGCCTGGGAGATGGGGGGAGGGAGGTTCAGAATCAATGCTGTCCTTCTTCAACCCTGCCATTCACTCATTCAATGAGAAGAATCATACTCCCCAACAACAGACCAGCAACTTTACTGCAAGCAAGGCCAAGTACCAGGGAGCACGAGGATGCTCTGGTTCTTCCCATCACCAGTCATGGGTTGAGACAGCAGTGGGTTCAGCTGAGGCTGTCAGGAGTACAGGGCTTGCTTTGTTCTCACCTAAAATGTTGAGTTCATTCAACTGAGAACAAAACCTTGGGGAGCATCATTTATTAGCATCTCAAGTAAATATTGGGGAACTGGGGTACTGCCCTGGTCTAAGAAAAAGTTAGGCTACCTCTCCTTCATCAAACTTTCCAAAGGTAACCTGGGGCTTAGAGCAAAGAGAGGCCTATTTCCTTTCCCTAGCCCAGGCTTGAGGGATGTCAAAAGACTAAGATTGGAACAGTAATCCAAATTAAAAACCCTGTGATCTGATGGCCTTGGTGTTCAAGGTTTGCACGTCAGGAGGCAGGGGGTAGTTCTGAACTTTGACTGAACTTTTACCCGTCACTTTGCTGTTATTTCAAAATTGACCATAGTTTTATTTTACATAGAACATACCAATATGGCAATTGCCTTCTGTATTTCAAGAATAATAATAGCCCACACGTCCTTTAATCAGGACTTAAAAGTGCAAGGCTTAAATGAGATGCAGATCACCTCTTGACAATCACTGGGCCACACCACCCTGACATACGATCTGCCTCAACACCTCTTTACCTCTTTCCCTTCCGATTCCTCAGGGGCTCACCATCAACCAGAGCAGGAGCTGGCACACGGAGGAAGTGGCTTCCCCAAAGCCTCACAAGCAGAGCCCTCAAGCACCTAACTGCCATCTCTCCAGGACCTCAGGAGGAGCCCCTCTTGTGTGTTGGGAGGCGACCAGATAATGCCCAATTTGAACTCTGGAAATAAACCCCCCTGGCTTTGCTAAGAACATCTTTAAATTCCTTTCCTCCAGCACTTTGTTTGCAAGCCCATCAAGCAAGTACTGAGAGCTGAAGTCCATATATATATATATATATATATATATATGGGAATATGCTTGCTGGGCTGAAGTACCAACTCCATTCACACAGGTCCCAGTCTTCCATGTACACTGTGATGTCAGTTGAAATACGGGACAGAACTCAGATACACACATAGCCTTATTGGTGAGACTCTGGTGAGATGAAGACATCTGTCCCCCATGCATTGCAGCTGTAGATAAGTCCTAGAAGGTGGCTGCTTTTTAGCCAAGTACATACTGAGAAGCTAGGATGGCCTGGTGGTAACAGAAATAGAGAGTTCACTGGACAACTGAGCCGGGAGTTACAAAAGGGAAATATTTCCTGCTTTATGGCACTTTCATGAAACCAGGAGCCAAACACTGTGGTGGCAGCTAACAGAGAGAGCAGTTTTTCTTCGGTATGCCCCTCAGAGGTAGCTGCTTGGCATGCATGACTGTGTGACTGCATGCATGCATGCCTGCATGCATGGAGTTGCAGTTTACCTGTCAGTGGCTGAGAGGTAGAGATATGAAAACCTGCACCAATGTTTCCAATTGCTTCCCTTAGATAGAAAGGAGGGAACTAGGAAGGAATACTCAGGAGGGAAGAAGGAAGGAAGGAGGAATGAAAGGAAGGAGGAAGGGAGGGAGAGAGGAAGGGAGGAAGGGAAGAGGTGAATAGGAAGGAGATGGGTGAGAAAATAGATGTGTACTCCATCAAGAACCAAGTTGGTAACATAAAGTCAATCTGAACATAACTAGTTTTAAAGCCTAGTAAAAATAAAATGCAACACACACACACACACACACACACACACACTCATACTCACACGGGATGGGGGGGGCACACAGTGCATTATTGAATTCATTAAAAGAAAGAAGTTGGGGTGCTGCCCTGAAGGAGAAAATACTGCCTGATGTCTTGTGGCAGCCGCAGACACAGATGGCCTGCTAAAGACAGAAACTTCTGTGGAGTGAGGAGGGCTCTTTCAGAAACACAGCTCTCATTATCTCCAGAGGGCATTTAAGGACATAGATCTTGGCTTCTGGTCTGTGCAGGGCAGAATCAACCTGCTTGTCCAGTGTGCGGGTCAGCCGCTAGAGGGAGGCAGGGACCTGAACTTCCAAAGAACACAGCAGTCCGACACTGACTACAGACTGGTGGAAGTTCCATGGGACAGCAGCTTCCACTTCACCTGTCCTTGGAGATAGCTTAATTGCTAGATTGATTCTTTTCTTCAACGGTCACCCAAAGACATTGCTCTGGATGTTTATATTAGATGGTGAGGAACACCGGGTCTGTCCACCCAGCAGGACCAGAAACTCGATATCTGAAAACATGGCAGCGTTGCCCTCGCCTGACTGACAACTTGAGGGTGAGCCAGCAGCATCTGCTTCAGCTGCTGCCTGGCTCTGGGCACACTCAAGGGTAGTTAAGTAAACTAATGAGGCAAAAGCTCTTTTGCCTTTCAAAACTGTATCTGCTCTATGTAGCCTGTCCCCTCAATTAGGGTAAAGAAGGCATTTCTTGGGTTATCATCTATTAAAATGCCCTGGAGGTACATGAAAAAGTGTTCGCTTAGTATTATAACTACTGGGGGGAGACCCAGTAGTAGGTGCTCTCTACCAAGGAAACCATAAATAAGCTATGATGATGCTACAGAATATGTTGTGGTGAGTCCTTTATCACCACACTTTAATCATGACTCTAATGACTTGCTGGGTCGGGGAGATGGTTTAGCAAGTGAAAGCACTTGCCAGACTAAGCCTGATGACCTGAGTTCAATTCCCAACCTCCCAAAAGTTGTTCTCTGCTCTCCACATGTACACAACACTGTGCATCTGCACACACATATACATGCAATAATAATTAATTTATAAGTTAATGCTAAAAGAAAAGCAGCACAATGGAAAACTAATGAACAAAATGAGCTCAACCATTTTTGTAGTCCAAGCTGACTTCAAACTCAACATCCTCCTGCCTCTGCAGCACTATACCTGGCTGGCCTTAATCATTTAATAATAACAATCGTGATGATGTAAAGCCCCAGCAGCTCTTGAGAGGACAGTCTGCTCTTCCAAAGGACCCAGGTTCGATTCCCAACACCCACATGGTAGCTTACTGAGCCTGTCATCTGGCCTCCTTGGAGACCAGTCATTCAGGTAGTACACACACATGCTTGTAGCCAAAACACTCATACACATAAAATAAAATAATCATAAAAAAAAAAAGGTTCAAAACCCCAGGGAAATATTTCTACATCCCTGAATGCTAAACTTAACTCATCTTTCTTAATTTGGGTGGATTTAAATAGATACTCATTTTATAATCAGAAAGCAGAATGAATAAACTAGTATCCCTGAAAAAAGAGTTTGATTCCTTTTTGTGAATGACTAACAAGGTGATTGTAACCATCGAGAAGAAAGGCTGGTTAATAAGAAAGTGTTCTGATTGGCTGGTTGAGGAGTTCATGGAGCGAGTGGTGGAGCTAGCGAGCTCTCTCTTCCCCTGTTTCTCAGCCAACCACCACTCTCCATTATATAACTCAGGGTGGCTGGGGTGGGGTGGGGTTGGGGAGCAGATGGCAGCATCGCTGCGTACACTGCCTACTGGATACAAGCCCTTTGGATGACAGGCTGCTTAGAGAATGACTGTTGAAACCTTTGTTTGGATGGCTTTGGCGGCCAGAGAGAGGCAGAGTTTTACTTTTATTTTGTTTGGTTCAATTCACAGTGATTATAAATGACCCAAATAAATTTAATTAAGTCATAAACGCTTTCTTTAGTGCATAAAATCATTTGGGCATTTGCATGAGTCAGGGAATGAATGCATTTTATAATTACAGGAAAGTACTTGCTTTTAAAAACATACGTGACACCGGTACAGAGGACTTAGCAAGGAGCCACACTACCCAGATGCAGGCGCATGGCAAGCATGTGTATCTGCAAGCAAACACACAGGAGTTCTTTCTATGTCTCACACTAACCAGCAGACCAGAAACAAGGTAGGATGTGAGTCTGAGGGCGGGCACAAGGCCTTGGAAGACCTTTTTTTTTTTAAGTAAAATGGTTGAGACTCCCTGCAGATATGCAAATGAGCATCTAGAATTCCCATAGAAGCCTTCACAATTGCATCAACTCCTTATATGTCAGTCCCATCTCACTGGGTGGAAGTGGATTATCAGGGTCCAGAATAATGTGGAAAATGAAGGCAGGCATTCTCCATCAACAGCTTGTAAAGCTAAAGAAATTAAATGACCACAGTGTAAGCAACGACATTAAAAACACCTGAGCCCAGGAAAAAGCAGGTGAGGAGCAAGAGTTCCGTCTTCAGTAAGAATCAAGAGGCTCTGAAACTCAGCGATGTCTCCCCTTTGGATGAATCTTGGAACCCTTCTCTGATGCCTTCCCTTGCTCTCCAGCTTCAGCCAGTGAGGAGGATGGGTGCAGGGACCATGAAGCAGACCACAGAGGCTGCAGCAAGAATCACCACATTATGACCTGGTAAATGTTGCTCCTAGGCTCTCCAACCTTCTTATCATCCGTGATTCTTGCCCGTCTGCCTAGCCTGAAAACTGTAAATAATTAACTGGTAGACACAAAACTCTTAAGCCTTTTGATCATTTCTGAAACAAATATTATCCCTTAACTGTTAATAGCATTTTAGAGAAACTTTTCTTGCAAACTGTTAAGACTGGTCCATCTGGAACAAGCATTTCTCCATTATTCCTTATTTCTTTAGCTCTCAGAGATTTGCTTTGTTACTGCCTCAAGGTAAGCCAGAATGGCACAGTCAAGGAACTTCAGGCTATCACCAGTCTCCTTTAACAGCCTGATTTAGGTACCTGCATGTAGCCCAGCCAAAGAGAAAAATGACAGTGTGATTATGCCTGTCCTCTGATGAAGGAAAAGAACATTTCTGATAGTATGAAAGGGAAAAACACAGCCTGACACTGGGAAACAGAGCTGTAGTGACCATTGCATGCCGCATAGGTCCTATGTCGGTTCTCTGAGAAGATACCTCAATGTCTGTGAGTGGATGACCAGAAATGAGGATGAAATAGCAAGTGCTATTACTATGTTGGCAGTTAAAGAGGGATGACCCTTTAGAATATACAGCTGGGCTATAACAAATCTTTAGTACCAACTTTTCCTCTAGTCAAAGGGATTAAGACAACAAAAGTCAGACAAACAAAAACAGTAGAGATAAGCTCTGCAAGAAAACTATATAAAGTTTTTTAAAAGCATTGAATTTGGGGCTGAAGAGATGTTTCAGCCATTTGGAGCACTTGTTGCTTTTGCAGAAGACCAGGGTTTTGAGAACTTCCGAGTGGCTCATGGTGGCTCACACCATCTATAACTCTAGTTCCAGGGTGTCTGACTCATTCTTCTTACTAGGCATACACAACAATGCATATACAATCATACTATAAAATAAAAAATTTTCAAACATATAAACATTCATACATATAAAATCAAGTAGAAAAGTTTTTAACCAAGTCTTTCAGTATGAGGGCTATGGTTTAAATCTGAAATATACCACCCCAAGTTCATGGTTTCTTTTTAAGGGCTTATTTAATAGTGTGAGGTGTGTGTGTGTGTGTGTGTGTGTGTGTGTGTGTGTGTGTGTGTGTGTGTGTGTGTGTGAAGGTACCTGGAAGCATTGGATCTTCTGGAGTTGGAATTATAGGGTGTTGTGAGCAGCAGCATGGCTGATGGGAACCTGAGATGAAATACTCTGAAAAAGCAGCACATACTCTTAACTGTTGAACATCTCTGGGCTCATGTTTTGAAGGCGTGGTCCCAGCCTATGTGACTTTGAAAGCTCTGGGACCTGCCCAGCAGAAGGAGGTCACTAGAAGCAGATTCTTCTTTGAAGGTGGTACCTATTCCTGATTCCAGACTATGATGGCTTTTCAATTTACTGATTCATTGTCATGTGAGTGGCCACCCCAGGCTCCTATCTCCCTTTCTACCACCATGGCCCCCCATCATGTTCTCTTCCTGCCACCATGGCCCCCCATCATGACAGTATGAAACCATGAGCCAAAATAAACATTTCCTTGCTTTGGTTGTTTCTGTCCAGAATTTCAGAGCTAGTAACACGAAAGCTGTTAGCATAGAATTAAGCATTGTTCTATACAAACAATTCTCAATTGCACCCAACTGGCTTAATTTGGGTTCTCTGAGAGAGTCTTATCCAAATGACTTATTGGCCTGTGCTTGTGGGATAGGAAAATAAAAGGAGCTGGAGGAAGCTGTTGGCCATACTGACACATATTTTTAATCCCAGCACTCAGGAAGCAGAGGTAGGTGAGTGTCTATGAGTATAGTCTATGATGTCTATATAACCAAGACCTACATTGTGAGCTCCAGACCATGGGCTACATGGTGAGACTGTCTCAAAACCAACAAAAAAATACAGAGTTCATTAGAGAGCTTTGGTGCAAGGCCCAGTGAACACCCTCATCATTCACAATCTACACCAGGATTAAGTCCTGTCTTGTAAATTGGGCCCATGTGGCTTTAGCCACACTTGAGTAGGATAGCCAGCAGATAGGTAGGCTACTAGAGGGTCTTAGAATGGCTGTGACATATATATGTCACAAATGTTGCAACTGCCAGTTGCTAGCTAGGCAGGATGTTGACAGTATCTGTCATACAAAACCACTACAAGAAAATCACCAGGCCAAGCCTGAGGCTCAGAGAAAGACCATGACCAACCAAATCTGTAGCAGAAAATAGAGAAAGCTACCATGGAAATTTATTAAGATCTATTCCCTCCCCAATGGGATGAAAGTCCTTCTTTTTCAGAAATGCAGAAGACAAGTTAAAGTAACAGGGGGAATCTTGGGTGGCATGAGTCAGACAGATGTGGGACAGATGCCAGAGCAGTTTCTGCAGCTTCATAATGCAGACTATCCCTTGCTATCCATAGGGACTGGTTTCTTCATGCTCTCTTCCTCAGATACTGAAATCCCCCCCATACATATATATATATATGTATATATATATATACATATATATATACATATATATATATGTATATATATATATATAATTTCTTGATTGGTTGTAACGCCCTTACAATATACATGCTATGGAAATAGTTGTTGACAAAATGAGGTATTTGTGCACATTCAGTACAGTCACTTTTAAAACATGTTTTTGATCTGCAGCTGGTTAAGTCAAAAATACAGAATCCACAGTATCTACTTTCTATAAATCTCAATTTTCTTGTTTACAGATTAATACACAGTGTTATTATTAGACGAGGTTGGGCTTGTTCAGGATAGCATGGCTACAGACTATTATTAGAGATAATAAAAATTGCCCTAGTGTAGTGCATCAAAGAATCTGTATTTTAATGAGCATAGTTCAGTTCCTGACACATAGTAAGGCTTTGTAATAGAGAATTTATCATAATTAAGCAATATTTGTAATAATATCAGACATGATCAGAAGTGTAACACAGAAGAGGTTGAGGCAAAAGGATTATAAGTTTGAGGCTAGCCTGGGATACATACAACGTATATTCTACCTTCAGAAATAAAAAAGGGGGAAAGGAAAAGAAAAGGAAGGAAAGGATGAGAATTATAAAGTGGCACCATCCAGTAGGAAACTGAATAGCTTTGGAAACACGGAACAGCAGCCTATGGTACTCACCCTCCAGACTGGGACATCTGAGAAGCACACTCAAGGCTTTCAGAGAAGGTGAGGTCAGTGCCCTGGGAACCCTGTCATTGATCTCTGGCCCAAGTTTTGAGAGAAATGAAGAAATTGGAAGTAAATTCAACTATATGTATATGTATATATATATATACATATATATATATTAATAATAGAATAACCCAACATTTTGAGTAGAGGAAATCTCAGAATCCATCTGCCTGCCTGATATACAAATTCTCTACAATGCCCTGGAAAAATAATCTTTCAGGTGAGTTCATTTCTGCCAGGTTTATGTAGCAAAGCTCTACACTTAAAAGTATTCTTTACTGTACTATCTACTCATTCTTGTCTTCTCATCCTAGATCTGCTGTGAGTTCTCTCAGAGTCTTGTCTCTGGGCTGTGGGAGAAATATTTCACATTGAAAATATTCTCCCAGTTCCCACCATCCCTCCTCAGTATCCTTATATTTTCAATCCTCCATTCATTCATTCATTCACTCACTGGGAGTGCCTTTGTAACCAGACAAAGGCTCACTACAAATCAAATTCTGAGCTAGGCCCAGTGGCCCATGCCTGTAACACTAGGTTTCATGTGCTTACGGTAAAAGGGTGATAAGTTTAAGACCATCCCAGCCTACATAGTAAGACCATTGTCTTTTAGCATTTTTATTTTAAATCTTATATATACATATATATACACATATATATATATAATTTTGTGATTTTATATATAATCAGATATATACATATAAATGTATATATATATATAAATGTGGTATTTATGCTTCATATGTAACATATACATACGTGTGTACACAATTATTTAAAGTTTTACTCTTTTCACAGATATTTTGTCAGGACTGCATACATAAGAATAAACTTCTGTCTATAATAAAAAAATGTTAATGTATCTATTTGTATTATTATTTTTTAAATTATCTATATGTGCATGCATCTGTGTATGGGTACGTACATGTGAGTGCAAGTGGTAAAGGCCACTGTGAGCTACCCAACGGTCCTCTGGCAGAGCAGAGTTGCTTTTAACTACCGAGTCATCTCTCCAGCCCCTTGCATGCTTTTTGACCCCATCCACCATTACCACTTTGTAGTTGACAGCTTCTCAAGTCTTCCTCTCATACTCATTAGGTTTTGTACTTATTTCCTTGGTGTGTGTGTGTGTGTGTGTGTGTGTGTGTGCAAATGTGGGTGCAAGTGCACAGGAAGGCCAGAAGGGGTATTCGATCCTCTGGCACTGGAGTTAAATGCCAACTGATGTGTGTGCTGGAACCTAGCTACTTTCTTACCCAGCCACTCTCTTACTGAAAGAGAGAGAACTCTGGTGTTTAAGGACAGAAAATAAACGTGAACACACAAACTGCTGTTGCTCCAGTAGGTATGTCCGGTGGAAGTCTCCAGACGATTGTTGTAAGGATTCAGGCATTGTGCTGCCCTGCCCCTATCACCTGGCAGCATGGACAGGCACCCCCAGGTCCTCACCCAGGACCCCACTCCCACCCCTTCTCCAGCTTTTATTGCTATAACTGTAACTAAAGAACAACAATTGTCAAAGATTCAGTTTTCTTCTTCATGCCAGCCTCCTCTTTCCCATCCCTCCCAACCCTGTTTAAACATGTAACCACATAAGTAACTCAGTAGGCCATTATGGTTTCTATAATTACAGAGAGGCATTTCGGCTGTCTGCTCTCCTTAGCTTACAAATGTTACTGGTTTTAGGGGTGAATTATTCCATGGGAAGAAATGATTAGGTTTCTACTTTAAACATTAAGATACCACATCAATATAGATAAACATAGTTAAGAAAAAATGTAAAGCAAAGAAAATTCTACTAGAGCCACTGTGGGAGTTGGTGGGAGGGGCCAAAGATTCACCACTGTTTCTCAGTAGTGGGGTGAGGCTACTTGTGTTGTGATTAACAGAAGATCTCTTTCAAAACCAGAATGCGAACTGAGAGGATGGGGATGGCCTGAGTGGTCACTGTCCTTGCTCCTAAACGCTCAGAGCCCAGTAGAGCAATTGCCAGAATGTGGTGGCTTATTTGAATGTGTCTCTGATTAAAGCCAAGCTGATGTATTTCTTCCTAAAAACATTTCACTATTAACAAAATGCACTTAAAGCTCAAGGATATTTTAATCTCAATATTTAGGGTAAGCTATAAGTAGTTCAGATTTCTGACTTTCTCATAGTTCCTGGTATTTTATCATTTGTGATTATATAATCTAAGAAACTGACCAAGTCTTGGCCATTGTTTCTAGGGAACTTGTTATATAGACATAATATTTTATCCATCAAAAAGCATTGGAGGATTTTTTTAGGCAAACTTTCATTCCCGTTTTGACTGTTGAATTCTCTTCTTTTTCCTTTCCCTGTAATCCTCATTTTTTAAATATAAAGAAACTTCTTTAAAGAGGAAAATAAATTTGGTTCATTTATTTAGTAGGTGGGAGTGTGCATGTTGCCAAGGCACACTAGTGGAGGTCAGAGGGCTTTCTGGAGCTCTCTCTCCCCTTCCACCTTGCTGTGGGAGGGTCTCCCTCGGGTTTCTGCTATACTGCAGACTCCAGGCTAGCTACCTCTCCAGCTTCTGGCTGATTCTCCTCTCTGCCTCCCAATTTTGGATAAAAGGTTTCAGGTGTGTGCTGCCTACCCAGCCTTTTCCTGGAGTTCTGTGGATCAGACTCGGCCCTTGGGCTTGTTCGGCTCTTGGTGTTTACTTGCTGAGCTGCTGCTCAGCTGGGAAATCTTTTTCTTTTTAATTTTCTCTGAAATTATAATATAATTATACCATTCTCTCCCTTTTCTTCCTACCAGACCTTCCTATGCACACTGCTTCCCTTTTCCCCTCAAATTCGTGGCCTCTTGTTTTTATTATGTTTCGTTTTTTATTGATGTTACCTATATACCTTTTAAATAGGAAATGAAATTCTAAGTCTATCCAATATCAAAAAAGCAAAACTTATACAATAGTTTGTTTGTTTCTTTGTTTGATGATACTTAGAGGCCAGTGTTACAAGCAGGTTTTCCCGCCAGCCTAGTCCCAGAGCCGTGCCAGCCCCAAATAACACACAGAGAAGCTGTATTAGATATAAATGCTATTAGCCCATTACTAGCATTTCTTATTGGCTAGCTAGCATTTCTTATTGTTTAAATATTAAACAATTTCTAATAATCTAAGTATTTCCATGTGGTCTCATCTTACCGGAGAGAGGGCCCAGCGTTCTACTCTCTCCATCCTCCATGTTTAATCTCCTCCCTACTTCTCCCCGAATCCTCCTTGTCTCCTAGTCCTGTCTATCTTGCTTTTCTATTGGCCAACAGGGCTTTATTCATTAACCAATAAGAGAAACATATTTACAGAATGACATCTCCTATCAGGCCATGGTTCAAAACTTTGTGTCTCTGACATTTCCTTGTGACCCTTTGGAGTTTTCTCATTAAGAAGTCACAATGATGTGGGGGCTGTGAGTGTAGGGTCTTTGTCACGTCAGTGTCACCAACCAGCAATTGAGATGCTTTGCGTTACTATTTCCTCTGTTGTTGACATGGCGAAGAAGAAGAAAAAAAAAAAAAAAAGAATCTCAGTAGAACAGACTGAGAAGATTGTTGTCAACTTTGTACAACATGAAATCTTTTAAAAAACACTTATAGTGTCAAGCACTATATGGTAGCAGTTTCATACCATGAAATGACATATAATGCAGTGGTTCCCAACCTTCCTAATGCTTCAACCCTTTACTTGTTGTGACGATCCCCAAACATAAAGTGATTTCATTGCTACTACTTCATAACTGTAATTTTGCTACTGTTATGAATCACAATGTGAATATCTGATATACAGAATATTTGGTATGGAACCTCCATGAGGTCTCTACCCACAGGTCGAGAACCACTAATGTAATGGCTATGAAACTTCTTGGTTATTCATTAACTTATTCATGTGATCTTAGTGTGACTCTTTTACATTTATCCTGAAGAGCAACAACACGCTTAACTTTTGTAAAAGCAAAGAAAATTCTTAGGGCTGAAAATCAGTCAACTTTGTCTCCATGGCTTCAAGTGGAGTTTAGATAAAGCCAATGTTCTCCTCATGTAAACAAGATAGGGAGGCAGTGGAGGTAATTCACAAATCTACTTCCCTCAAGTGTCACATTTTGCAGCCTGTCCTGTTATACATTCTACATTTAATATATGCTGAAAAGAGGCTGTTGTGATCTGAAGAATGCTTTGTACCCTGTCCTAGACACCCTGTCTTGGTCCAGTTGACGCAGAAGAAAACCCATAAATAAAGAAAAAAAAATCTGAGATATAGATGCAAGAAGAATCCAGTTTTTTCCTTGTGTGGTTAAGAGCTCTCTTGCTTTTCCAAAGATGCTTAGGACCGAAGCTGCTACATATTTAATCCCATAAGGCCATTATATGATTTTGGTCATAAAAATAAGAAAAATGCTCTTGATGAGTGAATTAAATGTATTTGTTGTATAGTCACAAAGCCAAAAATCTCTGAGAGTTTCTTGTTGCAATAGATGGGAATTAACACAGAGACCCATAACTGGACAGTCTGAGGACAGTCAGAGACCATGGAGAACTCGGTCCTAAATGGGGTGTCAAACCCCTCCCCTCAAGGCTCAGGAAACGATGCAGAAGAGAAAACACAAAGATTGTAAGAGCTAATACTGATAGGTGGCTTCCAAGGAAACAACATCTTCCGAACAGAACTGATTCATAGATGAACTCACAGAGCATGCCCAAGACCGGCACAGGTTCAAACCAGACAAAACCCTGGGCCAGAAAACAGAAGATGGACACAAAGTCCCACCCCTAATCAAGAAACTCCTTGCAATTGATACCTACCTGCTGGGAAAGGGAACATCGGAGCTCTCCAATGGAGTATATCTGTAGGTATATCAACCACACTACAGGGCAAGGCAGGAAAGGAATTGTGTGCTAGGGTGGGATGGGGCACCTTCTTGTTTTGGTTTGGCGGTGTTTTGTTTTTGGTTTTGTTTTGACAGTTTTGTTTATTTGTTTGTTTGGTTTTGGTTTTGGTTTCTTTGTTTTTGTTTGTTTGTTTCTTACATAGTTTCTGTTTTTGTTTTGAGAGAAAGAGAACACAGTTGGGTGGGTAAAGAGCTAGGGAGGATCAGAGAGGAGTTGGGAAAAAATAACATGTCTTAAAATTGTTTAAGCCTTTCTGTGTAGTGCCATGCCCTGCTGTGTTTCTCAGTGAGTAGAGGTTGCCTGAGAAGCAGCATGGCCACTTCCTGGTTAAATGACTTGTACCCAGTTGTAGCTTAGAAATCATCTCTTTCTGATGGTTAATTGACCATTGCATTTGGGGGGGGAGAAATAGTTTGGGCCATGGATTTATTGAGTTTGACTATTCTCTTGAGAACTTTTGGATTTTTCAGCATTTAATGATACAGAGAACTTAATGCTCAATTGAGCACTTGCATCACCATTTTTAGTCTTAAAGTCATTTGGGGCTCAAAGACATTATTTTAAACCAAGTCACCCACCTTAGCCATCCATGTGCTTTTATCAAGAAGACCTAAAATCCAACGATTTGGTATGAATAATTTACAACCACTCTATCTGCTTTGCTAATAGCCAAGCAAAAGTCTCACAATATATATCATCTTATCAATAAAACTGTGTTGGATATTAGCTACATAGAAGATAAGATTTGTCAGGAGAGATACAAGTCAACTAAAAAACTAAAATGTATACTTAGAAGAAGAGGGTACAGATATTAAAATATAGAATTTGCAATGAAATCCAAATGTTCACTTGAGACTGTATTTTATAGAACATTATTTCTCCAGTGGGAATTGATGAAGAGTGCTGGAGGTGGGTACCTTTTCACCAGTGGGTGGGGCTGTTTGTTACAGTAGTAACATCTGCTGAACTAGCTCTTTCCTCTTGCCTCTAACTATCATGACAATTGCATGGCAACCTTCAAACCGCCCCCCCCAATTAGTTCACATACTTTTTTACTCACAAATTAAATACATACAAATTATCTGTTATGTAATTAGTATTGAGAACAGAAGGCAAGACATAGTCCTGCCCTTAAACAGTTAATAGGTTTTAGGCAGAGATTAACACATATAACGTAACTGACAATAGAGGATGGTGTTTTCATACACATTGTCCCAATTTTATGAGAACATACAAGGACAGGAGACTCCATTTGATTTGGGGGGTCGGAGGGTAAAAAGAAAGTTCATAAGATGAACCTTTCCATGGTTGAATTCGATTTAACTAGACTGAAAACCATGACTGATTTTTTATGTGCAGGCACATGTCCATACATGAAACCTCAGTAATCCAAGGTTGGAAATGTAGCTTAATCGGTATAATACTTGCCTAGCATAGACAACGCTCTGAGTTTGATCCCCATCACCATGTAGTCTGGGCTTGGTGGTACATGAGTATAACCCTGGCTTGCTAACACTGCAGAAATAAGAGACTGGAAGATCAGAGAAGTACAAGGTCATCTGGGTTGCAGACCAGTTCAAGGCCAGACCGGGGTAACAGGAGACCCTGTCAATAAATAATAGATAGAAAGACAGATAGACAGACAAATAGATTAAGATAAAACAAAAAAAAAAGTGTCAGTAATCTAAAGGGAATTCTGTATGCATTGATTTTCTCCCATTTTATAAGATAAATGGAGGCGTGAAGGTTTTGAAATGGTAACTACCTTCTGGAGTTCACACAATCATCAAGTAGCAGAACACTGTTTGGGAGAACGCTTCTACCCAAAACAAATAAACAGACAAAAACAAGCAAACAAAACAATATATATACATGGAGGGCCTAAAGGAAGAAATGAGAGTGACTTGTGTGGTCCACACTTGGGACTGTATATGCACAGCACAAATTGTGAGAGAGTGATTCTGGCCATGTGCTGCAGATCTTCCAAATGAAAACTTCCTCTCCATAGCTATAGAAACTCCTGACACATTCTGAACCGAACAGGACAAACTTCTATCATTTATATGCCAAGGCTTCGGTTCATCCTAAATTTCCTTATGCCCTAAAGCTGCCCATTTGAATGCAATTAGTAATAATGAGGGCCTATCCTTCCCACCACTTCCCTCTGTACCTTAGTAGCCAGCTGAGCAAGCTTTAGAGACAGACCAGGAGATGCCATTACCCTTGCTGGGGTTTATTTAGTTCAGTTTGTCCTGGGACATCTGATAAGCACTTTGCATTAAAAACTTAAGCTTCAGTGAGAAAACAAAAATCACTGTATCTAAAGCCATGACTGAAGTCTTTGGAAAGTATGGGGGGGAGGTGCAGAGTTCCCTGAGATGTCCTCTGGACCTCAGATCTACTTATGGAGGCACCCAATGTCTTAATCCTAAAACCTCGGTCAGGCAAAAATGGCAGGGAAACAAATCCTTCCAGATAACTGCACCCCCTGAATACCATCCATCACCAGAAGGAAAATTTTACTTCCAGCCTGCCTTATGCTGATGAATAAAGTCTTTGTGGAGTACATTTTAGTAATAATATTTGAGGCGCTAAGCAACACTCTCTGTAGAGTTGATCCCTAATTAGGGCATTTCAGTTGCTAACTAGCCACTCTTGGAATGTGGATGCCTGATTAGGACACTTCAAATGCCTCCTCACTCCCAGGGTGGCGATTATACTGTGGTATCTCCAGGTGATCCAGCACAGAGATGATGTCACTGCTTGTTACCCAGAACAAAAGGGGAAAGTGTCCCTTTGTCAGTGTGTTTCAAAGCACTCCGTGCAAGGGAGAGAAGACATCTTTGAGTGATGGGCCCAGTCATTTCCTCTTCCTGAGCGGACATGCAGATGATATTTTAGTCATGCAGGAGCTCTGTATCCCTTTGTCTGCAAGTCAGAGTGACACACTCTGCTCTCCAAACTCCACCATTAGCTTTTGCCACAGCTGGGCGGGGGTGACATAGAGAAGGTGAGACATAGGCTGACACGCCTGGGAAAGGAAGACAATAGCCAAGACAGAGGACCAGTGACATGTTTCTATGTGGCAGCAAGGGAGACATTATATGAACTGTCTGAGCTTGGGAACAAAGACTTCTGGGTAAGAAAGCTCTGGCCCCTGGACAAGCTGAGGACAGAGAAGCAAGTTTGCCCTCTTTTTAGCAAGATTCTACCTGTCTGTTCCATTCAAACCAGACATCCTCAGCTCGGCACAGCTCTTCAGAGAAGTCAGGTACTTCTCCAGTGGAACTCTTAGATGACCCACTCTGAATTAAGAGCTCCTGGGCTTAATTCTCAAAACAAACAACAGGAAAAATTGCCCATGTACACATATATAATGTGAGGGACTGCAGGCTGTGTGAGGTATTATATGTACTCGTTAGTGTATGTTCACATGTGTATGTGGAAACATGCATGTATGTGTGTGTAGGCCAGAGATTGAAGTTAAATATCTTTATTCCATCACTTTCTGCCTTTATTTTCTTTACTGGAAGTTCATCAGTTTTACTAGATTGCCTGACCAAATCTGGCTTCAGTGTCAATGGGTTTATAATCCATCTAGTGCTGGGGTTCCTTGCATTTACCACATACAATCGTGCCCAGCTTTTTTTTTTTTTTTAATGTTAAGTTCTAGGACACAGAACTCAAATCCTTATATCCACATAGCAGAGTCTTTATTGACAAGCTCTCTCCCCATCCTACAAACATGAAGATCTCATGAAGATCATGAATTCCCTTCCCTAAAACATCACACACACACACACACACACACACACACACACACACACACACACAGCATATACACATTATACATATAGTGTGTGTGTAATATATATATATACTATATATATATATATCTCAATGCATCTGAGGCAGAATTATCTTTAAGCATAAAAAACAGTGCAAGCAATTCTTCACAATGTCGTCTCATTTCACGTTAGATTATAGCTTAAAAGGACTTTCTGGGTTTTGGAGTGCCCAACAGTGAGTGGTATAAACACCCCGATGCCTTTATTTCTGGTAGCATCTCAAAGGGAGATTATTGGCATTCCTGTACCATACTGGACACTGGGATGTTTAAATTCTCAAGAGCCCATGAACCTCTGTTTATGAATTTAGAAGGGGGTCAAGAGGAATAAGAATTCATGCCTATACAGATGGGCCAAATAGGGCCAAATGTTCTCTGTAGGTCAGTATGTAGGATCAAGTTCAACATGGATAAGTTCAATAGAGGTGCTTATTTCCAACATTTCCTCCGAATCACAGGGTAGCAAAATAGGGCACACATTATGCTACCCAGTTTACCATTACTGTAATAAAGCAGTTGAGATAACTACTTTAAATGAGAAAAGGTTACTTGGCTTATAGCTTTGGAGGTTTGTGTTCAGGATCAGCTGGCTGGTTGCTTTGGGGCCTGTGGTGAGGGGGTTCCTTGGTGTGTGGGTGATAGAGGAGGCTGCTCATCGTGGTGGCTGGGAAGCAAAGAGATGGAAAGTGATGGGTTCCTAACATTCCTTCCAGCCTCATTACCAATAACATCACTTTCTTTCACAAGGCCTCATCTTCCAAAGGTCCCCTCACTCCAATTGTACCATAACCTGGGTCATCAGTGAACATTTACAATACCAACTTTAATACAACTGTTGGGATAATAGAAAAGTCTAGCAATCAAATCCCTTCCATAATTGAAATTTAGACCTATATCCAGGGCATCTGAGATCTAGAAGTTTAGTTTTCCGGTGGATCTCTCCCCCACCCCCATCATCGTCATATAGCTCCAACACCAGGCAAAAGGATAAAAATTACTGTATAATTGTGTTTTATTCAATAGACATATATGATTAGCACAGACAAACTACTATCAATATTCTTACTGGAATATTGGAAATACAACTGATAAGTTTTTCTAATTTTATTATTATTATTATTTGTGTGTGTGCGAGATAGAAAAAGAGAGACACAGAGAGAGTTTTTTTTTTTTTTAAGATGTAGTCCTGATAGGATAACCCAAGGCCAGGTTAATTCTGAGATGCCAGAGCTCCTAGTGCCATTGAATGACTCAATAACGTCCCCAAATGTACAAAACATGAACAACACATCAATTAAACTTATTAAAGAAACTGAGTTTTTGCCATGAACTAAGCACAATCCAAACACATCATACTTTCGAATACTATGATAGATATCCACGAGAGAAAAGCTCTTCTGAGTTTGAAGTTGTTGGGTAGCCCATTCCTCATTCCAGCCCCATGTTCCACCAGCTTTCTCTCTTCCTCTAATAGTTATAAATGCCTGAAAGGTGGTAAGATGAGATGTTTGGGCAGCCATTTCCATTTCTCTAAAATGGCAGCCTCCTCTACCACCACCATCACTCGCCCACCACCTCTTGCATGGAAGACAAGAATCTGCTGGCTCTCCTCTATCTCCACATCACCCTCCCCACCTGCCCCAACCAGGCCACCATCCTGAGCTTTCACCCTCCCCAGTACCCAATATTCAAGCTGAAATGCAAGGTTGGCTGCAAAAAAGTCCTAGATTGGTTTTCTTGTGGCTTTGTTTTGTTTTCAGTCAAACTATTTCTAACACAAACAGATTTTAATCCAAAGACCTAGGGAAATTCCAGCTGACATGCCCAAGTGCTATGAACAAGGGGATCTACCACTCTCCCAAGGCTGGGCCCCCTCCAGACAATGCAGGGAAGCCAACAGAAGGACCATTCTTAATCACATAACCAGCAAGGATCCTTCCAGACTGGGAGGCTCTAAAAATGGACAAAGAATCACAAACTTGCCTCCAGCCCAAGCCCTGTTCTTCTGACTCAGTGCTGCCCTGGCACCATATGCATGATTTTCCTCCCATCCTGTGTCAGTTCCTTGCCAGTCCCTCAGTAGGCACAGGAGTTAGAAAGATGAGCAAACTACCCTTCCCGCCTTCAACCACTCCAAATCTGCTGGGGACTCCTTAGAGCCCCTGTGATGCAATATTGCCTTTTGATTACAGTTCACACAAAGGGCTTCCCTGTAGCAAAGGAGAACAGGGAAAGTTTCATAGAGGAGGAAATGCCAGAACTGGTGTAGAAGCATGAAAATAGAACAGAGGGGAAAGCCAGATAAGCACTGGGGACAACATGGAAAAGCCCAGAGGGAAAAGCATGTGACTTCTGGAAAGAGGTAAGTCATCCCAAGTACCTGGAACCCATAATGCTGTGGCAATGAGGGAGAGAGAGTGGACTGAAGATGGGAACTGAAGGGCAGACAGGACAGATGACATAGAAAGAGGGTGACTGGGGATAGACAAGGGGGGCTTCCGTACTTTCCAGCAGTCCGGATGACCAGGCTCTCCCACAAGTGAGTCACTGCCTGTATTCCCTGTCTAGCCCTGAGCTTAGCTTGACAAACTGTGTACCATCTAAACATGACCCTCCTCACACAATGTCAGTGATTATTAATGCATAAGGCCAGACCTGCAGTGTCACTGGCTGCCAGACACAGCCAGCTCCAGATGGGTAATTGGCTGAGAACTTGGCCAAAGTTTCCCTCCTGCTGGGCCTGCAGACAGGCCACTGCCTCAGGAAGGCAGACAGTCACTCTGGAGGTACACAGAGGAAAAGCAAAAGGGAAAGACTAGAGGCTAAGTGGAGACTTCCTAGATGGGGAGTGATTGACCGGGACCTACATTCTTCTTAAATTCTCTCTCCATCTGTCTTCTGCCTCTTTCTCTTACCCCTTGACAAACATGTACACACACACATGCAAATGCATATACAGCTTTTCAAAGCAAACACGTTTACTGAGGGAACATTAGTACAAATGTGGGGAAGAACAAGGAGAGCTGTTGGTTTAAGGAAGACTAACTCTGTAAGGAGAGTTCTGGGTGTGTGAACAGCGATGGAGGCTCTCAGAACGATGTCCATTGTGGGGGGGAGGTCTCTATACACAGGAAACACAAGGCCAACAAACTGATGGAAGTACCAACATCCTGTTCTTAGCTGTGTAAAATGACTCATAAGCTACAGTTAATTAGCAGTTATGTTGTGGGCATTTTATTATTACTACTCCTGTCTTGTAGTGGTTATTGTTGACTTCCCGCTGCAAAAAACACTCTCAGAGAGATGTCCAGCTGGTCTTGGGTTCTTGGTAAATCCATATTTTTTTCATCTGTCATCCCAGTAAATATTTATTAAGTAACCACCATGCATGGGAACTAAGATCATAGAAGTGAGCAGGTGGAGCTTATAACCCAGCGATTGTATGTGGTTCAACAATCTCACTTGGGCTGGGGACAGAGGTTAGGTTATATCAGTACATCAGATAGAAAAGAGAAACCTGTGGGCCAGAGAGAAGAGAAGTTGGGATTCTGACAATAAATGTACTGATTGTTACTGATTTCACTGTGTGTGTGTGTGTGTGTGTGTGTGTGTGCGTGTGTGTTCAACAGCAGGTGGTGATGATGTAGGACCTACTTGTTCTGGTCACCTTACCCAAAGGGAAAATCTCCCCTTCTCTTCTTTCCTCTTCCTTCCTCTTTTTCTTTTCCTCCCCTCTCCCCACTGTAAAGTTGGAAGTGAGAGAGGAAGGCTAGGTCAGATATTGATAATAGAGTCAGGAAGAAGACACAGAGGAGGGTTCTTCCATGCCAACTGATATCCTGCTCCATTTTCTTCTAGAGCCCATACATGGAGAAAGCAAAAAAGATGGCCACCACCTCACCACCACCACTAGGAGGGTGACAGCATTGGAATACAGGTTGAGAAGTCTCAAAGCTAAGTGCAACCCTGGAATAATTTCTTGTTTTGTCACCAGAATATGTCTGGTAACCTACTTTGTATCTGCAGCAAGCACCCATCTCAGAGACTGGGCCTTGCCACATGAGCCTGGTACCTGGGATATTTTCATGAAGATTGTTGCCGCTGACACTGTTATACTCAAAGATTTAGCATCTGGACAGCCAGCTAAGAGGGGACTTGGAGGGTTTTTTTGTTTGTTTGGTTGGTTTTGTTTTTGTTTTTGTTTTTGTTTTGTTTTTAATCTCATCTAAAGACTGGTGAGAGATGGGGATAAAACTTGTAATTCCAGCACTCAGGAGGCTGGGGCAGGAGGGTTTTGAATTCAAAGCCAGTCTGGGCTTCATAGTAAGGTAGAGGAGGAAGGTGAGGAGGGGAGAAGAAGAGGGAGGGGGAAAAGGACAGAGAGAGACAAAAATACAAAGCAAGAAAGAAAAGAGGAAAAAGAAACAGGAAGAATCCGCCTTATCTAAAGAAATAGGAGGGATTGGTCTTACCTTTCCTGGTAAATGGCTGTGGTGGGGTCTACCTGCCCCATGCCCAGAGTGAACTGTCTACTACTATTCAGTTTGAATCCAACCATGGTTGAAGCTTTAGGGTGGAAGGTAACAGACACTGGGACCACTCCTTCTGGAAAATTGTTCTGCATTGACTCAGTGAGTGTACATTGGTCCTGGAGCCTGAGGAAGCAGCTAAGGGAATTTCCACCTTGGGGTAATTAAGTATGAGGTTTCCATGAATTATGTTTTCTCTCTAGACTTTCCTTGTTGAAAATGGGAAGTGTCTTCTGCCCATGATCTGTTTGAGAATGTTGAGCAGTCAAAGTATTCTTTGGCTCTTTGTTGGAGCCTGTATTATGAGAAAGGAGACTTGCTTCCCTCATCTGGAGTCTGTTCCCGCCCAGCCAAATTACCTAGGAGCCTGGCACCCAGTCTGTTTGCACAACAAATTTTTAGACTCTGAGTCACCCTGAGTTCTTTCTGGTATCAGGTTGGATTGAACCTCACAGCATCCTGTTACCTTGGTTTCCTTGTACAGGCAGGTCTGCTTGAAGGCTTCCCAGGAGCCCCACCTCCACAAGTGGAGGCACCTGGGCAGATCAAAGGGTTGCCTTTGTTCCACACCCACTTGCCTGGGAATACCAGGTATTGATAAGAGTGGTTTTATCATTTCCCACTTTACCAAATTCACAGGAAGCTACTTTAGGCAAAACAGTATAACATGTCCTATTCATCTGGTTTTTTTTTTTTTTTTTTTCAGTCTTCCTGAGGATAACAGTAGCTTGTATATCCTCTCATTCCCAATAAAATATGGTATCATGCAACATGTGTTTCTTAGCAATCACCTTGCTAGGTCTAGGCACTGCAGATACAGTAATGAAGGAAAGAGATGACTCTCCTCCCTATTTCCACTTTAAATTTTTTTCTTTGTACTATATATACAGATCTCCCATGACTATTACAAAACTATACTAAGAAAATCAGGGACAAAAGTGACATCAGTCAGTTGTCCTCTTAAATCAAAAGTTATGTTAAGCAGAAAAAGACATAAATCTGAAGCATGGGCCTGTGGAGAGGTAGTGGCCATGGCTGTCTTTCCTGATGATTACCTTTTGTACCGTAAGTCAATTGGGTTTAAGTGAAAGGTGGACCATTTTAAATTATGTAATATAGACAGTTTTGAAAGACAGTGAGAGCCATGAGACTTTCTTGAACCAGAGAGGAAGTAAATGACAAGTTGGTCCTAGGTGCAAACTCCTTCAACCTGGAATAGCATCAAGCAAAGCTACCAGATGGACATGATGACACACATCTTTAACCCAGCACTCACTTGGGAAGCAGAGGCAGGCGGGATCTCTGTGAGTTAGAGACCAACCTGGTCTACAAGAGCTAGTTCCAGGACAGCCTCCAAAACCACAGAGAAACCCTATCTCAAAAAACCAAAAATAGAAAAAAAGAAAAAAAGCTCCTTCCTCTTCCTTCTTCCCATTCCCTTGTCTCTATCTGGGACTTCACATCATAGAGGCAAAGATAGTAGAAAAGAGACTTTAGATCTGACTAAAGACAGGAAAAAAGACAGCAGGACCCATATGTGTCTATTTGTTTATTTTGAGGTGCTACAAATTAAACCCAGGGCTAGGCAAGAAGTTTATCGCCAAGCTATATCCCAGCTTCATATGTCGGATATGTGTGTGTGCATGCGCGTGTGTGCGTGTGCGTGCGTGTGTGTGTGTGTGTGTGTGTGTGTGTGTGTGTGTGTGTAATATAGTCATGTACATGTGTAAGGCTTGCACCGTGGGGTTTCCAGTGTTCTTAAATTAATGCTTGATGGGTGTCATCAAGGATTCCATGTAAAGGCGCAGGTGATGTTCTGTACCCCGGAAAGGAAAGGAGGGACACAGAAGTCTGGCTGCTACCAGTGTCTCTCAGGCAGTGCCTCTTCCATGTGTGCTTGGCGGTTACTGGTTAATAACATGTTGCTAGCACACACAGGGAAGAACATGGAGTCATCGTTTTGATTTTGAGAATCAAATTTAGCACCCTGATCTGACTCTTCCAGAATCTAGGAGTCCAGAAACATCATGCAGCTCATTTGTTTATTCACTGTGAGTGTTTCCATAGTGAGTCCCTAGGTAAAACCTGGTATTCATAATCTTCCCTGTGCTCATGAAAAACAATTAAAAACTTCGGGGAGGGGCGTGTGTGTGTGTGTGTGTGTGTGTGTGTGTGTGTGTGTGTGTGTGTGTGTGTGTCAGGGTGAATCTAATTACCATCTTAGTTTCTGAAAGGACACGGCTCTCAGCTATGCAAGCCTTGACTCATTTATTTTCTCTCACCTTCCCTAAGCCCTGCTCTGTCTCTCTCCAGGCATCCATTCTGAGTTTAGTGTGTTTTTTGTGGATGTGTGTGACTCTACCGAATGTTCATTTGCTTTGGATAAACATATTTTAGACACATATTGTATCATACTTGTCATTTTTGTCTTAACCACTTTGTCTTTCCAGGTTGGACTGGAACTCCCTATGAAGACGACCTTGAACTTCTGATCCTCCTAGTTCCATTTCCCAAGTGCTGGAATTAGAAGCATGCCCCACCAATTTCTTGGCGTAATGGGGATCAAACCTAGGGCCTTGTGTATGCTAGGTAAAGTATTCTACCAACTGACTGGCAGTTACCCGTTTGTGTTTTTTGTTTTAGTCAAATACCACTAATTACAGTATCTGTGTCTTCGGGTATTTACAAGTGACGTACACCTTCCTGACCTTGGAAAAGAGCCCCTGATAGCTGTGGATTTGCTCTGGAGTGAGTGACACTAGCCCTGCCCAGCTGTGGATTTGCTCTGGAGTGAGTGACACTAGCCCTGCCCAGCTGTGCTGCCTATCTTCAGCTGAGCTGTATTTTGATTCCTCCTAACTTCCTCCCATTGCTGGGCCTTTTGTGGCAACTGGCACAGCTTTGGGTGTCTGCTCATTGAAAGCTCATCCTAGAGGTGAGTTTTAAGATTGTAGAGGTCAATGCCATGCCATTAGTGCACATACAAATAATACTTCTATACTGTCACCTTAGTGCCATGTACATCCCCTGCCCCAAAGCCCACAGCACTAAAATTTCAGTAAAGCAGACAGTCCTTAACTCTTGCTTTTGTTAGGATTCCCAGCATTCCAGTCCTTCCACCAGGTAATCTCTGGCCTTCCTCTAAGCCATACCCCTAGAACAATCACCTTATCTTCTCACCTGTTTGCAGTGCTGTGACTTTCCCAGCTAGAGACTCACACCTTGTATTCTCTTCACTGACTCTGGTGATGTCCATCTTTTAGAATCCCTCTGAAATCCCTAGGTAGCCCCCAAATATGAATTCACCATTATCCCAGCCCAAAGCTGGCCACCAGGCCCTAATTTTTAGCAATCTGTACAGCTGAATCCGCAATGGAACTACCCTTACATGTGCCTACTCCTTCTCATTGCCCTTAGAACCCCTGGGGCAGAGCACAGGCTTTGATTTCCGGCAGACCTGAATTCAGACTCTCATTTTCTCACTAATTGGTGAACTTAGGTTTACCAGCAGAATCTTGGACAGACTCCTCATTTGTAAAGAGAGGATAACACAGCCGGGCAGTGGTGATGCACACCTTTAATCCCAGCCCTCAGAAAGCAGAGGCAGGCAGATCTCTGTGAGTTCAAGGCCAGCCTGAGTTACAAGAGCTAGTTCCAGAACAGCTTCCAAAGCCATGGAAAAACCCTATCTCAAAAAGAGAGAGAGAGAGAGAGAGAGAGAGAGAGAGAGAGAGAGAGAGAGAGAGAGAGAGAGAGAGAGAACAACATACACACACACCATATATATAATATATATATATATATATATATATACATACACACGCATATATACATACATATGTACAGCAACAGTGACAGTGATGAAAGAACAGTGCATCCTCCAGGCAGCTTTGTGTAAGTGAGAAGCAGCCACTGCTCGGCAGCTTGCTTGCTTCAGTGCTCAGCTTAAGTTCCTGTAAGGAAAGCTAGACAGTTGGTGGCACCATGGGAATAGCCTATTAAATGGAAATGAAAGGCAGACTTCAAAGCATTGAGGAGGCTAGCCTGGTGTCTTCTTATCAGCTTCTCCAAAAGAAACCAGTCTGTTTTCTGATCATCAGTGTTACTCCAGAGTCCCTTGTTGTCACTAAGTTCCTCCAACCCAACACTTCCTGTTTGTTTTGTGGTTGTTACGTTTGTTTGTAAATTGCTCCCTGAATTTAGTGTGAAGCTTCATGTCTGTGGAGAAGGTCTACATACTGTACCACATGTAAACACATTTTCCAGAGCAGGTCTAAGGGGAGCCTGCTGGCCCTGGAGGTCAGTGCCTTGGCATGGAGAGGAGTGGGTTATGGAAAAGGGGCTCAAAATCAGCATTGTGATTTTTGGAGAATGGAATTTAAGGTAAATAAAATTCATTTCTGTTCCCTGTCTAACTTCAGTACACAAGAAATATGCATTTGAAATATCCACGAACATTCATATTTAAATAGAAAAGTCTCAAGAAGACATGAAAAGAGTGAGTTGTGAGGGTTGTCACTCACTCTGGGGATTTGAAGAAACAGAAACAAAGCACTGTGATAAAAATATTTCAGAAAACCCAATGCATTTGAAATGGAAAGATTCGGGAGTGAGTTCTGGTCTTTGACTTGATAGCCAAGACATCTTAAGATCTTTAGAATGTGGCTTCCGAATGTGCCTCATAGGGCGGTAAGGGAATTAGAGCTTTGCATACGGAGGAGCACCATTCAGTCTAAGGCAGTTGTTCATCCTCAGCCTTTGAAGAAAGAGGTGCCTTACATGGGAAAAATAGTTATGGGCTGGGGAAATGGTTCAGTGAATGAGGGCACTGAGCTCAACTCTCCAGGACCCATGGAAAAAGCTGGGCATGGGCCTTTAACTCAGTCCTAGAAAGGAAGTGCAGACAGAGGAGTCACTGGGACTTGCTGGCTAGCCAACTCAGCTACAAAAAAAAAAAAAAAAAGTGGGGGCGGGGCAAGACCCAGGCTCAGGCTTAGAAAAGCTGGGCTGGGGCTGGAATCGGGGCGGTTGGAGAGCATTGGTCAAAGAAAACTAAGATTCAGTTGGACAAACAAAATAAGGATTTGTTTGTTTGTCTATTACATGTCATAGTAATGATGGCTGGCAACCATCTGTTAAGTCCAGTTTCAGAGGATCTGATGCCTTTTTCTGACCCCTGTAGGCACTAGTTGTATGTGGTATACAAGCATGTATGGGCAAAATACTCATACATTTAAAATACAAATGAAAAATACAAAAGAAGATATGAAGAAGGAAATTTTTTGTTAGGCCCAAATGAAAGCAATTACCTCCCACGTGTTGAGTTAGTTTGCTTTTTCTTATCAAGCTGTTAGACTCATTCAGTCATTTGTCACTCACCAGGATGTTCTAGTCCATGCCTCTGCACATCCCAGCTGGGAATTCGAAGGAACACTGCTTTCAAATTAATGGCAAGCTAGCTTTCTGTTCTGTTCCTTAGGGGCTTATATTAGAATTTTGTAACAAAATGTAATACTTTTTAGATTTTTACAGTAAAAAATATTGTTTTCTAATATGTAGCATGTGTATGTTGCAGATGTGACTATGTCTATGCCATTGAGTATCTTAACAGTGGGCTGCAGAATCATTTCAAACCCCAGGGGAAAGACACAGGATCACGGAGAGCCAGGGAAACCAAGCTTTCCTCCAGCCCTCCTAGACTCATGGTTCAGCCTTGTTTGCTTCAGGGGCCTGGTAATTTTTCTCCCCAACATTCTTGAAAGGAACCAGAACAGTTTTGTGGGAATATAAACTTGCACTTTGAGTTTGACCTCAAATATGATAGCACCCATTTTCTCTTAGTAAATGAAAAGCAAAGGAGGAGATCAGAAATCAGAAAACCCATGAATCCCTAAAAGCATTTGTCCTTTGTTCAAGACTTACCATACGCTCAGTTTTACTCTTCTGTTCAATTTTCAGCATAAGCTTTTACATTATAAGCACAAATCAAATGGCTCATTCTCTGAGTCTGTTAATGTTAGACATGAGTAAGAACACGTTATCAGTAAATAGTAAGAAATTTGAACTGAATTAGACAATTTTTATTTATTTATTTTTTTGCCACAGTTGACCAGTATAAACACCACAGTTGACAGCGGTGTTTACTTTAATGATGCCTGTTTCCCCTATTGTAAATGCATTTCAACCCACATTTATATCGTCTGTTAATTTAAATTTTTACCAATTCTGTTCTACATTAAATGACTGTTGTATTTCCTGTTTTACTTGGGAAGAGAGTGAAAAATGAGAGACTTCAGGAATCTTTGCCACCTCTCTCTTATTCCGTAGTGCATGGCACGGGCTTAACCATGCTGTTGCCTCTCTGTGTCTCACAGGAAGTCAGTGCATCATGCATCAATAAGCTCACAGAACAGCCTATTGGGCTAATTTCCAAGACACAATTATCACTATTTCTACTTAATAAATTTAAAAAATTGAAGTGTTTAACCTCATGTGGTTTTATTCTGTTTTTGCTGAGATACTGTCTCATGTATCCCACCAAGTTAGCACTGGACTCTCTCTGCTGCCAAAGATGGCCGTATACTTCTGAGCATCGTGCTCAGGTGCTGGGATTGCCAGCATGTGAACCACACCCAGTTTACATGAACTGGAGATTGAATCCAGGGCTCCATACATGCTGAGCAAAAGCTCTACTAACTGAGCCACAGCCCCAGTCTTCTTATTATTTTCCTAAACCCTAATGTTAAGTTTTCTGGCAGTTCTCTTATAGTTACAGATATTTAGCTGATTACATATAGGCAGTGGTTTTGAAAAATAAAAGATGGTTTGTAAGGAAAAATGAAACTCAGAAAAAGAAGCCTAGTAACTTACTTTTGTTCAATCTAGTCACATTAGCTAGTCTTTCGCAAGGGCCAGGAGAATATGGGATCTAAGGACCATCAGGAAGGATGGCCCTCTTCACTATTTGTCATCAAAAGCTTTAATTTTTAAATGTGTGTGTGTGTGTGTGTGTGTGTGTGTGTGTCTGTGTGTGTAGCCAGAAGCTTTTCTCAGTCTCACCTTGTCCCATAGCCGCTTATAACATAATCACTTAAAGCCTTAATATTAATTATATTTGTTCAGACAATGGTTCAGGCTTATTACTAGTTAGCTCTTACATTTAAATTAACCCATTTCTATTAATCTATGTATTGTTATGTGGCATTACTTCATTTTCTATAAGTCTTGATTCCTTCACAGCTGCTAACATCTTTCTTCCAATTCCACCTTCTTTTTCCCTGCATCTCTGAATTTTCCACCTAGCTATACTCTGCCCTACTATGGGCCAAAAACAGCTTTATTATCAACCAATAAAAGCAACACATATTCACAGCATATAGAAGGACATCCTACATTGTGTGTTGGAGTGTGTGTGTGTGTGTGTGTGTGTGTGTGTGTGTGTGTGTGTGTGTGTGTCCCAGTGGTTCACAGGGACCCAACTCAGATCACAAACAAGGTGCATCCAATATCAGTGTCTCCCATAGTACTGGGGGATCTAGCCAATGCTTTGGAGAAAAAAAAGAGAGAGAGAAGAGGTGAAGGTAAAAAGCTAAAATTTGAAACTGATATGATTACCCATCTACCTAAAAGGCAAAAATAAAAGCTATGAAAACTTAACAATGGTATTGATATCAAATTATAACAAACTATGCTTTTTCTATGACACTCAATTATACTGAGTTACATAACTACCTGCATCCAAGAACCACTTATAACAGCAATGGAAACTATTAAACACCCAGATATTAGCCTGCCTGGCAATGTCAAGATCTCCATGAGGTCCCAGCATTCAGTGCCGCTAGACAGCAGCAATTTTAGAGGGGAGAAAAGTCAGTTTCAGGTCTTTGGGGTCATCCTCTTGGAGGGAGCTGCAGGACTCCAATCTCGTTCCTGCTGCTTTGCTTTTTAGTCACGAGGTGAGCAGTGTCTCCCACTGCCCTCCTGCCATAGTGTAATACAAGAGATGGGACCTACTGGTCATAGTCTGAACACTCCAATACCAAGAGCCTCTTGCTGAAGTTGATTACCTTGGGCATTTTATAAAAGCAACACAAAACCTGCAGGTAGAGTATCAAGGGAGAAAGTATGACACTGTAAAATTATCCTCTGGGATTGTCTGTATAAGCAGAGCTGACTCCAGTGTTATTGAGAAAGGCAATTATTACAAAGAGGTCAATGTTCCTCAAATTTGTTTCACAGAACAAAACCCATAACTAGCTTTTAAAATATAAAGTAGGTTGACTTTGAAACTTCTATGAGAGATTTTAGGGCTGTGGTTAGTTCATCCTACTTTGAGGCTTCAGCTAAAAGCTGGGGGTTTTGCAGGCACTCTCTTCCTTGGGGCCTTGAACTCCACCTTATAGATTTCTTTTCTTTCATTTACCCCCATTCTGTGAATCTGAAAAACCTCTGCTTGGTCTCTCAGCTTAGCTTCCAAAATCAAACTGCCTGGAGGGGCAACTGTGACGCAACGATTAAGTCACTTCAAGGCCCCCCTGGGCTTTGGTCCAGCAAATCCTCACGGTTGGGGTAGTTAGTTCTACAACAGATTTTAACACTTTGTCCAGTTGTCATAGGAGGGTTGGGTTTTATATAAATCCCTTGTTATTTTTGACATCATTATGCCATTGTAAGACATTCTCCACAGTGGTTCCTTTGCAGAGCCCATCTCCTCAGGCTCCTGTCTTTACCATCACGATTCTTGTGATGACATGCCTTCCCTCCCTACTTCCACACCTTAGCTGATAGAATTGTTCTCTGATAGCTGTTTCGCTTGCTTTTCTCTCCTTCCCATTCATTTTTGCCATTTGGTTTTGACCTATGGATCATTACCCAAGTTTCCAAATCCAGTTCCATTGTTATCTCCTGAAACCACGCATGCTTTGCTTATCAGATTTTCCCCAACACCTAACAAAGTGCTTCGTTCCTTGCTGATGACTGGAAACTACCCTGAGAATCCCTAGAGAAAAAACTGACAGCTCGGCTACACTGCTTTAAGTGCCTGCTTTATGTGCAAGATACTTTTCAAACCATTTACCGTAAACCCTCCCAACAATCTTTTGACTTTACCATCCTCATTTTTCAGATGAGACATAAATACATTTCATCATTTTCCCAGTTCATTGGTGTATTCATTGCTTTTCTTATGGCTGTAACCAAGTATGTGAAGAAAACAGTTGAATGAGGATTTATTTACTGGGGAAGGGTGGCAGAGCTGAGCAGGTCACATCACAGCACTTAAGGAAACAGGAGAAAAAAAAAAAGGATGATGGCTCTCTGCTTCCCCCTTTTATTCTATCCTGGTCCCCTGCTCATGGGACGGTGCCTCGTATCTTCAGGATGAGTCCTCCACTCTCACACAGTCCTCCAAACACATCCAGGGTTTCTCCTCACTAATCTAAGGGATTCTAGATCCAGTCTAATTAAAATGATTTACAGAGAAAGCTAGTTTGATTACCACTGCCTACATTGTGGCTCCCAACTGCCTATAACTCTAGCCGTAGGACATTAGATGACCTCATCTGGCTTCCTCAGGTCCTCACACACTTATGAGCATAACGCATGCAGACACATGTATACACATAAGCAAACAAAAAATTTGAAGCAAAAGTAGAGAAAAAAATGTTCTTTGACTTTTAAGCTGGGTGTGGTGGCGCACACCTTTAATCCCAGCACTTGGGAGGACAGCCTGATCTACATAGTGAGTTCTAGGACAGCCAGGGCTACACAGAGAAACCTTGTCTCAAAAAACAAAACAAAACAAACAAACAAAAAAAAAGACATATAAAAATTCCTTTATCGCTGGAGACCCAACATCTAAGAAGGGATCTGGAAGAGCTATGTCTCCCTGATCCCCTGCCTGCCACGAAATCTCAGCCTCCTCACCCCACTTGGAGTGTCTTGAGGTTTGAGAACAGCCCTGTGAGACCTTGGCTCACAAAGGGAATCTAATCCGGTTTGGCTTCGGTTTAGGCCACTGCCTGTGCTGGGCTCTGCTTCTCATCAACTCCTGCTTGCTGTTAGGACCCTCGCTGGGGTTTCAGCGTCTTCCTCGGCTTGTTCTTCCTCTCGTGGGCCTAGGCCCAGTGGTGTTGCGCCTGTCCTTTCTCATGAAATGCTCAGACTCGGACTTCAATCCCACTCTCTGTAAGCTTAGGGATCCTTCTCAAGTTCATAAACGTGTGAGCTTTGACATGATGTGGCACTGCAGGCAGGGTGGAGACGGCTCTAACAGGCCTCCTCTGGCTGCCGCTAAAACCGCAGCCACTTTTACCCATGCTTCTTTTCCCACTTTCCCATGAAATGTCCTCGTATGCGCTCTCAATTCTTTTCTTCCTTTTCTTGCTAATCTTGCTTGACTGACTTCCACCCCTCTGACCTGTGGTTTCATGGCAGAGCAAGATGAAGCTGTGGGACTTCCCTAATTGCTCCCACAGAAGATTTGCAGGGGAATTGTGGGGATGCCATTTGTACTAACAGCATTACACATTTTTTTGTTGTTGTTGAGGGGCTTGTGTGCGGGAGGTGCAAGGTCTTGACCTTGAAGAATACTTCATAAATTATATGAAAGGCAACCCAGAGATAAAAGGCAGAAACGATAACAAATACTGTGGCCAGGACAACATTCTATGGGGGATGAAGCAATTAAATGAGGCCAAACCAACTCCATTATGTGTGCTCTCCGCTGTGCTGTGTATACTTGTTAGGGGAGCTGCAGAGACCTGAAATAATTGCTTCCATTGCTACCTCTCAGGTGCCAAGCCAACCAACCAACCATCGGACAAACAGAACTACCATAAAACAAAAGACAGTGGTCTTTAAGAGTTCCAAAAAGTGGGAAAGGAGGGATGGCTCAGTGCTTAAGAGCACTGACTGCTCTTCCAGAGGATCCGGGGTCAATTCTCAGCTCCCACATGATGTGTCACAACTGTCCATACTTCATTTCCAGGGGGTTCAACGTCACCTTCTGAGCTCCACCGGCATGCATGTGGTACACAGATATGTGAGACAAAATGCTTACATATAAAATTAAAAAAATATATTAAAAAAAAAAGATTTCTGTGAAGTGTTCAAGAAAAGAAAAAGCCAAAATCCAAACCTGAAGTTCAAGATCTTTCTTCCCTTTTGTATCCAGAATTAAGGAACTTATTACAGGGACACTTGCTTTTCTTCTTACTGTTGGGACCTCTTCTAATGGCAGAGGAATGGGGGTAGGGAGATGTCTTGTTGATTGCCAACACTTCTTTTAAAGGACAGAGGAATGAATAAGGTTGGAAGCTGTCAGGTCAACTACCCCACTTGTTACCACTGCACAAAGGTTTGACAAGGAAGAAGTCTTCAGTCAAAACTGAGTTTGTCAATTGAATTATGCATTTTTCCCACCCATGACCAGTCTTGAAAACCCAAATATGAGTGATCAGACAGAATGAGAGACCAGCAATTCCTAGTGGTTGCTTGGGATTTAATCCTGCTGCTAACATTTAATCCTTTGTCGTGAAAAGAACTGGAAACAAAAATAATTAGTATCCATGAATAAACCTTTAAAGTTTATGTTCATATCAGATAAAATTTATAATAAAAAATGGGTTTCATGCTTCCTAAAGTATTAGAATGTGCATAGGTGGTACTTAAACTACCAATGGTTCCAGAGCCAATTATTCTGAGATTTTTGACGAAAAAGAATTCTTGTTTTATTTTGTTGGAAAACACAGTTAAGAGTCTACTGTTTTGGCCGAAAACTCATATTAGCTTGCAACTGGTAAATTCTCAGTTTTCCCACCCAAATACTTCTTTAGATGGGAATGGAAATTTGAGGACAGCAACCTTTTGACGAATCCTCGGGGTGTTTAGGCAAAGGTTTCTGTTAATGTGCTTTTATGGTATTATACTGTATTTTACAAACTATTTGAACTTGTGTGGTTCCTTAGGGAATTTCCTTTTTTTTTTTCCGAAATTATTTTCTTAAGCGCTAAAATTTTAAAACAATTTTTATTGCATTGACTTATTCATGTGTGTGTTTCTGGGTGAGCTCTCACACTCACGTACACATGTGTGGAGGTCACAGGATAGTTCGAAGGGGTCAGTTCTCACCCTTCCACCACGTGAGTCCTAGCACTCAAATTCAGGTCAACAGTCTTAGCAACAGGAACCTTTACCTTCAGAGCCAACTCACCAACCAGCTCTAAAATACATTTTAAAATCATGTCAACATATTTACTTCCCATTAAGTGGCAAAGAACATAGATCTTGCCCCTTAAATTAAGCCCCAGGACAGAACAAGCTACACAGTAACACAAACATGCATAGATAATGGTATTTTCTTAATTGACAACAAAGCCAAGAATAATGGTACATGCCTTCAATCCCAGCATTTGGGAGCAAGAAATGGGTGGATCTCCATGAGTTTGAGGTCAGCTTGATCTACACAGAGAACTTGAGGGTAGCTAAGGTAACAAAAAAGACCCTGTCTTTTTTTTTTTTTTTTAATTACATTTCAGTAGTTTTGAGAAATGCCGAAGTACAAGAAAAATAAATTTGCTAGTAAATGGATGGAACTGAGAGGGGTATCTCAGACCAGTTTTTATTCAGGTGGATCTTTGGTTTTGTGTCTAACTTAAAATACCCTTAAAGATGGGAAAATAGAAAGGGGCCATTGGGTGAAGAGTGAACCTATGGGAGAGAAGAGTAGGACCTGTGGCTTGGGGGTCCCAGGACCAGGGGAAAAACTACCTTTGTTATTTTGATGGGTGGATATAGTATCAAGCTGCCTTTATATATCTGTTCTTAGATCTGGAGGTTAGTCCAGCTCTCAGCCCCATCAGGGAAGCTGCTTCTTGCAGTGAATGGCAGGCAGTTAACACAGATTTACAATTTGCGCAGAAAAAGTGACTGTGAGTGCTCAGCCATAAATGAGACATCAACATCACATCCCCTCCCTGTCAAGGCTCAGAAAACATCGAAGAGGAAGTGGAAAGATTATGAGAGCCAGAGGTCAGGGAGGACTGATGCAAAGCAGTGTCTGGACCTGGACATGCAGGGCTGTCGGCTGCAGCACTTGCTGCTGTGACTGTCTGCGGTAGTGGAGCCAGTCAACATTGCACTGTGGAAGGTTAAGAGGTATGACTTCTCAGCCCTAGCTGAGGAGCTGCTGGCGGTTGATGTCTCCTGACAGAAGAGTCGTTTTTCTTCAGGAGTGTGACCTAGGGCAGGCTGTCCACACTCCATCAGATGACTCCACATCCATGTGCATGCACAATTGGTTAGCACTAGTTAAACTCTCTCTCTCTCTCTCTCTCTCTCTCTCTCTCTCTCTCTCTCTCTCTCTCTCTCTTCTCTCTCTCTCTCTCTCTGTGAGTGTGTGTGTGAGAGAGAGAGAGACTGCATGCACAGAGAGAGAGAGAGAGAGAGAGAGAGAGAGAGAGAGAGAGAGAGAGAGAGAGAGAGAGAGAGCAGGAGGAGAGGAAGAAAATGAAGTTCAGAGGAAAATGTGGGGGGTGTGTTCCAGAGAAGTTGGTGTGTTGAAGAGTAGTTAGTATTCAAATACGTTGTAGACATGTATCAAACTACCAAAGAATAAAATTTAAATAATAAACTTTCATCATTGGCAAAAAAAAAATGTGTTGCTTCCTTTTTTAACATAAAAAAATGAACAAACATATAATGCCAATGGCAATTCCACTAAGACAGTGGGATTAGAAGAGATTGTTTCCTTCTCTTCTTAAATTTGGGAAGTTTAATTAGGCACCACCTTGCCCCTTGATGGATAATTGTGCTTCTTAAAGACAATTGCATCCATAAATAAAACAGAATGGCACTCAAAATCAGAAAATTAACTTGATAGGCTATTATCACTTAATCACAAGATTGTTCTTAAATTTTGTTTATTGTCCGGAATAGGCTGAGAAGTCAAACCAATCCAGACACTGCATTTATACATCTTGGATGAGTTTCCATCTTGAACAGTTCCCAGGCCATTATTTACTTTTCTTGAGCATTAGAGGGTTTTTATAAGTAAATATTTTGAACTAATTTTAAACTTACATAAAAATTTAAAAATAGCATTAAGATGTCTACATGCTTCACCTACAGTCCTCAAGTATTAACCTCTTCCACCATTCATAGTCTTTTCACCTTTATATATATTTTTTTCTAGGACATTTTAATGTAAATTGCAGATATGCTGACTCTTCTAAAAAAAAAGTCAATATGTATGTTTATACTCTGCTTCTCAAGTGCTTGGATTAAAGGTGTCTCGGGACCTTTATATAAGTCACAAGCAAGCAGAATTCTAAAGAGATAAGAGATTGAGAAAGGATAAACAGTGAATAACCAAAAGCCTATCAAAATGTGTAAAAGAATTTACATATTCAAGCAGCTTACAAAACTCCAAATAAGATCAATTCAAAGAAACCAATAGTGAGATACACTATGCAAGTGCTGAAAAGAAGCAATAGAGAAAAACAAAAAACAAAACAACCCCTTTAGAAAACAAATAGGAAAGAGGTATGTTCCACATAGACAGTGGCCCAGATGAACACTGTTCCTCACCAAAGCCATGGAAACTGGAAGACTGAGATACCTTTCTGAAGGATACCAAGTTTTTTTTTTTTCTGAGACAGAATTTCTCTGTGTAACAGCCTTGACTGCACAGGAATTCATCTATACTCCACGGAGATTTACCTGCCTCTGCCTCCTGCATGCTGGCATATCTATAGAAACTGCTCTGGGACCATTAAAATCATGGTCATAATTATTACAAAAAAATTGTACAATCTTGTTAATTTGTCTGTGTATATGTATGTTTATGTGGGGGTGGGTATACATGTGTGAAGTACAGGTCAGCCTCAGGTTTCTTTCCTCAGGTGCTATCTCACTTTGTTTGCTTTGGTTTGCTTTAAGATGGGGTCTCTTACTAATCAGGAATTCACCAAGAAGGCTAGGCTGGTAGACCAGCAAGCCCTGAAGATTTATCCTTTGGTGCTGGGATTATAAGCATGAGCCCCATGCCAGGCATTTAAACGCAGGTTCTGGAAATCAAACTTGGACCCTCATCTTGTATCTGCTACTCCACTCATAAGGGAATGCAACTTATATCTGCACACCTTGAACCTAACTGGACTTGTCACCTGCTTCAAGTATACAGTACAGTAGAAGAGATGTTCCGGAACATCCTAGACCTTAGTCAGCCTTCTAGTTTCTATTTCTGCTTTTGGAATATGGCAACTGTAGAAAAGTGACCCTGCTGGAGAGAAGTCAGGTGAGGAGTTCTGGGAGGATGAAATAGTATATGAAGAGGAGATGGGCAAGGAAAGGACGTGTGCTTTGGTCCAGGCTCTGGCCTTCTAATTGGTCTTAGACCTGTAAATTTTAATTCCTCTACCTCCACCCAGTAGCCAACCTGATCTCTCTAAAATAAAAAGGGCCGGGGTGGGGGATCTGGAGCAATAGCTCAGTAGTTAAGAGCATTTGTTCTTGCAGAGAGCCCAGGTTTGATTCCCAGCACCCACACGGTGGCTTATAACTGTCCATAATTCCAGTTCTAGGGAATCCAATGACCTCTTCTGACCTCTGAGGATACAATCAAAACACTCATGCTCATATAATAACTTAAAGAAAATGACTGCAGTATTTAACTTAAAACTCCTTTAGGGATGTCATATAGCTTTCAGAAACATTGAAACTGTGGATATTGCCTGGCTTTCTAGCTTCATCTTCAAAAATCCAGACACTCTTTGTTTCAAGCTGAACATAGCATACCACACTCTGGGCCATGTTCCCTCTAGTCTCCATCTGCCTATTTAACTTTTACTTAAATATTAGGCTTTTGATTCCATGTATGTTATCATGTCCTCTAGAATGTTTATTTTAAAAGTTTTATGTGTGTTTTGCCTGTATGTATGTCTATGCACCATGCAAATGCCTGGTGCCTGTATTAGCCAGAAAAAAAAAAAAAAGACTATTCCCTTCAACTCAAGGTACAGGTGTTTGTGAGCTGCTGTGTAGGTGTTGGCAATCAAACCCAGGTCCTTCGGAAGAGCAGTCCATGCACTCGTCAGCCAAACCATCTCTTCAGCCTCCAGACTCACAAATTAAAGACAGCTAACAAGCAAAAGCAAACTTTTCCAGGAAGCAACCATTTTTACTTTTATCAAAATATTGCTTGATGTCTTCTCTTTGATGGTTCTCTTTTCTGTTATATTTGCTACTTTTTTGTTTTGCTTTCTTTAAGTGAGTTTGTTTTTGGAGGAATCTGTTTCAAAATATCAAAGAGATAAAGCTAATGATTTTAATGGTTAGAGTGCTTATGGGCCCCCCAAAATGATTATTTCATATGTAGATTTTATTCATGCTACTGGATGGAAACAAAACAGTATTACATTTCATGGTTTTGATGTCAACATAAAAAGCTATTTTGTTATGGTGACATCAAGCAGTTTGGATTATAAAATAAGGGTGTCAGTGGATTTAGGACAACACTACAACATTCATGATTTGTCAGTGGGTAGCTTTTAACTCTAAAATATCACACAACACTGCTTTAACTTTAATTTAATTGTTTTATAGTTTTGAAAATGTACAATTAAAAACCTTACTTGTAGCCTGGCGGTGGTAGCACGTACCTTTAATCCCAGTACTTGGAAGGCAAGTGGATCTCTGAGTTCAAGGCCAGACTGGTCTACTGAATGAGTTCCAGGACAGCCAGGGATACACAGAGAAACCTTGTCTTAAAAAAACAAATAAACCAAAAATCTTATTTGCTTCTCAAAGTCTTATAAATTCACTGTAGCCATGATATTGTAAAAATAATTTCATATACTTATTATAATGTCAAGATATAATATATTATTAGAACTTTACAAAATGATATATTCATTGAATACAATAGAGAAAATTAGTAAAATGCTCACAAATTGGTGAGCATGTTGTGATATTTACATGATATATACATTATTTCATTCTAAGAAAAGGCTTAATTCATCTGGCTATGATAATTTTTAAGTGTCCAAACAAAATAAATAGATGATGCATTATGATTTCATTTACATAAAAGTTAAAGAAGTTCAAAACTAAACAAAGCAAAACTACATATGAAAAAATGAACTGACTTCAAACATGAAATTTGGAATAGTTACTTCTTGGAAAAGAAATAAATGCTAAGAGGTGGCACAGGAGGAAATGTCTGTGTGGTGCTCTATTCTTCACCCCAGAGACTCAGGTACCTCAGTATTTACTATCCACCCCAGCCCACATTGCACAGTGGCAATGAGAAAGTGGGATCATATAGCCTCTGGCAGCACTACATATTGGTTAGAACATGAAGAAAGGTAGATGGGGAGAAGTGTGGGTACTTAAAGAGGTTTTGCTAGAAATACTAAACTATGAAAAGAGCATCTACATGCCACAGGAAGTCAGGCTCCCTTGGAGAAGCTGAAGCCACAGGAGAGGAAGGAAGCACACTGTCAGAGTTGCAGGAAAATGACAGGCTCTTCTGGACACTAGCCCTTGAAAGGAGGATTGTCACCTAAATCACATGGGAGGAGACTGCTGCTCGTCTGCCCTTTACAACAGCGAAATGAAGCCTGGCAGAGTGACACACTCCTTTAATCCCAGCACTTGGGAAGCAGAGGCAGATGGATCTCTGTGAGTTTGTGGCCAGCCTGGTCTACATAGGGCATCCCAGACCAGCCAGGACTACATAGTGAGACCCTGACTCAAAATAAACAAAGCAGAAGAGCTGAGGAATGATGGGGAACCAGATAACCATTTAGGCACCAAGAGGACAGCCAAGTGCAAAGCAGGCAGACACAGCATCTTCTCTCTGCTGCCCCACTTCCAAAAACTGTCCCTCAAGACTCCGTCTGCTGTGGAGCCCAGTTCCCTTACAGCATTACTTTCCTTGTTAGGTCATTTATTTGTTTAATGACACTCACTGTGTCCCACAGGCTGATATCAAGCTCACAATCCTGCCTCAGCTTCCTAAGTACTAGGACCACAGGTGTATGTTACCACACTTTATTCCTTTTCCTGTTCAATTCTACCACATCTGGCTGTATCATTTGCTTCCCACTTACTTTTGCAATAGTTATTTTGTGTTATATGTCACTTATATTTCACATGTTCTTCCATTAGTTGCTGTGTCTAAACTACAACTATTTTAATGTTATCCCGTTGTTTTTGAAAGTGCATTATCATACACACAGTAGCATTAGGATAATTTTCTAAGTATACCACTAAAGCAAATATTCTGAAATGATAAACTATACACAAATACAGAACTTTGAGCCTCCATCATTATAAACTGCTTCAAGATTTTCATTTCTGGCTTTGCCCTCCCCCCCCCCCACCTCCCCAGACAGGAGCTCATGTATCCCAGGTTGGCCTTAATCTATGTAGCTAAACATGACTTCTAAGAACAACCTCCACCTTCCTATGTGCTAAGGATGGAACCCAGGGTTTTGTGCATGCTATGCAAGCACTGTACCAGGGGCATTCTCAGCCTCCAATATAGGCTTTAGAACTACATTTTAGAAGCCAGGCCACAGATCTGATGTTAACATGTAATTGGTTTAATTTCAAAGTTGTAAAAACAAATTGTTCCTTGCCCATTAAAACTATTAATCTTTTTCATCATTTTAATTTTTAATGTTATGTTTCTGTAAGGTAACTAGAAGCAGAATGTCTTCAGCAAGGACACACATTCTGCAAGGAATGCCATCTTGTGGTGGAGAACAGCCCATTGCACTCCAGGCTGGTGACAACCTTGGATCCAGAAAGTAAATATTCAGGAAATACACACACAGTTAAAATCACTGCCATGACACGGTAATGGGCATTACACATTTGCTTCATATATGTTCATTACAAGTGAGACAAATAGGAACAGACTCAATAATACAGAAAAGCTGTTGTCTACAATTGTACTTTTATTAAAACTTTTTGAATATTACTGACTTTGGAACACCTTCCTCTTGAAGTAGGTGGCTTTATTTCTGTGTCCACTACTCCCCAGTTCTGTTAAATGTTGGCATGATTTTCAAACTTCATCAACTCACCTACAAACATTTTAAGAGCAGTTAATGTGGGAAATATACAAGCAACTATTGTCCAAAATGGAATCTGAAAGGGTTAAAAAAAAAAATGACTCTAATCTTAGTGCTCTTACTACTTCTTCTATGGGAGCTAACTATCTCAAGCAGCAAACTGAACAATAAACAATAAATGGCTATAGACACAGTCTTCTCTGTACTTAAAATATTCTTAAATGTCAAGCTAAATACCAGATCAGATACTTTGTTCCTCTCAGAAATGGGGGTGGGGGGTTGAAGGAGAAACTGCCATATCCATCGTGAGCAGAGAATAAAGCTTGATAGCATAAGGTTCCAGGGACTATGCTGCCATCTGTCTCTTCTGGAGGACCTGAGGACCTGAGGAGGTACACTGCAGGTGTAACGGTCAGTCCCAGGGATCAAGACACTGAATTTCCAACAGATGCACACATAAACATTTACACAAAACAAAGTGCTATTGCAGTCCAAATTGACTCTTGAGATTTATTTCTGCTTCTTACCAAGAAAAATACTCTACTCAGACTTCTTTATGAACTGATTTTGGATCAGCTTTTCCACGTGACTCTTCAGGACGCTGATATCAGCGGCACAAACCTGGCAATCCATCTTCCCTTGCTGCTTCATTCTGTCTAATAAAGCTTCATGTGGAGGAGGTAGTGCGTTGTACGAGCCCAGTAAGTAAAGCTGGCTTGTCGATGTCTGGTTGAGTTCTTTAATCTTCAGTGCCTGCATGATAGCAGGTGCAAACTTGGAGTAGTGAGCAGTCGATGAGATGATCACTGGGCAGGTTTTGTCTTGCATCCTGTCTGCAACCACCTTTGCAACAGCGGTATGTGGATCCAAAATATACCCTGACGTGTTGTAGGTAGTGCTGATGGCTTCGAGGCACTCTCCCTCAGAACACCAGTCAGCCACAAAATCCTGCTGCAGCTTTTCCACAAGCATCTTCTCTATTTGGAAGTGAAGCTGACTCTCCAACTGATTAAATAAATTTACCATTAACTGTCCATCTTTGTCCGCCATCAAGTATAAGTGTCGCTCCAGGTTTGAAGATTTGAGAATATCTATTGATGGTGAAAAGGTTTGTGCTAATTTCCTATCTCTCAGATCATAGTGTCCAGTTTTTATGAAATCAGTCAAAACATGATTCTGATTAGAGGCACAGATGAATTTCCGAATAGGGATTCCCATCATCTTAGCATACACTGCTGCTAATATGTTCCCAAAGTTTCCTGTGGGAATACAGACATCCACTGGGCTTCCAAAAGAAATAAACCCTTGGCCAACAAGATCAAGATAGGCAGATGCATGATAAACTACCTGGGGAAGAAGTCGAGCCCAATTTATAGAATTAGCTGAACTTAAGATTGTTCCATATTCCATGGTCAGAAAGCCAGTAAAATCAGAATCATTAAATATTTTTTTTATAGTTGTCTGGCAAAAATCGAAATCCGACCTGACACCTATTGCCCATCCATTTTCTCTCTGACTGTTAACTATCTGTGTCTTTTGAAAATCACTAACTCCATTCTCTGGAAAAAATGTGATCACCGCTATCCTTTGCTTGTCATTTTTATTAAGGTGGCTAAATCCATTTAAGACTGCGCTCCCTGTGTCTCCTGAAGTAGCTACAAGTATCACATAATTGCAACTTGGTGGGATACAGTAGGCAAAAATATGAGGCATGAGCTGTAAAGACAAATCTTTAAAAGACCCTGTTGGCCCATAGAACAACTCCAGGATGAACTGATTGCCTGAAAGGTGCCTGACAGGAGCAATTTTGGAGCAGGCAAAGTTGTCCCCATAAGCAGTTTCAATCATTTCTCCCAATTTGGTGGCAGGTATGTCCGCGGGGTGAATACACCTTTCCAAAAGAATCTGTGCTCTTTCTATGTAGGTTGCTCCTATTAGGGTTTTCCACTCCCCACAGCTTAATTTTGGAAACTCCTTCTCAGGAACAAAGAGTCCACCATCAGAAGCCAATCCCTCTATCACAGCTTCACTGAAGTATTTTGGTGGGAACCTGTCATGGTCTTTAAGACAAACATACCTTGTTGAAATGAATGTCTCTGAATCCACATCTTGGTATCTTTTCACTGCATCCAACACTTTGCCAGCAACCTCCTCGGGGGAAGCCCCACTCTCACAAAAGACTCGAGCATCGTACCACCTCTTATAGTACAGTCTTCTGTGTTTCAGCAAGTCTCTCATGGGTGTTCCAGAGGTCTGACCAACAATCCTATCAATTTTCATTGATTTCAGGCGACTAATTATATCTACTAGAGGCACATCCAGGTATATAACAATTCCGTTTCTCTTCAGATGCCACATGCTAGCATCATGCATGGGATTGGACCCACTGAGGGAAATCACACTTCCAGATGCAGACAAGTTTAACACGGCTTTTCCTTCCTCTTCTAAAAATCGCTCACTGCCTACATCCCGCAATTTTTCAGAAGCACTCATATTCCAGGTTTTCTTGAGGATATCATCATCCACATCGATGACACAACAACCTAGTTTATGACCTATTATCCTGCCTACTGTCGTTTTCCCTGCACCAGGAGGCCCCATCAGGATAATATTTTTATCTCCAACAAGAGAGTGGGTTGAGTGCCATGCCTTCCCTGTTTCTGCACATGCGAAGGCTCGTGAAAGCAAGAGTTGTGTGTGAGTCCACGCTTTAACTGGTGCACTAGAAAAACACTTCTGTGTTATCTGTTTCAGATGTCGACATCTGGTAAAGTTCAGCATTTCTTTTCTGTTTTCTGCCTAAGCCAACCTAGGGTTGGCTTTAGCCCTTTTCGAGCTATAAAATTAAAAAAAAAAAAAAAAAAAAGAAGAAGAAGAAGAAGAAGAAGAAGAAGACATTTGGTTACTTATTTCAAGAAATGGGAAATGGTTAAAATTCTGATAGGATTGAATATATCCATGCCCTTAACACATAAGATGTTCAAAATATTTCAAACTAATGGGATACTTAAGAAGTATTATAATAAACACACTGTATACTATCCTTAATAAACTGATATACTTATGACATATTAATTACATAAAGCAATGAGCTTCGCTGTGCCACTTCCAGCATGCTTTTATTTAGCTCTGATCACCCTTTCTCCACCCCTTCCCAGCTCCTTACACCCCCCTCCTCTCCCATTCCCTCCCTCTAATACCCTCTTCTACTATTATGTCTATTTGGTTATCTGAGGAAAAAAACATGCAATATTTATAAGCATATTTTCAAATTTCAAGACACTAATAAAATAAAACTTTAAAAATATGTATGACTCTCAGTATGGTATAAAATCAAATATTAACAACAGAAATCTTATTCCAAAAGTATCACAAAGTCTTTATAAAAACATATTATTGGGCAGGGCAGTGGTGGCACAAGCCTTTAGTCCCAGCACTCAGGAGGCAGAGGCAGAGGGATCTCTGTGAGTTCAAGACCAGCCTGGTCTACAAGAGCTAGTTTCAGGACAAAACTACACAGAGAAACCCTGTCTCGAAAAAACAAAAATAAAACAAAACAAAAACACACACTATTAGTATCTCTCTTCCTTGTAGGAACACTGTAACAAATACTAGGTCATGATTTGTTGACTTATAACACATACAGAGAATATGGAGTTGTAGTAATAATTACTTGCAATTCATAAAAGCTGAGCCACACTTAATAATCAACTTATCTTTATGATCATCTTGATAGACTATCATTATTTATTAATTTCTCATAAAATCCACAACAGGAAACTAGAATAAACAAACACACTTGTTTATAAAATACATAAACAATTTTCTAAACTGCAAGTCTAAGTGTGCCCTTTTCTTCCCTATGTGTCTTTAACCTGCAAACTGTTGAGGGTAATGTTGACATATTTCCATATGCCATACCTTTAGAAGGTCAGGTGGATAATGTACCAAAATTAAGAAAGATTAATTAATGAGGTCTTCACTTTTGTTTATGATCCTATAAGCATCATTAATTGTGGGACTTAATTCTAAACTTCAGAGAAGTAAAGAAATTCATGAAGGTACTTAATAATGAAAATAAAACTGTTTTTGGAATATGGTAATGATCTACAATTGTCCATATGGACCTAGTCTCTGTCTTTGGAAATGTATTCATCCTTAAAGCAAAACATGCCAGATATCAAATATTTTCTTGTAATAAAATTCACTTTAATAACTTGCAATATTTCTTAAATTGACTGAGGTAACTTCACAGGCACGAAGTTGGAGCTTTTACATGCTCTCTGATAGAACTAATATGCAGCTAAACTATATCAAGTATTAAGTGGCATATTTAATTATAAAAAATTTCCAACAATATACTGCTATTAATACTACTTAAACTTTGTTTTGCAATAAAATATTTAGACCATTTTTTAAAAGCTAATTCTCAATTTTACTTACAAGCACTTCGACCTATCAAAAGAAAGAATTTCTTTCCTTATTTGACTTCGTATGGTGCTGTGCTTAAATCCACTGAAGTATAAACACAAAGTAACAGGAACCATAGAGGAAGAGTCTATTAAGTCTGAGGCAAAGCTTATCTTTGCAAAATGTAAGGTCTACAATGAAAAATAACTTCAAGTTAATCAGGATCTTATACAGTATCATAAAATTTCAAGTATAAATATTTCAAAATGGCACTTGAAATTTGTAAATTACAAGAAAGTTGTTTTTTCATGTTGCTAAAATCTATTATTGAATGCTTAAGATACTGGGCTTTTCTTCATTGCAACATTTACAGTATAATAGCAAAGCATTCTCCTAAACAGTAACAAAGGTGTTTTACCATCAAGCAATAAAAAACAACATAACCAGGACTGAAGAGATGACTCCAGAAGTTAAGAGAACTTGATCTTGCAGAGGACCAAGATTTGATTCCAGCATCCACATAGCAACTCACAACCACCTATAACTCTAGTTTCAGGGGATCTGTTACCCTCTTCTCACTTCTATGGGCACCAGACAGGCACAGGATACACAGATATTTGGGTAAGCAAAACACTCACACACAAATTCAAATAAGAAAGACAACATAACCAATAATAACAATTGCAAAATGTTTCACAGTGACATCTGATTTTAATTGGATGTTTAATGAGGGGCAGACCAGTGAACTAAAAGCTATGAAATGAGGACATAAATTGTTCTTTCAGATTTTCTTACCCATGAAAATTATCATGAAAAGCCTGCCACCAATACATACATCTTAGCTACTGAAATAGGTCTGTGATAAATGCAAAGTGTATATTCTGGTGATTAGCACAAAAATATTAATATTGATCATTGCCAGTCAATGACAAATATCAAAGAATGTATAGACCAAACTGAACTATCCAGGGGTAAGGCTAGGCATATCATTTATAAATTTTCAGAGGAAACAGTGGTGCTTACCCCAAGTTACAAACAATTTTGCCACAAAGTCTGATATATTCTCTGGGGTAAAGCAAAGCCAAGCGAAAATTTTAACTTAAATCACTCAACAATCTATAAAAGTGTACTCTGGTACTGTATGTTAGCACTATCTGTAAGGACACTGAAAAACAGCATCCTTTAATCTTCTATTTATGCACAGATATACTCTTAGCTACACACAACTCTTAGCACCAAACAACTCACATCACACACACACCATACACACACACACACACACACACACACACACACACACACACACACACACAGACAGAGAGAGAGAGAGAGAGAGAGAGAGAGAGAGAGAGAGAGAGAGAGAGAGAGAGAGAGAGAGAGAGAGGTAACACACACCAGAATAACTATGGAATACCTGAGTAATTGGTTTGTTTTTATTGTTTTCATGGACAATGAACCGTTCATGTTTAATTCAACTTTATATTGGTTGTCTGATATCCATTCCATAAAGAGGAGACAGTAGAAAAACAAACACTATGCACATTAACTTTATGTTCTCCAGTCTTCTTGGTCTTACCTCACCCACGCTCTCATTTTAAACTTTATCTCATGTCCTCTTTCCAAATGACATTGGGAGTGCAAAGTAAAAGCAAGACTACTACAGGGGGGGTTCAGTTTCTAGACTCTGCTCCAATATCACCTCACAGCAAATGTTCCCATTAGATCAGAGGAGGCAGGCAGCTGCTGTGACAAATGTCAAGTAAAATGATACAGGTAAGAATTCTGTCTTAAACTACATACTAAATTTTGTTTTGTAATATAAAACAAAAACAACTTTGTAGCCATAAAAACAACTTTGGAGCCTCTCTACCCAAGTTTTAGTTAAGCTAATTAAAAGACAAACAAAGATGGACCAATTCCCCACTGTTGAACAGATGAGTCTTAACTACAGTTGTGTCTTATTCAGGTTTTAGAATGCCCTGAACTGGAAGCAAGGCCACTATTCACTCTTAGGTGAAATGCTGGGTTGGGTTCCTATGAGCCTTTAGTTTCAATCCTAATGTTACAACATGCATATCTGCCCAATGACATTAAATACACTACTCATTAACACTATGAACTAAGCCAAAAGCACTCTCATACCTGAATGAAAACTCATCTTAACATACCTGTTTTCTCTGTGAAACACACCAGTGTCTTCATTCTTAAAACTTCTATAGAGCACTTGAGTACTGAATTTAGGAACCTGTTTGTGTGGCCACTGAACCCATAAGAAAGCAAAACGTGCCACCAAACAAAATATAAAAAGAGTATATGTTACTGAAACCTCAAACAAGACAACAAACGCCTTGTTTGATTTCAGCTGGGAATGTGCAGGTTATCATACTTTAAAATTTACACTGCCATGTGCACATTCATGAATGACTAAAAATGTGTGGCCAAGTATTGATCTGGGGGATTATGAATAAACTTGAGCAAATAGGACATTAACATATAGAGTCCATGAATATTGTGGGTTGACTTTATGTCATTTCCCTTTATTGAAAGCTGTATTTTTACATCTTTTTTCATATACCAATTCCTTCCAATTAGAACATGTATAATCCTTGGGGTGTCAATGTGGTTCCAACCACTGGCCTAACATACCTGAATACTGGGTTTAATCCTGAGGTCAGAAGGTAACCTTCAAGTTGGTTAATACTGTTGTCATTCTATGAATTCATAATTCAAACTTTAGCATGCACAGGAGCAGATTCCCGAATTTTTTTTCTCTATACGGTAAACAAAAAGACAAGCAACCATTTTTTCCCCAAGGCAAAAAATTGGGCAATATATATTTACATCTAAATCTATAGAAAACTTGTTTCTTAAAAACTCAATCTGATATGAAATAAAGAGAGCCATCATCCCCCAAAAGGCCATACATCTGAACTATGGGCTGCCCAGAAAAATTAAATTCTATCAAATCGAAAACCAGAAAATTAAATTTATTCCTTATCCTTATAACATGAAATTTAGCAAGAGCCTCGAATTAGGATTTGCATTAAGGGCTGTCTTCCAAGGAGTAACTGAAAAGCTCACTAAGCCACCAGGTCATATAAACCATCCACCAGGCAGAGAGAACTAAGTTGCAGAAGTCAAGTGCTCTTCTTCCCCAATGGATTCAGAGCTATGGATTTTCCCTACCAAAGCAGCGTGTAACTAGGGTCAAGGCTTCTACATGAGCTTGCAGTTACAAGTGCATAAGCATGAACGGAAGAGCAAATGGGTCAAAACCGAATAAAAGCACTTCTCGGAGAGGAAAAAGAAAATGTCAAAAAGGGATCAGGTGGCTGAAACCTGGGCAAAATCGGAGGCCCACTTCTAAAAGCTGGTCCTGCTGGCGCAGGCTCGCACTCGCGCTGGCACCGGCACCAGCGCCCCCCGAGACATAGCGGGGCGCAGGGCGGGCCGCGGGGACCGGTGCGACAGGTGGATGGCCTCACAGAGCTCGATCGGGAGCGAAGGAAGGATGGATGAGAGGGCAACGACCCGCGCCAGCCTTTCTTTCCTCCTCCATTAACTCACCAAGTAAACCACCCAGAGATCAGGGAGAGGAAGGGGAAAGGGAAGCAGCTTCGGCACCGCCAAGGTAGCCTCAGCGGGTACGCCCGCCCATGAGCCGCTGCATCTGCGCCTGCGCCGACTGCGCCGCGGCGCTATGCAGGTCACGTGACGTTCGTGCCCCGCCCACTGGCTCGCGGCCCCTCCCCTTCCCCGGCCTCTCACTTCGCCCCTGGAGGGGCGTGGCCTGGTTGTTGGAAACTATTGTGTGACGCCTGCGCACCAGCCATGTTCGCTATTACAGAATTTTTCTTCCTAGATGCACCGAAGAAAAAAAAGCAAAGTACTTTTTGAGTGGGCATTGGTGGAGGACAACACTGTTTTCATGTCGCCTTTCCCAAAGGCGCAGGAACGTTCCTACGTATTTCTCAGGCAGGAGGAGTTAGAAAACAGGGACCAGAGAAAACCAGCCTGCCATTGCCCGTTTCCTAGCAACTGTTTCCACAGCAACCACGCGGCCAACAACGCCAAGAAGTCTCAGGAGGAGCAGAATAGTTTCTTCCCGAAAGGGGGTTGCTACGAAAAGGTCAAAGGGAGATTATTATACGAACGAGACATTTTAGTTCCTTATAAAGAGAGCAAGAAAAGAAAAAAGCGGCGAGAAAAGAAGCAGTGACAGTGGATAAGGAGCTAAACATTGAGTAGTTGTTAAGGAATCCTTTGGTGGTCATGGACCCACCCTGCACTTCCGAGAGTATATATAACCTCATACCCAGTGACTTGAAGGAGCCGCCCCAGCCTCCTAGGTATGTGGGTAAGCAAAAGTGACTTCAGCTCAGGGAAGCATGGTGACTCCTTTTAAAGATTTACTGAACTCTTAAAATGAAAATCTATTTTTGTTTTAATGAAGTAACCTTGGGTGGCAACTTTTTAGAAAGAGGTGAACAGATCTATTTAGTTTTTCATAATTCATAAAGAAGGTGGCCTGGCGCTGTGATTATGTGGTCATAGTCTCCTGATATATAATTGATCCAGTTGTAGGCGGTTTGATGTCTAGTGTGAAATTTCACATCGTTGAAAAGAGAAAAATAAGTTTTATCAGTCTGTTTTAGGCACCCCATGATGTATTTGAGTTTACTGTCTCTCCTTCTGTACTCTTCTGCCTCCCATACCAGTTGTCTAAACTGAGGTCTCATTTGTTTCTAGGTCTTGGTGTTTGACTTAGTTAAACAAAGATGGTGTACTATAATATTTCCTAGAATATTTTCAGATTTTATGATTTAATGGAAGGAATATAGTTGGATGGATAGAGATTCCAAAATATATAACTGAGGGAAAATTTTGTGTATTTGTTAGATCCCTGAAAATCTCCAACTCCCCAAAAGAAAACTGCAAAAAAAAAAAAAATGCCCCAGATAACTCTTCCCTGTAGCTATTTTTTAAACTCTATTGAAGTCTGAGACGGGAGAAGAGGGCAGTCTCATTTTGACTCCTGAAAGTCACAGCCAGTTGAAAAGAACCAGCACCCAGGTTCACATGCCTATTCCAGCACCCAGGCAGTGGAGTTCAAGGCTAGCCTGGGATACAAAGGAAGACCCTGTCTCTAAAACCAAACAACCAGGAAAAGAAACCAACCCCCAGAGCTTTAAAAATCAAAATTTGCAAGTTGTTGTTTTGGAGGTGTGGTTTCGGTTTTCAGTTGTTTTCTGACTTGAAGAGTAAGTGAAGTAGACACCTCCAAGTTTCCCTCCAAATGCAATGGTCAACTTCTTCTTACTTGGAGTGGTAACAGCAAAATGTAACTCCTCTGAAGCCTGAGTAGCTTAAACCAGAGCAATCACAAATTTTGCATTTCTGTTGGCTTACCAAGAGCTAGTTGCAGTCAGGTAGGAATGTAAATACTGACACGCTTGTGTTGTTTACAGTGTTCACATTACTTATGGCTAAGTTTGATCCAAAATTTCCATATAGTGTACAAGATAAACTTCTTCTCTGTAACACACTGAAAGTGGCTGCCTTCTAGGGAGTGCTGAATATGAATGTCACAATGTTTTATTAGTTCAACATTCTGTTAATTAGTAAAGAACTTTACTCTACCTGGGTTTTTGTTTTTAAAAATAATAGTATTCATTTGACCCCTGCTCTGTAAATAACAATGTTTTAGTAGTCTTGCACATGCTGGATATTAGGAACCTAGCTAGGTCAGTCTGTTAGATTCACCAGAATTCAATTTTTTATGGAGTAAGACTGTGTCTTTACCCAGGACTCTGAAAAAACAAAGTATTAAATTAGCTAGCTGGATATGGTAGCACACACCTTTAATACCAGCACTTGGGACACAAAAGCAGATGGATTTCTAAACTCAAGGTCAGCCTGGTCTACAGAGCAAGTTCTAGGACATCCAGGGCTACAAGGGGAAACCCTGTTGCAAAAACAAAATAAAACAAACAAAAATCCTCTCAATATACATGTCTACTAGTAAGAAGAAACTCAGATCCAGTTGCCACTGGTACTACCCAAAGAGTCATTGTCCAACATACTACTTCTGACATTCCAGACACTGTTTTTCACAATCATTATTCGTTCCTACAGGAACTTTACTAGATAATTAATATTATTTTAATTTTATGGAAGCTAAAACTTGGCTTTAGAAAGTTGAGACATGTAAGAAGAACAGGAGCTAAGACTGACACAAGTCTGACAGTAAGGTCCAAAACTGGATTAGTTGCACACTGCCCAGAGAAAGAAAGGCAACTGGAGGGGTGCTGCTGCCTCTGCAGAGTATTCTCCTTTGATTACTGATAACTTCTCATGTTTCAGATACTGTTAAATGTCCATCCACTGTTCCCTTCCCGTACAATAAGATGTTATGATAAGACTACCAGAGTAAAGAGAAATGGTGACAGAAAACTAAGATGGCATTACACATGAGATTGAACATGGAGTGTGTGCTTAGAAGTCTTGTGTGTGCCTCACTCGGGTTTGATCAGAGCTACAGGAAAACATTCAGTCGTCCACAAAGGAAGAAATGTGACTCTAAGTCACTGCATCAGGGGCAAAAGTTAGGCTGTAGTTGAGCAGAAGTATGATGCTCTTTATAGGGACCCGTGAATATACATCCTCATGATTCCTAGATAAAGGACACATTGTGAATTAGGACTGGGGTCAGCCTCAGAATGCACCATGTTTCATTGGTCTCATATTACTCTAGTGCCAGCACAATTTAATGAAAGCAGTTTGGACAAAAGTGTTGTTCTCTAGTTTAATTGGATAGATTTTTCTGGGATTTATGTTGACAATGTCCAATAGAAATGTAATGTACTCAAACATTTTCCTGTAGTCATTCTTGAAAGGAAAAAGAAGGCAAAAGCAAAATTGACCCTAATGATATATATTGTTTAGCCCAATATATCTACATTACCATCATTTCAGTATGTGGCACTAGCCCCATTTCAAGTATTTAATGTCCATAAGAATTGGACAGCAGAAATCTAGATGAATACATTGATTGCATTGGTATTTGCCAATGTATTTTTCTCAATAGCTCATGAGATTATAATTATGCCCGATGAAACACACCTGCATTATTGGTGACAAATTAAGTGCAGAGAATATCTGTGACAACCAACCAGTCTGGGAGTGGAACTACTTTATATAGTCAATATAATGAATTGAAAATCATTTTGATGCCTGTGGATGAACTTACACAGTATCTAACTAAACATTAAAAAACAAAAATCTCAAGACATAATATGGAAGACTTTCTAGCACAGTTCAAACTCCAGAGTCAATGTTAATCTAAGATTGAAAGCACACCCACATGAGCTCTCTCTCACACACACTGTGGTTCCTCAGATGTCCCAGTCACCAAAAAGAAAATCTGAAGTTCTTTCAAATCATTAGCAAGTTTAAGCATATTACTCCTTTGTGTATCCTTTTAAAATGTCATAAATTGGATTACTATGTTGATCGTTAGCAATAAAATAGCTACAATATATTAAGATGACAGTTTTAGTTTCAAAATAACTTATCTATAACCCAGTCTAAAATAGATAGCAAATCCAGTTATCTGATTAAAATTACATGCTGTATCTTTATAGTAAAGCCACATAATTTAAGAAATGTAATGAAATGTAGCTATTTAAAAGAATTAGCATAGCTGGTCAGTGGTGGTCCACACCTTTAATCTCAGCACAGGATGCAGAAGCAGGCAGATCTCTGTGAGTTCCAGTCCGGGCTGGTCTACAAAACAAAATATTAATATTAATAATAAATAAAAGAATAAGCTTTGTATATACTAACATGAAAAACTATCACACTATATCATATTTTAAAAATAAAGTTGCACATATAAATACACATATATCCATGAAAGAGGTATTGTAAAAGAGCCCATGAATTTAATAAAGAGTAACAGTAGTATATTGAATGGTTAGGAGGGAGAGAAGGAAAGGGAGAAATTATGTGATTATATTATAAATCTCAAAAATAAAAGAAATAATAGAATATATATATATAAACAAAGCTGAGAATTTTGATGACTGTTAGTGCACTAAGGAGAAGAAGAAATTAAAAATAAAGACAACAACAAATTAAAGTTGCAATTCATGTAGATAAACTGAATTTATACTGGAAAAGCAATTGGAGAAATGAAGGAAAGGGAACTGAGATTATTATTCATTTGCAATTAATTTGAAACAAGTGTTACAAATATAGATGGAAATAGCAGAGTTTCATGTAACCAATAAGTAAGTTTTTGATTCATATTCACACACACAAAGTATTGAATAACACGTTTTCAAACTCAAAAGGACACACCCTATTTCACATGAAAGGAAGTTTCGATATTGATGATGACACCTTCACTGCCACAGAAGCTCTAAGGCACAGATTTGGCCTAAAGATTGCTTCCTGAAGTTGTCTTATGAGTCATTCAATTCCATAATGTTCCCAGCTACCGAGTTCATGGTTGAGGGGGAAAAAAAGCAGAGAGTTTGTTTTGCAAACATATTTGTGTGTCCACATGAGCATGAACTGATAAATATTCATTCACTGATCAAGATTCATGGGGCCAAGTTCAATATAGGTTAATATAATTTTATTCGGCGAGAAGTCACTTACACAAGAAGCAGATGACTGCTGCCAGGGATCCACTTAGACTGCTCCCCAGACCATTCCCCAGACCTAGTCCACACCTGTGACCACGACAATTTGGGCATGGTCAGCGCTACAGGTGTGTGTGTGGGGGGATATGTCACTACAATTCCCCTTTTAGTCTAGAAAAAAGAATTTAGGCTTAATACAAAACTATATACAAAGATAGCAAATATCAAGTGTGCTCTAGGAGAAGGAAATGTAAGAACATACATAACTAAGACCTATTGCCAGTGAGGTAACAAGAGCAAATGGCAAGAACTACAGATGAAGGTAGGATAACTGACATGGAGAAGGGGGAGGAGGGCTGTGTGATAAGAGTGAATGTATACAAACAAGAGACTGTCAAAAATTAAAAAACCAAATTAGAAACAGACCAGGAAGAAAACAGTTTATCCAAATTCCACATCCCTAAGGTAAAGTTATATTTTAATGTTATTTCCTTCCCATAATATTAGTGTAACCATTTCAATGTTGTAACTTGGGTAGATGTTATACATATAATTTTCATAACATCATCAGGTTCTGAGGATTTTCTAAAGCTAGTATTCTACAAAAAGAAATCCATCTTTACTTAGAACAAAAAAGAAAGAGAAAAAAGAAAAAAGGATAGCCGAACTTCTCCTTTCAAGTGAGGATGGGGTTTGTTCTCTCACCAGAAACAGCTAGGACACCAGGGAAAAACAACACAGAACAAAAGGTTTCAAACACCAGAGATTGGACAGCACACACAGTAGCCCTCCCTAAGAGTATGGAAAGGAATGAGGCTGGTCTGCAGTTGCCCTAACAGACACTCCCGGGACAACTTCCTGGCCAAAGTCCAGAGAAAGTAAACAAAGCCCTTGATTATTCCAGAATTAAGACAGTTTGGAGCTACAAAGACAAGGCAGTTAGAATTCACAGCATGGTCACCAGGGAGCAGAGAACTGCCCAGAGAGGGACGGACAGAAACCTACATGAGATTCCCTTGAACTCCTTGACTGATAGTGCATATATAACCAGCCAGAGTGGGTAGATCTCCTTAAATACAGAGTACATGGCCACAGGGCAGAATTGGAGCAACACTCCCAAGCTGAAGACTTAACATATAGCCTTAAAATGACCACTTTTTCCAACCAGGACAACTGCATTCCAGACTCTAAGAAATGTTAAAACAATTAAAATATAAAATGTTTAAAAAAGAAAAAAAGAAGAAGTTAGGAATCAACACTATAAAAATTCACATTACTTGGCATCCAATAAAAATTGTACAGGCAAGCCAGGCATGGTGTTACACGACTTGAACCCCCATACTTGAAAAGCAGAGGCAGATGGGTATCTCTGAGTTCCTCAGCCTAATCTACAAAGTGAGTACTAAGACAGGCAGAGCTATGTAGAGAGACCATGTATCAAACAAACAAAACAACAAAAATGTATAGGCATGCAAAGAAACAGGAAAATATAAATATCCTAAAGGAAAAGCAGTCAACCTAAACATTTCAAAATGTCACAAATAAGAAAATTACTAGACAATGGCGTTTAAAGCAGCTATTTTAGATATCATGTTCAAAGAGGTAAGGGGTATAGGGGAGAAATGAGAGGGGAGAAAAGATAAGTCTAATTTCCAGATGTGAAGAAGGCTGTGTCCAAAATGGAAACAGCAGTGGGTGAGGTTAACAACAGCAAAGCGCTAACAAAGAAAATAGAAGCGAATCTGAAGACACCACAACACAAAATGAAACACAGGGAATAAAGGCCAAGAAGGAGAACAGAGCTGTCAAGCTAATGACAGTGTTAGTCAGTTTCTGAGTCAGGCATGGTGGTGCACACCTTTAATCCTCAGGAGTCAGTCTCTCTTTCTACTGTCCCAAGAGTCAAAAACAGGCCACTGTTAGGCTTCCTGAGGAGCCGCTTAACCTCCTGAGCCATCTCACCAACCCATAAATATAGACTAAAAACACAATAAAATAAAATGACACAGACATACAAAATAAAAGTGATTAGTGATTGCCTAAAATATCTATGTAGTGTATGAGAAAATCCCTCTACAAATAAAGATATCAAGTACAAAATCTGACTGGTTTAGGCTGGTGTTCCCTTCCTTAGCACTGATTGTGTCTTCTATCAAAGCCATGCACTGGGAGGAGGAAGATGACTTCTCCCTGAGACATGGAGGACCATTCTTCAGTCAAAATAATGCAGTTGAGAGACTAGCTGGGCTTTGCCTGTGCCACAACCTCTCCAGTGTATACAGACTCGTCAGTTTCTGATTTTAAGAATGGAAGTCATACAAAATATATTCTCCAACTACAGTGGAAATTAGTTAGAAATCTGTGAAAAACATAATTGGGAACTCCGAGTCTATGAAAACTGAACAAATACATACAAGCAAACTTCTAAAGGAAGACGATATAAAAGGTATTTAAGATTGCATGAAAATGGGACATGTCCTTTTTTTTCCTTTCCTCCCCCCCAAGACAGAGTTTCTCTGTGAAGCCCTGGCTGTCCTGGAACACATTTGGTAGACCAGACTAGCCTTGGGCTCAGAGATTTGCCTGAGTCTGCCTCCCAAGTACTGAGATTAAAGGTATGTGGCCTCCAAGCCTGATGAATAATGTCCTTTCAAATGTTTGGGATGCAGCCATGGCAGTGCTTAGAGAATAATTTATAGCTTTAAACACTCAGAAAAGATAAATACCAAATATATTTATCTCTATACCTTAAGAAACTTTTTTTAATGACAAATTACACATAAAGCAAGGAGAATAAATATTAAAGAGCAATGAAGAAATCATTGAAATGCAACACAAGTGACCATTAAGAAAAAAAAACAAAATTAATTTGGGTTCATTGAGAAGATAAACTGTTAGACAGACTGTCTGGGGCTTAGGAGTAGGGAGACACACATCATTAAGATCAGCAGATGCTAGTGATAGAGGATAATATGCAGTCAGATGAACACTTTGCCCAGGCACCTCCTTCAATCTATAGCTTATAAGTGCAGTGGATGGAGTCAGATCATTAAGCCTTATGCTCATTCTCTATTATCAATACAGACATAGGTAAATCAGAGATATATGCCTGTCTTTAAGCTTTAAGTATTTTGCACCAAAAATTTAAATGCTACAACTTTAAATTTTTAATTTCAGGTACACATCAATGTTTAAAGAAACTGTAAAAGATGACATGAAGAAATTCAAAACTGCAATGAAAACTATGGGGCCTGCAAAAGTTGACGTACCTTCTCCAAAGGATTTTCTAAAGAAACATTCAAAGGAAAAATCGCTACCTCCTAGTAGGTTTAATGGCTTACTGTTTTAAATATCAGAGTTGTTGGTAGGTAATTTAGGTACCCCATTATTTTGTCATCAAAAAATATTAAATATATGTAGGCAATAGCAACTTAACCTCATAGTGAATGGGGCTTGGGTGACTAGGAGAAAGTACAAGCAGGAATAGAAAGAGAGTGGAGGGTGGTAATTTGGCTCCATACACTCTTGGTGGGACAAGCATCTTGAGCTTCTCCAAAGAGCCTTCACTCCCAATACCATGTGCTTCAGCATCTTGTCCCCTGGCTTTTATCTTTAGTTCTAAGCATTTATAAGATGGGTTGGCATCCCAGGTACAGTGTGTGATTGATGGGCAAGGTTGCCCCTCATCTTGACTCCAGCCTTTTTTCCTAAGAGATGAAAATTACAATAATTATAACCAGTCATTGAACCAATATCTAATTAAATTAGGGGCCACTTTAATGACTTCCTTTTATCAAAATTACCTTAAAGACCTTAATCCCAAATAGCATTCCCATTCTAAGGTACTGGATCTATAGATTCAATATATGAATTCTGGAAAGATATGTCAGCCCCCAAAAGAGATTAATCCAACCCTTTAACAGTAACTATGTTTTCCCCCTGGAAATAGAAGTAATTTAATCTCACTTGAAACAGGACACAAGGCCTTAATAGGCTCCCAGACATTAGCACAACTGACCCCATGATGGAAATACCATTCAGGCTGTAAAACTCAGCATGTAGACAGCACGAACTGCCAAAACTAAAACAAAGGCCTAATCCATCAAAGTCCATAGTTTGGGGAAAATCTCTGACTGTACTAATCCTGAGTTTTGTGCTTTAACAGCTCACCCCAAGAGAGGCTCAGCACTACACTAAGGTCCCAAACACCCAGTGTGGTCACTGGTTGACTAATAAAAACTTTCTATTGGCTTAAGCCATGCCTGAGCAGTCTTCTCTGGTGAATGCCCTACAGTATCACTAAGAAAACAAAGTCAGCTAATACACAAGTTCTTAGAAGCAAAGTTTAATTATTTGACATTTTAGACTAGATAAGCCATGTTTCTGTAACTATATCAAAATGGCTGGTTGAAATTGTCAAACTGAAAAGACTGTGTTAAACAAAATAGTTCCATCTGCTATTATGAAGACTATGTAGAAGCTAAGTCTGAGGGTTGGTCCTTTAGAATGGTTAGACACACCAGGAAGAAAGGAGTAGGGAGTCTTGAGCATAGTGGTAACTTGTTAAGCTGTGTGTTAAAAACACAGCAATTACTCATTGTAATAGTTTTTGTGAAAATATCCACAGATCACTGGGCTTCCAACACAAGGTTTTTATTAATTTATTCAATTGTTTTGTTAAAGTTTTTTCTTAAAAAAACTTAATTATGGATAACACTAATAACATGCTAAAATATGTTTTTATCTAAACTCATTTTAATGGGAAAAGTGAATATGTGTTGTTGTAGTCTTTATAATATCTATTAGAAATGTAGTGATCCATCATTATTACCTCCTTCCTCTTTTATACTGTTTTTTTAACATCAAATTGGTCACATTGCACTTAATTTTATATTTTGATTATTTACAATTGAGGTATGATTGACAAATGAAAGGTAATACATATCTGATATACACAAACAAGTAAATTTGTGAGTACATAAAGTTTTTTATCTTAAGCATTTGTATATAACATTAATGAAACTTCAATACCATTTGTAAATATCTGGATGTCTTAAATATTGTTGAGTAACAATGTTTATTTTCAAACATTAACGATGAAATGTTATGTTTAACAGAAAAAAAGTTTAATAGGTACATTCCCAAGAAGCCTGCAGTGCCCTTGAGGACTGATCATCCGGTCATGGGAATACAGAGTGGAAAAAACTTCATAAACACAAATGCAGCTGACGTTATAATGGGCGTGGCCAAAAAGCCCAAGCCAATTTACGTTGACAAAAGAACTGGAGACAAGCATGATCTTGAAACTTCAGGACTACTCCCCAAGTACATCAATAAAAAGGTAGTCCTTGATTTGTCAGTGAGAGATCTGAGACCCCCCAAGTCCTACAGGGGGCTCCTAACCATCTCTGTGAGATAGCTACACAGTGCACTCCCTGAACAGACCTGGAAATCTGCCCAGTGCCATGGCTGTGCGGTCTGTGCAAGGTTCATATCTAAAGCATGAATGCTGTCCTCCTCAATTTTAGTTATTAATGTACTAAATAACTACAGCAGACATTCCCTAAAAAGCATTAGTTATCAGTGAGGTAAAAATGTCGCTAAAGGCAGTCACCACTGTGAATCTGGAGGAACCCATTTTTCAGGAGGTCTTGAGGTGTGCTCATTCAAGTGCTTCAGGTTGGGAAAAGAACAAGAGAACCTGAACAGATGTGGCCTCAAAACCACCCATCCCCTCAATCTCTCCAAAATAAGCCACATTACAATTTTAGTGTAAATGTCTCGATTTGATTCAAGTTTGGTTAAAGATTAAAAGCTCTGTAAAGTGATGAATTACTTGGGTCATTGATTTCTATCTGAAAAGGTATTCATCAGGAAGGGATATGATTTTATTTGCCAAATGTTATGTAAACTGAAGTTTAATTGTTTAAAGGGGGTTTTAAACCAAAAAAAGCTTACAAGGGAAAATATACAAATCCTACCCTCTTTTATATATTTTTATAGAGCATGAAAGTGTTTGTGTGTGAACACATACTAATAGGCTGTAAATCCTAAATATTAGTAACAAATAATAGTAAGTAATAGCCAGAAACAGAGGAAGGGTAGAAGGGAGAAAGGGAGGGAGAGAGGGAGGGAGGGAGGGAGGGAAAATGAGTTCCAGGAATGGAGGGAGAGAGGAAAAAGGAAAGAGGGAGAGAAGAGGAAAAAAGAGGAGAGGGGAGAGGAGGGGAGGGGAATGTGAAAAATAAGTCCAAGTAGTCTAGTGATCTGAGTGCAGAAAATGAAACATCTGCCAGGCTGCTTTCAGAGCACAGTGCCCACTCTCTGGGAAACGTCTCTCATCCATCAGGGTAGGAATACCTCTGGAAGACTTCTGCTGTTTTTTGAGCATCGACCACAGGCTGAGAACTTTCAGGCTTCTCAGGATGCTTCATCCTCTTGTGACACCTCTAAGGTGCTCATGGTTCTTGTCACATCATTGAGAAAAGAGGACTTCTGACTCCTTTAAGCTACTTCTAACCCATTATTGACATGTTGTTGCATAAACTCCTTCTCCTTTGGTGGTTATAACAGAAACTGCTACACTCGCTGCCTCCTCTCTAGCTCTCTCTGTGTATGACGCCCACATCAATAAATTTTCCTTTGGAACAGAAGAAAGTTGAAGTAGCCATCACAGAAACATAAAGATACCAGATCAATGTACTACCTGTGTGTTTATCAAGCCATAAAAGCAGCACACTCTTGTTTTCTTGGTGTTGCTCTTCACGGGCTGATTCGACACTATCCAGAGTTGTCTATTTTTTAAAAAGTTTATGACTGGTAAATGAAATGGACAGCATCTCAGCTTGGTTTCTATTGCTGTGATAAACATCATGACCAAAACCAACCTAGGGAGGATAGGGTCGTTTAATCTTACAGTTTATGGTCCATCGTGAAGAGAAGTCAGAGCAGTAACTCAAGGCAAGGACCTGGAGGTAGGAGCTGATGCAGAGGCCTTGGAAGGGATGCTGCTCACTGGCTGGCTTCCCAAGGTTTGCTCAGCTTGCTTTCATTCCCAGGGGTGGCACCACCCACAGTGGTCCCTCCATATCAACCATCAATCAGGAAAATACCCCCACAGACTTGTCTAGGAGACAATTTGATGGAGGCTCAAATTTTCTCAATTGAAGTTCTGTCCTCCCAGATGACCCTAGCTTGTGTCAAGTTCACACAAAACTAACACCAGATGGTAAAGAGAATATGATTTGGGGGGAGGGAGGAGTAAACTCCTTTTTTTCTTCCTTCCTTTCTTCCTTCTTTCCTTCTTTCCTTCCTTTTGTCCTTCCTTCCTTCCTTCCTGTTTTGGGAGGCGTTTGTTTGTTCTAAATGAAGTATATGTTGTTTGTGCCTTGAGACTGGACACAGATGAGAAAATGAACGAGGTATGTAGCAATAAAAGTGAGCTGTCATCTCCCATTCCAATTTGTTACTTGCTGACTTTTGGATCCAATGGACAAGCCACAGGATTGACCATAGGGGTAGAGTGAGCATTAAATGATATTAAATATACTAAGCATCTGATGATGTCTGGCACCTAATAAAAGGACCAAAGAGAACAGGCATTATAATAGAACAATTAGTGACAAGATTCATCATCCTCCAGTCATTTAGCTTGTAGGAACACAAGATCACTGAAGCTTTTGCTCATTTGCCAGATGTTTTTTCTAAAATGTATAATACCTGTCCCTTTCCTGAACATTATATGTCAAACATAATCTAACCTTTTAAAAAGTATTTTTATTATGAGGCAGGATGGTATGCATGTGCCACAACTCGCTTGAGGAAGTCACAGGAGGACTTTGTGCAAATGATTGTAAACAGTTTCCATGACTACCAGACTCCTCACTGCTAGTGCCTCAGAGATACCTCCTCTGGCTTCTTTATCTTGAAATGCTTCTGTTAGCCCTTATTTACTCCAGAGCATGTACACATGTCATTTTATATGTTCCCCCTCAGTATTATAGAGGATTGGTTTCAGAACCCTTGTGGGTACCAAAATCCACAAATGCTCAGAGTGCCTTAGCAGATGTGTATAACATACATAACCTGTTATGGGCTTTATTTAACTCTAGTTTTCTTAACATAACTAATTAGGGCAAATACTGTATACGTCATTGCTATACTATGCTGTCTAGGAAAAAATAGCAAGGAAAAATCTGTACATATTCATTACAGATGTGGTTTAATTATTTTAGTTATTTATGTCTATATATATGAATATTTTGCCTGCATGTATCTCTGTGCACCATGTGTGTACCTGCTGGACATGGAGGTCAGAAGAGGTTATTGGATCCCCTGAAACTGGAGTTAGGGATAGTTGTAAGTTCTAATGTGAGTGATGGAAACAGAACTCAGGTCCGCTGTAAGTGCAGCGAGTACGCTAAACTACTGAGCCATCTCTCCATCCCTAGATACAGGTTTTTAACGTTTGCCTCTTTGGGGGTTGATTGAACACATCTCTCTACATAAGAATAAGAATTCAATGAGGAAATAAACCTTACTTTCCTATTCACTATTATTCTCAGCACTCAAAAAAATTCTCAAATACTATTTTGAAAACTGAACACACAGACATTGTGTTTCTCTGGATAGTGACAATGAAGTCACCAGTTTGAAAGGACCACAGTTGATGGCCTTTCAAACCACCAGTCCCTGTAAGCAGCTCAAGAGCCTGAAAATGTAGCTTGCCTTTCCAAAGCAACCTTAGGGGTCTGAGCCAAGCTTCCCTTAAAGTTGCCATGCCTGGTACCATTAAGGGTTTGTTTTTTATGGTTTATAAAGGTTTGTCTTCTTTCATTTAACCAGATTACACACACACACACACACACACACACACACACAGAGAGAGAGAGAGAGAGAGAGAGAGAGAGAGAGAGAGAGAGAGACCGAGAGAGAGAGAGACCTTTGAGATATTCAAGATATTTCAAGTAAAAGCCAAATTACATAAACTATGGGAAAGTAAAACTTTTTTTAAAGCTCATTTTATTTTTTTTAACTCTATATGCATGTGTGTCCTTGTATATGTGAATGCAGGTACCTACAAGAAGGGGACTCCAGAGCCCCTGGGGCTGGAGAGAATAGTGGTTCTGTTCCACCTGAAAAGTACTGGGAACTGAACTCGGGTCCTCAAAGGCAGAAACTGCTCCTAACCACTGAGCCTTCTCCCAATCCCCAGAAAAGCCAACTTCTGAAAGTAAATTTTCTGTGTGTGGTGATGTTAATTTCAGCACTCAGGAATCTGAGGCGGGTGGATCTCTATAAAGTGGAGGCTGGTCTGGTCTACACAGAGAGTCCAAGGCCAGTCTGGGCTACTCTGTCTAAAAAAATAGGCAAGTGGTTCTCAACCTTCCCTAATGCTGTGACCTTTTAGTACAGTTTCTCATGTTGTGGTGATCCCCAACATAAAATTATTTTTGTTGCTACTTCATAACTGTAATTTTATTACTATTATGAATCATGGTGCAAATATCTGTATTGCCTGAGTGTCTTAGACCACCCCTGTGAAAAGGTCATTCAGCCAGAGGGGTTGCAACCCATAGGTTGAGAACCCATGGGTCTGGAGGTTAAGACACTGGTGATACCCAGAAGAGAAAGAACAAATTACTACAAGATCTCTCTTCTTTTAGTGCATGTGTGTGCGTGTGCGTGCGTGCGTGCGTGCGGTGTGTGTGTGTGTGTGTGTGTGTGTGTGTGTGAACACATGTACGTATGTACAGGTATATGAAAGTCAGAGCACAACCTGTAGGAATCACTTCTCTGCCTCCACCATATGGGTCCAGGGGATTGAATTCAGATCGTCAGACTTGGTGGCAAGCTCCTTTACACCTTTACCCTCTGAGCCAACTTTCCGGTCCAGCATCTCTTTTTAGGTGACTAGGATAAACTAGCTCTCACTTGCAGACAGAGGGCAGGGGAGAGAGTAGGTGGAGGAATGGGGGCATTTTGTCAATCTGCAGAGTTTTTGTTTCTTGGGTCTGCTTTCCTTCAATTACTTAAGACAATAAAGTCGCCTGCTCTCTAGTCCTTCGATGCTATGCTCACACACTGAAGACTGCACGCAGGATGCTGATTCGTTATTTTGTTTGTTTTTCTGAAAAATCCTTGCAGGATTATGGTATCACCCCTGAATACATCTGTAAGCGAAATGAGGATGTGAAGAAAGCCCAAGAGGAGTATGACAACTACATTCAGGAGAATCTTAAGAAAGCAGCTATGAAGAGACTCTCTGACGAAGAACGGGAGGCCGTTCTGCAGGTGAGTCCTCTGGGACACGCTGCCCTCTGACTCTCTAGGCCCGATCAGCTCCCACTGAAGCTGGGCTTTGACAGCAGTCAACAATGTCCCCTGGGTCCTAGCAAAAGTTCACAGAGTAATGCTTACTGTTTGGAAAGAGAGAGAAAAAAAAACCACTATAATTCTGAGATTCATAAAATATTTTATTTCTAATTTGGTGAGTATAGGTCATAAGGAAACCTCTTTCTCCTACAACAAACTGGTATTTAACAAGTGAGAAAATAGTTACCTTCACTCAGTAAATTTATTGTTTAAAGTACTCATAAATGAGGTATTTTTCACTAGATGGAGCTCTAGAATAATTGAAGCTGTCCCCAATCTACATTTTTTTTCTTTCCAATGATTCAACTTTTCAAATTATTAAATAAATGGGTTTGGGTTCTACATATGTTTCTTCTATTTTGGGTAAAAGGGCCATAGACATATTTCCATTGTAGTTTAATGGAAGAGGACTCTGAAGTGTGAGACATCAAGAGTGAGCAGGGCATGTCAGTGCCATTTGCATAGAGCATTTGTCACACACCCAGTGTACTCTTCTGCCATCATGCTATCCCTTAAAGAAGTAAAATTATGATTCTCTGAAACATTTATCTGAAAGCTTTCTACCAGGCGATATGGACAATATCCAGTGACCCCATAACACAAGAAGAGATGCTTCAGTAGTAAAGAGTTTGTCTGACAAATGTGGGAACATAAAAAGTAGAGTGCGATAGTGCGTGTTTGTAATCCCGGGGCCCCTATGCCAACATGGAAGGCATTGATTGATAGAAGACTGATAGCAAAGAAGCTCGTGGGCCAGTAAGCCTGGTCTCAAACAAGGTAGAAGCCAAGGACCAACACCTGAGGTTGTCCTCTGATGTCCATACAGACATTATAGCACATACATGCCCATACTTATGTACACAATGCACACACATGCACACACACACACACACACACACACACACACGCACACACACACACACACACCACCATAAAAAATAACTCTCTTTTATTAATTTCTTTTTGAAAATGTTATATGCCATTACAGTCTTAACATTTAATTGATGGCATCATAATCCCCAATTTAAAAAGTTATTAAATATCCATTTTGTACACAGTATTAGCCTGAGACATGAAGATACCACAAAAGGTGTAAGATAACAATTTTGCTGTACAGATTGCTGTAATTTGATGGATAAGACATGATCTGTATAATGTGTAACATGAAAAATAAAAGACCCAGAAACTGATATTGGGGTACAAGCTTCAAGCTGAATATCAGAGAATTTGTGGATCGAGTGTCCCAAGGTAGTAATTAGCACCAAAATACAAAGATCTTAAATGGAGCCCCACAGTACGGACAGAGAAGCACCCCAACACTAGGGATTAAAGGGCAGGGGCTTCTCTGTTGAGGAGGTACCATGATGGAACACTGAAAGGGGAGGGGCAAGGCAGGCAGCAATTACAGGTCATTTAGGGAAGGGAAGGGAAGGGAAGGCTCTTAGCCCTATATTTTTCCATTATTACTTTGCTTCAGGAAGCATGTGCCTCTGTGAAAGCCAGGTCATTACACCTGCATGATGCTGGAGAATGGGAACAGGAAGGACTTCGTTGGAGAGTGCCAAGATGCTCTCCCCCTGTGCCTCTTTGCTGTAGTGGAGAAGTGCTTAGACTTCCTCTTCTGGTCACCCCAGAACCTCTCTTGGATGCATCAATGGCAAAATAGTGGCTCCTTCACGGAATGCCTCACTCACTAGCCAGCGAATAGCTACCCAGTTACAATGCCGATTGCCGTCCTCCTGACAAGCCCTGGACCTTGCTTCCCACCCCATTAAAAGATGCATGGTTCTCTGGCACTGCTGTTGTACACCCTGAACTCATTCTTTGTTAAAGCAACAGTCTCATTACAGCTGGAAGGGGCCATCTGATCTAATGATTCCAAACACCTCACTTTACAAATGAGCAGAGTAAATGCAAATGTAATAAGTGGATTCATCTGTGCACCCATCCATTCCTTAATTTGTGGACATCTATATGTTTGTGGGCAAGAGCATAACACACAAAACCAGCACCAGCACCGTCTTTACTCTAGCGAACTTGAACTCTAACTGTACTTGCCTTTGGCCACATACTATCAAATCCATGAGTCAGGACTGAAGTCACATCTAACAAACCTCAGGCTGGTGTCTTCCCCACCACAGACAGGATGGGTGAAAGGGGAAGCTGTATGAGCCTGGGCTCCAGTGGGGAAATGGAAGGCAGACTCAGCTTGGGTTGTGAAGGGAGTTTTGGAAGGAAGTTTAGACAGAAGCAAAGTGCAGTGAAAGGAACCAGCAAGGCCGGGAGGCTTCCACGGCTAGGGACAGAGAAGTCCTGCACCGTCTATAGGCATGAAGGACTGTGAAGGATGGGGGAAAGGGACTGTCAGTGTTCTCAGGATTTAATGAGCTGGAGAGAACTCACAGCACAGATAATCACAGCCTTTGTGTCCACAAGAGCAGGAGACAAGGGGATAGAGGCCCAACCTGTCCTCCCTCCCACCAAAACTCCTTTAAACTCGGAGAACAGAAGGACAAAAAGCAGGAGACCCCACAGGATCAGCTGAGCCCTAGCTGTGTCACAAGGCAGGGCAGGAAGGTGGACCGGGCTTGGGAGCCAGTGGGCCCAGAGGCAGAAGTCAGAGACCTTTTCTTATGGATCATGGTTTGCTCTTTGAATTTTTACCTCATGAGTAATTTATTTCAGTACAAAAACAGAGGAAAATAAAAATGAAAAAAGGGAGAAATTCCTATTGCTACAATGCATAAAAGACTATTCTATAAGGTAAACAAAATTAAAGGTTCAAAAACAGCAAAGAGGCTACATCTACATGATACAAAATTATGTTGCGTTTCCATCCCTAGCTGTTGACTTTGATCCAAACACTGGTACATTCTAGAGGCTAAAAAGCAAACTATCCTTCAGAAAGAAAGCCACGGGGGGGGGGGGAAATGTGCTTCTGGGACTGCAAGTAATACGAAGATATTCCCCAACTCACTTGAAAACCCTTTGATGTGTGAAAGTGTATAAATGTATACATTCCCCCTCTGTGGTAGGCACCCCTGCGATGCACTGTAGAAACATGTTCAGGTTTCATAATGAAGGACTAGGGGGAAGCAGAGTCCCTCTGTGAACTTCTCTTCAGGAAACATGTCATGTGCTATTAAAAGTTGCACTGACCTGTCTCCCCCTTGAGAGAGTTAAAACCTCAATAACTGTGGCTTCTACCTTTCACCATCCCAGATCTTTGGTTTAACCCGACTCAACAAGGGCCCAAATCACCTGCCCTATTTCTCCGACCAATGTGCCTTATGTAGTGCATCCTATCTTTTCATTACTTTACCTGAATACAGAAGCAAATCACAGAAACTCCATGTCCCCCCCCAAAGGTTTCTATTCACTTTGATGTCCTTGCTGTATAAGACACTTCTAACCCTCTTTTTTCCACTTGTTTTGCTTAGTGTGAACTACTTACACAAATTAGTGGGTACCATTGTGACATTTTCCATGCATGCACTTAATGTGCATCACCCCTTCATTGCCTTCTCATGTCTCCTCCCCATCCAACTGATCTCTTGTCCTTTCTACTTCCTTACCTTTTTGTTACTGTGGCAGTTTGAATGTAATTGGTCCACTTAAAGGGAGGTGTGGCCTTGTTGAAGTAGGTGTAGTCTTATTGGAGGAAGTGTGTCTCTGTGGGGGCAAGTGTCGAGGTCTCCTATGCTCATGATACCACCCAGTGTCTCAGTCTATTTCCTGTAACAGCTCCTTCTCAGGTACCATGTTTGCCTACACACCACCATGCTCTCTGCCACAATGATAATGGACTAACTAAACCTCTGAAACTATAAGCCATCATCCCAATTAAATGTTTTCCTTTACAAGAGTTGCCCTGGTCACGGTGTCTCTTCACAGCAATAGGCACTCAAAGGCAGTTACCAATTTTTAAAGCTAGCATGCATATTGATGGGATCCAGTATGTATTTCATACACATGTAGCTTTATACCCTGTTCTAGTTTGTTCCCCTCTCCTGTTGGCCTCTCCTATATTCCCTGACCCACTCTGGCCCGCCCCTTTCTTCTTTCTTTTCATGTCACATGATTCCATTATCCTCTCTTTCTACTGCCTTGCTTAATATCTCCTCCCCCTCAAGACTTCTCTCTGATTGTATGACTTACACACACACAGACACACACACACACATGCTAGTACACATACATGTATAGTTATGCATGCATAAACATGCACACATGTGTTATAATTTTATGTCTATGTTCTCTGTATTAGGGAAATATGTAATATTTGCCTTATTTCCCTTAAAGTAGTTAGTTTTTAGTGTTATCCATCCCTGAAAATGTCATGATTTTGTTTCTCTGAGGCTGAATATACATGTTGTGCACCTTTACCCATTTTCCTTATCCACTGGTCTGTTGAAGGACATCTGGCTTGTTCCCTTTCTTGATATTGTGCATACTGCTCAAATAAACGTGGAAATGCAGGGATCTCTGTAGTGTGTTGGCTATGAGCCACTCTGGTACCTAGCCAGGAGTGGTGTAGCTGGGTCATGTGCTGTTTCTATTTTTAGAGAAACTCCTATAGCATCTCTGTAGTGGCTGCACCTAGTCCTACAGGTACAGTAGTGTAGTGTAGTGCCTAGTCCTACAGCAGTTTGTAAGGCTCCCCACATCCTCACCAGTATTTGTTGTTGCTTATATCTTTGATGGCAACCATTCCAACAGGGGTGATATGGGATCCCAAAGAGGTTTTAAGTTTAATTTCCTTGATGGCTAAGGATATTGAAAATTTTTCAAATATCTATTGGCCAGCTTTTGTATTTTCTCTTTTGAGAACTATTTGTTCAATTTCTTAGCCAATGTGCTGGTTGATTTGTGGTTGTTTTTGTTCCCATTCTGAAGACAGTCTCTTCACCCTTTGTCATGAAGAAGCTTTTTATAAATATTAATTTTATCTTATATGTATGAGTATTTGTCCATGTGTATATGTGTGCACCTCATACATGTCTGATGCCCACTGCAGACAGAGTGTTGGATCCCTTGCAACTGGAGTTAGATAGTTATGAGATGCCATGTGGGAGCTGATAATCAAACTGTGGACTTGTAGAAGAACAACAATGCTCTTAAACCCTGAGTCTTCTCTCCAGACCCTGAAGAAGCTTGATAATTTCATAAAATATCATTTGTCAGTTTTGAAGATCATTTATTTCCTGTGCTACTGAAATTCTTTAAAGAAAGTCCTTGCCTATGCTGATGATTTCAAACATCTCACCTGCGTTTTCTTCCAGCCATTTCAAAGCTTCCAGTCTTACATTAAGAGATCTGATCCATTTTGAATTGGCTGTAGCATGGTGTAAACAGGTTCATCTTTCTACATGTGGACATTTCATTTTCTTAGCACTATAGTTTGAAGAGACTGTCTCTTTTTCAATGTATATTTTTGACATCTTCATCAAGAATTACATGGTTATAACTCTGAGTTTGTATCCGGATCCTCTATTCTATTCCATCAGTGTGCCTATCTATTTTTGTGCCCTGTTTTTGTTACTGTGGCTCTGTAATATTATCTGAGATCAGGTATTGAGATTCCTCCAGCATCACTCTTTCTGATAAGGATGGTTTTTGCTATTTGAGGCCCTTGAAAAATAGAAAGTGATGCTGGTTCAGAGGTGGAAGCAGGCTCAGTTGAACTAGTGAACTCCCCATCCTTCCCCAGGTTTATACTGTTGCTGAGTCTATATTGAAAAACTACAGATGTTCACCAGGTCTGTCTTCCCTTTGGCAGCTTTCCTTTTAACAGAAATCTCTGCTGACCACAGGTAGCTTTTCATCCTATGGGCTGGGCAGGTCTCTCACTCTCAATACACCCTAGATTGCATCCATGAGGTGGCTAATGTTCTAGCTAAAGATGACTCTCAACTATCTACTAAATGTCTTGGGGGTGTGAGAAGCAACCACAGCACTGAGCTCTGGCCAAGCAGAAAGCTGTCTTTATACTAGCAAGAACTCTTGAGTACTGTAACCATTATGCTGGAGAGATGCAGCTGTTGGGTATATAGACTACACACGGAATGTCAGGTTTCTGGGGCTGTATGGCAGTGAAGGTCAGAAACCGTGGTCCAGAGGTTGTTCACACTAAAAGCTATCTGACTGCAGGGCTATTTTGTGTTGATGAGATATGTTCCTTGTCCCCAGGGTCAGACTGTCCTTCCCATGTGCTTCCTTGCCCAGCTTCCTGTCTCCTACAGCCTAGACTTGTCAGCATCCAGCCTGCTGCTTTCCACTTCAGCCTCCAGAGCTTTCCCACACCCTGGGGCTGTGGCAGGCCAAACTGAAGCTCCCAGGCCTATTCTCAGTACTCAAGAAAGCTTTTTTTTTTTTAAATAAGTTATAAGTTATTGCTCAAGATGCTGCTGGTTGGCTGCCCTGAGTCACCCAGAGTGACACTGTGGGATTTCTCACTGTTTCACCAATATCTGCAGCTGGAACTACAGCTTGTGAATGCTACTTTGGGTTTGTCCAGAATATGGGACTGCCTGTCTCCTGTGTGGCTTACCTTTTAAACGTGCATCTGTTCCCTCTTACCCTGCATGACCCATCTTGGCTTTCTCCTTATTCTTGTGGCAACTGTCATTTTCTCTGCTCTTTTAGATGTCCTTTAACTTGCTTTGCAAATTAAAAAATCTCTTTCTTTTTGTCTTTAAAATGGATTCTACTTTTTCCTTGTGTTTATGAGTGTACATATGTGTATGTAAGCATGTGTGTGTGCATGTGTATGCATGTGTGTTCATGCACATATATGTGTGAAGATTAGAGTTCAGTGCAGTGACTTCTTTCACTGTCTACCATGTGTTTTTAGAAAGGGTTTCTCACTGATCCTGGAGTTTACCAATTCAGCTAGGCTGGATGATCTGCAAGCTCCGGGTATTGCCTTGTTGTGTGTGTAAATAAAATGATCTGTGATCTCACAATGAATAAGAAGTGCTAGTATGTAAAACTTCACTGAATGAATTCAATTAGTAGTTTAAGACCATGTTGTCAGTGGAGCCCCCTGGTGCACTGTGAGGAGAAATGTAACCAGGCAAAGATGGAAATGGCATTTACAGCTCCTAAGAGATCCTTAATTTTGAATTTGTTGATTTTAGAACCCATAAAACATGAACTATGTTATTGAATTAGCATGTGTTCTACGTTTAATGACATTCCAACCATGTCTAGAATACATTAACAGGAAGGATAGACTCCTGACCATATGGAAGATGATTTATTCTTTATCATATATTGAAAATATATATAAAAAGTCATTGTAAAATTGATTTTTTTCCAATAACATTTTGTTAAATAAAATATGATATGCCAGTCAAACATCCAGGCTTCTGGAGTGACTTCTTTGTGGAAGAATAAGGATAAAACAGAAAACTCTGTGTGGGGAGGTGAGATTAGGGGGTGGGGAGATAGAGGATAAAGTGCTTTCCTTGTGAGCATGGGGGCCTGAGCTTGAGTTCCAAACCCACATAAGAATGCCAGGCATGGTGACATGTTCTGTGACCCAGCAATAGTAAGGAAGGAACAGGCAGATCCCGGGGACTTGCTGCCAACTAGACTAAGTCTACATGTTGAGCTCTAGGCCAATGAGAGACCCTGCCTGCAAGAGGGTACTTGGGTGGTCCTGAAGATGACACATGAGATTGTGTCTATCTTCACTGATTTGTACACACACGGCCATGTACACACAAATGTGTAAACATAAATTAGACAGAAAAAAAACTTTTCTAATATTATATGAAAATTATTTCCAAAACCAACTTTTACTTGGGACTATCAATTTTCAGCGTGTTGATCTTTACCAAAACATTTGCTATAAGCCTGGTTCCATGATCCTCATAAGTCTACATTTACATATGAGATGCTAAAAACAAGTTACAGCCACACTGACAGTGAAACAAGTAAATACTCCCAGAAGGGACAGAGCAGACAACAGAGGGCAGGGCTTGGCTTCTGTACAGTGTTTTCTGTGACTGTGGCCAAGTCCTGGACCAACATGTTACCACTTTTCAAGTTGCTTCTCAGCGGACTTTTTCACCTCCTCACTCTCTGTTACTGGTCCAGTTTCATCATCATTTCCTTTTGCAGTGTCCGTGTTATTTCAAGGTCTCTTTACCTTTTGCAGGGGCTGAAGAAGAACTGGGAAGAGGTGCACAAAGAGTTCCAGTCCCTCTCAGTCTTCATAGACTCCATACCAAAGAAGATTCGCAAGCAGAAGCTGGAAAAGGAAATGAAGCAGCTGGAACATGACATCAGTGTCATCGAGAAGCACAAGATCATCTACATTGCCAACAAGTGAGCAGATCGCTGCAGAACAGACAGAAGAAGGAGGGGAAAAGCCCACAGAGGACATAAAAATAAACCCCTGCTTTCCGAAGAGGACTAGGAAGAGAATAAAAAGGTTTTCACCAAAAATGTAGGCAATGTTGAAATAATAATTGAATTAGTCACTGTATTAGAGAAAATTTTCTCCTCTAGTGTCACAATTCTACTTATAAACAAACCATTAAAGTTTGAAACTGCATCCTTGGTCTGTAGTCTATGATGTCAGTGACACTTGTATCAGTGTGTACTTGTTTCACATAAACATTAATTTTGGACCTTGAAAGTTAAAAACATTTAGCATTTCAGGGGTTTTATTTCCCCTCCTCTTCACTGGGTGACACCAAGAACATAGTTCACAAAACCACACATGTCAATCAGAGATTGGAGCACGTGACTTCCTGCTACTCTGAAGTGTTGCCTGTATGTTACCTCCAAACTTCAGAGATTTAAAACATATAATCTCAGTAGTCCAGTGTTATTTGTAATTATATCTAACTCTAAATATTTTCAGTATCCACAACACTGTGTGAATAAAAAAGAGTTTTTAAAGGAAGAAAAATTAAAATGACAATTTGTGAAAGGCTCCAGGCCCATCTGGCAAACTCGCTTTAAGACTGAACATATAGCTCAGTAGCAGGGACCTGGAGAGGGGGTGGGGGAAGACCCATGACACAGATGATGACACAGGACAGGACAGGAGAGAGAGGTGAGGATGATTTGTGCATTCTCGGCCCACCACAAAAATGGAGGAGAAATGAATAAAATAGGACAAAATGATGCAAAAAGCCAATACCCTGATTTCAGACTGAGATGCCCTCTGCATCCCATGATTCACTACCAATACATCACTAAGCTAGGATCTGTTTTTGTTGGGGTCCAGTGTAAATACTGATTTAGTGAGTCCCAAAGTTACTTTTTGTAAGATTACACAACTTATTAAGCAACAGATTTGTGTATCTAGAGGTGTCTTCAACTTGAAATAAGAAACAAATTATACATATCTAAGAAATTACTTTTTTCATGAAATTTACTTACTATTTATTTGGTTTTTTCTCAAGGCAGGGTTTCTCTGTATAGCCCTGGCTGTTCTGGGACTTGCTCTGTAGATTAGGGTGGCCTTGAACCCAGAAATCTAACTGCCTCTGCCTTCCTATGAAATTTTAAATTAGGAAAACTTGGCTAGGCATCAGTACTGCAAACTATCAGAGCAATACAGTTTATGCTATTTACACTGTTTTTTACCTATGAATAACACAGGAAAAACATAACAGTCCTTATGAAATATTTTACATGCCCAGAATTGGAGAAGTTCATTACAAATCTAGTATACTTAGAGAAGAATGTTTGCATGACACTATTTTTTTAATTCACCTTAATATTTGTTTATGAACTTCTTAACTCCTTGATTAACCAAGAGTAAATGTAAATTAAAGGGCAGTGCATGACATATACAAAAGGTGTTACTTGGTAAATTCCCACTGTCCAGCTAAGAGCTATAACGCTGAACCCCAGAGGAACTAAATAACCATAATAGAAACCTAGTCCTAATCCCACAGTTCTGCTATGCTGAAAACAGGTCAATAGGAACCTTTTACACACATTCAGAACCTCAGACTTACAGAGTGGGCAGGTTCTGCCTTGTTCAGAGACCAAAAGACCACAAACTAGCCAGGTTATAAATGCTGAGTACTGTTCCAACCTACACTGTCTAAGTCACCAATTACAGAGTGCTGTAACAAGCCAACCATAATCAAATAAAGATAAGCTTCTCATTTACCTCACTATGCATGTGAATGGGGGGGTGGGTGGGAAGTACTTAGTTTTTGTCTGGTGGCCTCCTGTGACCACCAACCTTCTCAGCCAGGGTTAAGACTAAGATGTTTGGGTCAATATTTTGTAAATGAATTACTTACCATGCAGATTCATTTTCAAAAACTTCAAAATCAGTAGCAATATAAAAAAAAAGTCTGATGATGTCAGCCTTAGAAATGTTCTATCTACTCTGGAGTTATGTGTGGAAGTTAATCTTAAATGATAGTCGTGATTGAGACAGTCTTAAATGTTGAAAAAGATTTAAAAAAAAAAAACCAACTGTGGCTTTATATAGATAGGGGTTTTGTTTTGGGTTTTACTTACCATTTATTTATTTATTGGTCACTTAAAAATTATAGACCTTTTCTAATTCCCGTAATGTTGCCTCAAATGAATTTATTGCATTGTCTCATAGGCTATCTTCCTACAGAAATCTCTTCCACCATCATGCTCAGGAAGAAACTCCTGAGCCACGGACTCTCAACCTTGGGTGGCTCCAGTGCACCCCTGCCCCACCCACATGCAACCCTGGCCACCCTAACAGCCAGAGGAGGGACAAACACAAGTCACAGGCAGTTGACCAGTAAGTAGTCAGATTCTTGCCTTTGATTGTGAATTAAGAGACTCAGAGGCTATGACCACTAAGGAGTAGAAACCTATTGCAATGTCCACACCATTCTCTCAGCAGATCTGGATTACCTGTGTTTCTTCTCTAAGACTAAGAAGAACCAAGATTTGAAGTGGTCAGACCCTTTGCTTTAGACCAGCTTGAATGCTCGAAATACTGCTAGATTCATCCCATTGTAATGGACAATCCTTGTATGGTTTGAATAAGAACGGCCCTCATAGGCTCATAGATTTGAATGCTTGATCATCAGAGACTGGCACTACTTGACAGGGGTTAAGAGGTGTGGCCTTGTTGAAGGAAGAGTGTCACTGGGGGGGAGGGAGGAAGGAGCTTTGGGTTTCAAAAACTCAAGCCATACCCAGTGTCTCTCTCTTCCTGCTGCTTGTGGATCCAAATCCAATCGCAGAATTTTCTGCTATGTCCCTATATCAGGTCTGCCTGTGCACTTCTGACTTATTAGAGTTTCTATTGCTGTGTAGAGACAACATGACCACAGAAACTCTTATAAAATAAAGCATTTGAGTGGCAGTTATAGGTTTAGTCTTAAAATTCAGAGATTTAGTCCATTGCCGTCATGGTGGGAAGCATGGTGGCATGCAGGAGGCAGACATGGTGCTGGAAAGGGAGCTGAGAGTTCTACATCTAGATCCATAGGCAGCAGGAAGAGACAATGAGCCACTAGACTTGGCTTGAGCCTCTGAAACCTCAAAGTCCACCCGCTAATGACACACTTTCTCCAACAAGGCCACACCTACATCATCAATAAGGCCACACCTCCAATAATGCCTCTCCCTGTGAGTCTATGGGGGCCATTTTCAACCAAATCAGCACAGCTGCCATGCTCCCTGTCATGATAGCAATGAACTAAATCTCTGAAACTCTAAGCAAGCCCCAACTGAATGCTTTCCTTTAGAAGAGTTTCAGTGCTCATGGTGTCTCTTCGCAGCAACAGAGCAGTGACTAAGAAAGACAGACCTCTCAGATCTGCAAGTATGGTCTTCTCTGCAGAAAATGACACTTTCCCTTCGCACTGCCTTTACATCTGGCAGATCCTCAGTGACCATTAAGGCATTGATCCTCCCACAGTCTACTTTTGGGATATTTGTCCATTTTCCATGGAACTGAAGCCTTCTGCAGGGAAGAGGCTGTATCTTTTCATCTGCATTTTTTAGAATCTAAAGAGAGTTACTAAATAGAAGGTTCTCAAATTTCTTTATTGAGGGCCAAGGAGATGGCTTGATTTAAAGGTACATTAAGCTAAGTCTGATGAATTGAGTTCAGTCCCCAGGACACATGATAGAACTTTGTCTTCCAATCTCCATACAAACATCCTGGCAGGTTGGGGAGGGGGTGTATAACACACACATACACATACACCAAATGTAATTGTCTAAAAAAACATTGATATTAGTGAATCCATGCAATTCCACACCTGTTCTCAAGTCTGGGGACCCCATGAACATTCTTAGAACCACATCTTACATATGAATTGAAATCCATTTGAACAGAATGATCACCTGAATATCAGTCTTTAAGAAATATCTCACAGCCAGGTAGTGGTGGTGCAGATCTTTAATTCCAGCACTCAGGAGGTAGAGGCAGGCAGATCTCTGTAAGTTCTAAGAGTGAGTTCCAAGACAGCCAGGGCTGTTACACAGAGAACCTCTGTCTCAGGAAAAAAAAATTCCAATCTAAACAAATCTAGATACTACATGAGAAAGTCATAACCCATAGGTTATTTGGGATAGGGTAAAAAAAATTTAATTGATTGTTTCATCTCAACCACTTTAGCATACTCATTGTCATTTTGAAAATAGTTACATACCAGGAACCATCCTATTTGTTGGGCATATACAGTTTTTTTTAAAGTAGTGTTTGAAGGATATAAATAATCAATAACCACACAAGCCATTTATACTTAGAACAGTGTTTTGAAAAGAAAAAAATAGAATAGGATGTTATACACGAGAACATTAAGGAAGTTCAACATCATATTTTGTAGGATCCAGCATCTTCAGTTAAATTATAGAATTATTGAAGCTGGGAGATTGGAGAAAGCAAAGGTTGCAAGGAGAAAGAATTCTGAGCAGAAAGGATAAAATGAATGACAGAAGCAGGAAGCTACTGTGGCTGGATAGGGTTTATGACAAAATATACCACCTGTAGAAGGAAACAGGACCAGAATGTAGGTGTGATGCAATCTATTTTCAATCACTTGCTACATTGGCTGACAGTGGATGATTAGATGAGCTGGCTGGCCTCCAGATGAAGAAGTCAGTGGCATAGGTCTCAGTAACAAAGATGCAGAGTTGCTGACAGCTATGAGATACATTTATCAACTAGAAATACACCCTGGTGATGACTTGAAGGGGGGAGGAAGAGGGGTCTCAAGAGTAACAAATTCTGCTCTGAGAAGCAGATGACTGGAATAACATCTTCTAAAGGGAGAAAAGGTAGAAGAGCTCAGAGGAAGATGTGAGGAGAGACAGAAGTGAGTTAGACATATGACAATTTTGTGACATCTACTTAGAGATTTAGACTGATGGATTTAGGGATAGACTTACATTCACACAGGGAAAGGGGGGCATGAACATGAATCAGGAAAGAGATCTGGGTAGAGCTGTGAGTTCAGCAATTCATAGGCAGGCAAAGGATTGTCACTGATGAACTCTGAGCAGCTCTCCCATGAAGTCAGATGGGCACACAAGAAGTCAAAATACAATCAAGGGGCTGGAGATAGGGCTCAGAGATTAAGAGTACTCACTGGCTGCTCTTCTAGAGGACCCAGGTTCAATTCCCAGCACCCACATGATGTCTCACAACCATCTGTAACTCCAGTTCAGGGAAGTAGATGCCTCCTTGTCTACTAGGCACACACATGGGGCTCAGACATACTTGCAGGCAAAACCCATACACATAAAATAGTAACTAAATATTTTTTTAATTAAAGAAATTGTTGATGTGGACAGCAAGCTCGGCTCAGTGGGTAAAAATACTTGCTATGAAAGCCTGACAACCTGAGTTCATCATTGGGACCCACATAACAAAAAGAAGAAAACTAACTCCCTAAAGTTGTCTTCTGATCTGTGTCACACACACACACACACACACACACACACACTACTCCATACACAACTAATTTAAAACTTAATTGTTGAAAGACATCAAAGGTGGTAGTTTTTAAAACATTTCTTTCATACAGTAAGTACCCAAAATGAACAAGAAATTAGCAGCAGAGTAGACATGCAACTGAAACATGTTATCTCACTGTGTTGGTATAAAGCAGTCATGCATATATTATTTTTGAGCAACATATGTAAATAGTGCCTTAGATACATAGTTTTTATTCTGAGGAGTCATCCTACATAGGAAATGAGACTGTGCCAGGCAGCTGTGGCACATGCTTTTAATTCCAGTGCTTGGGAAGTAAGTGTATCTCTTAGCAAGGCCAGCCTGGTCTTCACAGTGAGTTCCAGGACAGCCATGGATACACAGAGAAACTTAGTCTCAAGAAGAAAGAAAGAAAAGAGGGAGGGATGGAGGGAGGGAGAAATGAAAGAGAGGAAGGAAGGGAGGAAGGAAAGAAGGAAGCAAGAGAAAGAAAGAAAGAAAGAAAGAAAGAAAGAAAGAAAGAAAGAAAGAAAGAAAGGAAGAAAGAAAGGTGAGAGATGGCTCAGTGGTAAGAGCACTCACTGACTGCTCTTCCGGAGGACCTGAGTTCAATTCCCAGCAATCACATGGTGGCTCACAACCATCTGTAGTAGGATCAGATGCCCTCTTTTGGCATGCAGGCATATGTGCAGAGCACTCATACATAAAACATAAATGGAAGGAAGGAAGGAAGGAAGGAAGGAAGGAAGGAAGGAAGGAAGGAAGGAAGGAAGGAAGGAAGGCGGAAGGAAGGATGGAAGGAAGGAAGGAAGGAAGGAAAGAAGGAATGTGCAGGTGTAAGTGTGCTAATGAATGAAAATGGTCTCCATAGGCTCATATGTTTGAATTCTTGGTCCCCAATTGGTAGAATTATTTGGAGAGGATAAGGAGTTGTGTCATTTGGGGCACTTGGAAGTTTGAATAGATTGGCACCATTCCAGTGTGCTGCTTTCTGGTCCTGCTTGCATGTCAAGATGTGAGCTCTCAGCTGTTCCTGCTGCGGTGCCTTTGCTCTGCCATCCAGACTCTACCCCTCTGAAACTGTAAGTCCAGTTAAATGCTTTCTTTTGTAAGTGTCTTTGGTTGTGGTGCTTTGTTACAGTAGTAGGGATGTAATGAATACATGATGTATTAAGTATTTTTGTTAAAAAATATACTTGGGATCAGTGAGATGGGAGGAGAGAATCAACTCTTGCAAGTTGTCCTTGAATTCCACATGAACACTCACACACACATGCACAGGCACACACATACACATACACTCTCACACACATACACACACATTTATACACACTCTCTCACACACTTTCTCACACACACATATACACTCACACATGATCATTCATACATTCATATACACAAAATATGTGAATAAATAAAATTGTTAAGTAATGAGACCTTATTACTCAAGTGAGTGTGGTCTATGAAGGAAGAACATGAAACTTACCTAAATAACACTGCTGACACAGTAATCATCTGGACAATTCTTACAACAAAAAATGTCTCCATCTCACTCTTAAAACTCTGTTCTCAAGTCCTGAGACATCTCACTTTTCCTGAGACATCCAGTGTTCTCATCTTATAACAGCAAACATATATGTATGCACACATGGACACACAAATAATTACAACCCACCACCTACATTCCTCTAATTTTTGCATAAATTCTCCCATCCTAGCACTAACCTGGCCTAACCCTGCATGGCTTCCAAGATCAGCAGAGGTCAGGGTGCTATAGCCAGAGTCTTCAGACTCTAATGATGATGTCATTTGCCTTTTTTCTGTTAGTAATATTGTGGAACCCATCTCCTGTCAAGACACATTGTCTGCATTCCTTTTGTGGATGCACACTATTGGATTGCACAGGGATGCATGACATTCTTTGTCAGTATCTTATTGGCAGGTGCTTTCATTCTCTAAGTCTTTGCTATTAAAATCAGTGTTACTGTGAATCAACTTGGAAGGACACCATTTCACACATGTGGGTGTTATTTGTGAGATATTTTTCCCAGGAGAGAAATAACTGAACCAAAAAGCACATGCACTTATGATTTTATTAGGTAATATATTTTCTCTGTGTATATGTCATTATGTGGTATAGATGCACATAATCTAAAATTGATAACCTATCTGAAGATGAATAGGTAATATCAGCCTTCCTCAGGCTCCTACAGCCATGAAATCCCCCTTCCCAGAAGCAGCCACTGTAAGTAACTTCTGTTAAATGTTTCCAAATAATATATATTTACGTATATGCATATTTAAATACGTGTGTGTGTGTGTGTGTGTGTGTGTGTGTGTGTGTGTGTGTGTGTGTGTGTGTTTCTATAGAAGAAGTACTCCTATATTCAAGATACTTGATTGTGTTTGGTCATAATATAGAGCAGTTCTCAACTTTCCTAACATTTTTAACTTTAATATAGTTTATGTTAGGGTGACCCCCGACCATAAAATTGTTTCATTTCTACATTATAACTTTAATTTTGCTACTTTTATGAATCATAATGTAAATCTGTAATACGCATGTTTGCTAATATGTAACCACCAAGGGGGGTGTGACCCACAGGTTGAGAACCACTGATCTAGGGGCACAGAAGACTTGCCAAGAGATGGATCACCTATCAGTACAAGTATTTCTGTTAGGAATAGGGATTTGTTCCACATGTCATGTTACTTTGCTACATAATATATTATGAAAGCTATATTATGTATGTATAATATGTAGTGTACATGTGTTATCCACTATATATAATGGGCTTCATTTAATATATATGCATAGAGTGGATATATAGATCCATTGATTGTATATACACACATACATATACATGTACATGTACATACACATATGCATATACATGTACATACACATATCCACATACATATACATATGGGAGGGTGAAGTATCTCATCATGAAAGAATGGTTTCATTAGATTTCACTGTTGATGTTTTCACTCTGGATAGAAGAGAGGCTATGGATGTGAAAACCTGCACTGTCTCATACTGTGCTGAATGTTCCTGTTTAGACTTTTTGCACCCATCTAAGATCTTCTTTTTGCATCCTGATGATGGGCATCAACATGTCAACTGCTCTCCATGCATTTTTCTATTACAATTGTTTTTCCCAGTATTAGGAGGAGGTTACTCATTCTTTTTTTTTTCTTTTATTTCAACCTATCTGCAGTGAAAACACAACACAATCCCATCTATTCATTTTCATCTCTCCCTGCAAACTATACACTCCTTGTTTGAGTAAAAGTAACAAGGAACAGCTGACCCGCTACAATGCTCTGAGTATTTACGACCAGTTAGCTCCCTTGGAACAGTAGACAGGCACTTGGGTGCTTTTCTGTGGCAGTTTTACCATGGAATAACAAAGGTCAACAGCTTTCTTGTCCGCCCTCAGATCTATCCTGTGCACTATGCATCTAATGACTATTGAGAAAGTACACTCTCCTAAGATACAGAAATCCCATCAGGTGTTGCTTTCATTGGATTCCCATCCAATGATGTGATATGTGTAAGCGTGACCTGAAGTGACAGGATAATAGTGCTCCAGGCCTCCTAGTGACCAATGGAGTTATCCAACACCAAACTGGTGATCTCATTCCAAGTTCCTTTTAAGCAAGTAGAACAAACAAACAAGTCAAAAAAAAATTTGGAAACAGAGGACCCCACAGCAGTCTGCATTTCTCCTGTTTTCTCAGTTTTCTGAGGCCAGCAAAAAGTGCAGTTCCCACCCATGAGCTGTGCTGTTTTGGACTATGGAAGGTTTCTTTTATCTTATTGGCGTTGAGAAGACGGTCCATTTTTTTCCTGGATAAGCTCGATGGCTCCACACAGCCAGCAGGCTTGAGGCCCAGAGTTCCCTGGAGGCCACATGTGGTTTAATCTGGACAAATGCTTTGAAACAAATTCCTGGCTTTCCTTCAGGATTATTGAGCTGACAGGCAGCTGCCACCCACATAGAAGGATGACTTCCGGTACTGGATAATATGGGAGGAGCCCTGAGAGTGCAGATGGTATAATCCATGAACCTGGAAAATTGGCCCTCAAATTACAACACCCTCAGAATTTGGATGGCCACTTCACTGGACCATCACACTTCGGTTTTTCTGTAACTCACTCAGAGATTTCTTTCTTTCTTTTTTTTTTTATTGCTTTGACACACTCTTTAGTATATTAAAATACAGTAGAAAAATCCTAAAAGGCTCTGTTTCCTATATACATACTTTATAACTTAAAAAATACAGAAGAAAATGTGCCAAAATTCTTAGTCTTCATATTTTCTACTTATAAGCTAGTGGCAATCGAAGATTGAACATTGCTTTTTTTAATTTAAAACCTTTTTTTTTTTTTAGTTTTGAAAAAATAAGAGTATAACCCAACCCAAGGTGTTTGTTTGTTTGTTTGGTTTGTTTGAACTTAATCTGAATTGTAAAAAACACCTTATGTTTATAGACAGGACTATTCTGAAGTCCTGTCATGGTCTCAGAATAGTCACAGTGGTTTGAGCTGTCCCTGTTCTCTATCTTCTGTTCTCCCTTCCTTCTTCTGCTCCTCCCCTAAGTGTCTTTATCTCTCAAAATGAAAGCGTTTTTTTAATGTAAGTAGAATGCAGTTGTAATGAGTCATCAGCAAACCCCCACAGTGCACACACCAATACAAATTTCCTCAAAAGCAAATTTTAACTATTGTTAGAGTGCTAACATCTTATTCTACAGCTCACAGCAGAATTCAAATATTCTGGTTCACTCATCCATTTCATAAAAAATAAGTTTTAAAGATAGTGTATTTACTAATACTTGGAGGGGATCTTAGGGAATTTGAGTCTGCCAGGCCGCTGTATTGTGTTCGGTTTGCTTTTCTACCATGGGCCCTTAAGTGCTCCTCCTTTGTCTGTCTGTTAGTCTTCTTCGCATGTCTGTACACCATTAAGTCTAAGGTGTCATTATAGTAAGAAGCACAGCTATTTCACATGCCACAAAGGAAGAATGTTCTAGCAAAACATCACAATGTTTTCTTAGCTCTTTGAATATTGACTTTATATTTGTTTGCAAATGCTCTATTCATCTAAGAAAACTTGTCTTCCTGTACTAGTGTGTGGGCCCAGAAGGTGAAGACTAAGTGGTTCTATATGCCTTTACATCAACAGTGGATGTATCTTTATTACTCTAGTGCTCAAAACCATCAATATCCCTATTTCAGCACGTGTTCTGTGCTAGCCAGCAAGTTGGACACCACTTGTCACACGAGAGCATCATTCCTGTGATTCTGTCCTGAGCCATTCCATCCCCTCAGCAGTTTGATGATACTGGGAGTTCCTCTCTCAATAACCACTTCTTTCAGTTAGCATCGAACTTTGTCACTAAGAAATTTTCATCTTGAGAATGAATAGTACAGCTTTTGGTATAACATTTTAAATGTAGGTCAAATTCAGTGTACACAGAGCCAGTCATTGACAAAATAGTCAAAAGAACAATGACCGTGTTTACTCATGTGCAACTAATGTCATGTACATCATAGCTGCCATCTTTCAGGGACTATAAGACATGATCAACTCTAAACTAGCCTCAATTCATACACACTCAAATGAGGGACCTGTGTACCTTTTCTAGTATTTATTTATTTTTATTCTGGAAATAGTAAGGATTGAGCCCAAGACACTGGACATTCTGTCGTTAAGATAAATGCCCAAGGTTTTTTGTTTATTTGTTTTGTCTATGTTTGGTATTTTTCATTTTGAGACAGAATTCACTAAGTTGCCCTAGGTTTTCTTGACTTGTGGCCTTCCTGTATAACCTTCCAACTAGCTAGGATTCCAGGCCTGTGCCATCAGGCTCAGCTGAGTCTGCGCGTCTTAGGAGAAATGGAAACTTTGCTCAGAGTTGGGCGTGGCAGGCACATCTGTAATTCTAGCATTCATGAGGTTGATGAAGGAGGATCACTACAAGTTTTAGGCCATCGTATGTCATGAGACCCTGTCTCAAAAACACAAAAGCACCCTGCTCAAAGCCAGCTCCCCCAAGCCTTCCAAAGTGAAATTCTTTTTTGACACCTCACCTTGTTCCCAGAACTTCCTATCTACCCATCCTACCACACCTTACATGTACTCTCACTTTTAGAGCAAAGCCTAGAACCAGGATAGCAGAACCCTCAGACACTGCTTAGTAGAGTGCTATGAGGACTGGATAAAAAACTCAGTAGGCATCTTTAGTGCTGGTTTAGGTTAGTTCTAGTTTGAACTTTGGATGTGCAAATTTTGTGAAGGGAAACACCTCCCCATCTTTTCAATGTTAAGGCCTGCTTATCTGAGAAAGTATTTAAATGCACAATTAGGTAGATTTGACTTCCAACCAGTGTGTGGTTTGTATAGCTTAGACATTTGCATGGAAATTTACAATGATTATTGTTCCATTCAATGGGGGAACGTTTTGTTTCTATGGTAACTGTTCTAGACCAGTGTATACTTATATACTTACTATACTTCAGAAGTATGCAGCCCATCCTTATGGGAGTACACATCATTTTAAAAAAGACTTTTTGCATTATTTTAATCCTTTTCACCTTATTTCAGAATAAAAGAAAGCTTTGTAAGAACGTCTAAGGAAGAGTTTCAGGAAATGAGAACCATGAGTGTCTCTGCCCTTTGCAGCTGTCATGGGAGAGTAGCCACTCCATCCCCAAGTGATTTCTGGGAACACATGCCCAGTCTCTGCATAGCTTTATTTCTCCCAGTCTCTGTATTTTCCAAGTATCATCATTTTTGCTGTGTTTGGGACGTTGCTATGCAAAACGCTATAAAAGAGTAGGGTTTTTCTTTTTTTCTTTTTCTTTTTCTTCCTGAGGCAATCAAGAGCTGAGCAGATGCAAGTTTAGGATGATACAAACATTTCTTAGAACAGTTTTAGAGCTCCTTGGGGAATGCTATAAGAATGTTCATGATAAGAAAGGAGAAATGCCTAAGTTGTCATTCCACATGACAAAGCTCACTGTGCCAGCCGCTTTGTAGCTATCAACAGCACTTTAGCAGCAATTTAAAAAACTGTTCTCATTTGGAGCTTTGCAAAGGTCTTCTCAGTTTTCTTCTTTCAACCCATAGTCTCCCCAGACTATTCTCTTTACAAAGCATATGTACAACCTTATTAAGGCAATGAAATAAATACACTAAGACTACATTGTGATTCTCATTTTTAAATAATTGGCTTCATTTTTAACTTTATCTTGCTTTTATATACAAATTTTTCTTCCAACCTGACTAATCAAGATGTATGGATGCTGTAGTTTTTTGACAGGCCCATTCAAGAGGAACTGTGAAATATGTTCATTACATCCTCAGCAAACATGGCTTACAGACTTTAAAATTCCAGAACCACAGGAACAGCATGAGCTTACTTAAGAACTGGGGTGAGGGCTGGAGGATGGCTCAGTGGGGAAAAAAATCACTGGGTGTGCAAGTATGAGGACCTGAGTTCAACTGTCCAGCATCCACATAAAAAAAAAAGACAGTGTAGCACCATGTGAATTGGGGCCCTAGCACTCTGGGGGAGTGGAGACAGGGGCATCACCAGAACTAGTCATCACACTAGCTTCAGATTCAATATGAAACCTTCTTTCACAGGTATAAGAAAGTGATAAGGCAGGGTACATAATGCCCTTCTTGGCACATGTGTTACTCTTACACACACACACACACACACACACACAGAGAGAGAGAGAGGGGGGGGGAGGAGAGAGAGAAGAGAGGAGAGAGGGAGAGGGAGAGGGAGAGAGAGAGAATGAGAGGAAAGAGGAGAGAAAGAGGGGGAGAGAGACAGAGAGAGAGAGAGAGAGAGAGAGAGAGAAAGAAAGAGAGGGAGAGAGGGAGGGAGGGAGGGAGGGAGGGAGGGAGGGAGGGAGGGAGGGAGGGAGGGAGCGGGAGAGGGAGAGAGAGAATGTCCACTTATTATTTCACTTTGTGACTGCAAGGGTAGCTATTAGCAGCTGTCTACAGAAGTCCCAAGTCAGATATGGTACACCCAGGTGGTATCTGAGTCTCCAGGCATCCTGCCTCCCTTCATTCCCTTACTACAGTGCCCAGCATCCCACCTTCAGACCTTGTAAAGCACTACTGAATTCATTTGTCCATGTGGGTTGATGGGTCCCAGATAAAGTAAGAGATAACAAAAGAATAGAGACCTTGTAGGAATCTGAGAAAAGTCACAGCTGCACAGTAACATTGGGCAAGGCAGGTGTATGGCACCGAGAGAGGATCTTAAGACAACGAAATGTATCCAAGAGGACACTGGCCCCTTGGTGAGCAAGGAGCACCCACAACTGAAAGAAGATTAAAAGTTGAGAGGACTTTTCTTTCCTCCTGGGTTTGTCATGTTCACTCCACAGCACAACTCACCCCTGTATTTTCTGACCTCATCAAAACACATCAGAACAGAGCAACTCTGCTTTCCCTGTACCAGCCCCAACAAAGAATACACACAAGAAACAAAGGAAGAGGACCACAGAGAATGTTCTCTGTCTTGTCTTGGGAAAATCTCCCTACATCAGAAGCAGGAAGAGCTTCTTCTTGCAGATGATCTTTTAAAATCCACAACAGGAACTAGAGAGGCGACTCCAAAGTTAAGATCACCTGGTCTCTTGCAGAGGACCTGAGTTTTGTTCCCAGCGCCCACATGGTGGCACACAACCATCCGTAACTTCAGCTCCAGGGATATAACACCCTCTTCTCATTTCCATGGGTACCGCGAACACACAGGCTGCACACACACGTGTGTGTATGTGTGTGTGCAGACAAAACACTCACATAGGTTAAATAAAGCAAAGAAGTCTATAGTCTTTATGCCTTATGTCTTTAGGCTATGATGAATCTCTTTCAGTTTTGGGTGTGTTGAGCTATAATTATTTGGCCAGGTTACTTCTGTGCTATATTATATCCGTGTCTATATACAAGAGAGTGACTACAGAAAAATCTACTGTAGAATATCGAAGTGAGCTCAGAGTGGTACAATGAGAAAGAGCAGACAGTGAAAGAAAAGCCATGATCTTTCAACCCTACCTCCATAGCAAGTACTCAGCTTATTTGGAGGGTGGTTTTCCTTAGGACAATACCAGCACCAGGCTTTTAATCATTTCTTGGCATGGCATCCATCTAGGTCAGTCCAGGTGGTACCAGCTGCACATGATGAAAGAGATTGGACAGTTTCATTATGCAAGTAATGACAGGCAGAATGAACAGTCCAGACCAGCTGGACCCATCACTGACATCTCTCTTTTCTTTTCCTTTTTTTTTTTTTTTTTTTTGTCTCTTTGAGATGTGGTCTCTCTATGTAGCTCTGGCTGTCCTGGACCTTGCTGGCTTTGAACTCATGAACTCACTGAGATCCACCTACCTCTGCTTCTGGAGTGCTGAGATTAAAGGTGTGAGCTACCACTTCCCGGCTTACTCTCTCATGTTTAATGTGCACAGCACATAGACACAAACACACCCACACACAGACACATGGGCATACACATACACACGCAGACACATACCCACAGAGAGACATATGCAGATACATATATACATGCATACACACAAAAAAATAGATATACACACATATATATGTTATACACATAAACACACAGATACATAATATATCTATACATATATATACACACACATTCACAAAGATACAGGTGCACATATACATGTACATAAACACACAAGAGACCATAATGCATACACACACATATACATATATATATATATATATACACACACACACATAGGCACAAACATATACACTTAAACACAAGATATACCTATATACACATATGCATACAGATTCTCTCTCTCTCTCTCTCTCTCTCTCTCTCTCTCTCCCTCATAGAAAAGTTCTGAACTTGTGGAGGCAGAACCTGAACCTGAGCCCTATGGTCTATTGTGCTGATAAACAAAACAGTGGGCCTTGCTCACATAGGAAGTAAATTCGTTGGTTAAATTAGGTTAAAGATAAAATTATTCAATTTTCAAAGTCTTTACACATAATAAAATGAAACACAAAAACATGGTTGCATTTTCATTTCTATAGAAGTAATGGACTTACAAATGTTTACTGGCATCATTCAAAGGGCTCAGACTAATTAACTCAACCCTTCTAATCTGTTAATAAATGTAGATACAAGTTTATGTCCTGCAGCCATTTAGTCCCAAATAAACACAGAGAGGCTTATATTAATTATAAATTGTTTGACCAATGGCTTAGGCTTCTTATTGACTAGCTCTCTCTTAATTATTAACCTATTTGTGTTAATCTATGTGTCTTCACATGGTTTTGGCTTACCAGTAATGCCTGGGCCCCTTTCTTCCTTGGCAGCTGCAACATGGTGTCTGCCTGGCGAATCACTCACTCTCTGCATTCCTCTTCCCAGATGCAAGTGTAGTTATTGTTCTATTTTACTGACAAGAAAGGACTGAGGTACAGAGAGAGTAGGAAATTGTTCACGATCTCATCATTAATGCCTAGCTATATATCCATGCCCCTAAGTAAACATACTCAAGCTACTTTATGGACATAAGTACCCCTTCCTAAGGTTTTCTGTTCCACATTCCACATTAACCCTTGCATTTGTAGAGCAGTGTATTCTGAGTGATGTTGCACAGACACATAAGGAAAGGGTGTGAGGAAACAGGGCTGGTAGCACAAACTGTTTAGGGGGAGCTGGGAAGTGTCTTGGAGGAAAGGTGTTTTGATGTTCAGAAATAGGCCCATTGGGGAAAAGAACTGAAGAAAGTTGGACAGTGTTAACAGTGAAAGAAAAAGTCAACATGGCTTTCCAAGCCAATGGGAAAGTTGTACATACCATCTCATGGCATCTCTTGTTTCTTAGGTGCCTGACCTTTCAGGCTGTCATGCTTTGCATTTAATGACCATCACAGGTTCATGTTTGATTGACCACTTGGTTTCAGTCTGGTTATGAAAACTGAGGAGATTGTGGATGCATGGGGATTGGAACCTAGCAATAAGAAGCGAGTTTCTGAGGGGTGAGGCTTGAAGTTCATAGCCTGGCTGCACTTTTTCTCCTAGTCTACTAGGATGTGAGGAGTCCCAGCTGCATTTTCTCACTGCCATGGAGGTACCTGCCAGTATGCCTTCCTCACGACAGTGTATTCCCTCAACCTGCAAACCCAATAAATTGTTTATGTATGTCCTATCACAGCAATAAATAATATTAAAGTTAACATTGGAAAGTGGAAGCATTATTATGAGACTGTTAGGTCTTCAGCCTTTGTGGTTGATTTATAGAAACAGATTACTCTAAAGAACTTCTGGAATCCTATAATTAGAGTTTAATAGATCATTCTGGTAAGAGTATGGAAGACTTGAATGCCAATAGAAATGCAGACAATGAAGGCTCATTGGGGTTTCAGAAAGGACCAAGGAACTGGGCCAGAAGACATTCATGTTATATTTTAGCAAAATAAAAAGGCTGTATTCTGTTTATGTCCTGAATATGTGAGTGAGAATGAATTAGAAAATAGCAAAGCTGAACATAATGGTACATGCTTGTGATCTCAGCACTTGAGAGGTAGAGGCAGGAGGATCAGGAGTTCAAAGCAAGGCTCAGCTATAGTCATCCAGAGTTATATGAGAGCTTCTCAAAACACAAGTAACTTGTTGGTTTGGCAGAAGAAAACTCAAGAGAGTACAGCACTCAGGCTGTGCCACGGCTGTTACTCATGACTCTAAGCCAAGATGCACTGAGAAAGAGAAGCATACAGTGCTGAAAGATGTGAAAGATGTATGGTTTAATAAAGAAAGGAACATTGAAGACTTAAGGCAGGTGCCACAAAGCATCTGCATTTGTTAGAGAAATTAGCAACACTGAGGAGCTACAGACTTTGCTCTGGGACAATATGAAAGGTGCCGTAAGGGCAAGCTCTCACCCACCTAGAGCTCCAGAGTTTAGCATTATCAATTCATGGAGAGCAAAATATCTGTAAAACGGAGCCTTAAGGCTGAACAATGGACCCAGGAAACTGACTTCCCACAGGTGCTGCTGCTGTGGTCTGAGCGGATAGAGGGACAGACTACCTTGAGTTGGTAAGGGATCCAGGCATTGTCCATCTGCTGCTGGTTTTTCAGGTAAAAATTAGAGTAAGGGGTTCACTAAATCCTAACCAAGATTCTAGAAATTCAATGGGGTCAAGTTATTTTAGCGGGGTCAGACTCCCCACATGGAGCTCCTGAGTGTGTTGCTTGTCAAGCTGTGACAGTGAAGCCACACTGTAGTGGAGATGTTAGGGTGTTGGTGATGACAGAAACATGGGACCGTCACTAAGGAGAGCTACAGACACTGCATGAAGCTGGCTCAAAAGAGCCAGATGTGTCTTGCAGCTTGGAGGTTGCCCAGGCCATGTGGAGCACAGATGATGCCATTACAAACCCAGATGCTGGACATGCAGGACTGGTGTTTACCCTGCTGTTTTGGTCTTACTCTGGGCCAATCTTTTATTTTGTTCTCATTTTTAAAGATTTGCTCAGAGAATGTGTGTAGTATGTATGTTTGGGTTTGGGTTGTGCATCTAATCAGTGCTTGCAAAGCCAGAAGAGGGAGTTGGATCTCCCTAGAGCTGGAGTTACAGGCAGCTGTGAGCCTCCAGATGTGGGTGCTGGGAAACAAGCATAGGTGTTCTGCAAGAACCTTATGTGCTCTTAACTGCTGAGTCATTGGTCCAGCCATGGTCCAGTGTTTCTTTCCAATGCTCCCCATCCTCCCTCTTCATAGTGAAAACATTTATTCTGTGCCATTATATGTTGGGAGTCTTATTTTTCTTTTATGTCACAAGCTGTCTTAGTTGGGCTTTATTTCTGTGAAGAGACACTCTGATGACCACAGCAACTCTTATAAAGGAAAACATTTGATTGGGGGGGCAGCTTATAGTTCCGAGGCTTAGTCCATTATCCATGGTGGGTGGCATACAGGCAGACATGGAACCGAAGAAGGAGCTGAGAGTTCTACATCTTGGTCCTCAGGCAGCAGGAAGAGAATGTGTGCCACATTGGGTGTAGCTTGACCGTATGAGACCTCAAAGCCTGTTTCATACAGTGATACTTCCTCCAACAAGGACACACCTCCTAATAGTGCCACTCTCTATGGGCCAAATAGTCAAACACATGAGTCTATGGAGGTCCTATCTATTCAAACCACCACACAAGATCTCATAGTTACAAGTTTGTCTCCTCTCAGACCAGACTTTGGAGTTTTAGATAGTGTTGGAACTATAAAACTACAAGGATTCTTGAAGTTAGACTAACTGTGTTTTGCACTACAAGATGCCTATGAGGCTGTGAGGGGCAGTGGCAGAGTGTTATGGTGTGGATGTAAAATTCTTTCATACATTCATGTGTTTGAACAGCGGGAGATGCTGTGTTGGGAGATTGTGGATCCTTTGGGAGGTAGAGCCTCTCTGGAAAAGAAAGTGGTTCTCTGGAGGGTGTTGCCTGAGGTTTGTAGTCTATCCACAGTTCCTGCTTCCTACTACACTAAGATATGAGATGATGAGGGACCGCAGCTGCATGTTCACACCACTGCAGAGCCATCTGCCACCATTCCTTCCCCACCCTAATGAACTGCATTCCCTCTAACCATGAGTTTAAGTTGCTTCCTTGGAGTGTTTTATCAGTCTCTTAACTCTGCAGCTGACATAAGTATCCCAAGAGCATCTAATTTATATTCCCTTTGGAGTCGGTTTTTAATCCATGTTCTCTGTTAGATAGATAGAACCACATCTGGGTGTGTTCTCATGAGGTATTCTTGAAGATATTATCTGTTGGTGAGTTCCAGGCTGTGCTTGTCAGTGGTCTAAACCTAAAATAAGCACTTAAGAGGAAGAAATATTTATTTTGGCTCATGGTGCTAGAGGCCTATGGTTGCTTACCACTGTGACAACATAATATATCATAGCCTGATCACCTCAGACCTCTGGAAAGTAAAGACAGAAAGGTCCCAATGTCCCCTTCAAAGACACTCCACAACGACTCAGTGTCCCTCTCACTAGGCCCCACTTCATAAATGTTCCATCAGGACCAATAGTATCACAGATTGGTGATCAACCTTTAACATGTAGGTCTGTGGGGGATATTTCAAATAAAAACTATATCACAGGCAAAGCCAAATATAATTAGTTTTCTCAGCCAATTGGGTCTTTATTCTGAAATTTTAGAGTGCATACTCACTATCAGTTCTTTAATGGAAGGTTTAAATACCAGATAATTCTGTGTGATTCCAAGTCAAGCAGTCCATTGAATATAAGATGAGACAATGTTTTAGAGGGTTGCATGGCAATAAAATTATTTTTCCTTTTTTTCTTTTTTCTTTTTAAGACGAAATTCTCTATGTATCACTATGTATCACAGGCTAACCTCATCTCCTTGCCTGTACCTCCCCTCTGGTACATTAATTTGTATTTGACATTGTCACATCCAAAATTATTAAATGTAGCAACCCTATAAGGTCCACGACTTGTGTAGCTCATTACAGAACAAGACAAGAGTTGTAGCCCCTATTTTCCCAGAATAAAATCCAGAAGGGTTTAAACTTTTCTGCAATTGGAACTTCTAGAAATTAAACAGTGTGTTGGAAAGGACCCAAGAGTAAAAAGACCTGGATGGCCTCTAACAATGATGTCTAATTGTTTTCACTGAGAACTTACTTCTTTACTTCCATAGCCATTTGGACATTTAAAAATTGCCCTAAGTGGTAAGAAGTCGCCCATAAGAACCCTCAGTTCACTTGGTCAAGCATATAGACTTAATTTTCCAAAAACTCCAGAAGAAAGTCTGAGCAAGTGAGTCATGGCTATGGCCCCAGAACCGTGTGTGTGTGTGTGTGTGTGTGTGTGTGTGTGTGTGTGTGTGTGTGTGTGTGTGCTAACGATACTAATGTAATCATAAGGATCACAGTCACATAAATTAGTTATGGGGGCCTCATTCTTCCCACAGGGGAACTGAACTTCAGACTGACTCTAAAGAGTGCACATTAGGTGACAGAGACAGCTCACTGCAAACACTTTTATTTTAGGTTTTACCACACAAACAGTCCTGTACCCTGTACAATGGCTAACTCAACATTGCATGCTTGGTTTTATATTAAAAAGAGGTATAAAAGGAAAAGCTGCTTTAGAAGTCTGCTTTTAAACCAAGCAGGGGTGGAGCCTGCCTTTAATCCCAGCACTCAGGAGGCAGAGGCAGGCAGAGCTCTGTGAGTCCCAGGCCAGCCTGGTCTACAAAATGAGTTCTAGAACAGCCAGGACTGTTACACAGAGAAACCCTGTCTCAAGAAAAAAATATGTTTTTTGTTTTCCTAACTCTGACTTTTTGGGGCCCACCACCCAAATAAATACATGGAGTCTTATTCTTTCTTATGAATGCCTGGCCTTAGCTTGGCTTGTTTCTAGCCAGCTTTCTATCTTTCTTTCTTCCTTCCTTCCTTTCTTTCTTTCTTTCTTCCTTCCTTTCTTAACTTAAATTATCCCATATACCTTTTGCCTCTGGGCTTTTACCTTTCTCTATATCTGTATATCTTTCTTTCTTATTCCATGTCTGGCTGTGTGGCTGGCCCCTTTTTTTCTCTCTCCTCCTTCTCATCTCTGATCTCTCCTCCTACTTAGTCTCTCTGCCTGGCTGTACCACCTATTCTTTCTCCTGCCTTACTACTGGCCATTTAGCTCTTTATTAGACCAATCAGGTGTTTTAGACAGGCAAAGTAACACAGCTTCACAGAGTGAAACAGATGCAACATATCTTTGGGTCATTAAACAAATGTTTCATAGAGTAAATAAACATAACACATCTTCAACTAATATTCCACAACAGAATTCCACTTTAAACCTTGTGTTTTAAAATAGCATTGCTCTTTGGCAGTCTCAAGTATGATGCTCAGCCTTCTGAGACTCACTTACCTTTTGGGGTTGGGGACATGGAAATCTATGTGCTCAGAGGCATGCACTGGGGAAACCTGGAATGTTAAGAATACAGGGTTGTTCCTTCAAGGAAAGGAATGCAAAACCTGTTTTCTGCCCACAAGGCTGAAGCTGATGTGCTTAGTAGCCTGGTGACCTTTGCAATCCCTATGTGGTAGAGACTTTGCAGCATCAGACCTTCCTCCAGACCCTTCTCTGCTGTGTGTTGCTTTTGCTCTTTCAACATTTTGAGGGGCCCACCACCCAGCACCCAAAATAAATACACTGAGGCTTATTCTTAGTTATGAATGTCCAGCCTTAGCTTGGCTTGTTTCTAGACAGCTTTTTGTTGTTGTTGTTGTTGTTGTTGATTTGATTTTGGTTTTGGTTTTCTTTTTCATTTTGTTTTGTTTTTTGGCAAAATAATGTAACAGCCCTAGCTGTCCTGGAACTCACTTTGTAGACCAGAATGGTCTTGAACTCTCAGAGATCCACCCGACTCTGCCTCCCGAGTGCTGGGATGTGTGGCCACCACCACCTGGTTTAGCCAGCTTTTTTAAATTATCCCATCTACTTTTTGTCTCTGGGCTTTTATCTTTCTTACTTCTGTATATCTTGTTTTCTAACTCCATGGCTGTCTGGCTGTCTGGGTGGCTGGGTAGCTGGCTGGGTGTCTGTCTGTCTATCTGTCTGGGTGGCTAGCTGGCTGGCTGGCTGGCGTCTGGGTAGCTGTCTGGCTGTCTAGATATCTGTGTGGCTGTCTGTGTGGCTGTCTATCTGGATGTCTAGCTGTCTGTCTGTCTAGCTGTCTGGGTAGCTGGCCCCTAATGGTCTCCTCTCCTTGTTCTCTTGCTGCTCCCCCCTCGTCTTTGTTTCTCCTGCCAGTGTCACCTACCCTTGCTCAGCTCTAGATATGACAAGATAAAAAGGTAGATTATAGAATCTATTTCTAAAAAGCAACTACTATTTTAAAATATTTTACATTTGTATATTGTATACAAATATTGTATATTGATACAAGTTTGAGATCATTTTGTTAAAACATACTGTAGATATTTCTAATTCTACAACTTCTAATATTGTTCAAGGTATTGCACCCATACAGCTCATTTATCAATGTAAATGCAAACTTCCAGTCCTTTACAGTTATTATTACCAACTACATATGATAATAAGGAAATGCAGGTTAGTAATTAGTTACCTATTACAATCAAATTTGTAGTCATATTAGGTATTTTATAAGGTCAAACAGAGATACATTTTAAACAGACAGGTCCATTTTTAAACACTTCAGAGATCTACAGACTGTGGCATTTAAGATGTTTTAAAAATATAGGTTTTCTTTATTTTTTTGTTTTCAATGACAATGAGACATGTTTGCTCCTGGCAGCACCAATCTGCTACACAGAAGATGATGGGCATTGAAGAAACTCCATATGGCAAAGGTCACCCACTGGGCAAGAAAATGCCTCAGCCTCAGACTGCAATCCTCCAAGTTCCTGTCTCCTCCCACCTTATGTTACTCTCTCCATCCAGCCACAAGTAGCCACTTCACTTCTGTCTCCACCTCCCTAGTGCTGGTATAAAAGGCACGTGATTCCAGGTGTTGAGATCACCTTTGTGTTTGCTGTTCCTCTTTTAGACTGCATCAATTTCATGTACATCAGTGTGGTCTTGAACTAACAGAGATTGATCTACCTCTGTCTCCCAAGTCCTGGGATTAAAGGGGTGTGTCACCACTGCCTGCCTCTATGACTGTGGCTAGCTTTGCATTTTGATCCCCAGTGGCTTTTATTAGCTTATAACATATCACCACTTAGCTCTTTATTAGACCATTAGGTGTTTTTGAACAGGAGAAGAATCACAACTTCACAGAGTTAAATAAATGCAGCATAAACAAAAGTCACCCACCTTAAAATAATATTCTACTATACTTCTCAACTACTTGTTTTTTCTCAATCTATAGAACCCATCTTCATGTACTTTACAAAGAGTTTTGCCGTAGTTGCAGCTGATCTGTATTTTGCTTACTTTGTTCCTCACAGAAAATTAGGCATGTTTTGTTGTACACAGAGGATTGAGTTAATCAGCACAAGAATAGTGTTCACCAGATAATACTGTGCTTAAATAAACCAGATACCAGTGTTTAAACCAACACTGGTTAACTGAACATCATTCTTGCCCCCCCACCACACACACACACACACACACACACAACTTGTCTCTTAATGTCCATGAAGGTGGCAGAGACACCTACATTTCTCCATGAGAAATGAATAATATTAATGACCTTCTGAAGTCTATTAATAGTATGTTATTACTTATCATCCAATTGCTGTGGCAAAATACCCAACAAAAGCAAAGTAAGGATAGGAGGGTTTATTTTGGCTTACAATTCCAGGGTATACAGTCCATCACGGCAGCATGAGCAGGAGGAGGCTGGTCACGTGGAGCCTACAGTCAGCCTGTATGGTGGGTGCCTGCATTCTGCTCACATTCTCCTTTCTGTTCAGCCCATAGAGCAGTACCGCCGACATTTAAGTGTGTCTTTCTATCTTAACCCAGTCTAAATTATCCCTCACAGACAGGGCCAGAGGTTTGATTGTATGCTGATTTTAAATCCCAACAGGTTGAGAATCAAGATCTCCCATTATATATTTATGTTAATAATATTGTATATTACAATCTCCCAATTTCCTGTTTTGAAAGTGTAGGCCAGTGGTTCTCAACCTGTGGATCATGACCCCTTTGGGGAGGATCAAATGATCCTTTCACAAGAGTAGCCTAAGACCACCAGAATACACAAATGTTTACATCACAATTCATAACAGTAGCAAAATTACAGTTATGAAGTAGCAATGAAATAACTTTATGATTGGGGTCACCACAACATGAAGGCTGTATTAAAGGGTCTTAGCATTAGGAAGGTTAAGAACTGCTGTCATTGAATATCAAGTAGCAAGTATAAATCCTCAGTTTTAGGTTTGTGTTTTTACCTGAATTTTGTTTGTGTTTCTCTGTATTTGCAATATCATCTACTTTTCCTTTATATTCATGTTCCTGTATTTGAGAAAGAATATGTAAAGAAAGCCCTTCTTCAAACTCTGCTTATACCATACATATCCATGGAAGCCACAGATCTAGTATTGTTTATGGGTCTACTAGCTTTAGACCTATTGTTCTCTTTAATTTCCTGAAAACCAATTAAAAAACAATTAAGACAAGTTTATGGATTAGTTAATCTAGGATTGTTGGATTTTAACCAGTGTTATATTCTCCACTTCCCTAATACACATTTGCAACTTTCAGGAAATAATTTTGAATGTCACAACTAGGGGTATTTAGCCAGTGATGATGCTAACTAGTCTGCACAGAAGATATTTCATAACAAGGTTTATAAAGCTCAAGTCGTCTATATTGCTAATGTGAAAAAGTCCTGACTTGAAACCAGGTAAAACGTATGGAGTTTACATGTCCAGAAATGTCTAAGGATAAAACCTTGCACAATGTGTCCCCAGAGCACCCTCAAAGTGGTAGTGCTGCCTATAGCAGACCACCGTGCTCCCCTTTAGGCCTCAGATCATCAGAGAATGTGCCTGTGGGAGATTTCTGTACTCATCACTTCACTACCTTCTGTATACTGTGTATGAAATTGCAGACTGACTTTTTGGAAATTTTGATTGTCTATCATTTTACATAGCTTTTCAGGATTCACTTTTAATGTCAGAGTTTTCCTTTTTTTTTCTTTTATAAGAAAAAATAATACTTGGGGGAAAAAAACCTTTAAATCTTTTCTGTTGTCTCTAAGAGTAGGGAAAAATCACTGGAAACCTGTGTGTGTCCATTTCTAAACAAGCACAGAATAACTTGTAGACAGCCATTTAAATGACAACTTAGGGGATCATGCTCAGCATTTACCATTTTCAAGCTTGCTACTTCAGTTTTCCATTATTTGGATGTTGTGAATTTAACCTGGGTTCTCATACCTGCTAAACAAGTATTCATTCTACCATGCTACACACCCAAACCTTATGTATGTCACCTTAAAAATTCAACCTAGTCTATTAGACAACTGCATTTATGGCAGATGTGTGACTCATTCGAGGACTCAAAAACATAAAGTAGATTTGAGATTTAGGAAAGCAAGTTGAAAGAGAATGCATAAAGGTCATAGACAATCCTGAAACTCCAGAAACCTAATACAAAATGTAACATAGCCAAAAATGCAGTAAATGCTACAGAGCATTCGCTTCATGCTGGCACCGCCCTGGGTTCAAGTCCCATAGCAGGGAGAGAAAGAGTAACATTGTTTGACTCTGTAGAGAAAAGTAAAGGGCTTAACATCCAGGTATGATTCTTACAACTGTTGAGGCCATCTATCTACACTACTTAAGCTTCAACAAAGTTCTCAGCCCCACAGGGAAGACTGACTCAGCCATGTCTCATATCTCAATTCTCTGTAAAAGGTCACCAAGGTTCTGTAACCAGTTGTGCTGAGAAACTCAAGAACAAAAAGCCAGCAACATCAGTCTTGGAGGCAGGAAGACAGTGTAGGGTGGTCAAGCCTTAATATGTAAAATGAGATTTTTTTTTCTTGTCTACCATTCCTTTGGGTCATTTTAATTTAAAGCCTGTTGAAATGCTCTCAATCATGTGACTTTTATTATTAGATTGTTTGCTACTTAGGAACCAAAAAGAACCAGAAGGAACTTTTTCAAGTAGTCAGAAACTGGCCATGTTGGCCTGAGAATAGAGTTCAGAAGGATTGGGGTGGGGGGAGGCAAGGTGAACGAAAAACCATGGACCACAGTGATCAAATTGCATCTCACATGGCCTGTGAAAGCAGAAAGCTGCTTCAGCCCCAAAACAACTTCGGGTCTGCACTGGTTAGTTTTGTCAACATGACACAAACTAGAGTCATCTGGGTGGAAGGAGCTTCACTTGGGAAAATGGTTGTCAGACTGGCCAGCAGGCATGACTGAGTGGCAGTTCTTGATTATTGATTGGTGGGGCAGCCCAGTTTACTGTGGGCAATGCCATCCCTGGGCAGGTAGTAGCCCTAATGATTGACTGAGTGAACCCTACGGCTGTGGAGAGTGTGCAATGTAGCAGGACCAGACCCTAATTACAGTTTATCTTTGATTACCTTCAGCTCACTGGCTAGCCATTCCCTGCTTGCTACCTCTGTATGGAAACTAACATCTTGACTACAGATAAAAACCTTCAGGATAAATTAAGAAACTCCCAACATTCCACCAACCAAAAGGCCTAAGAGTCATCAGAAAACATCTCAGGCCCAGAGCTAAGTTTCCTCCACTTTGCTATAATCATGCAATTAATGTTCCCACCAATGTACTTGAAAAGTGCATTGATTAAGGACTTTCTCTGCTCTGTTACTATAAAAACTTCATAAGTCTGCTTTCACATTGGAACATGAAATGTGGGATAAAACTAAATCTGTTTCTGGGCCATGTTCACTCAAATTTTGGCTCAAAAACAAAAACAAAACCCTCTTGGCTTTTTTGATGTGAGTGTGGTTTTTGCATTGACAATAGAATCAGAAACCAAAGTAGGACAGGGTCCCCTCAGCACCAAGAGACAGCTTTCTGTATATATAACTCCTTTCCCAGCCCTTCTTTACTTGGGAAAATATTATAATATAGTTTTTAACTCAGGAATTTTATTTGATCATTTATACTTTTTCTTATAGATTAATTGTATATTTATGTATAATATGGAATTTATCTGAAGTGTGTTCATTAATTTTGCAGTGTTTTATTGTTGTCCTTTATTATCCAAACATTAGGAGTATTAAATTAAACTATTTGTTTCATGATATAAAATAAATAAGAAAACAATGTTTTGAAAACTAGACCTCAATCTATACTATCACTATATTAATTCCATAAGAAGTTTCTTGCAGATTGTTTTGCTTTAGACACACATACATGTTCATAAATTCACAGCACTCTACAGTGGGGACAAAAAAAGCACAACTTCATGGGAAATTTTAGTTCACTTGTATAAAGAACCTTTTTCAGATTGCTGGTTTATTTCTTTAATATAATTCAATTAATTTGTTTCCTAATACAGATATTCTTTTTTAAAGATTTTTTTATTTGTTTTGTCTGTATGTATATCTATGTACCACATGTGTGCCTGGTGCCTACCCACAGAGGCCAGATTCCCTGGGACTGGAGTTATAGGAGGTTGTGAACCACCATGTGGTGATGAGAAGAAGAACCTGGGTCCCTGGGCCATCTGGAAGAGCAACAAGTACTCTTAACTGATGAGTCATCTCTTCAGCCCCTTAATACAGAGGTCCTAGCTAATCAATAATTACATTTTAAAAATCCAATTTAAATACTGGACGAATGTATTAAGCAGCATTCTAATAGTTGACACTTGGCATGTATTGTTTAATTTTTTTTGTTTTGTTTTGTGCTTACTATAATACCAATGATTAAACTCAGGTCCACCCCCTGACCTCCCTACCTATTTTATATATGCCATGTTTTTAAAAGGTTAACTTTTGTTATTTTTAATCATGTATGTGTGTGTGCCTATGTATGTGGATATCTTAAATGAATGCACAGACCTGGGAGGCCAGGGCCTCGGATCCTCTAGAATTGGAATTACATGCAGTTGTGAGTTACCACATGGGTGCTGGTAATCAAACTTGTATCCTCTGGAAGAACAACCAGTGTTCTTGGCTGCTGCCCTCCCCCAAGCTTTATATGTGCCTTTAATAAGCCAAGGCTGGCACTATCTTCATTGAACAGATGTAGCAAATAAAGCAAAGAAATTAAGAAATTTGCCCAAGGTCAGGTGGTAGGAAATGGAGTCGGGTTTTAAAACTGAATCTGAAACAGAAAACCATGAATTGGAGCCAAAAGCCTGGAACAGAGTACCATAAATTTTTCATTGGTCTAGGTATAACTTTATGCAGAAACCACATTGTTTTAAAGTAGTCCATAGGGGAGAATTAATCACAAATTCAAACTGACTTTTCTTATTACTTCCAATTACTGAGTTTTTACATATGTCAGTTAACAAACGGGCTTCGCCTTTAAATCTCAAAATGTTTTCATAATAAAATGTTACTTGATTTTTCAAACAACCTGTAAGATTTACTACTTTTCCATTAATATGGCATACTACATTTCGCAGTGTACATCAAAAGCCTTAAAATTCTTATTTCTCCTAATTTAGAAATTCTTATCCTCTAGAAGTAGCTAAAATTCACTTATTTTATTACAAACATTAATGTATATAAATGTTTAAACTTGAAATTTGTAACTTATAAACACATTAAGGATTGGAATGGTTAAATAAATGATGTCTCTGGTATTCCAAATATGTTGATAATGTAGCATAACATGGAAAAATGCTTGTGTTTTCTTTTTATCCTACTTGGAGTGTGGAGCTGAGTAGAAAAGTGCAGAGGGACAGAGTAAAATTTAGTCCCAATGTAAGGACTGAAGTTAACCTGCAAGCCCCATTTGCCTAAGGACAGATAGCTTCCCAGAATGCTGGAGGCTGGTGTTCATATAAGATAACAAGGCATGTGGTTTTGTGTCAGTAAACAAGCTTAGTTGCCCCAACTGCACAGGATGTGCTTGATTACACACAGGCGGGAGGTGCATAGACAGGAAGGACTTCAGGATGCATGCTTGTCCCTGATTGGACAGAGGCAGAAAGACTAGGCTTGTAGATTTGGCCTTTGTGGGCACCTGGCTGACCCAATTTAGTGTAGTTTCCCTGGGAATTCTTAATATGGACCTGGCCAGTGTTCATCTTCCTGGCCAGTATTTAATAATGCTTGCTTCAGCTTGACAATAGTAGATTCAGTCTTTCTCCTGACAGTTTTCTGATTTAACATCAACTGTATAAAATGAACTTTCCATAGTCACAGAACCTGAAGATATCAACCCAATTTTTAAATGCCTTTGAACTTTACTTCTATTTTCTCTATTTTTCTTTTCCCCCTTTTGGATAGGGTGTAAGGGGCTTGAATCTGGGGCCTAATGTATGGTAGGAAATCAATTTTTACATGCTAATGTGAAACAGAAAAATACCTTTTAAACTTTCTTTTAAAGTAATAAACAGAATGGCTACACCTCAGCTAGTTTGATCTTCTGTGTTAGGTTCACTAGCACTGCTGAAGGAATGAGTGTAGTTAACCTCCCTGGTTAGAAACACCAACACTTGGGTTTTTCAATCACAAGCTGCAGAACTATTAATGTATTTGTTGTATTTGCTCCCATTGTCCAAGCTGTAAGATCCCTCATTAGAAACAGCCAGGAGCCCAGCTACCCACACCCTGTGTGGCTCCTGATACCTCATCCCAGTTTTGCTTCCTGGTTCAGGAGTTACTCTATATGCTGACAAAGTTTAAAAACGATTATCTTCCCAAGCCACTGAGAGAGCCAAAGGAAACAACAAGGTGACTTTCCTCTCTGTGGCTATTAGAAGGCTGATATTGCTGATACCTGGGAAGTGGGGCAGGTAGAAATAAGGTCCTGGCCTTCTAGGACAAATATAAAGATTTGGAACTGGAAAGATGACTCAGTGGTTAAAAGCACTGACTATTCTTCCAAATGACCCAAGTTCTACTCACAACTGTCTGTAACTGCACTTCCTTTTGGATTCTGTAGGTCATTTATGTATGTGGTGCACATACAGACATATATGCAGGCAAAACACCCATATACATAAAATAAAAGATAAAAGGTATAAAAAAATAAAGATTCATGTTAACTTGAAATATGGCCCAAACTGCACAAAGGTCTCTGAGATATAACTAAGCTATCACCTTCAAATTTCCTACTGCATGTTCTTTACAACAAAAACTATCAATACATAGCTTGAAAAATGTTGATATCTATTCATTTTTATGTTTCTTTGATGCCATAAACATTTGATTTCTTACTTGGAGATAACATTAAAACCATAAATTTAAGTATTCTATGATACAATTTTTGAAAACTTTTTAAATGTTTAAAAAAACGACAAGACTCTTTAATCTTTTTCACTCTGAAGCCACAACTCTCAACCTCTGGGACCTTCACTCTAAAATGCAACCCAGAGCCCAGCATCCACCCATCCCCAATTGCCCCAGGCCAGTGGATACTGTACAGCAAGCCAGAAGGGATCCACTCAGCTAAGCAGGATAAACAGCTTGTCACCAGCCCAGTAGGCTGTTAATCTTCTTCGTGTACTAGCCAAAGTTGTAGACTTTAGGAAGTTCATTTGGTTTCTATGTGGTTTTGTTTTGATTGGTTGACTTGGACACTTTTCCTCTAGAGACTGAAGTGCCAGTTAATTGTGCATAATTGTGCATAGGCTGCCACAGTGTCATCAAATGCTAATCCATTCATTCAAAACCACACCTTGTTAGGGTCAGGTATAGAACTTTTGCCTCCAACCCTGTGGGTTTATTTAGTGCTTAGTTGAGAGTTCCTGCAGCTGCGACCTTTCAGTGACTGCTTGATGGTGGCCAAGAGAGTTGAGGTTGGCTGCCAGGACTTGGAATCTGGAGGAACACATGAACACATTATTCTTTTTCTCTGAAGCTCTCCAATTCCTCTTCCGGTCAGATGGGGAGATAGGCAAAGGGTGTTCTGAAGCAACCCAGCAGTTTACTGTTGATGCTACTGCCCATGTATGACATTACTATGAGAGAATGGGCTTCTGCCTATCATCAGTGTGGTCTTCAACGGAAGGTTAATTACAGAAGAAGGTGCCATACATAAAAGCTAACCCCAAGCAGCTTTTGGGTTTAGTTGTGGGCTTTAGTTTTCTCAAAGACTGCATGCTGGGTTCAGTCTGCAATCAGAGGCCGGAAAGATGGGTTCCTATGCATACTGAATATGAAAGAGGCTTTTGTTTAAGTTGATTTTTGCTACAATTATTCACAGCTACAGTTCTCTTTACTGCTGAAAAGGGAAATTACTTCAGAGGTTGCAAAGTTTTTAACTTGGACTGACTGTCTGGAGGAAAAGGGTTTTTTTTTTTTTTTTTTTTTTTGCTTTGTTTTGTTTTGCGTTTTTTGTGAAGTGTTTTTTGTTTGCTATGATGGAGAAGCAAACTGCCATCATCATTATCACTGGCCTCCCTCCCCTGTGGCTTCTCTCCAGATGCTCGCCAGTAATTCTGACTAACCGTCTGAGTCACCAAGTTTCAGATGTTTATGTATTTCAACACAATTCCCAGGCTTATGGGGCTTTTATTTATTTATTTTCTTGTTTCAGGACTTGGAAAAAAATTACAAACATCCTTCTGAATTTCCATTGTAAGTGTCACCGAGTGACTGGGCACAAGGTGAGCAGAAGGCATTACTCCTTCCCTAACAAAGGTCCAAGTGTCACCAAAACGTCAAAAGATTAGTAAGTACTTCCAGTTTAGAGGAGGTTCAGTTAATGATAAATATTTGTGTTTCTACCATGGTAGTGGTGAAAATTTAAAATGAGAAGGGTATTCAGTGAAAATATGGAAACGTGGATGCTTGGGAAATGCCAGGCACTAACTAGCTACTAACATGGCATCTTTGCTTTTGTTGTCCCTCAAAAGAACTATTAGTGGACATGCTGAACTAACATACTATTTTTTAGTGGAAAAAAAAAACCCGTGACTTTAATTGTAGTCTCATTTTTAAAATTTTTTTCTGTATCTTTAGTCATGTCAGTCCCCGGTTGTCTGTAGACTACAAGCATCTCTGAGTCTTATGCCAATTCTTTAAAAAACTTATTTATTCCATTTTATGTGTATGAGTATTTTGTTCTCATGTATTCAAGTGTACTGTGTGTGTACCTGGTACCCATGGAGGTAAGAAGATGGCATTGGGTCCCCTGGTGCTGGCACTGGATATTCCTAAACTACCATGTAGGTGCTGGGAATGAAACCCAAGTTCTCTGCAAAAGAAGCAAATGGTCTTAACTACTGAGTCATCTTCCCAGCCCCTCATGTTGGGGTCACTAGAGTTCTTACCAAATCTTCACACCAAAAAGAGAGTGAGCTCCTGCCTCCTCCCACCTTATACTCCTCCCTCCACCCAGCCACATCACTTCCTGTCTGTCTGTCTGTACAGACCTCCAGACCTCTATGGTTAACTAGAGGCTAGCTCTGCTCTCTGCTCTTCAGGCAGGCTTTATCTGTTAGAGCACATACATGATATCACCACACCTGTCCCACATGCCATGCACTTTAATCCCTGCACTTGTGGAACAGCATATTCTGTGTGAGGGCTGAGGAGTTTGTAGAGGTAAGAACTTCAGTGGCCAGCTGCTTTACTTCTCTGATCTTTTAGCTTTCACCCCCTAATATCTGACTCCAGGTTTTTATTACATTCATGTGGTCCAGAACACCAGTTATAGTCTGACAACATAAAATATAATGATAGGAAGTAAAATAAATTTGACATTTAAGAGTTTATTCATCATTCTTTATCGAATGTCCTATAATGGTATATATAGAATGTTCTGGAACATGAATTCATAATACTCGTGTCCTTCAAGCGAGCTATATCTTTTTCATTGTGAATTCATGGGGGGGGTTATGCCTAAATAGATGGTCTTCTGGAAAAAGTCTATCTGACATTTTCCAGCCAATGAGCATCTTTTAACACATGCCAAGACATGTGCCTTGCCATTCCCTGTCCCCCAGCTTGCCCTATTACTTCACATTGAGATTCTTCAGGCTGAGTTTGACACTGAAGCAGTTGGACAAAAAGTGATATTATTATCTTCAAGCATGGTCTGTGAACTACCCGCAACCCCACCCTACATCTACCCCATACCCAGTACGGCCAGTGAACTGCATTAATTTGCTCTCTGGACTCTAGAGTTAGATTGTTATCCTAACAACATCACTTTTGTTCCTGGAAATTTCTTTCTCTTTTTAGATTTGTTTCATTTTACTTTACGTATGTGAGTGTTTTGCCTGCAGGTGTACAATATGTATATCTCTCGTGCCCACAGAAATTAGAAGAGAATGTCAGATCCCCTGAAACTCGAGTCATGGATGGTTATGAGTCACCATCTGGGCACTGGAATTGAGTACATTGTAAGAGAAGTAAGTGCTCTTGACCACTAAGCCATTTCTCCAGACCAATTCTTGGGAGCCAGCACCTCGCACCTCTCAGTACTTCCACAGTTCTGCCACTTGGACGTCAACAGCCAAAGTGCTGATTGTGGCTTGTCTCCCACACATAAATACAATATTATTACACAATTATTCCAATCTAGGGCAACATGAACTGATGGATAACTATTTTTCCCTCAAACTAGACACAACTAACATTCTTCCTGACAGTGTGTGCCAGAAAATGAATACTGAACACTTGTTTTGCAATTGATCTTAGCCAAAAGGTGAAGAAGGAAGAAGCCCCCCCACCCCCACCCGGTGTGTGTGTGTGTGTGTGTGTGTGTGTGTGTGTGTGTGTGTGTTGGTGGTGGTGGTGGTGGTATTATTGTTGTGGCCTTTCACATCTTAGAATACACCCTAGCCCAGCAAAAATCTTTTGGAGAAGACTGAATCAAGAGAACTATATCCATGTGAGGCCTTTAAACCCAAAGTGGGCTGTGTGCAGGGTCTGGCAAGATGTGGGAGACGAATGACACACATAAACAGAAAGCAAGGACCTTGTAGGAAAAGAACAAAGAACTAGGGCTAGAAAAAAAAGCTGGGATTAAGGACTGGGTTTGACAGCAGATTTATAAAACAAGGATTTCTAATCTGGGTAGAGCAATTGCCTTCAGCTACAACCCGAAACAATTAGAGTCAAGTGGTAAATTACATACAGTATTTTGAGAAAAGAAAAAAAGAAAAAAAAGGTCCCTCCCCTAGGTCCATCGGATCACTAGGGTTTGGACGGAGGAAATGCCTGTTTGTGGCTCTTTCCAAATCTTGGCTGGGCGCCAGGAGATATGAAACCCTCCGGGATACTGGGGCCCACTCCCAAAGCCGGAGAACGCTCAGCACTGTCACTCTTTTATGCATTGACTTGGGACAAATCTGCATTTAAAACCTGGCAGGGAGAAGTCTTGGAGATTGCTGGCCTGGGGCTGCAGCGATGGGCTTTGGGAAGGCAAATGACAGGAGGCTGCTTTCGCTCCAGTACGGATTTCAGGCCTGCCCCACATCCCCGCGGGGTGCGGATCCGGCAGAGGGAAGGGCAGCGAGTCGCCAGGGATGCTCCCTGGAGCGCGCTCAGGTGCATCAGGCGCTGCTCCACAGCTGCTCCCGCACCGCCTCGGGAACCGGGTTAGGATGAGGTCGCCGCTTTCCCGCCCGCAGGCTGGGGAGGACGAGGGGGGCGGGGCGGCCCCAGCCACATCCCCCGAGTCCCATACGCCCCCCCCCCCATCTCCCAGCGCAGCCGGGTCTCCACATCCTCCCCGTGTCTGTCCTTCCCGCTTTCCCCACGAAAGACATGACCGGGAGCAGTGAGAACGCGCCAGACCCCGGGAGAGGCGTCGTGGTAAATGCAAACTCCGTTCCTCGGGCTCCCTAGCTCGCTGCCCTCCCCTCCCTTTGTTGCATCCCCTTTTAGCTGAAATACGTTCGGATGAGAACCGGCCACGGCTTTGTTAGTCCTCAGAAGGGAGATGGCTTTCTCCTTTGCATCCAGACCTCCCCTCTCCACACCGACTGACGAAACCCCTACTAACGATGCTCCTCCATCCCGAATTCCCTTTAACTCCTCCCCTCCCACCCTCCCTCGGGTCCCCTGCCTGGAAGCCTGCTTCCTACCGGGTCCCCACTTCTACTAGCCACAAAGAGCCTGGCCTGCTAGCTGGGGGAAGACCCCAGCGTGCAGTTCTAGCGGTCCTCTCATCAGTGCTGCCTCCTCACTTCAATGAGTTTCGAGTTTTGTTTAAAAAAAAAAAAAAAAAAAAAAAAAAATCTACTTATAACTCCTCCGGGCAGCCAAGATACAAATAAGCATAAGTGAATGGAATTGGAGCTTTAAATCTGGGGCGCGGCTCTGCATAAGTCATCAGCCCGAGTGCCCTGTGCCTTATCTGGGAAGAAAAAGCGGATGCGTAAAATACCCAGTGGTGTGTCAAGATGGAAGGATGGAGGGTGGGGCCAGATCCGAACCTCTTCAATTCTAGGGATCATTCAGGTGTCAACCAGAGGGTACCCACCTCCCAGAATCCTGGAATCAAGCTCCAGCGAATGGTAGTTATGACTGCCAGGATTGGTGTGAAAAGGTGTCAGGGTGGTGCATGGGGCTGATTTGCCATTAAGAGTCTCAGCGAGTAATTCGCAGTTAATCTGTTTATGGAAATGAATGGATTGAATTAGAATGAGTGGGTTGGGAAGGAAACACCTCTCACTTTAATAGAACTATTCGGGTTGAAATGTGAGGTTCAGCTCTTAATTTAACAGCAAGGCCTGCCTTTCATAAAGGAGGGGTGCCTTTAGTCTGCCCTACTAGTCTGGTGCTAGTGCTGGAATAAGACAAAAGGCTCTTTATCCCCCGGAATGCATATTCTAGGGGAGGGACCCTGGCAGGCAGTGTGAAAACAAACAGTAAAGATAATCCCGACAGCCAGGTGGACAACAGGAAGGAGGAGAGCAGTTACTGGAAGGGATGGGAGCAGGGTCTTTGCTCATATGATCAAAGAGTTGTAGTGACATTTCACCCAAGATCTGAAGCATAAACGGAAGGTAACCTTGTGGGGACCGAAGGCACACAGACACACGCCAAAGGCAAAGGAGAGATCATTGTATCTGACTTGTGCTTTTACAACAAAAACACTCCAGTCACCGTGGGTTTGACAGGCCAGATGGGACCTGCTGAAAATATGAAAGAGGAAATCATTAAATTGACTCCCATATTAAGTGTATAATGCTCACAGGTCAGTTGACCCAGTAGACAACCTGACATTCATTCTTGAAATTCAAAAATATGATAGAGGAGATCTGGAAAACCATCACCAGAAGGTTAGTTAATATTTTGTGACTAAATGAAGAATGAAGTGGAAAACGGAAGAAATAAAAACAGCTGTTAAGAACAGATGCCTGGAAAGCTGAGAATGTGAGAGTTACACTGTGGGTGGGCACAAAGCCAGATAAAGGGACCACCAAGAATGGAGAGCTGTATGGGAGAAAGCAGAAAAGTAGATGCCTAGACATCACAGTTTGGTGGAAATGGATTTGCCAGGGTCATGAGATCATCAAGAGTGTCAGATGCTGCCAGAGAGCAAGCAGGATAGGGGTGGGCAGGGGACCTTTAGTGTGGAGCCATCTTTCAAATAGCCACCCCCAGAATGCTTAGAGTACCACTGCATTATAAATACTAGATGCTTCTAATGAACAATGGCATCATCCAGCTGGAGGCGTGGCTCAGAGGCAGAGCGACTGCCTTTCATAAAATCCATCCCCAGCACAACTGATTATGAAAAATCAAAAGGAGGTGAATCTAGATGTACTGGTAGGATGGGTAGATTATTGAAGTCTAAAAAGCAAATGAAAGAGCAGAGTAAATATAATAGTCCCATCTGTTAGTGTCAGTGGAGGGTCTCTTGTGAGAGGTGCATGGACACAGCAAGAAGTGAATAAGGAGAGGAGAAGCGGTGTGTGCCAGCTGGTGTGGTGCTTTACTGCACAAGTGCCCCCAAGGTTGGTAAGAGCTAGTGTAGGATGGAAATGCCCCCACGCATGCCATTTCTCCAGTAGAACTTGGGTAGTAAAGTTCAGAGGACATTCAGGTGCTAAAGACAGGAAAGGGTTAGGGAAGCTAGAGAAGATGGGTGTGCCAGCAAAACAGAGAGCTCTTAAGGATGGAGTGAAAAAAAATCAAAAGGAAGTTAAAACAATGAAAATGCTAGTAGGAGAATAATAAGTAATAAATAAAAACAGGTTTATTGGGCACTTCTTTTGTGGTTTTATCAAGCCGTTCATTTAATCTGAGCACATCTGTAAGTAGGTACCCCATACTTTCCATTTTACAGAAACAGCTCAGAGGGAATACATAAAGCCTCACATTATGTAGTTATGCTAGGCACACAAATAGCAGGTGTCAGAAGCAGAATTGAGACAGCTTTCAATCCTGTGTTACACAGGAGACAGTAACTCCAGAGGTAGGACTGCTCTGGAGGACTGGTGGGCTTGTGGGAATGCATTGCTAACGTAGAATTAGGATAAAGTAATTGAGGGGGACAATCGAAGGAGCTACAAGATGGAATGGTTAGAAAGATCAGGAAGGCAGGCTTTACCCAAGGTGTTTAACCAGGAAGGAAAAACCTGGGTGGGCTGCGGTGGCAGAGGCAGTTAGAGGAATAGAGCCAAATGATTTAATCGTGACACAGCACAATTTGTGTAAGGAGAGGGACTATTAAGAAACTTAAACCTAGCTCTGTCTGACAAAGGAAACATTGAACAGAGAAGCGTCTCCTTCCAGGGAATGGAAATAAAGGCAAAGACCCACAGCTGCTCTAAACGGTAAAAATAAAGGATGGCAGAGGTATCAGCCCCAGACAAGACATTGACACGATCTCCTTAAGGCTCAGGGAACATTGTGGAAAACAGGGCAGAAAGAATGTAAGAACCTCAGGATGGAGAATGGGGCTGGGAAAGAGCAGAAGAGCAGGATGTAGGGATGGGAACCATGAACTCACAGCAGCTGGGTGTACTGACGTAGAAGTCAGCTGTGAATAGGGAAGGGTCCCACAGAGCCTTATCACATGCTGCTGATCTCTTGGCAACCCACAGATCCTGGAAGAGGGGGAAACGTGGTTGTGTACCCACTGTTGAGCCCACCAGGCTCTGGTGGTAGGTCCAAACTCATTATCACACAGATGACCTTGGTTAAACAACATGGCCACTAAACAAAAGGTAATTAAATAGGAGGGGGCAATGGCTAGAAGGAATGAGAGAGCAAAGGAAGGAGGGTAGGTCCAGAATATCATAGTGCACATGTATAAAAGTGAAATAATAATTTACTAACAAGCCAGTGACTTTCAGTTGAAGTGGGTAGAAGGGGCATTAATGCATTGTAAAGAATAAATAGTGGCATACAAGAATTGCTAAATGAACAGATGTAGAGTTTAGAACTCTTGCTCAAAGTTGCTTGTCACTTGGGTTGGAGCTAGTAGTCACCAGCTGTGTAGCTGATACTTCCTGGTTATTTCTCAGGGAGATAAAATCTCTGCCACCTGGCTTTTTGTGTCAGGTTCTCAGATAACTTTGTCTTGCCAGTTTGCATTTTACTAACGTGTGGTCAAACAATCCATAATTAGTACCTATATAAGTAAGTTTGGGAAAAGAAGAGAAAAATCAGAGTTATTGTTGAGTGTCTGTTATACTTGACTCTCTCATTCCCATGAGGATGGAGAGGCAATTATTTGAGAATAAATAAGAGAAAGAGTAACAGTAGTGCAGCAAAGGAAGGCATCGGGATCCAGAGCTCTGTCATTGCGTTAGCAGAAGAGTGTGAGCTCTTCTTTCAGAACCTCACCTTGAGTCCATTGTTGTCACATTGTTGAGCTGGGCTCTGGGATGGGCCCATTGGTGTTGCTGTCTGGGGTTCTGAGCTGATGGGGAAACAGGCACAGGATGAAAACCAATCACAAGAGTCTGTGCGCAGGGAAGATTATGGAGCTTGGAGGGGGACAGAAGCAGACTTGAGCTGTGTCCATGTGTTTCTGGGCCATTTTTCTCCCTGGGAAGAAATAGTCTAAGGAAAAAATTTGAATTTGTAGCTTCAAATTCAAACCAGAGAGTCAGCTGGGTTCTGGATCTGGATGTGGTATAAAATGACTCAGTTACTGCATTTGTCACTTCTCTAGCTTGGAGATGTTTTGCCTCTTTGGACAGAGAAGGCATTGTGTGGAATGAACTTGGGGCATGCTATCTATGCTCCTGAAACTATTTAAAGATTCTTTGTTTGTCATTATTTTGTTTTAAAGCAAATGAATCCATTACTTGAGGTTCAGAGCCACCCAGCATTGCTCCAGGGGTAGACTTACTCATAATACAATTTGTGTGCGAAAACAGCAAAACAGACCCAGAGCCTCTTGTCTCTGATTGTCTTATCTGCACAGTGAAAACACCCTTTCAGATTAAGTGGAAACAATGGCTGCTTGTGATTGTTAGAACACTTTTAGAGAAATACATTTCTACCAGATTTAACATTTATTGCTTGGGCTGGGTAGTAAGAGTGTGGAAAATTACACTGAGGTTTTTTCTTAAATGAGTTTAAACATATTTATATAAATGATTATGTGAGTTATATAGACAACCAATGCTTCAGTATAGTTACATGGCTAATGTCATTGCACAAACACTATAGACCACATGCTAGTGAGTCTTGTATTAATTATCTGTCTTATTTAACCTTCACAATAGCCATGTGAGGCAGGCATTGGCTTTATTTTAGAGACATTACAATGACCAAGGTCCCATAGCTAACAGACTTGCCCCCAGAGGAGTTAGACTGAAATCTGTGATAGCCACCATTACTCATGTTGCTCTGAGCTACCAATTGCTCTGACCATTTTCACATATAGATTTTTTTCATAATTTTTTTTACCATCTTTTCCTTTTCTTTGGCATACATGTTCAGGGGTTTGCATTTGCTCAGTATTTGTTATGCACTAGTCATTGCACTCACTATTGATGTCATCCATGAGTTTTATCTTATCTTAAAGAAAAGGGCGTCACATTCTTTAATCCCAGCACTCAGGAGACAGAGGCAGAAGCAGGTGGACCTCTGTGAATTTAAATCCCAGCCTGGTCTTCATAGCTAGCTCCAGGATAGTTCTGCCTGCAGTGAGGTTCTGTCTCAAAAACCAAAGAAAGAAAAAGAAAGAAGTCATCTCCTAATCTAGTGACAGTAAAAATCAGAGTGGAGAATGACCTTGGCGTAGAGAGTAATCTCAGACTCAGAGCAAAGAGCTGTAAGAATCCCCATGGCAGGAAGAATGGGCTCAGCAGTCCACTAGTTACCAGCGTCGTGAGTGGACAAGGTCTAGGAAGTGGAGTGGGTAGCGTTGTGTGTCCGGAAGGAAAACTGGAAGAAGGACTTGGATGATCTCCCTGGGTGTGTGTTGCTGTGCCAGGGGCTCTCACAGAGGCTGGAGGCCATTCAGGTGCTGTCATGTCACCAAGCAGCCACTCTGGTGTTAAAGGTCACAGCAGACTCCTGGATGGGATCCAGGGTGGGATCCAGGGTGGGATCCAGGGTGGGATCCAGGGTGTTCTGTCCAAGTTCACCAGCCACATCACCCCATGTGCGGGTAAGTTGCCCCAAATCTGACACTTTATGAGTAAGCAGATGGTGAACACTCTTTGGCCAGTGCAACAACTATGAATCTCCAAACTTTTGAAGGGTTTTGTTTTGGTTTTGTTTTAGTGTTGTTTTGTTTTATTTTGTTTGGTTTTCCATCACAAGACGACAAACTTAGGGTTGAGGTTGGAGTTCTGAGGTAAAGACTGTCTCATTCATGTGATTGTTCAATATTTGTACTCACCAGATCTCAGGTCAGTGTCCTGGGCACTAGGGATGGAACAAAGAGTGAGATGAAGTCTCTGTCAGAAGTAGCTCACATTTCTAGCCACGTCAGAACACACACACACACATGCACACACACTCATATACACATGTGCACACACACATGCACACACAAATACACACAGGCACACATGTGAACACTCATACTCACACACTCATACATCCACACATAGTGATACATGCTATGAAGGAAAGTAAAAGTAAATATAAAGGATACAGAAATGGGATGGGAAGGGAGGGGAGTGCCAGTTTGTATTTGTGGTCAGACAAGGGCTCTCTGTAAGGTTGACAGTGAAGGAAGACTGGAGAAAAAGATAATGCAAGCCATGTGGTCATCTGCAGGAAGGGTATTGTAGGTAAAGAAATAGCAAAATACTAAACATTTTCAGCAAATTCAATCAGTGAGGGGAAGGTAGTTGGAGCAGAGGGAAGGAAAAAATGCCAAAGAATCAAGAGAGGAACATTCTGGTGGCCACGGGGAAGACTCAGGTTTTACTGGGCATGAAATGAGAAGTCCTTGAAAAAGTGTAAACAGGTGAATGCCATGATGGGAAATTCACTCCACAAAGCTTGCCACAGCTACCATGGTTTGAGAAGTAAAGACAGGATTGGCCATTTCTCCAGTAGTTCAGGATGAAATGATGGTGGCATCTACCCAGATCAGGGTGGAGAGGGAGTGGGGGAGCTTGTGCTGATGTGGTTCTGCTCACACTGGGAGGGGGTTGGGGACAGGATAAACTACTTAGTGACACAAAGATTAAAGGAAGAAATGAAGCCAAAGCCAAGGTTTCAGTCTGAAGAACTAGAAGAATGTGCTAGGATAGGGAAGGGGTGTGTGTGTGTGTGTGTGTGTGTGTGTGTGTGTGTGTGTGTGTGTGTGTGAGCATGTGTGTATTTGGGGGTGGGGGTGGTGGTAATGGGGTGGGGAATAGCATGAGTTTGGTCTGGATGGAGACCAAAATTAGGATGAGAGTGGCTTGGGCTCTACCAGGAAACATCCTTTCTGGAACCTGATTCAAAGGGAATCTACTCTGAGTCCTTCATACAGAGGAGGGAGGGAGTGGGGTGGGGAATGTCCCAGAACTAGACAGAATGGTTGGGAATGGACTCTAAACCAGCTGCAAACAGATAAGATAGAGCAGAGGATGGAAAATGTGACACTGTTCCCAAAGAGCCCCAGGTGGAGCCTTGGCTACAGGAGAGCTGCAGGGAACCCCAGGGGGATAGGGTAGAGGATGACAACGTGAGAGCAGTCAGCAAGGCTTCCAGGAAGAGGTGGATCAACCTGAGCTTCCAAGGAGGTGAACTTTGGCATAGAGACAGCGGGAGTGGAAAGACACACGGGCAGGGAGTGTGTAAGAGAGATGAAGGAAGTCAACTGGGAAGAACCAGGTGTCCATCAGAACTTGATGGTAAGACCTATTGCTCAAAATGACGCACACTTTGATCACAAGGAATGGAAAAGTAAAGTTGGTACTAAGAAGCTTCCTCCCTGCTAACTAGTTTTCATAACTGGAAAGTGATATGCCCCGTGAGGTAGAATGATTAGCATGGCAAGATACACCTATAGGTATCCTAGTGGCCTGAATGTTATGGGGACAACCAAATGCCTGGTACTGCAAATATAGCCAAGAATCCATGGTTGTGGAGCTCATAGATCACAGCAGTGAACCTTTTATTTTTCTAAGTGGACATAGTATCAAGCTGCCCTATAAATTCCTGTCTCTCAGCAAAGCCTGGTGGCACATACCTTTACTTCCAGCACTCAAGAGGCAGAGGCAGGCAGATCTCTGTGAGTTCAAGGCCAGCCTGGTCTACAGTGCTAATTCCAGGACAGCCAGGGCTGTTATACAGAGAAACTCTGTCTCAAAACACCAACCAAAAGTCCCATCTCTCTAGCCATAGATTACTGCAGCTCTCAGACCTCATCAGAGAAGGTTTCTGTGGGCTGGATGCCCATTAATGCAGAGTTTCACGGAAGTGCAGAGAATTAGTGGCTGTGGAGTACTCATCCACAAATAGGACATCTATATCACAGCCCTTCCCCCTCAGGCTCAGGAACTAACTCAGAAGAGGGAGTCGAAGTATTTTAAGAGCCAGAGGTCAGGGAGGACCTAAGAGCAACACTATTATGTTTCATACAAAACTACGGTCATGAATTCACAGCGACTGTGGTTAATGTTTTCTGTACCCTGATAACAGGTTTCTCCACCAACGCAGTAAGCCAGGTCAAGCCGATTAAAAAAGTAAAAGACCAGGTTTGCTTGGGCAAATCAAACTCCTGGGTGATTCTCTAGCTCCCAGAGATCGAGGAGGGAAAAGGGGGCAGGAGAAAATCACATGGCCGATAAATGAGGGGGCTCATTTGTAGGCACTCGGAGATGTGTCTGTCACAAGCTGTGTTTGTGCCCAAGTATGATATCTTTTGGGGTGGGGGTAGTGGGTGCTTGGGCAGCTGTAAACTTCAGGGAAAGGGCTGCCTATGCCAAAAATGCTATGCGGAACTGGGCTTTGGGCAGCTTTTCTGTGTTGGATATTCTCTGCATTTGGAGTTTAGAGAAAGAAATGGGGCTTCCTGAAGCAAGTGGGAGGTTCCAGCTGGACAGTGGTTGCCTGCAGATGATCGATCCAGTCAACACTTTTTTATTATTTTACATATCAATCCCAGTTATCCCTTCCTCCCTCCCAAGCACACCGACCACCCTCTCACCCACCCCCCATTCCACAGGGAGGGTGATGCCTTCCAGGAGGGATCATCAAAAATCTGTCAAGTCATTTGGAGTAGGGACTAGGCCCTCCCCCCTGCCTCTAGGTTAGGGGAGTATCCCTCCATGGGGAATGTGCTCCCAAAGTCCTTTCGTGCATCAGGAATACATCTTGGTTCCACTGTCTGATGTCTCTTAGACTGCCCAGACCTTCTAACTGAGACCCACGTTCAGGAGGTCTGAGTTGGTCCAATGCTGGTTTCCCAGATATCAGTCTGGGGATCCGTGAGCTCCCCCTTGTTCAGGTCAGCTGTCTCTGTGGGTTTCTGTAGCCTGGTCTTGCCCCCTTTTTCTTATCTCTCCTCCCTCTCAGCAACTGGATTCCAGGAGTTCGGCTCAGCGTTTAGCTGTGGGTGTCTGCTTCTGTTTCCATCAACTACTAAAAGAGGGCTCTATGATGGCAGATAAGTTAGTCAGCAATCCTATTATCAGGGAAGGGCATTTACGGTAGCCTTTCCACTGTTGCTCAGATTGTTAGTTGGGGGTCATCCTTGTAGGTCTCTGGACATTTCTCTAGAGTCAGTTTTCTCTTCAAACATATAATGGCTCCCTCTATTATGGTATATCTTTTTTGATTTTCCTCTCGTCTATTCCTCCCTGACTCAATCTTCCTAGTCCCACATGTTCTCTTCTCCTCCCCTTGTCTTTCTCCACTCTCCCCTCTCCACTCACTGCCCCCCTCCCAATATGCTCAGGAAATCTTGTTCCTTTCCCCTTCTGTGAGGAACCTTGTATGAATCTCTTAGGTTCCTCCTTGTATCCTAGTTTCTCTGGCAGTGTGAATTATAGGCTAGTGATCTTTTGTTCTATGTCTAAAATCCATATATGAGTGAATACATGCCATGTTCCTCTTGATAAACACCTCCAGTCAACATTTTAACTTGGAGAGGAATGGGCTCATAAGCCCTTACCCCTAGTTAAGGAACTAGTAACCATTCTCCAGGAGATGATGGCCCCACCCCCTTGAGTGTAAGGGCAACACAAATTGGACACGGTGGGTTAAAAACAAACATAAAATTAGAAGAGGCGGTGGGTAGGGAGGTCAATCTCAAAGAAGTTAGGAGGAGGAGCTGGGGGTGAACGTGACCAAAATACATTGTATGCATTTACAGAATATCAAAGATTTAATAAAATATTACATATGCATGCACATACATGCCCAGACTCATGACTAGACTGGAAACAAATCTGAGGGCAGGGATCAGGTGTAGAAATGAGCTAGAAAATCAGGCTGGGTTATAACATTACAGCCCTTTGTGACTCAAAGCTGGGCAGGGTAGTCTAGCAGGTGTGGAGCAATGATTAAAGAAAGAGAGCTAAGAAGCCTTACACGAAAAGGTTTTCATCTATGACAATGTCATTGTATCATCCTTCTTGTTTATGTTAAAGGAAAAGCAACTTTCACCTTCATTTTCTTCCATGTTTGTTATTCTAACCAGAACACGTGTGCATGAAGTCTCAGGCAAGAGGAAGGGTTGCTGGCTTGCTATCAGTCTGTGTTCTGTGAATAGGCCAGTTTTCTTGGACCAACACATGCTAACTAAGACTGGCTGAAGTTCCTTAAAAAGGACATCCTGTCTTTATTGCACTGACCCAGACACCTAGAAGTCAGGGTCTACTGTGATCCTGGGATAAACTTTTCATAGATAAACCTTCCCAGGCAGATGAGCCAATTCACAGTGAAGAGAAATGCAGAATATATCATAATACCATATATTATACAATTATAAATGTGTATAATGAAGTCATACTATTTTTATAATATAGACACAAAGTATATGCTTACACTTTTCTTTCTTTCTTCCTTTCTTTCTTTCTTTCTTTCTTTCTTTCTTTCTTTCTTTCTTTCTTGTTACAGAACTGCACCTAAACAATGCACCTATAAAATTCCATCGGGTTAGCTAAAGGACATTGCGTTTGGGGGTTTCAGAGATGGCTGGGCTTGGTAGTTAAGAGCACTTACTGCTCTTGCAGCAGGTCCAAGTTCAGGTCCCAGCACCTACATCAAGTAGTTCCTAACCACCTGTAACTCCATTTCCAGGGCATCGGATGTTCTCTGGCCTCTGAACTGGCCTTTGAGGATACCTGCATGCATATAGTACACATAAACTCATGCAGGCACGCACACACAAGTAAAAAGAATAAAATAATTTGTCAAAAGAACATTAGGCTTGACAACAGGGTGAAGCACACTGCTGATCTTACTACTCCCTTGTTCTATCAGGTATCATAAACAATAACCTCTTACTAAACTTTCATATCTGGGGGGAATATATTAATGTATTGTGATATGCAGACCCAATGTCTGTTATTCTGTTTTCAGATGACAGGTTTTTACCTTACTATTTATATTTTACAAATTATTAACAAAAAAATACCATAACCAAACTACTTTGATTTACAGCTTATGGATAATTGGCCAGGATATGACTTGGATTTATTCACATACCTGCAGCACTATTATGGTGATCTGGAGTGTGTGCTCATTCCTCACGGCATCATAGTGGACAGGTGAGAGCTGTGTCCTGTGTCAGCATTGCATTGGGGCAGCTCCCTCTTGTGTGACTCTTACAGTACTGTTAGGGACTTTCCCTAGTGGTTGGGAAAAGTACTATAGGATAGCAAATTTGAACCCAAGGAGTGTGTGCATTCGCTGAGTGATGTACATAGGCATTTACTCAGGAAGATTGGGAAGAAGGCTATACACATGTAAGCTATTATAAATAATACCCCCCGAAAAGCACTGCCCTCCATATTGGATTTCACACTCTATCTCACCTCTTGCCATATGGGAGCATCTTTCCCATATGTAGTATGCTCCTTTGGTGAATATATGACTTTTTTTTGTTTTTTTAAGATACTCTGAATTTGACTTTTCTTCCAGTGTAAGGTGAGTGAGTCATTCCATGTCTTAGAGTTTCTTTTGCTGTGATAAAACACCAGGACCAAAAGCAACTTCCAGGTAATAGCCCATCACTGGGGGAAGTCAGGGCAGGAACTCAAGCAGGGTAGGAACTTGGAGTCAGGAACTGAAGCAGAGGCTACAGAGGAATGCTGCTCACTGGCTTGCTCCTCAGCTTGCTTTCTTTTATAGCCCAGGACCACCTGCTCAGGCATGGCACCACCCACAGTGATCTGAGTCCTCCTTCATTGACCATTTATCTACACAGTACTCCACAGACTTGCCTACAGACCAAACTTATGGAGGCATTGTCTCAATTAATATTCCCTCTTTCTACATAGATCTAGGTTTGTCAAGTTGCTATGAAATGAAGCTATCACTAAATGCCATCAAAGCATTTTAAAGTTTAACAAGCAGGTCCTGTAATGACAGAACGATATGTAGCATGCGTGATCTCTAACACTTCACTGTTTGTGACATACAGGAGCTCTGATGTTGCTGTTGGAAGTATGTTTTGAACACTTTGTTTTCACCTTAACAGAACTTATCTGCCTGAAGCTTTTGGTTTCCCAAGCTCTTCTCCATATTCATCCATATTCATACCGTTTATCAGTTGCACCATAATACATCTTTTATTTCTTACTTTCTTCAGAATTGAGCGTCTGGCTAAGGATATAATGAATAACATAGGCTGCCATGATATTCTGGTCCTGTGTGTGCTAAAAGGAGGTTACAAATTCTGTGCTGATCTTGTAGAACACCTCAAGAACATCAGCCGAAATTCAGACCGGTTTGCCTCTATGAAGGTTGACTTCATCCGGCTAAAGAGTTACAAGGTAAGTCACTACATGTTCCATTTTTATTGCAGAATTATTAGAACTCACAATTCCTTAGTACACAAGAACTAGTAAAATTATGAAATGAAGTCTTGTGTCTGAACATTGAAATGAAAATGATGAGTATAATTTTTGTTGTTACTGGTTTTGTTTGTTGTTGGGCTTTTTTGTTGTTGTTGTTTATTTTTTTTCAAAACAGGGTTCCTCTGTGTAGCCCTGGCTGCCCTGGAACTCACTCTATAGGCCAGGCTGGCCTCAAATCTGACTCTGCCTCCTGAGTGCTGGTATTAAAGGCATGTACCACCACGCCCAGCTTGAATACAATATTTTTAATGTACAAAAACACAATGATGATTATAAGAATTTAAATAATATTCTTCTGTGTTCACATGTGTAGAAAGATTTTGGGAATGATTCCTGCATTTGTTCATGTGAGTAAAGCCGATGAGTGTAATCAGAGTGAAGAAAATCCGGCGCTTACTGGCTTGTGGTGGGAGTGGCACTGTACCCTGTGAGCTGAGCTCCCCTATATCAATCATCAATTAAATCAAATCATCAATCAAAAACTGTATTGCAGACTTGCCCACAGTCAGTCTTATGAAGGCATTTTCTTAGTTGAGAGTCTCTCTTCCCAAATGATTCTAACTTGTGTCATTGACATGAAAATAGCCAGCATAGCCATCTTGAGGATGCTCCTGTAATTCTGCCTAAATTTTCAAGTGACACTTTTCCAGTTGCTGCAGTTGGGTTATCATTTCTTAAGATGCAGCTTCTGAATTCCTGATTAACCCAGGATGCAGTGAAGATGTTTTTGTTTTTATGTGGGCATCCTCACCTGTTTGATGGGTTCTGTACTCTCATAAAAACTTCTCTCCTTTCTTTCACCTTGGATTAAGTAGCTGTCCTTCAGTCTTAACAAGACTTTTTTCATTCTCTTGGCCTTGGTCTTCACTGTGTTGGCCTAGCACATTAAAAAAAATTCTTTCTAAAATCTTTGAAGAGTGAAAGTGAGGTTTACTGGGTTTAATTTTATACATAAAAGCATTCATCCTTTTTAATTTACAGTTCTTCTCCATTTCAATAATACTTCTCACCATGTTGGAGTCTGCAATCCATATAGTTCCTTATCACCCCACCTGCCCCTTTGTTCTTGGTGTTAAGTCTCTCTCCCCAACCCTAGGGTGCTGGAAACTACTGTTATGTTTTCTCTTCTGAGAGTTCTGTTCAGCATCTTTCATATGTGCCACATGTGCCACATGCTTACCTTTTTTTTTTTGTTTTAATTAATTTTTCAAATGTAGTTAGTAATTCCTTGATTTTCTCCATTATTTCACTGTTTTGATTTACATCACTGTATGCTTTTATGGTTTTCTTCTTACTGTTTGCCTTTTTTTTCTCCTAGTTTCATAAGACGGAGATTTAGTCCATAGGTTTGGGATATTTCTAGTTGTCCACTATAAACATGTGATGATGTAAACTTCTCTTTAAGAATATTTTTAGCTTTGATGTTCAGACTACTTTCTAGTTTCTATAATGCCTTCCTCTGTCTCTTTTCTTTTCTCCCTTATTTTTTCCTTTAATGCAGCACAGGGTGGCCTGAAACTCACAATCTTCTGGCCTCCGCCTCTTCAGCATATCCTACAGAGCTTCCCCTTTTACTTGCTGGTTATTTCATGTTTCATTTTCAATACCTACAGGAGGTTTCCAAAGACTTTTGTATTAATTCTGGTTTAATTGTGTTGCAGAAATTATTCTTTGTAATAGTTTTGTCCTTTTGAAGTTTTTGAGGCTTGATCTACTGTCTTACTGAAGCCAACAGCGATGTACTCCATACCGCATTAACCCATGCTGTGCTCTTACTAATGTTTTGGAGCCTTTTCACTATCTAGCTCTCTAAACATCCTCTCTCTATTTTCCCCAAGTTTCCACCTAGAGGTATACATTCTAACACTTAAATGCCATGCTAAGCCACCCTTATATGATACCAGTACAGGAAAATGTGTTCATTTCAAAAACAGAGGCGTTATGTTCATTAGCACTTCATCCTGGTAGATGGTTTTTAATTACCATGTTATTTCCTGGGGATGGGGATGCTGTGGTTCTTACCCAGGGCTCCCAGGGAAAAGCAAGGCAGCAACTGACATCATCTCTTTACCACTGACACTCAGTCTCACCTGTGCGTCTTTGTTTCTGCCATTCACCGGAAGTCCTTTAAAGCCCGGTTGTGATGTCTCTTCTCTTCTAGCCAAATATTTCTCCCCTTGTCTATCACCAAGGTAACACAGGCCATCTCCGAAGCCATTACCTCATGTAACAGCTGCCTACCTGCTCACTCAGGCAAGATATCCTTCTAATTACATAGCATCCAAAATGTAGGGGAAATCCATAGTCACAGTCTGGCCCACACAAGCTGTCCCCATTCAGAGATGATTTAATGGCTATGTCGCCAGGCTGGTACAGGTCATCCCCTGACAAAACTGAGTTCTTTCACAATGCCTGTGCGCAGAGGCCAATAAAAATAAAACACTAATACTTCTCCACTCCTCCACACTATGCAGAGGGCTCACACATCTTGAAAACATCTGTGTGATAACTTGAGTATAACTGTACCTCCACAGCTTGTGTTTGGATGTTTGCCCCCAGCTGGTGGTACTCTGGGAAGCTGTGGGCCCTTGCTGGAGAAAGTAGGCCACTGGGGTTGCGGTCACGCTTTGAAGATTATAGTGTGATCCTTGTTCCTGTCTTGCTCTCTCTGCTTCCTGGTTTGCTGTGATGAGAACAGCCCATGCCACATGCTCCAGCTGATGAGCTCCTCTGTACCTTGGGGACTACAACCCTGACCACACATCCTTGTTCTTATGTTTCTGTCAAGTATTGTGGTCATAATGACAACACCGCCACCAGTCTGTTAGTCACTCTGAAAATGCCCTCACACACACACCCACAGATGGATGTCTCTCCAGGATGATTCTAAATGTTGTTAAGTGGAAAGTGAAGAGCAACCACCACACCTTGTTTCCTGTTGTCTGACGAAAACCGGGTAAATTATGTGTGAGACTGAACGACCGTGATGATTCAGTACTCTTGCCTTCCAGACCCCTGGGTAGGGGCCATTTCCATCTGTGTCCTAGGAAAACAATGATGTGATTCTGAGACTAGCAAGAGGAAAGTTTGCTTCTCTCTTCCCAGCCCTCAGCCTCTATAGGTTATGTCAGGGGTACGCTTCCCAAGGATGTCCCATTGGATCTTCTTGTGAGACAAATGGCTCTAAACATCTCAGGGGGTCTAGGCAGTCCACCTTGTCTTTGTCCTTATATTAAACTTTACAGAAGACATGAAATGAATTTGCATGAATGGTAGGAATCGGAGGCCGATTGTTTAGAAATAAGAATGAGACTGATGTTTTTTAAATATTTTTAAGATTTATTTACTTTTGTATTTTATGTTTATGAGTGCCTTATTTGCATGTATGCTTACATGATGAAAGAGGGCATCACATAGAAGAGGGCATCAGATCCCATTATAGATGGTTGTGAGGCCCCATGTGGGTGCTGGGAATTGAACTCAGGACCTCTGGAGAGCAGCCAGTGAGTGTTCTTAACTACTGAACCATCACTCTAGTCCAAAACTGATGGATTATGGACATGGAAAATAATGGAAAGAGAGACCTTGACAACCTGAATTCCCTAACACTGTGAGCCCTCCTTCCTCCCTTACTCCATCCTTCCATTTTCCCTCCAATCCTTCCTCTGTCTTTCCACTGATGCTCAGATAGCACTTCATAGCAGTCATGTCCCATTTAACCCTATCAGAAATCCTGCTAGGGTTCTCTCACACCTTTCATCCAGGAGATGAGGTAAGTCATGCAATGTCACAAGCCAGGAAACAGTAGCAATGGTGCTATAATCTAAGCCCAGCTGTCTCTCAGGCCTGTGTCCATTGTATCATGCAAACATTTCCCACAGAATTTCTCACAGTTTTCCCAGAAAACTTCATCATTTTATAAGTTATCGATCTGTTTGCTAACACTTTAAGAAATCAGTTATGTTTTCTTCTAAAAACACACACGAGAAATATTAAGTATGTGTAAATAATTATCATCATTATGTAATAATTTGCTTTTAAGAAGCAATCTAATCTAGCTGGGCGTTTATGGTGCACGCCTTTAGTCCCAGCACTCAGGAGGCAGAAGCAGGCAGGTCTCGATGAGTTCAAAGCCAGCCTGGTATACAGAGTGAGTTTCAGGACAGGCAGGTTCCAAAGCAATACAGAGAAACCCTGTATCAAATCTGAAACTCATTACATGTATGACATCCCATATGCCCACATGTGGCTGTGTTCAGTAGCTTGTTCTGTAATATTGACAAAATTTATGTTACTATTCACCATTTACTTTATTTAATGAGAAATCAAATTGATTACCTCTCAAGTTTACATGCCTGTGGGCCTGTACTGCTCAGCTGCTAGAACCCAAAGGCACATTGTGTCTTGTGACCATCTATTTTCTACCACAGCTTTACATATTTAAATTTTTAAAGCTTTTAGTGTATTTTTCTTAAACTCCAACACATGTGTGTTCACAGTGAGAAAACGAGAGTGGCAGTTTTCTGGACTGCTGTGGGTACCTGGAAGACCTTCTCTTACAAGCCTCTAAAAGTGCTAGGGGAAATGGACTCGGACAGCACTGTAAGTGCTTAGTGGTGCTCACAAAAAGCCAAGAAATATTCAGGGGCCAGAATGAAAAGCATGATATTGGAATGTAAACGGTTGCAGAAGTGAGGCTAGAGTAAAAATGCATCGGTTTTGGCAGTCTGGTTTTAACACTCATGTAGAGACAGATGAAAAAGTCTTGGATTCAAATAAAATTGGAAGCTGAATAATACCCTCTTGTTACAAGCACGTTTATCCCTGCCAGTCAGGTCCCGCCACCACACCAGCCCCCAATAACACGTTGAGACTCTGTATTTGATATAGTCCTGTTGGCCGTTACTATCACTGTTTATTGGCTAGCTCTGTCTTAATTATTAACCCATTTCTGCTATTCTAAGTATTTCCACGTGGCTCATCTTACCGGCCAGAGAGACATGGCGTTCTACCTCTCCAGGCTCTCCATGTTGACTCCTCCTAACTACTTTTGTCTCCTAGCCCCACCTATCTTGCTTTCCCATTGGCCACAATGCATTATTCATTAACCAGTATGAGAAACATATTTACAGAATAACATCTCCTCTTTTCTGTCTAAAATAAAAGAAGGGTTTTAACCTTAACATAGCAAAATATATCACACAACAGTTATCAAATAAGAATCACAGTTAACAATATTAGTCCATTAACACTTTGTAAGATTTAAAGAAAATATCATCTATCCTATCTTTGTGAGGCTAAAGTCTTATATGTAACTTATCTTTAACCCTAACTAAGGAAAACTATAACCATACTATCTGTCTTCAACTCCTTCAAAGACAACAGAAGGATAATATAGAAACTCGAGAAATGGCAGAGACAACTCACTGCCTGGTCAGTCACCCGAAGTTCTTCTGTAATATTCCATCTTCATCCCATAGGCCAAAGTGTGTCTGGCAGACTCCTCAGCAAAGCAGGAAACTTTAAACTGTCCACCTGTATTGGCAGTTTCTCAGTAACTTTTCTCTGTGTCCTGCAGAATGTCTGGCAGACTCTTCCATGAAGCGGGAACCCTGTAGCATTGTCTATCTTGCATTGCAGTCACTTTGCTGTGGGTCCTGCATGTCCAGTTTATACAACATAAAGTCAAACAGTTCAGACAAGAGCAGTATCTTGTCCATATGGCTAGTCCTGCCACATTGAAAGCAAATTCCACAATGCATTTTTTCAAGGTCCATCTTTCTTTCTGATGCAGGTGGTGTTGCCAGGAGCAGTTGTGCCTCACAGTCAAGAAAAACCCTGAACCATTTTAAATGCCATATTCTGTAGGTCTTTGAAAGGGTTGAAGAGTGCCTATTCATCTCAAATACATCTCTGCATATCTAGAAATCCTAACTAACTTAACTCCAAGTTTTGACTATTATAGGTAACTCTCTATAATCTGTACTAAATTATACATTCCATTTTTCAATAAGCTATATAAGCACAACACCTAAACAAGAGGAGAAATATACATATCACAAAATTGACCTTAAATTTGTATCAATAAATGAAAATCCATTCCAAGGCAAAGTATTCATATCTATACCATAATTCCCTTTTTACCTTTAAAAAGGTTGCTTGTGGTCATTAACCATTTATAACCAAGCCCACTTAAATGAAAGCAAACATTTATAAACAATATTTGGGAATTTGGGTGTCGTTCTTTCCAAACTACTTTCTGCTGGTAGGGGGCACTGTCATGGGGAATCCTAAGAAGTCGCAGAAATCCTGGCTGTAGTCTGCAAGGCTTTGTCTCAACTGCTTTGAATGTTGGATCACATGGGGCACTGTTTCAGGGGGTCTGGCTTGATCAAACCACATTAGTCTGGAAGGAATCCACAGCTTTTCATTTTCTGTGGAAACAAAATTAGAAACCCTTTTCCCGAGTAACTTGTCCTTAGGCTTAAATTTCGGAGTCAAAGCATTTTTAAAATATATAAATTGAATTAATCCAGCAGCATTTCTTTTCTCAGTAGTTGTTATTTTCTCAGCAGTCAAATAATTTAAAGACAACAGAAGTGCGTACAGTATCCAAAATCTCTCTGTGTTTTCCATCTTTACGTGGCTTTTTTATTGCTCTATTTCTTTTACTTCTGTTTTTACATATTTTGAGACAGGGTTTCTCTGTGTAACTTTTATCTGTCCTGGAATTCACTGCATACCAGGTTTACTTTGAAATCACAGAGATCTGTTTGCCTCTGCCTCCCAAGTGCTGGGATTAAAGGCGTGTGCCACCACACCCAGTTACTCTACTTCCTTTTTTCTTTTTTAAACCTTTTTATCATATTTCTCTTTCTCTCCCAAGCCTACATATATTTTAAGACACACTGTAAACCTTTAGCAGGTTTTCTTAATGTTTATCTGTTTTTACTGTAAATCTTTATCTTTTTTCTGGCCACGAGTCTTTTATCTGCTAAACAACAACGTTCCTAAAATGAAATTCAATATCCAAGATGGCGGCGGCTATTTTACTGCCAGCAGTGGGAGCTGTGCTCACCGCCTTGATCTATGCTGCATCTAGCAGCATGCTGCCAGCTTGGAGATGTGGTCACTGCCATTGCCAGCTCTCGTACACACCAATGAATTGTTAGCAGAGCTCTTTAAAATCTGTGTGATTTTTTGCCGCTTATGCTGAGTCTGGAAACTTCTCTTAAATGAGCCGCACAATTCTTTGTTTGTCTGTAGCACAACAGAATCCAATTGAGAAAAATGCTGCTACTAAGAAGTCTTACTTGTCTCTGTTCTTTTGTTTCTAAAAACTATTTTTTAAGCTTTTGTTAAGTTTTAAGTGAAAGTTCTCAATCCCACTTCTGACACCATTATGTTAACGTGCACGTTTTTTCCACCGTCAGTCTGGTCCCGCCGCCACGCCAGCCCCCAATAACACGCTGAGACTCTGTATGTAATACAATGCTGTTGGCCACTTACTAATATTGTTTATCGGCTAGCTCTGTCTTAATTATTAACCCATTTCTACTAATCTAATTATTTCCACATGGCTCATTTTACCGGTCAGCGATGGGCAGGAGTGCCATCTCTCCGGGCTCTCCATGTTGACTCCTCCTAACTACTTCCTCTTGCCTCCTTGTCTCCTAGCCCTGCCTATCTTGCTTTCCCATTGGCCACAGTGCTTTAACCAGTATGAGAAACATATTTACAGAATAACATCTCCCATCACCCTCTAATAAGCTAGAGTCCTCAACCATGCCTGCATATCCTTGGGGGTTGGGGTGGCAGGGACAAACAACAACAACAACAACAATAAAAATCTTTCAGTATTGGGAGAGCCAAAAGGCTAGTTTATCTCTCTTGACTGGGATTAGAAGAGTGTGAAATCGTTTCCTGCACATTTTGGTTTGTGGTTCTGGGGATCAAACCTAGGTTGTCACGAATGTTAGGCAAACACACTACCACACAGCCTCTTGTGTGATTTTGAAACATGAATCTGCAAAACACGGAACTTGAAGTCTCGGCTTATCTCACCTCTGTAGTTTCAAAAACACCATTCTAAGACCTTAATTTTAAAACTGATATCAGCCCATGATGTCTTCATGTTGTCTGATAGAAACCAGTCCAAAACCTCTCTGCGGGGAGCACCCCAATCCAGGGACGTTTCCTATAAATAAACTCTCATTTGACCTAAATGCAGGAGGCCTTTTGTAGAACCTGTTCTGAGGGCTGAAGGTGGACAAATGGGAGATTTGGGAGCACTTGCAGGCAAATTTTGTTAGGAGCCAGAAAATGGATTTCCAGCCAGCCTTTTTGCATGGGGTTGTTGTATTTGCCAAACTTTCCTCTTTTTCTTAAGTATCTTAATTTAAAGGTTCATCAACTTACACATAAGCTGTGAGTGGATAGCACTCAGAGTTGGTTGATTTTTCTACCAGCTTGGTTAACTTACCTGTGAGCACAGAAAGTATTCAGGCTTCAAGGCTTTACAGCTCCAGGAGGGATGCTATTTTAAACAGGCTTGACTTCTCCCACACCCACAGTCCCCTACCCTGCCAGTTCTTTGAATATATTGTGCTTTGTATTAGTTCATAATTCTTGTGTGGTGGTAACATCAAGAGAAAGAAAAAAAAAAGGGGGAGGGGAGATAAAACACAACCCAAAATGTTACCACAGTAGGACAGTGAGATTAACCACACAGGGATGTGAGCCCCTGGGAAGCTGGCATCAGCATTAAAGAGGCAGGCTGAAGCTAAAGGCTGGCCACAGACCTGCTCCCAGGAAGGCAGAGAAAAGCTAGCATCTGTTCCCCCCTCCCCTTGTTGCCACAGCTGAGAACAAAGGTTTAAGTCAGTCCTCGGTAATCCATGCTGGTGGGCATGAACAGGTTGAATAAAGCAGCCACAGCATCCCAGTGTCTCAGGGTTTGTATCCCTCACTTTGTCCTGTACCAGGCCTTTGCTTAATGGGTTTTGTTCCTTTCTTCCTGCGAGAGCCTGTGAGTTGCACAAAAAATAAATGGTTTCTTTATAACATTTTCCTACCTGTATAATGTTCTTTGTTAATTCTATATCTCTTAGTCTCTGTCTGCCTTTCTTCTCGTCTGTCTGTCTATCTCCCCAACGCCCATGTAAGAAGGTTGAGCTAAATTCTTCCTTTTCTTTGGGCAGTGGGAAATTTGCCCTTCCCAGGGTCTCATCTTTGACCTAGAGTGAGGACACAAGATGTTGAATCTGTTCAAAGCAGGTGTGTAAGTACACACACACACACACACACACACACACACACACACACACGGGAGGGGGGCGTACATTAAAGGATGAGATAGGTGACCTAAAAAAAAGGGTCAATGAATGACAAAAAAGTCTAAAATATCTCATTAAATCTAGGACATCATTGGCTGTCAACTATACCTCTCTTAATGTTCCATAAAGAAAAAAAATAAAGACACTAAAAAAATTAAGCCATGACATGGATTGTTGAAATGCATCCCGATTATGGAGATAGTAAAATGTAAAAAAAAAAAATATGCAATTTGAAGTTGATTTTTTTCAATGTAATAGTTCTCTCCCCCACTCTTTTGGCAATAATATTACTGGCAAGTATTTGACTAAATACATTGTCTCTACTTTTTGATTCTTCTTAAATCTTGGATTCTGTAACATTGCTCTAAGGCCTATTTGATTAATGAACCATGCATAGGCCTAGCTTGGATGGAGCCACATAAAAACTTTAAATTAATAGGAAGTAGGTGTGAAAGCCAGTGCATCATGTCTGTGAGGCCTTTGGACAGAGAAGCTGAGCTGAAGCCATGCCGAGGTGCATTCTGAAGCAGGGAGTTTTGGACCACCTGCTTTTTTCTTTAACTTCTGGGTCTTTTGTTGTTGTTGTCACAAGATATTTTAAATGTGCATGTATGTTTTGTCTCCATGTGTGTACATCACCACATGTGCCTAGTGCCTGTAGAGATCAGAAAGGGTCTTGGGTCCCCTGAAACTAGAGTTACAGGTAGTTGTGAGCTGCCATATGGGTTCTGGAAATAAAACCTGAGTCCTCTGGAAAAGCAGCCAGTGCTCTTAGCAGCTGAGCCATCTCTCTAGGCCCTGACTTCCGGATCATGAGGTATATTTACTACTGGATTTCAACATGCATAGTTGAAGAACCTTCAGTGCAGCACATATCTGAGATTTCTATCAAGCCAAAGGCTTTTGTTGCTGTTTTCTTTAAAGTGAAATCCCAGTCTATTGTTCCTTATGCTCGTTTAATAAATACATGTGGATTTTATTAATGTACACTCTTTGTAGAAGACTTATTTTTTATTATTTAGATATAGTGTGTGTGTGTGTGTGTGTGTGTGTGTGTGTGTAGGTCAGAGGACAACTTGCAGGAGTCAAGTTTCTCCTTCCACCATGTGGGTTCTGGGAATCGAACCCATAACCTCAGACTTGTGTCAGGTGCCTTTACCTGCTAAGCCATCCTTCAGGCACTGTTAATGTGCATTCTTTACATTCAAATTTAGTTTTCTATGGAGATGTCTGTCTGAGTTTGACTTCCCCAATGAAAATCAAAAAGTGGGACAGCAAGTAAGAGAATAATGCAGGAAGGGGTTACTAAATTACACAGGAAACCAAGCTTAGTGAAAGTCCTCTGAGGATGGAGTTATTGCCTATTTCAGCGAGTGAAACCTGGTTACTGCTGGACCAGGGGAGGTAGAATATATAACTTTGGAGCATGACATTGTGGCTGTAGAAACTAGCTGAGTGCAGACCACAGTCCTGGGAATAAGCAGGCATATCTATCAGTTTGTGCAAGTAAGTATTACACACATAAAACCCAATTCACTGAGCATTTCTGGGTGACCACAGTTTTGAGTGCTATGTATGTGTCAACTCAGTAAACTTTCACAGCCCCCCATCAAGTCAGGGTTACTCATAGTTTCTTTGCTAGCGAGGCTGTTGAGGTCAGTTGTAGCTGTGTTCCAAGAACTCGCTTCTGGAAAGTGAAGTTCTGCTTCATTCTAGACTCACAGCTTGTTTGTAATCACAGCTTGGCTTCTGTCATAGTCAGGGTTTCTGTTGCCGTGAAGAGACAGCATGACTACGGCAACTCTTATAAAGGAAAACATTTAATTGCAGCTGGCTTATAATTCAGAAGCATGGTTGCACACAGCCATACATGGTACTGAAGAGGTAGTTGAGAGTTCTTCATGCAGATCCACAGGCCAACAGGAAGAGACTATGACACACTTCCTCCAACAAAGCCACACCCACTCCAATAAGGCCACACCTCCTAATAGTGAAACTCCCTAAGGGCCTATAGGGGCCACTTGGTACCTGGGTCTGTTTGCCTGCCTTGCAAGGGCAGTGACCCCACCCCACCTAAGATCCAGCTTTATCTTAGTGATTCTGTAGCATTGTGCCAGAAGGTGAGGGTACCTTAATTATTAGGAAAGAGCTGTAGAACCTTGAAACCAGGTAAGGCCTGACCCAACAGGGAGTGTGTGTGCTGAGTATTGTTCCCATGATGTCTCTGGGACTCTGTACATTTCCTGCACCTGCACTCTCCATTTGAAGTTCGAAAGCATGCTGGTCCCATGGATCTTAAGCATGCCATAAATACACTGAGCATGCTAATTCACTTTTACTTATTTGTATCTGACTTGTCTCAAAAGGGTTATAACAGTGTGGTAATTTGTTATAACCACATAACATCTAATTTCCTGCACAAAAATGATTACAGGCAATAAACTAATTTTCCTTTATAAGTTAGGCTGTTCTTACCAAGGTTTGGTAACTGATGTTGAAGACCGTAATAATCATTATACATTTATATGTTCCATATGTATTTTTTGAGGATATGGGGACTTTGTCAGCAGTTTTTACAGAAATAATTTGGTTTTGGAAGGGGAAAATATAAACACAGACATATAGTAAAATGTCTTAGAAAATTTTCACAGGAATGGTGTCTCTTTAAAAACCTTTTATGGTGGTCATTGTTTGAATTTAATGTGCTGGGTTTTTTTTTAAATTTTTTATCTTTTATCGTATTGTATGGGTATTTTGTCTTCACGTATGCCTACACACCATGTGTGTGCCTGGTGACCACAGAGGTCAGAAGAAGGCATCAGACCCCTGGAACTGGAGTTACAGGTGGTGTGAGCCATTATATGGGTGCTAATAATAAAGGCGGGGTCCTCCGGAAATGCAATCAGTACTCTTTACCACTGAGCCATCTCTTCAGTCCCATGTCCCCTTTTAAATTGTAAGCTATATTTCTTTTAAGGCCTGAGCTTAGCGTTGCTAAGGACAACCCTATCAGTAACAGTATAATTTTAACCTACTGAAATGTTACGGATTCATAATTTTCACAGACAAGAACCACTCAGTATTGTTAATTAAGTTGGTACTCCCTGGCAGCATTGTTTACAAATCAGTCTGCCTAGCATTTTTTTTTTCTCTACATCAATAGAAACAGAACTAAAAAAGATAGTGACGCATTAGAAAATCATGCCATAAAAACAGGATGATAGCTAGTGAGAAAAAGGGTTCCACATATTTCCAGAGCCTGCAGCCCGTGCCACAGCTGAGAGCAGGCCTGATTCAGGAAAAGCAACTGCAGGGACCAGAATGGGCAGTAACTCTGCTGTGCCTTCGCTGACAAAGTTGCTACAGCCTAGAGCAGTGGTTCTCAACCGCTTGGTCTCGACCCCTTTGACCACCCTCTGTCTCCAAAAAGCAAAATTTACATTACCATCCATAACAGTAGCAAAATTGCAGTCATGAAGTAGCAATAAAAATAATCTTATGGTTGATGATTAGCACAACATGAGGAACTGTGTTAAAGGTCACAGCATTAGCAAGGTTGAAAACCATTGGCTTAGAGGGAATTGCTTGGTATGTGACACCGGGAAAGTCAGTGCTGGAGAAGGCTGTCGGCGGCGGTGGCACTCATCTTTAATCCCAGCATTCCAAAGGTAGAGGCAGGGGGATCTCTGGGTTCAAGGCCAGCCTGGTCTACAGAGTGAGCTTCAGGACAGCCAGGCTACATAGAGGAACCCCATCTGGAAAACCAAAATGAAACAAAAGAACTGGAGTGGGCTTCCCTGACCTGTGGTGGGGTGGAGAGTATGCCTTACTTAGGAAACCTAAAAGGCTTCTAAAGTATTTGATTCCCAGCACTCCCTCTGTCCCCCAAAATCAGAACAGCCAACTCTGGAATCTAAGAAATAAAGATTTATGTTGTTATCTCTCCTCACATTATAATTTTAAATTAAAATATATCTTTAGATGAGTTAACTAATTAAGTAATCTGCGGTACTATGGGGGTGTAAACCAGTGCTATCCTTGAGCTCCAACGCCAGCTCTGAAAAAGGGTTTTGAACACCTACACATTTCCACTCATCTCAGAGCCTGGGTCTCCTAGGGAGTGACGTTCCTCCCACTGTCTCTTTAATCACCTGTAACATGTTACACTGCAGGCAGGCAAGTGCTTGGCTGCAGAGAAACACATCACAGCTTCTACCCCTATTTAAGACAAACCAACAAATCAATTTCACAAATAGTTGTTTTGTTTCACTCTGCTAAGGATCTGGGGGTCGAACCCTGGGCCTCGCACCTGCTAGGCCAACACCTCCTTAGTTAGCTTTTTTATTCCCATGACAAAACACCATGACTGAAAGCAACTTGGGGAGGAGAGGATTTATTTCATCATGATTTATCATCATGATGATATGGTCAGCTTTCCACATGGCTGAGGGAAGCCGGGACTGAAACAGAAGCCATGGAGAAGTGTTGCTTACCAGCTTGCTTGCTGTGGCTTCTTCAGCTAGCTGTTTTTACTACATAGGACCACCTTCCCAGGGGCATCACTGCCTACAGTAAGCTAGGCCCCACGTCAAGCATTAATAGAGAAAATGCATCACAGGCCTCTCCCTGACAATCTAACAGAGGCATTTTCTCAGTTGGCGTCTTCCATGATGTCTCTAACTGGTGTCAAGTTCATACAACAACAACCAGAACAGCCACATCCATCGCCCTTTTAGGGCAGATCAATTGGGACTTAAAAAAAACAGGATATGGTGTAGCATTCTTAAAAGTTAGAATTGTTAATAATTTTAGATTAATGACTATGCTTCCAAAACTTGGGTAAAACAGTTTGTTTGTTTGTTTGTTTTTTCCTTCTCCTTCTATTGGATACAAATAAATTCATGTTGGAAGTGAATGAGCCAAGGTTCTCCAGCGGTATTGGTTCCCTTTATCAGCTACTTTGTTAGCCCACTTGTTAGATAACAGAACAAATCTACAAAGAAAATTATTTCTTATGTTCCTGAAATCAAGGTATCCCTCTAGGACTGGAGAGAGTTCAACACTTAAGAATACTTGCTTTTCTTTCAGAGGACTTCAATTCTCAGAAGTACATTGCAACTTACAACCATCTGTAACTACAGTCTCAGGGGACTGACACCCTTTTCTGGCCTCTGTGGGCACCAGGCATGCCCATGGTGTGCAGATATAGATGTGAGCAAAACACGCATATACATAAATAATAAAATAAAGGTAGTCCTCTAGTACAATCATTCAGTTAAATGTATCCAAACTCATAATTAAAATCATTTATTTCTATCTCAAAAGCACTCTCTTGTGATGGGGGTTGGTGTTGGGGAGGGGGATGGGACAGGACAGAGAGGGAACTAAGATTGGTATGTAAAATAAGATTGTTTTTTATTTAAAATAAAAAATAATTTAAAAAAACAAGTAAGGAAAAAAGTACTCTCTTAAGTGTTTTTAGGACTATTAATTCCTAAGTATGGGCTACAGTCTGATGAGTTAGGCATCTACTATTAACTCCATTTTACAAAGGAGGGAAATGAGGCAGTGTCACAAAGAAAATGCCCAATGTCACTAAGCTATTTGAGGATGAGACCAAGATGCAAAATTAAGCCGCCTAACCCCTGTAAGAAATCAGATCCTAACAGCTTCTCTAGTCTGCTTCCGTTGACCTTGACTGGCTTGTTCTTTCTGGGCTTCCTCTTATTTTGGGAACTAGCGAGGCTGACCTTTCAAGCTCCCTTGGTTCCCTGACAGATTTGAGTTTATGTAAGAAAGAAAGAAAGAAAGAAAGAAAGAAAGAAAGAAAGAAAGAAAGGAAGGAAGGAAGAAAATGACTGGTTGCCCCCTCATTTTTGCTTTGCATTCTCCGTTAAAATGGCATGAATATGTACATAAAGCCTCAGATGACAAGCTGAGCAGCACAAAGACAGCAAGGCCTAATAGTGTTGGAGGTTAGACTTCAGGGCCTAGGGGAAAGACACCAGAGAAGGGCACTTGTGACCTTGAGAGACTTGGCACTCTAAAGACAGCAGGCACAGCTGACCTGGGCAGTGTCATTGTACAAACTATTTGCACGTCTTGGTCACTGATCCCATTTCTACTGGTGCACACTCACCTACCTCCCCTCATACCCAGTTAACTCTGCTACAGGAGACTAAAGATAAATTTTTCAGAAGGAAGGAAGAAAGAAAGAGAGAGAGAGAGAGAGAGAGGATGGAAGGAAGGAAGGAAGGAAGGAAGGAAGGAAGGAAGGAAGGAAGGAAGGAAAAAAGAAAGAAACTGTTCAAAGGGTGGCTATGTAGTAAAACTACTTTGGTTACAGTCTCTGTGTGAGGTCCTAAGACCACCAGTACCCTATCCAATCAGCCAGACATATTACTACTCTCTGCCCACATCAGTACTAGAATTGGACAGTGGGTGTTCTGTGCAGAAACTGAATGGATCTGAAGAAAAGACCTCTATGTATGACACTGGAATTCCACGGCTGAAAAGACATCTCTCCCATGGGAACCTCCTTCTGTTAGACACAGAAAGCTTGCTGAGCATATACAACTCCCTGAGTTTGAGCTCCAGAACTATGATGGATGGATGGATGGATGATGATAGATGATAGACAGATAACAGATATTTTTTTAGTATAACACTGATTTAGTTTAAGATTCAGCTTGATTTATAATATGTATTGCTTCATAGGCTACTATATCAAAATATTGCCTCCAGGCTTTTTTAAGTATGAACTCATTAGTACTGAGCACATTCTAAAAACACTAATGGATTCATATTTGTAGAGCACAACAGAAATAGAAGAAAATGTCCAAATATTATCCCCATGAATACAGAATAAGTAACTGATACCCATTAAGCAAAATCAAGTCTGTAAGATGGCAAGACAACACAAAGAGAAGAATTAGTTTCTGCAATTAAAAGTGCATGCACTTCAGTAGCTGCTCTTGCTCTCTTGTTCAACAACTGTCCATACTCTCCACCAAGCTTCCCGGCCTCAGTCATGGAGGCAGCTGAACCAGCACCTTGCCTTCCCAGCCTCCTTTGCTCTAAGATACTGGCCTTTATCATGGGGAAGGGAGACTTGCTGAGAATCTTCCAGAGGAAAGAGTTTTCTGCCCCAGTTTAAAAAAAAAATACACTAATGTAAGAAATCACTGTGTGTGTGTGTGTGTGTGTGTGTGTGTGTGTGTGTGAAGCAATAGATTACTTTAAGAGAATTCTGGAACTATGGTGGTTTGTTGGGATCATAAGATGGCTAAGTATAAAGATTTGCCTATTGACTAAAGATGGCAGGGAGGAAAGGGTCTTCAATGGCACCAGTGAGCCAGCGCCTATGGGCTATTGGAAAAATGTCAATATATGGCATGTGGGCCATAAATGAAAGTTTAAGTGCTGTCACAGAGTCTTGCAGGAAAGATATATGGTTGCCAGGGTTTCAGTGAACACAGTGTTGTGTTACCCATTCTTTCCACAAATAGTTACACTGAGGGTCTGACTCTATTCTTTGTGACAAGGTTTTAGGTGGTGGACAAAATCGATGCCTTGGCATTTCCAACTTTACCTTTTTGGTAAAACACATTGGAAAGAAAATGAAAGATACAAAATATATCAATGTAAAGTACAATGAAGAAAACTAAAGTGTGTCAGAGAAATAAGGAGGGCTTGAAGGAAGTGGGGTCAGAGGTCAAGACAGCTAGCTGCTAATTGCATTTAGGCATTTGAAGCAGAGATTTGGAGAAAACAAGGGTGCAAACCATAGGGACAAGGAAGTCAGTTCTGTAAAGTGGAGACAGCAAGGTTAGAGGCCCTAAGTGGGAATGTATTTGGCACATTGGAAGAAAAGCATAGGCAGCCAAGAAAAGCCAATTGGAGATATCAGATGACTAAGAGGTAAACAGAGGTCAAATAATGTTGAGTCTGGCAGGCCATGGTATGGGCTTAGCCTTTCGCTATGAAAAGGTGAGAAGTTTTTCTTGGGATTTGAGTTTAGTGGCATGACCTGACTGGTGTTTTAAGGATTAAGTCAAAGTTGAAAGCAGGGAGATGTTTAGGAATCCAGTGCAGTGACAGACAATGGTAGCTTGAGTGAGAACACTGCCAGAAGGTCTGGTGAGAAGTTTGTGGATTACATCTGTGACTTGGAGGGACAAAATTGTTTTTGAGGACTCCAATCTTGGGCTGGAACAAAGGCATGGACTGGGTTGTTGTTCACTAACAAGGAGAAGAGGGAACCAGGAGTTTGATTTGGGCCTGTTTGCCAAGCTGGGTGGGCAGCTCAATGTGTCAGTCAGAAGGCTGAGTGAGGTCACCATTTAAAAAGATGTCATCTTGGCCAGGCATTGGTGGTGCATGACTTTAATCCCAGTAGTTGGGAGGCTGAGGTAGGTAGATCTCTGTGAGTTCAAGGCCAACCTGGTCTACAGAGCTAGTTCCAGGATCCAAAGCAATACAGAGAAACCCTGTCTCAAAACCAAAAAAAAAAAAAAATTACAAAAAGAGATGTCATCTTGATAAAGAATGGATCCAGGGAATGAGAGTACACAGAGAAGAATTTCTACACAGAAGAACATACTTAGGGGCTGAGGCCAGGGCATCTGAATATTTACAAACTAGGAGAATAGGATAAAACTAGTGAAGTCTCTACCACCACTTGATGAACCAATCAGGGATATTGAAACCCCACCTGTCATTTCAGCCCCTGGGAGGTAGAGACAGGAGAATTTCAAGTGTGAAGTCAGCTTACACAGCAAGACTATCTCAAAAAGCAAAAATGCCAGAGCATCAAAGCAAACAGCAAACCATGAAGACTGAAATCCCACCACCACACTTACCAAGTTGAACGTGTTGCTGGCACTAATAAACAGTGACGAGTCAGCCCCAGCATCCAATCCTAAGTGTCAAAGGAAGCAGAGTCAAGCTTGAAAGTAGCTCAATGGCTGGGCAGCTTGGGCAATTCTCACTTGGTCCATGGAATCATGGGAGCTTACTTTGGGAAAGGGTCACTGGAAAGAAAATGAGAAGCTCTGATGTGTTGGTTTTCTTTGAGCAGATATGGTTTGTGAAGGTTTTGTCTGTGTCGAAACCATGCTAACAGAAGGCAGACTCATGTCCCTGTCCAAATGTCAGAAGCCTTTGAAGAAAAGCAAGCAAAACACAAAGTAGTATGAACACCGTAAGCACAGTACAGAAGAAAGATGTGTCTGGGCTGGGTGTGGTGATGCACACACACCCTTGGTCCCAGCAGCACTGGAATTCAAGGCCCACCTAAGCTGAGTAGCAAAACCAGGGTGTGTGTGTGTGTGTGTGTGTGTGTGTGTGCAGAGGGATGACTCAGCTGATGAAATTGCTCATCACTAAGTCTGACAACCTGAGTGTCTGGATCCCACATAGTGGAAGAACTGACCCCCACAGGTTGTTCTCTGACCTCCACATGTACTCTGTAGCATGCACACAAGTAAACAAATAAAAATGTCGCTTTTTTTTTTTTTTTTTTTGAAAGAAAAAGAAAGATGTATTCAGTATTGCATGCTGTGTTTTGGTACCAAGTTACTGAATGTTTCTGATCATAGTGTTCTCCCTAGTTAAATAAAAGCAAATGGGCAAATCTCACAAGAAGATACTTTGAGTCATAAATTGGATGCCACAAGGAAGAAGACCCCCTGCTACATCATCCTAACATGGGACCGATAAACAAAGCTATTATCGTAGCTACTGTCTCAGAGTTAGGCCCGATGTAGCATTGTCTGCATTGACATGGGTGTGGCCGGAGAAAGAAGCTGCAGCTGCACTTTATAAAATTCCCTGAAAGCCATTTCCATGGGCTGGACCTTATAGGAAGCAAAGCAGGACTCTGGGTCATGTTTTCTTGATATATTCCAAAATAAAGGTCACTGGCTTGTCTGCAACTCTGCCCTTTAAGTCGGTTCTCTAATTTGTAAGGTTAGACTAGTCCTACCCCCATGGGAGACTGGGGGCCATGGACACCTTGTAGCCTGAGGGTGTGGTTGCCAGGCAGTAAGTGGCCCCGGGCTCACCTTTGCTCTGTTTTTGCTCTTGCTCTTATTTATCCTCACAGTGGAGGCCTGTGTCCATAAGGGCGTTGGTTTGGTTCTCACTGGCTCACAAAATAGAGAGCAGATAGCAAACGCCTGAAGAATAAGTTTTTGAGAGCACATCATGGCCTTCTTTTTATTTTTACAGAAACTAAGACCAAATTGGAATCTGGTAGAAACAGTCATATTCCTCACTCTTGAAGAAAACATTTAAAACTTGAATAAGTGGGTTCAGTGTCTAAAACAATGTTTACTTGGGGCTATTATTAACTTAGTTTTCTTATTTAAATAATATGATTTTTTAGTTCTGAACCTATGATTTATTTTTGTCTATCTGGCTTGAAACTTTATACCTTCAGAGTCCTTGAGCTGAGACAGTCAAGGAACTGTATAGGTTTTGAATTTCAGTTTTTGTATTTCAGTTCATGGTCATTCAATTTATCAACATTAAAAAAAAATTCAAGGCACATGGATATTTCCCAGCAGTCTAATGGTTTCCCCAGGGGAACATAAAATTTCATTAGTCCCTGAATTTAAAAATCTTCTACCCCTTTTCAAAAATAACCATGGAAATCCTCTTTCTAACGTGAGACTCAAGGAGGAATTGTTCATGCTTCTCAAAGCCAGGTACTTTGTTTGCTGTTTGCTGTCCTTCAGGAGCTGAGGGATGGTCGCATTATAGAAAAACAGACCCAGAAGCTTGCTTTGAAATCATTGTCCCTAGGGGTTTTATCCTTATTGTTTCTGAAAAATGAAAACATACTCTAATAAAGAATAGACTTGAAAGGGTCATTTTCGTCATTTCTAAGCAATCAGATAAGAGGCTTGAATCCTGCACTGTTCTAGCCTCTTGATTGTCATGATCATAGGGGAATTTTACTTAACCTGTTATCTAATCATATCTGACCATAAAGAATTATGAGAATGTATAATAATTGGAAATCACACAATTGATCATCTCAGAAGCCTAATCAATAATGTGCCCAGTTACCTTAAGGATCAAACAAAGAGGGGCAGTGAGCACAGTGTGACTGTGTCACACTCTCTAAGCTAAGCTGCCTCTGACAAAACCAGGGAAGCGATTGGCTTATCTGTTTCCGCAGTTTGTTCTACTGGAAAGATAGACAGCCGCTTAAATTGTGCTGTTTTCTTCATAAAATGCATTGCATTTTGATGATAAGTGGGAGAGAACATTTAGAGGCCATGTTTATATTTTACTTAGTGTTATACTATACTGCCGAATCTGCTTTCAGAACCTAATAAATGGAACTGTCTCTATTTTTAGTAAACACCTATAGCTTTGAAGTTCGGCAAGAGAAGCCTTCAGGGTAGATGGAAGAGCAGCATGGTCTGGTTTGTGGTGTCAGAGTCAGAGGATGGCAGAGATTTTGTATTTAGGAATGGACAGCAGGGCAGAATCAGAGAAACCAGGCAAAAGATTGCAATAGAGAGTGGGTGAAAGCTGGCCAGCCAGGATGGAAGGGCTGTGGGGGCTGTGAAATTGAGAGTCTGTGTGCAGTGACGGTTAGAAACAGGACGACTGCACGAACAGAGTGCGAGGTGTCAAGGATGACCTCATAGTTTGGGAAAGAGGCACCAATTGAACAAAATAATTTCTAAAATAATCTGATAAAGGTCATGTGTCCAAATACAAAATGCACTTATAACTCATTCAAAAGAGCACAAGGAACTGAACTTTTTTCATTGTTGAAGAGTTTACTAGGCTCTCTACCAAGCAAAGGCAGATAAGTAGTAAATGAGGAAGTGGGAAGTTTGTCAGCATCATTAGACATGGAGGGGGGGGGGGTCCCACGGAACGTGGATCAAAGCAAAATCAGAAGGCCCTGTCCTTCACACCTACTGGGATGCCCACAGTCCAGAAGTGAAGTGATAACAGTTATTGGTGGGTGGGGAGAACCCACTGGAGAGAATGTAAAATGGCCCAGCCAATTTAAAATCACTTTGGCAGTTTCTTATAAAGTCAACACACACTTAACATGACCCACAACCCTTCACCTAGGCATTTATCCAAAGGAAATGAAGACATTTTTCCACCAAGGCTGGTCTGCAAATGTTCATGACCACTGTATTCATAACAACTGAAACTAGACGGCTTCAAATATCCATGAGGGTTGGAGGGGTAGGCAATGGTGGTGCACCTACGAATTTACCACTCAACAACTGAAAAGGAATGCACTGTCTGCAAGAATGAGAGCAGCTATGATGCAACACTAAGGGTCTCAGATGAGTTAGACTCAGTGAAAGAGCTGGATTCAAAAGGCCCCATGACTACATTTAAATGAAACCCTATGAAAAAGTGAAGCAGTTATGGCAGAAAGAAGAACATTTGTAAAAGGCCGCAATCAGAGCAAGGAGACAGTTTAAAAAGAGACACCAAGCCAGATGGTGGGGGAGCTCACCTTTGACCCCCACACTTGGGAAGCAAAGGCAGGCCTGCTCCTGCCTGGTCTATAAAGTGATCTGGAGGCCAGCCTGGTCCATAAAATGAGTTTCAGTACAGCCAGAGCTGTTAGATAGAGAAACCCTGTCTTGAGCAACCAATAATAATAATAATGAAACTTAAAAAATTAAAGTGAAAAATAAAAAGAGATACCAGGTACCATGTGGGGCAACAGTCTGCTGCTATATCAGGATTATAATAAAGCACTCGAGGTTGAATGCATTTGTCATAATTCACTGGATGAAATGCTAATTCTGATGTATGTAAATTTTTGCCTGAAAGGAACTGATTTTTTTTTTGTAAAAATAATTCTAAATATTACTGCATTTTGTGTTTGAGGTCAGCAGATTTTAATTGCAATTTGATAATGAATATGCAGATGTACCATGCTTAAACAATCTTGCAAAAAAAAAATTCCCACCTCTCCATGTATCCACTTCCTCAGCTGTAAGGTGCATACCATAGCCACTGACTTGGGCTGATTTTTAAATATAAGAAGTCACGTGTAATAACAATTTTTTAAACTGTATTGTGTGTCAAGTGCCTCCAGTTCAGCTTTAATTTAGTGCAACCCTGCGGTGGCATGTTTTCTATTCTCTTGTAGTAAAAATTCAGTGGGCTTGAACTACTTTGTAGGCTTATAATTTTGCACACTGTAGTTAGTTTTGGTAAGGCTGGGTGGATATGTAATTAGAGGAAAGTGTTCTACCTCATCCTGACAGCCAGAAATGGGAGGTTTTTAGTTGCTTCCTACTCAGCTCACAATGATGACCGTACTTACACTTGTGTTTACATGTGCATTCTCTTAATTGCCTCCAGCCTCTTGACATGGGAATCATTATCTCCACTGTATACAGAATAGATTTTAAAATACATGAATTGTTTACTGACTTGCTTGTGGTCAGCCAACTTGTAAAATGAAAATTACAACTTAGGCTTACCAGGCTTTCAAAGCACTCTGTTTTCCCTACTTCTCCCTTTCCCCCACGACACCCCTCCTGTTCCTCCTTCTAGTCCTTCAAATACAAGTGCAGGGAGGCTGGGGTGTAGCCTGGGAAATAGAGTGTTTGCTTAGCATCCGGAAGACTCTGAGTTGGATCCCCAGAAGCCCCACCCCTTCTGCATGAGAAGTGTCAAGATTGTGGTTTTTCTGAATCCTCAGCTGTTGTTCAGCTCACTGGACAAGGTTGTTTATTTCATAAATTCTAGATAGGAAACCAACATTGCAGGAGTGTCTGGCTATGGGCACTAAGGAAGGGTTCTGGCTGCTAATTGAAGTCCATCCATCATTTCACAGAGTAGCTAAGAGCTCCGTGGATTTGGAATAGGAAGCGAGATGAAACAAAGAATCACTCTTCTGTGTCAGAGGATAAACTAGGGAAGGAGAACTTGTGAAATCCAAATTTAGCACCAAGTGTAGCTAGCATATCAGTCTTTTGCTATTACATGAAAGACTTGTTTTAGTCAGGGTTTCTATTACTGTGATGAAACACCATGACCAAAAAGCAAGTTAGGGAGGAAAGGTTTTATTTGGCTTACACTTCCACAGCACTGTGATGGCTAAAGTTGCTAATCCTAAACAACTCGGAATGAGCCCAGCCCCAGAAACAGCCTGGACTTCAGCTGATTCCTAGTTAGGATTACTATTGTTGTGATGAAACACCATAACCAAAGCAACTTGGGAAGGAAAGGGTTTATTTGGTTCTCACCTCTATATCACTGTTCATCAGCAAAGGAAGTCAGGACAGGAACTCAAACAGGGCAGGAGCCTGGAGGCAGGAGCTGATGCAGAGGCCTCGGAGAAGTGCTGCTCACTTATAGAACTCAGGACCACCAGCACTGGATTGATACTACCCATGATGGTCTGCCCCCCTACCCTCCACATCAATCATTAATTAAGAAAATGTCCTACAGCTGGATCTTAGGGAGATATTTCCTCAATCGAGGCTCCCTCCCCTCAGATGACCCCAGCCTGCATTGTTGACATATACATACATGCACACACAAACACAAAAAGTGGAATTTTAAAAGAAAGATCTTGCTGATCCCAGCAAGATCTCTTCTTTTATTTCCTTTCCCTCACATTATCTGAAATCAACGTGGTCACTTGGGAAAAGGCCATGCTTTCCCCTGCTTCCTATATATAATCTCACTTACCAGTGTCAGAGAAGTAGGTCTCAGATCCAGTGAAATATCCAGTAGTTGTCTTAGGGTGTCTGCTGCAGTAAAGAGACACCATGATAACAGCAACTCTTAAAAAGAAAGACAGTTAATTGGGGTGGCTCACTTACCTTTCACAGGTTTAGTCTATATCATCATGGTGGGTGCAGACAGACATGGTGCTAGAGAAGTAGCTGAGTCCTACATCTTGCAAGCAACAGTAAGTGGTCTGAGGCACTGGGAGTGGCTTGAGCATACAGGAGACCCCAAAGCCTGCCCCAAAGCCTTGGAAGAGATACACTTCTTCCAAGAAGACCACAACTTCAACAAGGCCACGACTCTAGTAGTGTCCCTCCCTTTGGGGAGCATTTTCTTTCAAACCACCACAGTAGTACATGGAATGTTCCAGTGCTCTACCCTTTGAGTCCTGGCCATGCCAGCAGTCCCAAAGAAAAATGTTAGCCCAGGCTACCCACTGACTTATCCCTACTTGAATGAAATTGTGAAAAATCCTCAAAGTATAGAAGCATTCTTTGCATAAAAATGGTGCCTTGAAATGCTGTATGGTAGTCCGCCAGTTCTTTACAAAAGACAAAAGGCATGTTTGACTAAATGTAATTCTTCAAAGATGTATTGAGGGTCTTTTGCACTCAATGGTAGGGTTCAAGGGTGTGATGCAGCTCTGGGCCATGGGGCCTTTGCTGTGGATCTAGCAATGCTGAATGCGCTTTCTTATAAAAAAGAAAAAAAAAAAAAAAAGGTCCCATTCAGTATTCATTTCAAAAGCTTGGATCATATCCTAGAAAGCAGTGCTGTCCTCAAGTAAAATTTTCCCACATTTACTGTTCCAAACACTCGGTTGCTAGAAAAGTCTATGAAGAAATTTTACTGAAAATCAAACTCCTAGGACAAAGGTCATGACATTTTGTTGCCTGGCTCCAGAATAAAATGATCTTTTATTCTGTGTTTTCTATTTATACTGTGTTAGAAAACTTTGCTTTGAAATGATTTGAGTTGTAGTTTTAAAATTAAAAGAAGGACAGAAAGAAATGAAAGAAAGCAACTACTCTAACTACTTTTTATTGTTAGATATTGCATTTGGAAGGATGTGACTTATTCTCTAAACCTGATGAAACTACCCAGGATAGTTAAAAAAAAATTCAAGTAAAGAGAAATAATCAAAACCAGTTATGTTGCATTTTGATAGGAATTATTTCTTTTGTAGAACTGGTGATTCAAGATTTTATGCCTTTATCCTTCAGAAGTGACAATTTATTCAATTCCCTATCTCCATCATACATCTCCATCACTGTTCTGGGTAATTTTCTGTTTTCATAGTTAGCTATTTCATCCTATTTTTTTTCCTGAAATGTATTCATTTTAGAAAACAGTAAGTAGGCCTCCTCATACCCTAAGTGGGTACATATACCAACCAGGCTGTGTTCCAAACATAAAGAAAGAACTAGAGGCAAAGCCAAGAATGTCAGGACTTCTGACATCTCTGTGTCTTCAGTCTGCAGCCCTAGGCCTATTAGAGCCAAAGCCTGTCATGCTCAGATGGGAAAGCAATTCATGGATCTCAAGCTTGGTACACCTGAAGAGATTCTTCTACATATAGGATTTGTGGCTCATCTGTGAAATGAGTCTTGTAGCAACCTTCTTTCTTTTAATTCCCTGATAAATTAAAATGTGCATTAACTGGCCAGAAATCCCAAGGCTGTATACACCAGACAATTAAAGACAGCCTTTCATGAACCATTTGTGGGATCTATACTCTGTCCATGTATCTCAGTGGGCTATCACTTATTCATACAAGTATAAAAATTAACTTATTCCATCTTTGTGAAGCAATGTATGAGCATAGACATGCTAGATGAAAATCCAAATGATTCTACACTACAGTAAGTCTAGATTGTTCTTCATAGTATATCAAAAGCCTCATGAGAGGACATCTTCAGAAAATATCTGTCAGTCACAGTGTTGATACCAGGATAAGGCATTTGCTAAAGCATGGAGGCAGATGACAAGAGCAGCACAAGGGAGGAGTCATTAGCTGAGCCATGAAGTGCAGAGATAATATGGTAGGCTTTTCCTTGCAGCCAACAGGAAAAGATGGCTGAGACAGCACTCTCCAAACCCCTGTGCATCTTCAAAAACAGGGGAGAACCTAAAACTGGGGTGGATGGAGTATTATGTGCATAGGACATGACAGGTAGCACCTCATTTGTCTCCAAGAGATTGGCTGGGACCTCGTGAGTTTAGTGGGCCAGAAGCAGAGGAAAGACTTGAAGCCTCTTTGTATCATAGAAAATCCCTCTGTCCTAGACCTCTGAAGGCAGAAGAACCTAAGGATGCAAAGGATAGACAAAGGCTGGTCTAAGACCCAGGTGAAGGAAAGCAGACAATACTCACTTAGCATGAAACTTTATGAAAATACTTGAAGCCAGTTGGGCAAATTGTTAAATCTTGCAAACCTCAATTTTATTTTCTGTAAAATCTTTATAATGATACTTTATTAAAGATTCTAACTGGGATGAAATAAGATGTCTGCACTCTTACTTCCTTCAGATATCTCCCTAAATGCCTCCTGTTGGACCTGATCTAAAGTAGTATTCTCCATCTTTGGTCCCTTTTATCCTGTGTCATTTTTTGAAGAATGTATCAATGATATGTTGTTTGCCTGTCTGTGTCTGTGGCCTCTTCTGACTGTAAATCCATGAGATGGACACTTTGTTTTATTCACAGCAGTGTCCCCACATCCTAAGAGTGTTTGCTACATTATAGGACACTGGAAATGTCTTTTGTTTCTATAACATGGTTTATTTTAAAGCATGCCATTGTTTGTATCTTAGTAAACAAAGCCATGGCTTCATTACATATTGACTTCTGCAGAGTGTGTCTTGTGACTGGCAGATACTATGAAGTAGATTAATAAAGTATTAATAAAAACTCCTTGCTTTTGAAAGAAAGTATCATGGGACTAAAGTGCACTATGTGCATCTTTTAGGTGTGTTTAAACCTTAGTTCTTGTCCTTTTGGAAGCCTTCAAAAAGTATTTCAAAAGCTGTTCCTTTTGCTTGATATCTGTGCTCTCTGAGGAAATCACAACAGTGATCCTTTTTGCTTGTTTCAATGTGTTCACACAATCTCCCGAAACTGAAACAAAAAGACCAGATAGCAAGAGATAGTGGCATTCTATGTGAATTCCACTGAGGCAAGGGACTTACAAGCATTGTTACATTATCGCTACATGATTAAACAAGAAATCCATTGCTGCATCTAATGCTTTTCTTGTGGAAAGTCATCTACTTCAATATTTTGATCACTGAATGTTCTATGAAAGACTATATTATGAAGCCTGGAACACTTTATAAAAGATAGATATGATATGTGTGAAATCATATATATGTGCATATTATACATGATGTATACAACATATATATTATATATGCATAATATGTGTGTGATGTATATCATATGTATCATATTTATGATTTGTGTCATATATGTGTGAATTCATATTGAATATATGAATGGGAATGTCAAATATAGCATGAGAAATAACTGTGTTTAATACATAATGAACGTAACCTGCAATGATAACAATGTATCAGAAAGGTCCATATTTATGTAATGAAGCAATTTTGAAGTGCCTTTCTCTTCTCCCTCCCTCCTTCCCTACTTCTCTCTCTTTCTCTCTCTCTCTCTCTCTCTCTCTTGACCTCACCTGTTATTATTTTCTACTTTTACCCAGCTCCCAAATAAAATCACATGGAGTCCAATTCTTATTTATGAACCCCTAGCCTTAGCTTGGCTTATTTCTAGGCAGCTTTTCTTACGTTATCCCATCTATCTTTTGCCTCTGGGCTTTTGCCTTTCTCTATTTCTGTATTCCTTTCTTTACTTCTTACTCCATGCCTTGCTGTGTAGCTGGGTGGCTGCCCCTGATGTCCTCTTCCTTCTTTTCTTGATCCTTCATCCTCTTTTCCCAGATTTCCCCTCCCATTTATTCTCTGTGCCTCCCAGACCTGCTTATCCTTTTCCTGCCTTGCTATTGGCCATTCAGCCCTTTATTAGACCAATCCAGTATTTTAGACAGGCAAAGTAACACAGGTTCACCTAGTTAAACAAATGCAACATAAAAGGACGCAACTTATTTTTGCATTATTAAAACAAATGTTCCGCAGCATAAACAAATGTAACGCACCTTAAAATAATATTCCACAACACCCACCCTTTTAAATCCTCCGTGTTTAAAGTACACAAAATGACAATACCAATGTATGAAATCATCTTAAAGCTTTGGCTGCGTTTTCCATTTCCCTTGCAGTAATGTTCACATTTTAATTATCTATTCACCTTGATTGTTTGAAAACACTGACAAGTATACTATTTCAACATTAAGCCTATTTTTTTTAAAACAAAAATAAGTTTTACAATTCTATAAGTGTGATGGAGACTTGTTTTCCAATCCGCTAAAGGAGGGATGCTTAATGTTCACACTGTGGCTTTGCCTGGGCTTCTGCCTCCTTTGAATTAGGTGGTACCTCAAGCCTAAAGAGGTATGAACTACATTATTTTCTCAGGTTTCAAAGAAAGCATCATAGTCCCCCAATGCTGGCTTTCATCAAAAGGCTAAGGTAGTGGGATCACCCATGGCTGATCACCTGTTTTCAGGTGCATTTTATCTCATCCACTTTCAATTCTCTTTACTGGCTGCAATGTATTTTCTTCAAATCTTATTTCATTTGCTTCTAAGAAAACAAGTTCACTCTGCACTTTCTCTTCATCATTCTAGAACCAGAAGAAAACAGCACACAGGCAGATCACCTTCCAGGGAACAATGGCTTGTGTTGTTGGGGACCTGAAAAGGGCTCAGAGACTGCAGCAACAACTGCAATAGACAGCTAGGGGCCGCACAGAGCATCCTATTAAGTATCTTTGAATGTATAAGTAACTAATGCAAAGTGACAGATACGAAGTCCCGTCAATCCTTCTATGTGTCTATCATCCAATCAAAGCAGAATGCAATGGTAAATTCACCAACTCTGTATGATTTAGGTGCCATATAAATGATTTACCCAGTCTTTCCCACTTCCTTAGAATATGATGAAATAAGCAATAACTATTCATTCCTTGAAGTAGTTGACTTAATAGATGGCTGGCTAAATCTGATAGGAGGAAGAGAATTCTGTGACTCATTTCTTCTGACTGAGGCACCTGTACCTAATGAGCCCTGCTGAAGTCAGAAACATAGGAGAAACTCTAGCAGGAAAAGCAGATGGTTTTGTACAGCTTTGAAGGACCCTGTAGATGTCCAAATGGAGAGTCCTAGCAGACAGTTAAAGGTTGAGCCTCAGCATCATAGAGATGCCTTAATAAGAGATGACAATAAACGGTCACCAGCATGCAAGGAGAAATCGATACTATGGACCAGATTAGCTAAAGACAGGAATTGACCGAGCTATTAGACAAGATCATAGATAATATGTACAGACAGAATGAAGAAAAAGTCTCCATTTCAGAAAGGATACACTAAGGGATTTCTCTGTAAGCCATGGTTTAGGTTTCTACAGATATTTTCAGGGTCACTGTCACAGGAGTCCTCTAGAAGTTTAGGTGTGTCCTTGGAGTGTTTCCAGGTAAGAAGGTTGGAGGAGGGGAGCTGAGATGGCTTAGCAGGTAAAGGCATTTGCCATGCTAGCCTGGCAACTTGAGGTCTGTCCCCACAACCATGTATAAGTGATAGGAAAGAGCAAACTCAGCAAGGTTGTCCTCTGACCTCCACACATACCCTGGTGACACATGTGCACAAACACATAAATAATGGATAAATAAAAATGTTCAAAAGTCTGTGTACTGTTAAAGTCAGAGCATAATCCAAGGGATAGCATAGACAGTTACAGAGCTATGAACCCAATGTGGCCCAGCCTTTCATGGGGCTGGCTGGAGTGCCTCCCTGATATGCTTTGGCATGCCTGCTTCAGAGCCTTGGGGAACTCTTTGGTGTACATGATCTCCATGGAAGGACACAGTTGGTTACATAGACATCTGAAGAGAGACATCACAATGGAGATACACGATCATATGACTTGACTCAGAAGTAGGCTCTCCACAGGGCTGGAGTAGAGAGAGCTAGGTGCTAGAGCATTTGCTTAGGGTCAAGCTGGCCTGGTTCTATCTGGTGCAGAAGAAAAGTACTTTCCACAACACTAGCTTTTGTCAACTTCAGAAGTCCTGCGAACATCTCCATTTTGTAAATATATATAGAGAAAGACAGACAGACAAAGACAGAGGCAGAGAGAATATATCATTGTTAGCACGTAGCTTACAATGCTGAGGTGATCCCTTCGTCATCAAGCTGAGGTGCCTCTGCTAGTTTTAAGAATTTAATAGTTCCATTTGTAATTTTTAAAATGCTACAAGTTTCAGCTACCATAATAGAACAGAGCAAGGCTACGAGAAATAAAATAAAATGCATAGACTAGAAGGAAAGCCAAACCAGCAGGAGCAGTGCCTGTATTTGGTCAGTACAGCCTAGCGCATGGGTCTCCTGGACACTGGTGTTCATCATTGCTGCTTTTTCTATAAACACTATAGTGTGGCCATGTCAGCATAGTCATTCTTTGAGTGCTGGAATTATGCCTGTTGTTTGCATGGTTTGTGTTGACACGTGACATGCAGAAAAGTACACTGATCATAAACATTCAGTTCGGTGAATTTTCCAGTAAGTAAACAGGTTTGTGTGTCATCACAGAAGTAGAGACAGGAGGTGATAACACCCCAGAACTGTCACCCCAGAACTCAGGAAGCTGAATCAGGAGGGAAGCAAATTCAAATCAAGCCTGAGATGTATAGCAAGTTTAAAGCCAGCTAAAGCTACAGCATTATAATGTGTCAAAGGAGGAAAGAAAGGGAGGGAGGGAGGGAGGGAGGGAGGGAGGGAGGGAGGGAGGGAGGGAGGGAGGGAGGGAGGGAGGGAAGGAGAGAGGGAGGGAAGGAGGATAGATGGGTTGAAGGGCTTTTCCAATTGTCTGCTTTGTTAGTCTTGAGTTAAAGGGGACAGCCAATAATTTAGTGATGAAAACTCAATCCTCTTTGTCCTCAAATATCTCTAGACCTTGTTATTCCTTTTATATGGGAGAATTTGTGCTGAATAACTAATCTCACCAGTTAGTCATCTTAACATCATCAGATGTGTGTTGAAAGGATAAATGAATGAAAGGCTAAACCAACATTTATGTCCAAGTACGAGACAGTGAACGAGAAAGAGTGCACGCTACTCAGCATGATCTTTGCTCCCTTTAACACATAAGGCCTGAATCTTACAAACGTGCCACTATTTGGTGAGGGAAGAATGCTCCCTAATCATTTGTATTTGACCCAAATATGATGGAAAATGTAGACATCAACTTCCCATGGAACACCCAGGAAAAACTTCCTTTCCCGAGAGACAGTTTATGCAGGACAGGGGTTTATGATTCTAGATTCTGGTTATGATTTGGATGTCACAGCTGATTGAGTCTCTCACTTTGTCGAAGGTGAGAACTCACAACCACTGGGATCTATCCCTGCTCTGAGGTTCTGACAACACACATTTAAAAAAAAAAAAAAAAAAAAAAATGTCCAGCTGCAGTTCAGGATGCCGTCCGTGGCCATGGAGCACATCAAAATAACCTGGGGCCCCACAACAGTAAGCTGTTGGCATCAGGCCATGGCCTAAGGAGTTGGCCAATCAAGCAGGGCAGAGATTAATGCCTAACTAGAATTCGGATTGTTGCTTTCCAAAAGAGCAATTTAAAGATTAAGGGGGGAAAATCCTGGGCAGTCTGGTCCCACTGCCATGCAGTTCCACTAGCAGCTTTGATGAGTAATCGTCTATTGCTCTGAGCTTTCTTTTCTCACCCCTGTGCCGTAGTTCCATTGCCAATGTCAGTGCCAGCTGTGTCAGGAGGTACAGAGCCCTCTGATCAGCTCTCAGCCTCCTCCTAACAACCACCCACTCCAAAGATAACTGCAGGAATGGCAGGGAGATTCCTGATGAAATTCCCGGCCTCTGGCCCTTGAGGGTGAGACCTGTGACAAGACTCTCTGCCTCAAGGCCCTCTGTTGGGGAGGTGGGCGGCCATCCACCATCTGTTGGGTAGCCATTTAGGCTCAGGAAGTACAGAGGAATTGAATGCTAACTACCGGAGATTCTGCCAGCAAATGATGCGAATGAAATCCTAGAAATGAAGTGGTTCTGCTTTTACTTAAAACAACAGCAGCACACATTAGTGAATCAGTACACCAAGGCTCCGGAGTACTTTTCCTGAGAAGTAACTTTCTGTCTGTAACTTCTCCTTTTTTCCCCAATTACAACACTTCCAGTCTGCTGCTTCCCTTTCCTCCCTTGAATTGCTGACATGATGCCAAGGAAGAAACACCCAGCTCGTTTCTTTCTTAAGACATGCTGACTTGCTCTTAGCCGGATCAGCAACACAAGAGAAAGGAAACAGGAGTCTGGCGTGGCCACTTGAGCAACAGAGGGAATTTCACTGCGGCCTTCTGATGTGTGCATTCATAAGGAAACTAAGACACAACTAATTGTCTGTAAAACTATACAATGCTATCTAAAGCATAAGATTTCAAGAATTTTTTTTAAAGGAAATTTGAGTTTTCTAATACTACAAATTGATTTTTGAGCCATGATTACTTTGTATTTTGATAACTTAAGGTTTACTAATTGGGCTGAAAGTTTCAAAGTTTAATTTCAACCACCTGTTAGGGAAAATTGCCAGGAAATAATCTCTCTCTTTACTGATGTGCCTGGGAAGCAGAGTCCTTAGTTTCTAAATATAGCTCTTATGTGTAGGTTTTATTTATATATAAAACATTTTTCTTGAATCTTTGCCAACTTAACCGTGTTATCACAGTTTTTATTTTGTTTTGTTTTTTAATTCTAAAAATGAATCAGTGTGGCGGCACATGCCCATAATCCTAGCACTGACGCAGAAAGATTTGGAGTTCCAGGTCAGGGTGGGCTGCATAGCAAGGCTTGTCCCCCTTCCTCAAAGAATAAACGCAGCAACCGTTTGCCCTGGGTCTGTCTTCAGTCCTCCAGAGGAACGGAAAGCAAGAGGCTAAAAGCTCTGAGGCAGAGGCTTTGTGTCTCATACTTCATATGACCTCACAGGAAATGGAATTTTCCCATCGACCTTTGGAACTCCAGACCCTCCTAGAATCTTGAACAGAAGAAGAAATGTGACATCTAATGTGGGGATGGAGTAACCTGGTAGGGAAAAAAATGCACTCTTTGAGATCCATAGCTTTCTATTCTTGTTCATAGCCTCATCAGAACTGTTCACTAGAGAAAAGAGCCCCACAACACAGATCAACACATTTATGTAATATTGCTTCAAAGCTTGTTTGTCACATTTCTCACTTCTCCCTTGTGTTGACTTAGCTTTCTCTCTCATGCAAGTTATTTTTTTTTAATTTTTTAACAATTAATATACACTTGCACCGTTCACCAGTTTGTACTTGAAAAAGCATTTCTGCAGAGATAAACAACTATTAATTCATTCTCTAACTGACAGAGAGGAGAAGGGCTGCATTCATCCACTAAAGAGACTGGCATTCTGCCTATTAATGGAGAGCTAAAGTTTTCTTTTCAACTGGTGTGTGTGTGTGTGTGTGTGTGTGTGTGTGTGTGTGTGTGTGTGAGGCAAGGTCATACCAAATTGCTCAGACCAGACTTGGAACCCATGATTCTCCCTCCCTCAGCTTCACATGTTCTGAGTTTTTCTTTTTGTTTTTGTTTTTTAAGATTTATTATTTTATGGGTATTTCACCTCCATGTATGTCTATGTACCATTCTGTGTGCTGTACGTACACACTCAGTGCCCATGGAGACAAGAGGAGGGTACCAGCTCCCCTGGAATTGAAGCCACAAATGGCTGCAAGCCATCATGTGGGTGTTTGGAATCAAACCCACGTTCCCTGCAAAAGCACCCTGTGCTGCCAACCACTGAGCTATCATGCTCTGGGATTTTAAGTGGGACCCATACACTTGGCTTTTTAATTGGCTCTTAAGATGTTGCTTAAGAATATCCACTAATCTACCCCAATTAAAGTTGAAGTTCCTTTCGGGTCCATCTTCTACCCTACTCCCTACATCACTGATATCCAAGAGGAAAGTCAGAGGACTGATAACTAAGATACCCACAGAAAGTAACTTTATTGTTTAATTCCTGCAGCACGATTGAGATTCCCCAACCAAATGAGAGTACTTGACTGTTTGGTAGCATGTTTAAAACTATTGCCATTCATCATAACTGTCTGTTATGAAAACTTGAATTTCAAAGACCACACTGTGTTTTGTTTCTCTCTATATAAAGTACATGATGCAAAGGGGAACCATCTCTAGGGATAACATTATGGAGCCCGTATTGGGCTTAGTTAGAAATCAATATATTCCAGGAGCATCCTGCTAGATTGTGAGGTAGTGGGTAAATTGTTCTAGACAAGCAATTGCCCTGTGTTTTGTGAGGAACATGAAATCACTTGCTAGCACTGGCAACACATGCCATCTGATCTTCAATGAGCACCATAGCCAGAGATGATCACACATAGGAGTGTAATCCCTACCCAGAGGTCTTCAATGAGACATCCCATTACTTGCAATAAAGTAAGAAATGGTTAGGCCTCCACCTCTCAAGAAGATCAGGTCCAATTATTGTGGAAGGAAAGCACTGGTAAATATTTTCATCAGCTGAAATTGTCACAGACACAAATTGGACTTGCTTTCTGGATCCCGGTGGACCCAACTGTGCTAGGCCAACTACTCTGGGTTCTCTCAAGGGTCCACACCTGGAGCTCAGCCCTTGGCATAAGCAAAGATGCTGTGTTAGCACTTTTTTCTAAATAGTCTATTAGCACTTTCGTCATCTGCCCAGACAGATCTAACAAAATACCAGAGGCTGGGTGGTGTGTAAACAATGTAAGAGAATTTGTCATGGTTCTCGGGACTAAAAAGTCCAGGACTAAGGTGCTGGCATGGTTGGGTTCTATTGCATACATTTAGATTCTAAGTTCTATTATAAACACTTGTTCATACAAGTGCTGTGCACACAGCTTTTGTTGGGTTTGCTCCCACAGTCACGTACACTGGAATGCTGATGTCCAGGTTTCCCTGCAAAACATTTGTGTTTCAAATATTCATCCAATGGCAGGTGGTGAGAGTGTTCTTTTTTCATGTATTACCACCTCCAGATAGCAGTACTCCAGTTCTTTAACACAGCTTCCAATTTGATAGGCAGAAAGTACCAGCACATTTTTCTCTGTTTTTCAAGTTTGTGTTTCTTGGGGAAAACAGGTCATACTTACCGAGAAGCCTTGGATTCCCCTCCAGTTCTAGAGTGTCATGCACATGGCTGCCTCCCTTGATAACTGACTCACCCTATCAAAATGCTAACAGAGTTTCCTGCCATCTGCAAGTTTTATCAAAACATCACGTGGTCTAAATTTGACACCCCCACCCCAAATACCAATATCTTTTTTCATTCTGTTGCAGGAAGGCAAGACCATTAGGGCCTTTGACATCTTCAGATGACCAAAGATGGCAAGAGCAATTTTGCTTCATTTTGTTTTAACATTTAGATTCAGTGACTAGAGGTAGGTGAGAAGGCCTTTTAATCAACCCTGGTTACTTTTTCACACACACACACTCACACACACACACACACACACACACACACACACACACACTAATTCTTCTTTTGTAGCGCTTACCTTTTCTAGTGACTATATTATGGGTGACTGCCAGGATCTGGTATCCCCACAAGAACCCTGGTGCCTCTTGATGCCACTCCATCCTATCAAATGGGGCACATTTACTTTCTCTTTTTCTCTTTCATGGGGAGCAGACTGAAATGAGCCTGTCCAGGTCGGAAGTTGACCTTAGTGGACCAGACTTCCCACAAGGAGGCTGGGAACAGAGAAAGGCTACTTCTCTGCCAGCACTTGCTGCCAACCTGAAGTCCCTTGTCTTGTCTGTGCTCACAATGAGGCAGGGTGTTGGCTGAGGCTTCAGAGTTGCTGTGTCAGAGCAGCAGAAGAAAGGTGGAGGCGGGAGGGGGGTATTTTAATTTCATTTTTTAAATCAAATGTATATCACAATCTCCGAGGTCTGAAAATTAATGGGAAAGGAAGTTTAATATAATGGAGTTTATAACAACATAACTATTTTCTGGTGGGCTAAAACTTCATTGTTGCTTTTGTATTTGAGGCATACTTTCATTGTATGTGTGAATACACGTTATGATTACATTTATATGTATGCACGTGAAATGTGTAAACTGTTGTATTCAAATATGGTATTTCTCTCTCTCTCTCTCGTGTGTGTGTGTGTGTGTGTGTGTGTGTGTGTGTGTGTGTGTGTCTCAAAGTATTGGGCCAATCTGGTGTGAGCTTTGGACCCTAGATATCACTGAAATAAAAGTGAAAGAAAACCCAGAGGGCAGGTTGCACTCTGTGCCATCCCTACACATCCCCAATGAAACATGCAGCTGCCTTATTTACTAAAGTAAGGAAGTCTAGAATCTGCAGGAGAAAGACAAAGTCCCCGTTACAGAGAGAGGACCTTGCATTAATACCAACAAGACACAAGGCTCTCCAGATCTCAACTTCCATACTTCCAATAATGGAGGGGGCTGTCTTTCCACCAAAGGGACACCCAGATTTGTATTTTTAGGAGATATTGGATGGTGTGACACAGGATGTCATCCAGCCTGTCTGAGGAGCCAGATCCCTTGCCTGTCCATGTGAGCCTCCTTCTTTCCTCTGCCTTTGAACCTGGCTCTTCCATCTCATCTCCCATTCATGGATCCCCACTGTAGCACTAATTATTTCCTTTGCTGGAAGCCTACACCAAGCCCAGCCGTAATGGGTTCTCCAAGGGCTTTATTGGCCAGAAGTACACTATCATCAGCAGCAACACGTGGATTGGAACCCAACTTGTCACACTGCAAATTCACAAGCTTAACCAGTGCTATGATGTCTCCTAGGAGGCTGGTGGTTTCAAGCTAATATCGGTCCTGAAGTTTTATAAGGGATATTTCCTAAAATCTCAAAAGCAGAGCATCACGAGATATAGCTAAGCTGGAACCTGGATGTCAGCCACATGTCCCATCCACAAGCCTAGGCTTGCCTCTAGGTGTCACAGAGCCTCAAGCTCTGTATGAAGAAAAGCCACTCCATGTGACCATGGCAGAGCACAGCACACCTTGTGTCCTGGTCAAATGTTCAGTCTTCACAAGGGAGGCAGAGACATATGACCATGACTCAGTGTGAGCACCACTCACAGCAATGAGACAGCAGAGCTGACCTAATTCTTCCTCTGAGGACCTCATGAGATAGAGTTACTAGTGCCATGCACACTCTGCTTTACCTTGTCACATTTCCAAATAGACATGAAAATGTGGGAACCTACGAGGACACGTTTTTGAGTATCAACACCAAGAGCACTGCCAGGTTGATGAGCATTGATTTGTTGTGTCAGCTTGAAGTTACACATAGGAACCAATACAGGACAAGTGTAGGTCCACATTCTAGTTCTGCCAATCAGTGGATCAAACATTCCATTTTCAGAATCAATGAGATGGCTCATCAAGGAAAAGCACTTGCCACACAAGCCCACTGACCTGAGTCCTGGAACCCATGGCAGGACTGGGAACCTTCCAATGTGGGAGAAAAGAAGCAACCCCATGGTGCATGCACACATTCACACACACACACACACACACACACACACACACACACACACACCACACCACCACAGCAGCAGCAGCAGCAGCAGCAGCAGCAGCAATAAAATGAAATTTTAGAAATACTTAATTTTCCCATCTAGAAAATGAGGTTATATAAGTAAAATTCACCCCAGTACTCATCACCAGTTTAGCTACTATTACTAATTACTGTTTGAAGTTAATATTCTATTGTAAGAAAATGTTAAGAGTCAGTATTTTGATACACTTTGTTAGTATATATTGTTACCTGTTTATTTAGAAAGGACCCCATGAACCCTTTTTGTTTTCTTTACATTTAAAAAATTCCTTCTGGGTCATGTATTAATTTTCAAGTGATTTTTCTTTCTTAAATATATTAGATTATGGAACATAGTTAATCCATTTAAACTCTGATCATATAATAGATGTCTTTGTGAAGTACACCTAATTAAAGATGAATGGAAGCAGTAAGGTAGCAATGTTTGTGGGAAAATATACCAGAGTTGTAGAAGGTGTTTAAACAATGAGAAGTTGGGTGATGACTATACAGAATTCCTTTGTGATAGCATGGAAACTTTTCTAAATCTAAAGCTAGCCTTTGAAAGCTGCTCTTTAACAGCTTTTGATGAGAGGAGAATCTCATGCATAAATCAACATCCCTGATGTTCTCTAGTTGCACATCCCTATTTCCTTCTGTTATGCTTTTCCCTCTGCCCGAGGTATGCTTTTGACACGTTTTGCAGTGATGCCCTCTTGTTGATGAACACACTGCACATTTCATCTGAATGGCCCTTCCTCTCACCTCCAGTTTTGCTTGCTAAATGTACCCTTCTGAGTTGACAGTCAAATCAGTGTGTCCTGGCATTATTTTTAGCCAGAAGTCTCCTATTCTAGATTTGTTTGGTTGTTTGGTTGTTTTAAAGCAGAGTCTCACTTTGTAGTCCAAACCAGTCTTGAACTTCAAGTCCTCCTGCGATAGTGCTAGGATTACAGGCATGTGCCCCCACACTCAGTATCACTTTCTATTTCTGTCATCTAGTTCCCATGTGTCTCATCTATAACCAATCAGCCCTGTCCAGCTGCATAGATTTCTTTTTATTGCATAACTAATTACCACAGACTTCAGAACTTACAACAGAAATCTTTTATTATCTCACAGCTTCCACGGTCAGTGGTCTAGCCTGGTGTGGCTGGGGCCTCTGCTCAGGCCTCTCAAGGCAGAAATCAAGTTTGTCATCTGGCTGCCTCCAAATACCTCAATTAGAAGATGTATCTTCTTCCAAGTCCCTTTAGGTTGTTGGCAGAATTTGTTTTCTGAGGTTATTTGTCTGAAGCTCTGCTTTCTTGCTTGCTGTCAGCTGAGAAGTAAGTAGAGAGGGATTCTCAGATATAGAAAGTGGAAAAGGTTTAAATTTAGTGTACTTTTGTACACATCCATAAGTAGATCCAAATTTGTGTACTGACTGGTAAACAGCTTTAGGCTTGCCTTGAATTTGTGATCCTGGAGAACCGTACAAAATGTGGGCTGCTCCCCCATTCCCATTCCTGCCGTATGCCTCTCCCTGTGACCTGGCGGTATACAGCATGTCTGCCGGGACACACGGAATCTCATTCTGATGAGTGCTGCGGTGACTTTGACTTCTAGTTCTACTGTCTGGGTCAGTCCTTCTGTGATCTTAATGAGTCGATTGTTCTCAACATTTTCTTGCCTCGGTGCCTAGTAATCTTTCACCAGATGTCAAAAACTAAAAGCACTCTATAATGCGTAATAGTATTTTAAAATCATGTCTAATTGAAGTTTTAAAAAGATAATGTAACATAACATAGTTTGTTAACCATTTGCAGGATATAGGAAAACGGTAATTGTGTATATTCACTTTGTTGTATAGCATGTCTCTAGAACTTTCTAATCTTACAAAATGCAAACGGTGTCCCTTAAGCAAGTCTTGTTTCTGGAAACCACATTTCTATGAGTCCATTTGCTTCGTGGAGCTAATATAAATGGAAGCATGCCGTACTCTTTCTTCCTTCTCCATGACGCTGCTTGATCCCAAGGCCTCTTACATTCTAGGCAGGCACTCGACCACTGAGCTGTACCACAGCTTTCTTTATTTTAAGACAAGATTTTGTATGGTTCTCCAGGATCACAAATTCAAGGCAAGCCTAAAGCTGTTTACCAGTCAGTACACAAATTTGGATCTACTTATGGATGTGTACAAAAGTACACTAAATTTAAACCTTTTCCACTTTCTATATCTGAGAATCCCTCTCTACTTACTTCTCAGGCTTCTCACGAATGTCCATAATGTCAGTCGACTATTGTCAGTACCAGGTGATTGTCACCTCTCCCACCAGCCAGGTTGCTGACCCTACCTCCGTGTTTCTGCCCAACGAGCCTCATTTGGGTCAATTGTGATTGCTGTGCTGATATGTCTGAGAGTGGCCATGTCTATGCTTTTAGTGGGCAAAGTTAGTGGTCCTCAGGATGATGTGGGATTAAGTCTCTTACAGAACTTTAGAGTCCAAAACAGTTCTGAACATACCATCCTTCTGGAATGTAGCCCTTTCCCCAAATCTTCCAGTCTCTTATGAGTTCTATAGTTTATTATTAAAAGGAACCAGCTACAGAGGAATGCACATCTTCCGGGTTCCCGCATGCAATAGAAGTCAGGATGCACAACCTCTGCTGCTCCAGACGCTGCTGGCTGCTGAACTAGCCACGCTCTGCGCAGGAATTAAGTCAGCCATGTCTCTGAAGATCTACAGGACTGTGCCCTCCATCTACCTGCAGCACACAGAGCAAGCAGAGCATCACTGTAGCCACAGCAACCAGAATAGACAGGGATGCATTCACAGCCAAAGATGCTGAGCCAGTCCCTCCTCGAGGTTTCCATGGCAGTGATGAAAATCCACCCAGACATCCTGATGTGTCAGAGTTACTGCCCCCAGTGGCACCTCCAGCCTCAGTGCTGTGGTGGCTAGTCCTGAGCTTGGGCTGCCTCCCTCTGCAGGTGGCTGTTGTCACTTGTGTCACTGTGATTTAAAACACACACACACACACACACACACACACACACACACACACACACACACACCTCTGACAGAAACAACCTAAGGCATACAGAAGGATTTCAGTGGGTGTGGCAGGGAAAGCCTGGCAGGCAGTTTAGTTCATGGTAGCAGGAGCCTATAACAGGGTTGTTCACATCACAGTGGAGCAGGAACCAGAAACTGTGAAAGGGGTCAGGGGTTAGCGGTCAGGATCACCTTAAAGGCCCACCCCTAGTGTATACCCAGGAGGCTTCAACTCGCAAAGTTCCCTATCTCAGCTGGAGAAGAAGCCTTCAAAATATCAGCCTGTGGGTGGACAGGTCAGGTTAGACCATGATAATGCCCACACAAGGTTTCCTGGTCTAAGAAGTCATCATCATAAGGTCCAGTGGGCTGTAGGAGCATCAGGAGGTCTACATGGCACCTTTGCTCCACTCCCAAGACTGTAGGATTCTGGGACCCTAAGGCCTGATTCCCAGAATTCCTCCTACCTCATCTTTTATTGGCTTCAGAAACTTCACACCAGCATTAGTATTCCTGTGACAAATATTGGAAACTATTCATTGCTTGAAATATTTTCCCTTCACCCTGCTGTTCTCTTCTCTCCACCATCCTCCCTCCCCTCCCCCTCATGCAACGAGGGGCCATGTGTTCCTCAGACAATGAGGATAGGACAAGAGCAAAGGGGAAGAGCAGGTGTTTTATTGCTGGTGATGACTGGTGATGATGGAGAACAACCGAGCCCCAAGCTCACTGATTCATAGCTGCTGACTCTTGTCCTGCTGTATCATGTGGCTTTCTGAGCACAGAGCCTGTCTAGCCTGGATGAATGTCCACCAGGGTGATCACACCACAGACACTGAGAGCAAAGGTAGCTCTCTCCAGATACCTTGCCTTCCTCCTTGTCAGGCTAGGGTAAGACTCCTTCCAGGACCTACTTACACTGGACCCTGCTTTTCACTTTGTCTAGAAAGCTCAGTGCCTCTCACCCAGACACCACCGTGGTCTCTTCCTGGAGCACTCATCCAGGCTCCCACCAGCACATGGAGAAAGCAGCCTCATTTCCTGTTGTTTGCTGAAGACTTTCTTCTCACTGCATTTACAAAAATGTTTCTTAGAGAACAATGTATTCCTGCTCTCCGGCAAGTGTTTGGAGTCCAGCTTCTGCTTGGGTAATGCGGTGAGACACATGCATAGAGCCTGGAGTGCCACTTTTAGATGAGCAGTGATGTTTACACAGAATTTTCCCAAGACCACCCAACTCATCTCACATGTAGTCTTCGGCTTTCCAAGCCCTGGCCTCCAGAGGAAAAGAGAAAATGTAACCACTCAGCACCCCACCCAGTTCTGAAGACATGACTTAATACTCAAAGTATTTGCAAGCCTGCACTGCTGATCAACATGCCTAAGTCAAATAGGACATCTTTTCTTATACTACACTTTTTTTTTTTAATGAAAGGTATCTCTGGAAGAATTCTGAGCAAAAACCATAAATCTAAAAATTAAAAATAGAAGATGAGGCACTTGGTATTTGGCCTCCCCGCCCCATTTCCTGTTCTATGTATATTTCATATAAATTGTCTTTGCTTTTTAGCTCTGTAGAATAGATAAAGTTACTGTTAAAAATTTTTGCCCAAGGAAAATTGGTAAGGTTTCTTTCAATGCATAGATATATTAGTCATTTTAATCTTACATTAGTTTTGAGGAACAGGTAAGGTGCTGTCTCAATCTGTTCAGGTTCCTATAACAAACTACCATAAGCCGAGTGGCTTACAAACCAGGAAATCTATTTCTCACAGTTCTGTGGGCTGGGAAGTCCATGTGGGCACCTGTAGACTGCATCCCAGTTCATAGATGCCACCTTCCATCTGCTCACTCACACAATAGGGGGGACATGGTGGCTCTCAGTGTCACTTTTATAAGGACACTAAACCTATTCATTTCACAAGGACCCACTTGAGACTGGGCACGGGGACACACACCTTTAATCCCAACACTCGGGAGGCAGAGGCAGGAGTATCTCTTTGAATTTGAGGACAGCCTGGTCTTCGTAGGAAGTTCCAGGTCAGCCAGGGCTATATAAAGAGATCCTGTTTCAAAAGACCAAAATATAAAAATCTTGTTTACAGATTTTAAAGATTTGTTTTATGTGTATGAATGCTTTTGCCTGTGTGTATACCTGTGTGCCATGTACCTGTGGAGGTCAGAAGAAGGCATTGGATCTCCAGGAACTGGAGCACAGGATGGTTAAGAGCTACTGTATAGATACTGAGAATCGAACCCTGGTCCTCTGCAGGGCAGCAAGTGCTCTTAACCACTTAACTCTCTCTCCAGCTGCCAGGCCCCACTTCTTAGCATCAGTCCATTAGTGATTATATTTCAATCAGCAAGTGAAGATGCACAATCAAGGAAAAATCAAATGATTTGTTGAAGGCTGTCAGTCATTACCATTGGTTGTCATAATTGCCTTTTCCTTATATGATCATATTTAATCTGGAAATCACCTCATCTTAGATTATGAGTAAGTGCATATTAGCCATGCTTTATTACAATTTAGTTTCCCAGGATGTAGGAATACACTGGTTTCTTGTACGTGGAAAACAACATGGTGTAGAAGATGGGGTCTGACTTTCCTTTGGTCCTACAAGGCAGGGATGACGTCTCTCCTTTTGTATCATCATGATATCTAATTTAAATGTCATATGTCAAGTCCTTTACCCAGTATATGTTGATAAATATCTGCTAAACCAAATGTTCTTTTATTATCCAACAAAGGGAGAAGAGTGGAGATGACAGTGAATGACAGAGCTGGGCTTCTTGGTGCTGAGGAACCTCTATGGAACACAGGCACACAGTTGCTTCCAGGTTGCTTTCAAAGAAGCGGAGGTGGACAAATGCAGCTACGTTGCATAAGGAGAGGCTGTACAGGACGGAAATAACAGTGTTTCATGAACTGACCCTGACTGAAAAGAAACAGGCTGATGGACGAGGTGAAGTCAGGCAATAGTCCTCAATGAAGCCGACTCCAGTCTGGCTATCTTTGGGTGATTACTGTTTTACAGGCAGAGATATTGCACAGACAGTCTATGTAGATGGTGCACCAGCGGGCATAAAATAAAATGCAGGAAATGTACTCAATTCAGGCAGTAGATTGGCCTAAGTGGGACATACACCCTGGCTACTCAGTGGGTGACCTTTGGTCCTGCAGCATCCCTGTTTCCAGGGAGCTCCTTAGGAACACAGTCTGTTAGCCAGGCATGGTGGAGCCCTCCAGGATCCCAGCATTTGTGAGGGTGAGGCAGGGGGAGCTTGTCTAAGGACAGTTTGGGCTACATAGACTGCCTTGGAAAAGAGAAGTAAGCAAGAAAAAGAAGCCAGGAGGGCAGGACAGGGGAGGTGGGGAAATGAAAGAAAATGAAAGCCTAGGAAAAGGGAGTGGAGGAAAGATACATAACCCACAATTTGGGCAAGTGGCACCTGCGTGCTGGGAAGCTCTGGAAGAGAAGGAATGTAGAGAATCAAGTCACATGGAAAGGTAGATTGTGATCAGGTGGGAGAGAGAGGCTGGGAAGCATGCCCCAAGCAGAAGCTTCACAGCAAGCTGGAAAGGGAAAATTGAAATCCTTTTACAAACTTGTTATCTTCTATTTATGATTCTATGTCCATTTGTCTGTATCGACACAATGTGTCTAAGGTGCTTTCAGAAGCCAGAAGAGGACAATGGAATACCTGGAACTACAGTTGCAGGCAGTTGTGAACTGCCCAATGTGGGTGCTGGGAACCAAACACCAGACTCCTGCAAAAGCAAAAAGCACCCTTAACCACCGTGCCTTCTCTCTAGCTCAGTGCTTTTCAACCTTCCACTGCTGTGACCTTTTAATGTTGTGGTGACCTCCAACCATACAGTTATTTTCATTGCTACCCCAGAACTGTAATTTTTGCTACGGTTATGAATCATAATGTAAAATCTGTGTTTTCTAGTGGTCTTAGGCGACACTGTGAAAGTGTCTTTTGACCTCCATAGGGGTCATGAGCCACAGCTTGAGAACTGCTGCCCTGGCTCCTTAAATTTTGTGTATACTGCCAACAACATTGCTTTCCAGTTGGGAGACTTTGGGCAAGGTTACTTAGCAAGGTGTTATGATTTGAATCTGAAATGACCCTGCCTTCGCCCACGTTTTGAACACATGTTCCTGAGTTGATGGCCATGGTGGGTGGTATTGTCCCTGGGCTCCCACTGCTGGAAGGGAAGTTTGCATACAGCTTGGCCCCTCCTTCCTGCCTTTTTGAATCTCTCCACCTTCCTGCCTGCCTTGGCTGCACACTCCGGCCAGTATAAACTGATCTGTTCCACCATGCCTTCTCTGCCATGATGGAACGAAAATCTGAAACTATAAAGCTAACAAGAATCCTGACTTCCTCATTTCTACCTAGTATTGGGGTTACTGTAGAAAAAAAAAAAAAAAAAAAGTAACTAAGACACAAGATTATTTAGCATAAGGTAGTTGCAGTACCTTTTACATAGCAACATATTTTTTTTCCTTTTATTGATTCTTTGTGGATTTTACATCCTGAATTCTGATCCCACTTATCTCTCCATCTCCTCAAATCTGCCTTTTGCCCTTTCACCCACCCCTTACGTAGCTAGAATTTTTAATAGTTTGTTTTCAGGGCAGTTTTAGGTTCTTGCAAAGTTGCTCAGAAGGTACAAGGAGCACCTCCCCACCAACAACCACACATGAAACTTCCCCTCTTATCAGCATCCTGGCAATCAGGGAGCCCATGTTGACATATTGCCATCATCCGGTATCTAGTTCACTCTGGGCTCACTCTTTTTTGTTTGTTTTGGAGGTGGGGTGTTAATGAGACAAGGTCTCACTCTATATCACTGGCTGGTCTAGATCTAGACTAGGCTGGACAGAGATCCCTCTGCCTCTCAAGAGCTAGAATTAAAACATGTGACACTATACTTGGCTAGGGACTCACACTTTGTATTTAACATTCTATGGGTTTAACCAATTATACAGTGACCTATATCCATCAGTACTATTGAAATAACATATAAAATAGTTTCTGCCCTAAAAATCCTGAACTCTGCCTACTTGTTTTTTCCTCTCCCCACCCTCTGGTACACACTAATTTTTTTAAAACTGTGTCCACAGTTTTGTGTTATCTGGAATTCTTATCATGCAGCTAGAGTGATACAGGGTGACTTCTTTCACTAAGAAATATGCATTTTAATTTTTTAATGTATTTTCATGGCTTGAAAGCTCACTTCTTAGCACCAAATAACCAAGTCTACTGTCTAGATGTGCCATTGCTAAGACCTCTCTGTTGTTTAACAGTTGTAAGTAAAGCTGTCATGCGCAGGTTTCTATACAGACATGTTTCTTTTAACTCATGCAGGTAAATATCATAATTGCTGGATCATATTGCATAGGACTTGGGTTTGTGACAGCTGTGTACCCAGCATAGCTAACACTTAGGAAATTCTTAGCTAATGATTCTGACCATCAGGCTTGCCAGAGGCAAGGGTAGTTGAAGGTCCAAATACCAAAAGCAGATAAGGTAGTTTTGTCAGGGCTGAGCTAAAACATCTAGGCTCATCATCACAGGTGATGCCCCAAAGGAGCAGAGTGCAGCTTCATCTGGAGCTCGGGTCTGCTGAGGGGGACCCAGGTGCTGCTTCTGAGCCAAGAGGTAGGAAGGAGCAGTGCTGTCCAGGTAGCCTGGCCCGATGATTTAGGTGTCCAATTGCAAATACAGGACCGTTTTGTCCTCCAGGTCGACAGTTCTTTCCTCCACCCCCACCCTCAATACAAACAGTCCTGCAGGAAGGGGAAGAGGCTCATTTCCAGACAAGTCCACCTTGCACAACTCTGACAAGCTCATTCAGCTATAGAACTTTCAGAGGAGCTGGACGTGGTGGCGCACACCTTTAATGGAAGTACTCAGGGGACAGAGGCAGGCAGAAGCCATCTTATTCTGAAGAGTGAGTTTCAGGTCAGCCAGGACTACACAGAGACCCCTTGTCTCAAAAAAAAAAAAAAAAAAAAAAAAAAAAAAAAAAAAAAACCAAACCCAAAAAAAAAAAAATACTTAGAATACCTAAAAGAATAAAACCAAACATCTGTGTTCTGGTATTTGCAATATGTTCTAACTGCAGCCTCAACATTTCCATGACAAAATGGGACTTCATTCTGCAGGCATGGCATCTTTAGAAACAGCTGGAGATGAGCAGGGATACTATAGGTGAATCTAGAGAAACTGGGTGGGAGTGAAAAAAGATCTAGTCTAAATGCCTAAAGGAGATGAATGTTTCAGATGCTTCCCAGCAAGGCATCTTCCTCTGGTGTTCTCTCTTGGCTCCTTTTTTAACTCCACCCTATCTAGCAATCCTAACACAAGTATATGAGCTGCTTTAAGATTTGAAAAATGTTCATCTGGCCCTTTCTTTCTTTTTAAATGTTTTCACTTTTTTTTTTTTTTTTTTAGCATTTAACCATTGTGTACATATTCACCCCCAACTCCCCACTTAACTCCTCCCAGATATATCCCTATCTCTCTACTCCCCAACTTTCTGTCCTTGTTTTAAAAGTATTATTTAATGATCCATAGAGTCTAATCTGTGCTGTCCTTATGCTTCTGGGTATAGGGCATCTACCAGAGCATGGTGGACCTACCAGGGCCACACCCTGACAGAAAACTGATTCTCCCTTTCCTTCTCTGAAGATCCTTCTTATTCTGAGCTCATGTGCTGACTGACTTGATCCCATGTGGGACCTTTGCAGGCAACTACAGTGGCTGTGAGCTCATGAGAGCAGTGGTCCTCTCATGTCCAGAAGACACTGTTTGGTTTAACCCTCCCCAACCTCTGAGATTTATAATCCTTTCACCCCTTCTTCTGCCACAGTCCTTGAACCTTGCGGGTGGACAGTGTAAAATAGATGTCCCACTTGTGGCTGAACATCCCACAGTCTCTTATTCTCTGCACATTGACCTCTTGAGGTGTTAGTTTCTGCATTAGTCACCATCCACTGCACAGAGAACCTTTTCTGATGAGGTTGTAGGGCTCCACTAATTTACAGGGAGAGATCAGCATCGAGAAGATAGTCTGATGCTATGTCCATTTGGCAGAATAATAGCAGTAAGCTCACCCCTGTAAGTACCCCAGCCACGAGTCGTCTAGCTAGTTTTTAAAGTTATAGTGAGGAATCTTTCCTGAATTATTTAAAGGAGAGAGAGGAAGCTGCAAGAAAATTGTATTGTAGGAAGTAGTCCCTATTGGAATTTGGCCATGCATGTGTTAAGGTACACTCTACTACAATCTTTATGTGTGTGTTAGCATGCTGGGTGGGGGTAGGGGGGAGATAAAGGGTGTTCAGATGTGTGGAGGGGCTCAGCTTGTTTGTCCTGCTCCATGATTTTAAACCATAATTTAAATCAAAACAATAAGTCCATATCACGGTTCAAAACAGAAGGATATCCTGCCCTGCATCAAGGTTTCAGACAAGGTTCATGGATCTGTTTGGAAACTCCATTTCCCCTTTCCTGGAATTTTCTAGCACCAAGTGGGAGGTATGCTGCTTCTGCTCTCATCCTTGTCTGTTTTCTCAGTGGCCCTTCATTATTCCTGTTGGTCTGTACTTCCTTCATATTGCTGTGGCCCCTTTTTCTGATCCAACATGCCTATATTTCTCTTAGCTAACTAGTCACCCTCTTGAAGATAGGGTAGAGAGAGCACAAATCACAAAGGATTAGTAAGTCATTGTCCTTAAAGCCATTTGGATATGGAAGAAAGTCACATCATCTTCACAAAGTTAGGAACTCAAAATTCAGGAAATGCAAAGCGAACCTGACTGTGCATGTAAAACACACACATGCTCAAACACCTGATTACAATTGCTACTTTGGAATTTTTAATGAATCATTTACTATTGGCAATAAAAGTCAATTATTTTCATTTTAATGCCCAGTATTCACATGGATTTTTGCATTTCAGCTTTTTAAAAACATTGAGGAGTCTTGGAGGTGATAAAATACATAGTAACGAGAACAAGGAAATGTACATGGGTGGGTCTATGTATGTGCCTAGTCTTTCCATGTCCTATGATGCCCAAAGTCAGAGTCATTCCTAATTCTTTATCTACTTTTACAGATACTTTTTGACATGAAATTTTTATCATTTTGGTTTGGGTTTTGTTTATATCTTGTTCTCCTTTAGGGGTCTAGAGAAGAAGTAGAAAGCAAGAAAACCCAAGGGCTACCTGCACTTCCTCATTTTTCTAAAATGAGTAAGGGGAGAAGTATTAAAGTATAGCAAAATGTCTGTGCCCACATGCTCCTGGTGCCTCAGCAAACACTGGATGCTGCCAAGTGCTAGCTACAACGATACAAATGGGATAGAAATAGGTTGTGGTGTCTGAAGAGCTTATTTCTTGGCAATTTCAGTATTCTATCATGATTTGCTAACACTCAGATATGTGTAGAACATTGTTGGAACACAGAAAAAAAATCTGGACAATTGGACTAAGAATTACCAAGCTAAAGAGATAGAGCAGTAAGTAAAGCAGTTGCTATGCAATATGAAGAAGGGAGTTGGGATTCCCTGCACCCACATAGATGCCAGGCAGGCGTGCCAGCCTGCCTGTAATGCTAGCATTCAAAGGGCAGGCTGGCTAGCTAGACTAGCTGAATCAGCAAGCTTTGGGTCCAAGTGAAAGACCCTGCCTTGATATAGAAGACACCTGACATCAAACTTGGGCCTCCACATGTATGTGAATACACATGTATGCACACACATGAGAACACCCATACACATTCACCACACAGAGATACACGCAACAACATAAATAAGTAATAATAATGTGTGAAGAAAGATGGCAAGATGTGACTCGGACAAACATAAGCCATGACTTGGAGTACAAAGGCCATGATGAGTGCCTGACACCCAGGGTCCTCTGCAGCCAGTGACATCCATCAGCAGTGGTGAATTAGTTTACAAATGGAGGACTAAAAATGTTTGTCAAAGTTTATGAATATTGGCATTCTCTGTAACTTTGATATTTGGAAAATGTTCTTCTGCTAACAAGTAGATGAATCTATTTAAACAGTTTTTATGATCCAAAGGTAATAGCATAGTTCAATCTGGAACAATCAGAAACTTACCCATCCATTCTAGATCCCATCTAGATATCCTACCACCATGTTTTCTAAAGTTCTGAAGACCAACCCAGGGGCTAATGCAGACTGTACATGAACTCTGTCACTGAACTGCATGGCAGGCCACACACCACAGACACTTTTAAGGCACTTTTTTTTTCTTTTGCTCTTTGCTTTCTTGAGACTCTGTATAGCCTTGGCTGTCCTGGAACTTGCTCTGTAGACTAGGCTGGCCTCGAACTTACTGATATCCACCTGCCTCTGCCTCCTGAATGCTGCAATTAGCGGAGTGTGATACCACTGCCCATTCTAAGGCACTTCAAAGGCCATCTCCAGGCCTACTGATCTATCCATAGCTGGGTAGAAAAACCAACATGAGTTCAAAACATTATCCCTGGTGCTTCTGTTGATGAAAATAGCAAAGGGGGATAAAAACCATGTCCACCAAGAGGATTATTGTAAAGCACCGGGACTGTGGGTTTAGGAGCTGGGAAGTCACTCAGAAACTCCAAAGAATCTCACAGACGAACTTGTCAAAAACACTGGTGACTCAGAGTGTCACTGGAAGCATGCCATCTGTAACCACATGCCTCCCGGGTTGCAGCCACCCAGCTGTGGGTTGCAGTCATCGGCAGTGGACCACAACCATGAAGCACACAGTTTACATGTATTCAGTGTATTGAGTAACTCAGACAAAGACTAAATCACAATCCAGTGTTAGGAAACAGCAGCTGTAGCTGTTGCTTCAGACCACAGGTAGATGGCAAGAAGAGAATGTGCCCTGCAAATGTTGTTGACTGCTGCATGCCAGGTACCTTTCTCAATGCTCAGTGCACATGAGTTGGTCCACCCCTCCTGATAACCCTTCGAGGTAAGAACCACCAATGCACTCTTTTATGCACAGGAAAACTAAAGCAGAGAGGTTAAATTGTTTCAAGTTCATTCACCTGTTAAAAGGAACCTGTGTGAAACCTGTGGTGATGCCCGCCTTTAATCCCAGCAGTTGGGAGGAGGAGGCAGGTGGATCTTTGAGTTAGAGGCCAGCCTGCATTATAGATTGAGTTCCTCAACATCCAGGGCTACACAGAGAAACCCTGTCTCATAGAAAAAAATGTGGGAGGGGGGACCCCAGTGACCGGAACCCAAGGGTCTATTCTAGGGTAGTAGACACCAGGTATCTTCTGTTCACTCTGTCTCCAGGTTCTCTTTTACCACCCCTGACCCCAGAGATGGTCAAATGGGTTTCTAAACTCTTTCTGAAGCAAAATACATTTAAATAAACAGAAAACTGCCAGGCAGTGGTGGCAAATGCCTTTAATCCCAGTACTAGGCAGAGGCAGGCAAATCTCTGACTTTGAGGCTAGCCTGATCTACAGAATGAGTACCAGCCTCACACATTCCAGCCTCCAGGGCTACACATTGAAACCAAAATAAATGAATAAATAAACAGAAAACCAAAATCAAACAAAATGGTAAGACAATGTCAAGGGGTAATGAATTCCCAAACATTAGCATGGTAGTTTTCAGCCTTTTGGGTTTGGTAATGAAACTATTCGGCACCCCCATCCCACATTTTCCTTTGAATCCAATAAGTAAGACAAGAGAGACTACACAGTTGGAATCAGGCACAGATGCAGATAACACATGAGGTCTGTGTCATATCCTGGTTGTGCTGTGCCATCCCATGCAGCTTAAAGAACTGAGAGACCCAATTAAGAGTCATGGCCAACCTCACTCAGGGGCCTATGCTTGGAAAACTGGGACATCAGACTCAGCTCAGCCATCCTCATTATCTGGCTTGGTATCAAATATATTAAAAAAGAAAGGACTGGATTTGAGCACTGTGCAACATCTTAACTAGAAGTTTTACACTGTGAGCATTAAAATTTCATGTAATAAAATATTTCTGTTCGGCACAGCTGTCCATTGCCTGAAGCATCAGCGGTGAGCATGAGCAGGCAACAAGTGGAGGTATCTGTGGAAGGAGAAGGCTGGGGATGCTCAGGACAGAGGTTTCAAAGCAAAATGTTCTGACTCGGAAAATGAATGGCTTAGAGAATGGCTCTTTTGTTTATTTATATTCTTGGCTTTCCTCTTCTGGTTCTTCAGCAGGGCAGGCTATTTTCAGTAGTTATTCTTCCTCAGTTTGTTTTCCACTAAGTGATATCTAAACTGTCCAATCCTGTATGCAGAAGCATGTTGCTCGATGGGATGTCTGGGCCTGTGTGTAGCAGTACCTGGGAGGCAAGTCACCTAAACTAACTTTCCAAATATTTCTTCTAAGAATGACAGAGCTAAATGTCAGAGGTTTCCTTTAGTCTGTTCACATTTCTTTATCATTAGCTTTTACTGTGATGTTTGTTTCTCTTGGCCACTTCTGCTACTGTACCTCACTTCACTCCTTGCCCATGCTGCCCTCAAGAGTCACTATGTGCTTCTTGATACTAGGAATACTAGAGAGGGGTGGGACCACTTCTGCCAGGTGGATCTGGGATGGTGCCACCCTCCATCAACTCGTCTGAGCTCTACTGTGTCCTAGTGGAGCAAGCAAACTCATTCATTCAAAACACTCTTCTAAATGCTGTGGGGTGGAGAAAAAAACACCCAGTCTATTTTATGAGGCCAGCACAAATCTGTCTTAAAGATCCAGCAACAGGACACACTAACTCAGTCAGATGAAGTACTGACTAGTAAGCTCAAGTTTAAAACAAGCACCAACCCTAGTTCCATATTCTAGTTTGCATATGACACTTGAGAACCATTAGCTATAGATCATGGTTAAAGACAGTGGACTAGATATATATGATTAACTTCATTCCCTCCTGAAGCCTTGCTAGAGTTGATATGTGGGAAACCATATCCTTCTTTTCAGGTTCTTGGTCATGCTAATAAAAGAATTGAAAAACAGACCCAAGCAGAATTCCAAGAACAATTTTGTTAGTGCTTAAAAAAAAAAAAACAAAAACAAAAACAAAAACACAGGCCAGCTGTAAGCTTCAGCTGCTGCCTGGAGAAAGAGGATGGAAAAGAAAAGAAAGAAAAGAGGCCATGCTGCTTATGTTGGCATGGAGGCAGGATGCATGGCTGACAAGCAGCCACATGGCATAGAAGAAGGCGTTAGAGGAAGACAAGGACATCCAAACGCTGGGGAAACTCAAAGCATTAAGGAAAGCAGAGGAGAGTTACAAGCTATATAGCTGTGGTCTTGCAAGTTATTGCACTAGGGGTGGGGATAAGAGGAAGGAAAATAAAACATCTCATTAAAGTACTCATTATTGTGTCATTGAGCTCACCTTCCTAGGTGCGGTCCCTTAGCCAAGTGAATGACCTGGCCGACTGGAATGTTAGTCTCCACTCAGGCCAGAGATCCTATTTTTTCTACCAGGAGATTTTTTTTCTGACCCTAACACAATGAGATCTCAAAGAAATAAAATGTTTGCCCAGGAGGATTGAAGGGAGAAAGAGAAAGGACTGGGCAGGGAAGGTCAGCATTTAAGCTTAGAAAGTGAGCAGGTTGATGAAGATCACCGGCACTGCAGACTAGAGAAAGTGACCAGCTCAATGCTGTGGAGAAGAACCTCAGTGACAGGTGAGGAGCTGAGAGCAGCGGCCATCGAGCTCACTGAAAAGCTCAGGGGGCTGTCACTACCGCTACCATCTTAAATGCTGAAGTAAGGGCTGAACCGGATGACCGCAGCAAGGTTGGTCAAAGCCTACAGATGGAGAACTTGGATCTCTCGGTTCGCTTTTCTGTCTCAGAAGGAGACCAAAAAAAAAAAAAAAAAAAAAAAAAAAAGTGCGCCTGGGAAGAGCCCCTTTCCTAATGGATTGAAAAGGAAAAAATGATCACGAAGTTTAGTTATCATCAGCTTTCCGCCATTGTAGCAAACAGGTGAGAAAACCAGCTTACAAACAGGAAGGGTTTGTTTTGCCTCAGGCATCTGAGGGCTCCGTCCGGGACTGACTGCTCCCATTGCTTTTGGACCTGTGGTGAAGCATCACACTTTGGAGGCAGCACAGGAGCCATGCCTCTGGCCCTGTGTCCAGGAAATGAGACGGAGGTGGGGGTGGGGTCAGAGTGCCAGTGTCACTTTCAAGGACAAGCCCCCAGAGACCTGTTCTCCTTTTGCTAAGCCCCACCTCTTAAAGGTCCTACCACATCCCCGGACCTCCAAGCTAGAGACCAAGCTGTCAACATGGTTTCCGTACTAGGGTGCTTGCCATCCCAACAGCAACTATAAGGGTCTGGTGGACCAGGGGCTAGTCATTCTTTGTTCCCAGTGTTCCACGCCAGTCAATTCATTTGATCTTCAAAACATCCCACTGGGGAGAGAAAGAGCAAGAACAAAAATAACCAAGACATGAGACAGAAAAGGGGGGAAGGAAGACCCTATAGATATTAATAAAGCCATCCTTAAAAACTGTGACTATTACAAGAATAGAATTTTAATATTAGGAAAAGGCTAATTACTTAGTTCCTATTTATAACTAATTGGCAAGTTAAGTTAATTAATTGAGCATATCAGATTAATTAATACTAGAACAGGCATGCTAGACTGGAAAAATATAGCAACTGACACTTTTACATGAGGATAAAAAAATATGACTTTTTAAAAATGGGCACTTCCAGCCCATAGGGGAAAATAATAATACAGTAAGGGGTGTTGGGATAATTGACTATATACACACACTCAGAAAATACAACTTCCAGATGGGTTAAGGACAAATCTAATATTAAAAACATGTTTAGAAACTTGGACTAAGACAGGCGGCCTTTGTAAATGAGACTCGCTTGGCAGCATGCTGTGTGACTTTGAGTTCAGTGTTTAGTTTTCTGATGGTCCATGGCTTTTGTTGTTGTTCTGTTTTTAACAAACAAATATAAAATCAACAGGATAGAGATAAACATTCGATAGAGTGGGTGGAATAACAGAATTACTTCAAAATGTACTCTGATCCGTTAATCCAAATCTCACTTGTTACGTGGTGCCTTGTGGTTTGTGGTTGCATCCAGCTATGATTATCCCTGACCTGAAATTGTGTTTCTCCTGGTTACAGCATAGCCCACTCTAATAGACAGATCATCCCACGTTGAGTCCTATGTCTCCAGGTCCCCATAAATGACAAGAAAGCATTCTCCCTTGACACTTTTTAAAGATTTAAGATTTTTGTATATGTATTTGTGTATGCCTCCTAAGTATGAGTGCCCCTGAAGGCCACAGAGGGTGTCAGATGCCCTGGAACTGCCTGCTAATGTTCAAAGAGGACCGAACTTGGGTCCTCTTTGATTATAGCAAAAGCAATTAACTGCTGAGCTGACTCTCCAGCCTTCCATTGATACTGTTTTACAAGTTCCTAGCCACTATCATAACTGCTTTCAAAGACAATTGGATTACCAGTACAGAAAAAGGTGTAGAAGTCTGGCTTGTAGTGGTTCCTCTCTTTCATGGAGAGGACTCTTTCAAGGATTATCTAACTCAGTGGTTCACTTTCAGATGTTCCCTCCAACACTGCACTAAGCAGAAATGCTTTAGCAAGTAGAAGTGACCCTTTTATTTATTTGGGTCTTTTGAGACAGGGTCTTACTGTCCTGAAACTAACTATGAAGACCCAGATGGTCTTGAACTCACAGAGAACCAACTGCCTCAGCCTCCCCAGTGCTGGAACTCACTCTGTAAACCAGGCTAGCCTCGAACTCACAGAGATCTGGTTGTCTCTGCCTCGAGTGCTGGGATTAAAGGCGTGTGCCACCAATGTCTGTCCAAAGTGAACATTTTTAAGGTCTCTCATTCTTTATTCTTTTCTCCTCTTTAGATCCTTTTACTTTTTCCTTTTTTTTTTTTTTTTTTTTTTTCTTTCGTCAGACAAAGTACTTCACTGGTAGAGTTGTCAGTAGGCAGCAGAATCCAACTCAAGCCAGCTCAAGAAAATTCCTTCAGGAAGTGGCTTGAGTGACTGGAAACTCTAAGGCTGGCAGTGGTCCCCAGAGGGGCTGATTTCTCTCTCGGCACTGCTGAGCCTGGCCTCTATGGGATTAACTTTTCCACAATGAGGGAAGCCCTCATAAGATAAGGGAAGAGACAGCAAGAATGACAAACGGAATAGCTGTCTGTGTAGGTAACAGAGGACATCTCCTGCTTCAGCAAGGCACACATATGATTGCCTTCTCAAGTTTATCGTTCTATCAAGCTGTTGCAACATCACCACATTGTTGCTGTGGTCCTGGACCAGACTGGCTGAGTCTGTCTGCTTCAGTTCTCTGATGTGTGTCTGTCAGGAAGCAGAGGCAGAAGCAGAAGACAAGTTCCATTTTAGTTCTTCCCCCAAATGATTCTCGTGAGGTACACTTTAAAACAGCAAGTATTTGCTGTTTCTTTGTGTGCATGCTTGCTCTTTGAAGTTTTCTTAGGACACCGGAATGTTCAATACTTAAACATTGAAGAAAAATGAATGATAAACTCACTCTTAGACGATTAGGATTTTTTTTTTAAAAATCCCCCTGGTTCCCACATTCTTGGAGCTAAAGAAAGGTCCTGAGACTTTCTCATGTCAGAAGACCAAATCTTCCTTGATTCCATGGTCTGTTGCAATGGCTCTTGTCATCCGATGAGGAGCTGAATTCCCAAGAACAGAGAATAGATGAGGGCCCCATTTCCTGCTTAAAGCAGAATTTGATTGTTCTCCACTGCAACCCACAGCCAGGGCTTAGTAGAAGTTGCTTCTGCAGCATCCCATCCCCCTCACCTCAGTGAAGTCCACAAGTGGCTGTTTTTTTCTATTTGTCTGCCTCAGGACAGGTACTGTCTATGGTGTATTAAGTCTGTCTATGCTCTCTCCAGCTGTCCATCCCCCTCTACAGTCTTTCCCCGACAGCGAGTCATTAGCTGGCTTTGTCTCAAGAGCCTGCAGGAAAGTGGCTCTTGGTAACCATAGGCAACCATGAGCCCTTGCTAGCTATGTGTGCTGTATTTGCAAGGCACAATCTAGCCATTAACCAAGGAGATGGGAAAATGTGTTTTTAAGGTTTTCTTGTGCACAGAAGTCATTGTCTTCCTTTTCTCCCCATTCCCTGATTTCCACAGAATGACCGGTCCGTGGGTGAGATGCAGATCATAGGAGGCTAGGACCTTACAACACCGGATGGAAAGGTTTGTTAATGTAACTTCTCAGGAAACGTACACTTCTGGGCACATCTATGTGACCTTCATGTCAGGTCAGAGCTCCAAATGCTTTTCAGAAGCTTTCCCGGGTTTGCTAATTCATGCAAATAGATGTGTGAGGCCCTTTAATGATTTCTCCTGTCCAAAACACAGCCAGTAGAAAGAAAGCTTCTAGGACGGGCTGCAGACTACATCCTCGAGGCTTCCAATTCCAGTCTTATTTCAGACAATAAAACCCTGGGCCCTTGCTGGGCTTCTTTCTACTCACCTCAGAGACACCTCTCCCCCCAAAAGAAGCTTTCGCTTTTGTCCGAATGTCTGTTGCTTTGCAGCAAGCACTGTGGTAAGACGTTTAATCAGGTTTATGGAAATGTACAATAGGGTGTTACAGGGTGCAGTGTTTTAGTTCTTTGCTGACACTCCCACCCACATCCACACAAGCCCCCACCCACCCCATACCTACAGCCCCACCCATACCCACACCCTCACCCACACAAAGAGTAAAACCCACTGGACTTTGGGGACGAGTAGGGGGAGAAATACCCTATTTTTATTTGGAGTTCCAAACTTGTCCTTGACTTGAAGTGAATGAAAGGACTATTTGGATTCTAACATAAATTCCAGGATTTCCAAGGGAGGGCTGCTTTAGGAAACAGATGGTCCTGGTGGAGTGATTTGAAATGCAGATTCACTGGGAGTGAAAGCGACCTGCAACCGCAAAATTTGTTTCTCTTCACCTATCTTCATCTAGCCTGAACACCTCCCCCCCCCAAAAAAAACCCTTCAGCTTTCTAAATAGAAATGCCTTAATCTCTCATCCTTGGCAGCTGTTACCGTTACACCGTTCCCCGGATGGGGAAAAGCAGAACTGCAGCCGCCTTTAATAAAAATACATATCATAATATTTAGAACGCTACTGGGCTGCATGGACACTGACTAGAAAAACAGTTTCTTCTTCCCTTGAAGACAGCCTCCTGGGTTCCAGGAGCAGTGAATTCTGTTCTGTGGCAGCTGCAGTGACCTGGCTAACATTACTGAGCATCTTTTGACAGTACAAGATAAGCAGGAACTAGCCTAGAAAAGCTAAACCACTCAAAGCAGTTTCCTGAAATCCAAAGCTTTTAACAGCCTGGAAGAGTTCTGTAAGTCATTCTAGCTTAGTTCTTTCCAGGCAGTTAGCACCCCACACGGTCTGCATCTTGTCTGTGCTTTTGCTGAGAGGACTGTCAAAATGACAGCTCTTAAAGGATTCCATTTGGGCTTCCTCTCTCCTACCTTTCCATTTTGTTCTGCAGTGATTTTCCTTACAGACGAGCACAGGAGTACCCTCTGAGCCCTAGAGGTTAGGGGTGGGGATGGCAGTGGAGAATGGCTTCTTACCCGTGGTGGAGTGGGCAGAAGGCTTGGCAGGTCTTGTCTTTGGTGTCTCCTGTTGTAAATTACCGAGAGGTCAAAGCTAGCGTGCATTCAGGGGAAAAGGTTGACAACTAGGAGAAAAGCAAGTACAAGTAGGAGACAACCTCAACTTCCTGCTGGCAAGACAGTTTCTCTCAAGCTATCCAATGCTATCTAATTATATCTATACCCTCCTGTTTGTGAAGAAATGCTTCTATACGTTTAAATAGGTGCCAAGTAGAACCCCTTGGGCCAAAACCTTTTAAGATAAATTAACAATGACTAGCCAGTCGGCAACTGACAATCTCTCTCAATTCTAAAGTCTGAAGTTCAGGTGCCTAGCTCCCCGCAGAGGGAAGGGCTAGGTGAGCCAGGGAAGAAGATCCACACAACCACCAGATCTTCAGCTAGTCTGGGTGTTTATCTGCATTTTATCTTCCAGGCTGTCTTCCAAGTCTTAACCCCTTATTTCTCAAAGTATAGTCTCGGCAAGCAAGGTTTTCTACAAAGAGCCAAGTATAAATATTTTAGAGAGTCTGGACTAACGGTTGCCATTTCTGGCTGTTCAATTCTGTTGTCGCATGAGAGCAACAGATGTGATGCGGAAGCAAATGGTTCTGTCCCAATAAAACTTGGTTTGCAAAAACAGGGATGAGCCCTAATGTGATTCTGGGACCATAGTTATCTCTAGGAGCTTTCTGGCTCAAGGTCTGCACCACCTAGGTCCTTATTAGACTACCTAGGAGCTTATTAGAAATTCAGAATCCCGGGAGCCATACCAGAGCTCCTGATTGCAACCTCCTAGATGATCTCTTCTCACTTCAAGGTTTGCAAGGCACTGGACATCCCACCCCAACCCTCCACATCCACTGAAACACTCTCTGAGCCCAACTTGCTTTCCAACTTCATTATGATTTGGCACATGAGTACTGACCAAGGCAGGGGAGCGACAAACACACCATACAGACCAGACCAGACCGAGCTTGTGTGGGAAGTTTTGTTAGAGGAAGGAAATGAAGTGAAGGGAGGGAAGAGAAAGAGGGAAGGGGAGAAGGAAATAGACAGGAGAGGAGAGAGAGAGAGGCATAGAGGGGGTGGGAGGAGAGGCAAACACCTGCCTGCCTCTTCAGAAGAACACGATAACAAGAGTGAGAGCAGGCATGCCAAGTTCTCAAGACCCCAAATGGACCACCAAGGACTGGACTCTCCAATGCAAAAAGCAAAGGTTTCTTTAATCAATTAAGGAGTTAACTGTATCAACTCGGTTCCTCTGTCCATCTGACACAGCGGATAGAGCAAGAAGGACCCTGAGGGACTGAGGGGCAGGGAGTTTATTGGGGTAGAGCAAGGGGAGTGTCTGGAGTCCACAACAGTCTCAAGATTGGTGCACTTCCAGGCTTGGGTGACATGTCCTTTGTTGATTGGTCATCTGGTTGCTATGGCCTATAGGCCCTCCCAGGATAGTTGCTATGTTCTATATGTCACTTTTACAGTAAAGCACATCCGGAGCCCGCCAGAGCCCGCCAGTTAACTTCTGATTGGTTTCTTGCCATATGGAGGGTATCTGACCTCCTAGTGACAGGAAGATTGGGCAAGATCAGGAAGTTCAGCACATGTTGCTGAGTCAGAGGCCTACCTCTTGCTGGGTCTTTCCTGCAGCCTGTCCTGGCTGCTAAAAAGGAGCGGGCCGGGTGAGGGTCTGGTCCCTTCAGGCAGAGCTTGTCTCTTAGAGGGACTTTTTGCACCTGTGTACAGAGCCAGTGTGATACACTCTGCCATCACCTGGGTGCTAACAAACTTCAGCATCCAGTTGACTCTTGGTAGGCTTCAAAATATTCTTCACAAAACCTCCCAAGGAATCTTCTTAAAATACAGACTGGGCCATGCCACTTGCCAATTGAAACCTTTTAGTGGCCTCTTAATTAGCAGTTGCCAGATTTAACAAAAAACAAAAAAAAACCAAAACAAAAAAAAAAAAACTAGTCAAATTTGAACTTCAAATACTGAATAAATGTTCAGTATAAGTACATAGCAAACATATTTTCTGTAACTTTGTCTTGTGTGGTATTGGGAACATCACTGGTTACCTGACTTTCAAATATAATTAGGTGTTTGTGGTTTACCTAGCAAGCCTTCATCTGATGCTCCATAAATGTAAGCCAAATTCCTGGCTACAATAAGTGCTGCTTGACCTGGCTGGCATCCCCTACCACATTGTCATACTTCACTGGCCTCTGGGCACTGGGCCCTCACTAGCTAAATCTTTCCTACCAAGCTGTGCCTTCTTTCTGGAACCCACTTTCCTCTTCCTGAACCCCAATACCTGCTCTGTAGAGCATGACCTCCCTGCAAAGCCATCAAGACTTGATACCTGGTGTGCTCTTCTACTATGCCCCAGCCCAGTATACATCTATGGAAAGCCAAATTCCCTTAGAGCCCTTCCTACAGTTTACAGTTTAGCACTTACTTAGGAGCCCCATTTTCATTTGCCTTTCCCCACCAGAAAGTCAGTGTGAAGTGGGCAGAGACCACTGTGTTTGCCATCTCATCTCCAGCATCATACACAGCCTGGTCCATCACGGGTTGGAATAAATGTTGGATAAGCAGTGAGTGCATCATCTCATGTAGAAATCAGAAAGACAGTTTCAGTTAATTTTGAGCAAGGACATGGCAGAGGAAAATGCTAAATCTAAGCCAATTTGGCAAGGCCTCTGGTGGCAAGTGATGTGATCCAACTTGTATTTTAAGAACACTTTGGCTGCTTTGCAGAGAATGGTTTGGAGAGCAACAAAAGTTAATGAAGGTAGCTATGAAAGGACACATCAAACTAGCTGATTTTGTTTAGGGTGTTGAGTGTCCAAGAGAAGGCAAAAGGCTTCAATACTGGTGAAACTTAAAAAGGAAGATGGAGGGAGTGAATGCTGCACGGTTAAGGATAGGGGAATGAACATAACTGGAGCTGGGTGCACAGCAGTGGTAGGGTACTTGCCTAGGGTGTAGCAGGGAGGTGCATAGAGTACTTGCCTAACTGAAGATGTAGTTCAGTGGTAGAGTACTTGTCTAGCCTTGGGTGTAGCTAGAGTGCTTGCCTAGCTGAGGGCTAACACTCACACATCCCTGGGTTGGATGGCAAGTACTACTGGGGGAAAAAATTAAAATTTTCATTTAACTTTAGGGATGTCATTTGCCTTATAAGATAAGGACCTATAACAAAATACTCAAGAAGACAACTACAGAGAGGCTCATAGTTTCAGAGATCTCAGCCTCGTTTGGCTCTATTGCTTTAGGCCTGTGGTGAGGCAGAACAAGATGATGGTAGAAAGACATGGTGAGACAGGAGAGGCCGGGTGAGAGAGGGAGAGTCTTGCGAAGCAGGACATACAACACTTATCAAAGGCATGTCCCTGCACTATCCTGCCTCTAATAAGGTGCCGCTTCCAAATAGCATAGTGATGAGGTTAGGTCTTCATGACATACACAGTCACCTCTCAGTAGTGCCACCACTTGGGCACAAAGCCTTCCACACAGGAGCTTTTGGGAAGACAGTTTATGTTCAACCCTTCACCTGTTCAGTCTTGTCTGCCCAAGAAGAATTTTCAAGGCAACAAAGAAATCCCATAAATTCCAGAATCCAGAATCTCTTCCCAGTGATGCAGGCTGTGTGTGAGCCAGAGCTAACTTAAGAGAATAAAGCACTCAACACTTAATAGGCCCTTGTTCTGGTGGCTGTAGAAGAGTCTAACGCTGTAATAAACACCTGCATTGGGTGGCAAGGTTGTTACAGTTCACCATCCAACTTCTGCTTTCTCATATGTTCATCATATAATCCGTCAGTCAATAAATATGCATTTATCGTGTTAGTGCCCTACCCGGAATTTAGGCATGGCTTCTCTCCCTCAGTGCCGAGTGCCTCAAGAATAACTTCCTGAGTCATTCCAGAAATCCCTTTCTCCAGAGAAGAAGAAGCAGAAGAAGGAGAAGGAGGAGGAGAAGGAGGAGGAGGAGCAGGAGGAGGAGGAGGAGGAGGAGGAGGAGGAGGAGGAGGAGGAGGAGGAGAAGAAGAAGAAGAAGAAGAAGAAGAAGAAGAAGAAGAAGAAGAAGAAGAAGAAGAAGAAGAAGAAGAAGAAGAAGAAGAAAAGATTCTTGGAATTATGATCTTGGGAGAAGGGGGAGTAAGGCAGAAGGAAAAGAAAAGAGGAGCAGATTTCAGATGGGGGAGGAAAGGGAAAGTAGGGAAGCTGGACAGGGCTGGCCATGCACGAGTAAGGAAGCAAGTAAGGAACTGAACAAGGAAATGATGAACGAGCTGCAAACATAGTGGGGTTGAGTTTATAGAGCAGACTGTCTGTCTCAATAGTGTTGACCTTGCTGAGTTTAGGCAAAGGTGACAGTATGGAGCTGCTTAAGGGGAAAAGAACGTAAGTATGGTATATTGTAGAAAAAAAAATCAATCAATCAACTAATTAATTTAATATTCATTTAACAAATTAATGTAATATGAATAAAAAGTAGAGTGAAGGAAGTGCAAGAGAGAGGAGGTGCAGACCCACCCTGAGGATTTGCCTGTGTGTGCAAAGCTGCAAAGCAAGAGCTGCTGCGAAAAGGAAGAGGAAGAGGAAGGTATAGGCATGGTTCTTACATGGCTTACAGAAGAACCACCTCCGGGAGCACATGAAAGCCGCCCCCCCTTTTCAGCTCTGCCATGTGTGTTTCCAACAGCTCTGGCTCTTCTGGGGTCCTCTTAAGATGTTGGAGTTCAAAAGAGAGAAAGGACTCTGTCTTTCTCCTTTTCTTTCTTGCCTTCTTTCCCTTTCAAGGGAGGCTGGCTGGCTGAGTCATGGTTCTAAATAGGTCATTGCTGCTGAGCAAAAAAAAAAAAAAAAAAAAAAAAAAACCCTCACCGGTTCTGTTCAATCACCTCTGGCGCTTAAAAGCATTTACTTGGTGTCTTTAAGCTGTCGGCACAGCACACTCTCACTCTCATTTTCTTCTTCCCCGGGTTGATTTAATCCTGGCACTTCATAAAATGTGTGTCTCCATTAAAGCAGGAAGATTCTATTCATGTTGGAAAGAACCCCCTGAAAGGGTGAAAGAAAACCAGAAAACCAGAGAGGCAGGGAAGCAGGCCCAGATCTGGCAGTGCAGACAACAGCTGTGCAGGTCCCCCCCCCCGTGAGATTTCAGGGGACAAGCACCCCACCCCCAAATAAGTTTCTAATCAAATGCCAGAATGAAGCACTGAAACTTGCCAAAATTCACCCCCCCACACACACACACACCTTGGCTGCCTTAACTGTTTAAATCATTCCTTTTTATTGCCTCTGACTAGGCTGAGAACAATAGTGGAGATGCCCACTGATGGATGACTCTGGCAATTTTGTCAGTTATAAAATGAAATGCTGAGCGACATTCCTTTCTCTGTGGGATTTATAGTCACACTCCTCCTCACAGTCAGCAGCCATCCTCCAGCCCACCATTGCCATGCCAATTCCCTCTGAGGGTGACCACACCCACAAACCCCTGCTGCTGCTGTTGAGACAGTCGTGTGTTGGTCGCTTTGTGTTTTCAAAGGTTAAAGGTAGGAATAGACATCTTAAGAATATCGTTTCTATTTGCATAATTCTTCCCTACCTTCTTGCTTCCTTCTTCCTTAGGAACACTCAATGGGATGGGCTTTGCTCAGTCAGACCTTGAAATAGCAACAAAACCCCACACCAGAGGCTAGAGAGCCACTAGAGAATTTTTGCCTACAGCCCCCGCAGATTTTTACTGGCTTTCTGGGAGGAAGTGAGCTAGGTGTGAGGAGATGACTAAGACAGTAATTGGCAAACATCTCAGATTCAGCGATCACAGTTATCAGATGGGAAGTGTTTTGGAGGCACAGAGAGTTCTGAAAAAAAAATCCTGAAGGTTGCCCACTCAGAAAGTGGGAATTTTAGTAGAATGCTCAGAGCAAATTAAAAGCTGTAGACATTAATGAAAAGTCGGTTGGGGGAAAATTGCAGATCATTAGAGATAGATGAAGATGATGTCTCATAAGAAAATGAGCTACAGAAAGTGAAAGAAATGAGCCAAAATGATTCCTTTTTTTTTTGTCCTCCATCTTCTTCTTCCCTCCCTCCCTTCCTCCCTCCTACCCTCCCTCCCTCCCTCCTCCTCTCCCTCCCTCCGTCCCTCCTTATCTCTTTCTCTCCTTCCCTCCCTTCCACAGAATCTTGCTGTATAACCCAGGCTGACCCAGAACTCCTGATCTTCTGTTTCCCAGGTGCAGTGCTCAGGTATATACCACCATACCTGGAACACAAGACTTTCTGAATTGCCTTTTCCTGACAGCCAGTGCTCTGTGCTGACCAGAGGAAGACCGGTTGCTCCTTCTCTCTTAGTCCTTGAGACTAATCTTGGTGCATAAAAATGAAAGGATTGGTCTTTTTAGATACTAACACAAATGCTCCCAAGGTTGTGGTAATTACATCTTCTATACCTTGAGCCTTCATAGTGTATCATCCCATGGTAGAGACTAGAAAGACAAGAAAGAGGGATGAGAGACTGAAAGGGGACCGACCTCCACTTCATAACAATCTGCTATTAAGACAGCTACCGCATTCCTGCAATGATGGCAGCACTCTGTTCTTGAGGGCAGAACACATGGTTGGATCACCTCTATCAGGCCTCACCGTAATGTATACTGGTGATTCATTCCCCAGTGCAGGAACTCTGGAGAATACATTCAAAATACAGTGGAATCCAATGTGTGGTTTCAGATTGAGCAGACAAATTACAAAGGCCATTTTAGGGACAACTGGAAGCATATGAACATGTGGTTGGCTTTATGTGATATTAAAATTTTCATTTTTTTGTTAGATGTGAGATTTTGGTTGTATAAAATAGAAAATGTTATGGTAAGTTTAATATTGTTTTCAAGTACACATATGTATTTAAATTCTTTAAAATTAAATACACATCAAAAACTTAAGGAAAGTTCAGGACTGGGGTACAGCTTGGCGGAGGAGCACTTGCTTACCTACTGTATGGGAGTGAGGGAAGGGAAGGGAAGGAGGCCGTGAAGAGGAAAATCTTTAGGTTTTCTGTTTTCAAACATGATTTGAATACATTTAAAAACCAAATTAGCTATGTAAGATCGCTATGTAAGATCTGTTGGTAAACATATAAGGATGAGGCTAGAACACTTGCCTGGTATGCATGAGGTCCAGCATTCAATCTCAGCCTTGCAAAAAAGGGTTTGTCTTTTTTTTTTAATGTATATATTTTTAAAAATGTGCAGTATCTGTACATATGAAAAGTAGAGGCATACCAGCCAGAAAGGCAGTGTGGAGTTCAAAGTGGCTACCTCTTACAGCAACATGCATGAGGGGAGAGAAGAGGGAAGGTGGGAGATGGCATTTTTCTTTAAAACGTTTCAAACTTCAGGTATGTTGGAATGATTTTGACAATGTATCTCAGAATCAATACACATCCAAGCCCCACTTCCTACCTACAGTCTTAGAATTGTAGTTAATGTTTTCAAAGATGGCATCTATTTTACATAGTTTCTAAATGAAAGAGGGAGCAAGGGAAGAGAGACAGACAGACAATTATTTTCAGGGCTCCCTGTTTAATTAGACAACAATGCATACCAACGTATTTTGGAAAGAAAATTGTGTTTACATAATTGAACCATAAAGGAATGGTGAACAAGGAAATTCAATTAATCCCAGCATTTTCTAAGCATCCTCCTTAGTTATAAGTTTGGTCAAGCCTCAATCACACTGAAAATACAGGTCCAAGTTAAGTGCTGTGGATGGAGGGCAAAGGCCATAGCAAGCCATGTTCTAAACCCTGAAGGGATTCCTGTGAGTTTTAGAGCACCTGATGGGCTGAGCCACACACACGATATTAATGTACAGTGGCCTGGAAAGGACACAAAGGCTTTGAGAGTAGACAATACAGCCTTTCATCTTAATGATAAAATTAATATTCTTTTTTTCTTCAAGACAGCGTTTCTCTGTGTAACAGTCTTGGCACTCACTTTGTAGACCAGGTTAGCCTAAAACTCACAGAAACCCACCCACTTCTGCCTCCCAAGTGAAAGTTAATAGTCTTAATAAATAGGTTTAATAAGAATGTCATACCCAAGGGGGAGCTCATGGACCCCAGACTGATAGCTGGGAAACCAGCATTGGACCGACTCAGCCCCCCTGCACATGGCTCTCAATTAGAAGACCTGGGCAGTCTAAGGGACCTCTGACAGTGGAACCAGGATGTATCCCTGGTGCAGGAAAGGACTTTGGGAGCACATTCCCCATGGAGGGATACTCCCTTAGCCTAGAGGCAGGAGGGAGGGCCTAGTCCCTACTCCAAATGACTTGACAGATTTTGATGATCCCTCCTGGAAGGCATCACTCTCCCTGTGGAGTTGGGGAAGGGTATGGGACAGGAGGGGCATCAAGGGGGTATGGGACAGAGGAAAGGGAACTGGGATAGACATGTAAAATAAGGAAAAATCATATATATATATGTCATACCTAAGAGAAAAGCACTTCCAGAAATGGTTGACATAGGTTGTAAAATACAACTTTATTAGTATTCTTATAAAGGGAGGTGATTTATTAATGTTTTTATTCATTAAATGTCTTTTGTATCAGATATAAATAAGAAATTTATGATTTGGTCTGATATTACAGTTACTTCATCAAGGATGAATGAAAGATCAGGGAGCTGGCACATGTGCCCACACACATTGACATAAGTAAGATTAAATAAGTAAGATTAAAAGTATTTAAAAGCTTAAAATAAAACCTTATTATTTTCAAGGAATACTCTTCCCAGTTAGTGATTGGAATGGTATATTATCATAGTCATAATTTGGTGTGCAGCATTGACATATTACTACTAATCTATTAATTGTTTGATTTTACTTCATTGATAAGCTTAACAGTCCTTATTCTTTTAGAAAATAATTGTTGCTTCTACACACAGGCAATGCAGAAGGGTCTGGAAATGTACAAGTGACCAAGACAAACACAATCCCCCACTACATGAAGTTTAGAGTCTAGTGGGGGAAGTAACCGTCTAACAAGAAATTGGGAAGAAACATAATTTGTTTCTTAGGGGAAAGTCAATGACTATCTTGTGAGCATATAACAAGGGATCTGACTGCTCTGTGTCAGTAAAACACAGAGCAAGCCCCTCAGAGCTCTTTCAATTACCCACCCCACCCCATTCCCACTCCATTTCTTCAGGGTTGAAAATCGAAGGGTAGATGCATCTGGGGTTTGGGTGGCTACATAGGAATAGGCTGTCACAGTTAAGTATATGATCATCTGTGCTTCATTAATGATGTAGCTTATGTTAGCTGCCTTTCCTGCTGGTGAGCTTGGCATCCTAAAGATGGGAGACAGAGGGACATGGCACTATTGAGATGTCATAATTTTGTGGATAGTTGCTTCAAACAGGCAACGAGGTCTGACATGAGCCTGCTACTAACCTAAATACAGACAATAAAATTGCAACATCAGGTATATCCACAGGTATGTTAAAATGAATCTGGGATTCTTAGGTTTCCTCTAATTGTTTGGACATATAGAATAAGGAAGATAGACTTAGCACATTATGAAATTCCAACCATAAGCAAAACTTGCATTTATTTTGTGCCCCAAGCTTTTTTTTCAATCATATTATGAAATTTTGGGGGTTTTTTTGTCTTTTTATTTCCCTCCAGAATGTCCTCATTGTTGAGGTAAGCTGGCCTTTCCTTTTGGTATTGGAAGTGACAAGAATTTAATGGTGAGTTTTCAAATGCTGGCCTTATCATATTGGTCAAGTCTTTAAATGTGTTTAACAGAAGCCAACTATAGCCACTGGCTTCAAATAATTTAAAACCAACACTTTACAATGACTATTTGGTAGTTGGTCCTGTTTTATATATAATCTCACATATATCACAGTCAGTTCTTGCATGGATTTATGAGCCAGACAGTTGTGCAGTGAGTAAACTAGCTTGTAGAACCAGTCAATACATTTATTGTTATTTATTTAACAAGAAAAGCAAGACTAGAATTCTCCTCACCCAATGACCTCTAATGGCTTTAATCCTTTCTCAAGCTTCAAAAATCATAAATTCCATTAATTAACATGACAATCCAGGAAAGTTATGGGTTTTTGGTGGTGGTGGGTCTTTTTGCTTTGTTTTTGTTTTTCTGTTAAAGAAACAGAAAGGCTGTCTTGTGACCGCAGCAGAGTCCCACAGTAAAATCGCCATGCTTCCTCAAGAAGCATGGTGTCTTATCAGCCACCAAAAACCCAGAGGATCTTTTTGTCATCAGGCTTTTGTTCCACATTTGTCATTGTGTCCTGTATGCATAGCTCTGGCTCCACACAACTCAGGGAGTAGACCCTCCAGCCAAATGAATCACCGGACCCTGGCTAGCCTCAGACCTGTTGTGTTCATCATTAGCTCCTGGCAGCTGAATTCTGTCAGGAGGACAATAAATTGCAGCCGCCAGTTCCGGGTAATTGTGCATCCACAGATCATCATCAGCACAGACTCTGTGCTCACTGCAGCCCAGGAGCTCGGGACTCCTGGCTGTCACCAGCTGCTGCCCAGACACATTTAGCCTCCCAGCCACCGCATCCCCTAAGGAGTAGGGAGACCAAGGAGGTGTTTATCCTTTCAGTGTATTCAGATGTACACCCCATGTTCATGAAAATTCATGTGTCTCTTGTTTTAAGAAATGTAACCTTCCAGCCAAATTTAGTTCCTGACTGTGCATGCAAGAGTCTGGGCACACTCAGTGAGGGAGGGCCTACATGCTCTCCAGTGGCTGAACTGAATGAATCCTTCAACACAGCTGAAGGATGCAAGAACAGAACATTCACCAGCACAGTCTCCAGCTTCCAAACGATATGCCCATGAACACACAACTGACTCTGCTTCCTATGATAACTCCTGTTGGCTGGCATTTGAAATTAATGTGCATTTTATGACTAAGGAATAGCTCTGCAAATGTAAAGGGCAGGATGCTGTGCAAATTGCTTTGTTGAACTCTGCTTTTTGCAAAGGATGTTGTTGGAACTGGGAGGACCATGAAAGCGCTGCTCAGCAGCATTGAGAAATACAAACCCAACATGGTGAAGGTAGTCAGGTGAGTCAGATGCCACAGCACAGTGTCCTGTTCTTCCAAACAAGACTAAGAGGCATCCTTTCCCAGAACACTGTCCGGAGCCATTGGCTCTGAACCTGGGATGCTGTGTGCTTGGGCACCCTGACAAATAGCTCATCTGATTGTTAGCCTGAGAGAGAAAGGGGAGAGGAAGGCATTTAACAGGACCCTTCTCCACATGCTTCCACAGCAGCCGGGTGAGCCCTCTGCAGTTGCTCAGCCCACTTCCTTGTATCCAGTACATCCTTGTCATGCTGCAGCTGCAAAGGCAGGAATGAAAACAGGCCAGGATGACACATTGCACCACAGGCCTGAGGGGAGTACACATTCAACAGTATTTAATTCTCTTCACAATTCACATGCCAATTTATTGAAGTAGTTAAAGTGTTTTTTTGTTTTTTTTTTTTGTTTTTTTTTTTAATGGCAGTTTGTTGGTGAAGAGAACAGCCAGAAGTGACAGCTTCAGACCTGACTGTAAGTGTTTAAGGGTTCGGCGTGGTTTTCTGGTGCTAGTGTGTTATTTTGGCATTCCATGTGTGACTAATAGTCCTCCTGCAAATTCTTTGTCTTCACCACCTTGTGATGGAGGCTAAGGCTCCTTGAGAGTCCACATATTAGGTTTGCATCTTTCACAACATTCTATTTATTGGATTTTTGTTCCTCTTTTTGTTGTTGTTGTTGTTGTTGTTTTGTTTGCTTGTATTTTAAAGAACCTCACTGGTATGTAATTCAGTTCAGAATACTATACAATTTTATACAATTCAACTATGTAACCCAGGCTGGCCTCTGACAGGCATCTACCCTTCTCTTCCAGCTTCCTGAGTACTAAGATTACAGGTGTTCCCCCACACTACTCTGGTACATTGGATCCATTGGATACTTCTACTGTTACATTTTATGCAATTGATCAGTTTTAGGGTGGACACAAACTTGCTCCCCTAAGACCAATTCACACATTCAGGATCCCTGACTGGCAGCTATTTCCACCAATCAAAGAGGTGCTACAAAGCTTTAGAAGGATTATCTTACAAGTTTCCAGACCCTGCATAGTAAAGAGGCTTCTCCCTGCTACCTCCAACAAAAAATCAGGAACTCACCACATGAGCAAGCAGAGCTCTCAGGATGGCATCTTCACACTTGTGCTCTGGGGAGACTTTCCTTTTCCAGTGTACCTTGCTGTCTTCCTCCCAATAAGATTGGCTCTGTTACAGAAGGGACAAAACAAACAAACCATTGGCGTGTTTATTATTCTAAACAAGAGGTGATTTTTTTTTTTTTTTTAACTTGCTTAAGACAGGCGTCAGCTAAGTTTCTCTAGTGTTTGCTCTGAAGTCCCTAGGATAATTTGGCTCCAATCCTCATTAAAAAGCCGAAAACACATTAGACAAAGAGGAATAGTATGGAGGGCTCATGAGCCAGGGTCTCTTCATTCTAACTCACATCTCTGCTGGGTTCCTAACTGCACACCAAGTCACCTCTGGACAGATATGTTCCATGGCCTGTTCCTGATGATTGCTTGTCTTGGGATCTGCTCTATAGAGCTCATAGCCTATTCCTATTGGTGTCTTGCCTTGGCTTCTGGTCTGTAGAGCCCATGACCTGTTCCTGTTGGTTGCTGACCTTAGGATCTAATCTGTATGTCACTATCATTATGTGAGGTTAAGCAGAAATTTTGTGAGGAAATTACTTTAATTGACATTGAAAATATAGGGCTAGGGAGATGGCCCAAGAGTTAAAAACATTCTGCTCTTGCAGGGGGTGCAGGTTCTTCCAGCATCTATATGAGGCAGTCCACAGCCACTTGTCACTCCATTTTCATGAGGGATCAGATGTGTCTGGGCTCCACAGCCGCCTGCACACACACACACACACACACACACACACACACACACACACACACACAACACAGAGTTAAAAATAAAAATATAACCTTAAAAACAAAAAGACATATCCAGTAAAGGGCAGGCATGATGACTTGTGCCCACAATCCTGGAACTCAGGAGGCTGCAAGAGGATCATGAGTTCTAGGCCATCCTGGGCTTCATAGTGAGACCTCATCTCAAGAAGACACAATAAAACAAAACCAAATTCAATTATGAATCTCTTGTGTCATTGTATAACAACATAAAATAAGGGCAGCTAGGACTGGGAATGTGACTCCGTGGTAGACCACTTGTCAAGAAGTATCCTAGATCCCAGCACCACACATGTACACATAAACACACACACACACACACACACACACACACTTTTACATACCAGCAACTAGCAATGTAAGAAGCTATGATGTGCCAGGCCAGGTTCTTACTGGCATACAGGGCTAGTTAATTTAGTCTTCACTAACAGCTGCTATTGTTATGCCCATTTAATGGATGAAGAAATGCAACACAACCACAACAAGCTTAAATAGCTTTCCTGGGTCAGATGAAGCACATGAAGAGGGCCAGTAATGAGCCCAGGCAGTCTGCTTTAGGTCACAGCATTTACAAACACTGCAGGAGCTGCACCCATCAGTGAGTGATGGGCTCCTCTGATTCCTGTCAGCCCCTGACTCATCAGTTCCTTATTCCATAACATCACAGTATTCAACCTGCTACATGGCTTTGGGCTCCAGTTCTCAGTCTGACTTGCCACATCTGTTGTGTTGTGGGGAATACATTGCCCACTGGAAAGTCCATTGTTGTTCAAGTAGGGTTTCCTGAACTCTAATTCCGTTGTGTTAGCTATCTCAGAATCCGGTTCTTGTTTCTGGAGTGGTGAGACAGCATTTTTGAGGTCTTTGACTCTTTGTTATGTGCTCAAATGCTAATGTCTCTTCTTCTGCCCTTGCTTCTCCTCTTGGAATTTGTTTCCCTTTGTTTAGACAGGGTCTGTCTGTGTTGCTCCACCTAGCATCAAATTTAAAAGCTTCCCAGCTCTGCTCCCAAGTACTGAGATTAGAGACATACACCATTCTCCTCTGTTCTTGGATCATTTTTCCTAGAAACAGCAAGTTCAAGGAATCAGTCTACCTACTTAGTGAACCCGTAACTCAGGCCCCTAGAAAACTGATCCTTTGTTTCTAGCACTTTCTGTAAATTGAAGACATATTAGGTCATAGAGATAAAAATGATGGGCTGGGCAGTGGTGATGCAGGCCCTTAATCCCAGCATTTAGGAGGTAGAGACAGGCCAGCCTACACTGGAGCCTGATCTATTGAGGGGAGTTCCAGGACAGCCAAGGTCTACATAGAGAATGTCTCCAGAGAAAACAACAACAGCAAAAATGACCGTGAACATGAAGATCACTGTCTATGCTCCTAGTCCACAGACAGTTTCATATAACTAGGCATACATGCCTCTTTCTATTGTATTATAGTAAATGAATTTATAAGATTCCAACATATTGAAGCATTTATCCTGTATGAAGATCTATAGGAGAGAACTGTTGTCTGTTTCTTTTCCTTTTTTAAAAATAATTTATTTAATCTTATTTTTATGTGCATTGGTGTGAAGGTGTCAGATCTCCTGGAACTGTGAGTTCCTATGTGGGTGCTGGAAATTGAACCAGAGTCCTCTGGAAGAGCAGCCGGTGCTCTTAACTGCTGAACCATCTCTCCAAACCCCTATTGTCTCTTTCTTGATAAACATCATTTTCCTCTCAACCATCTTCTTTTGCTGAACCCAAGCACCTTGCACTGTATTTGCATCCATTTTCTCTCAGTCCATGCTCATTAGACATAAAGAGCTAGTTAGAAACCCTTCATTGTGGATGCACAAATCAGCATAGCAATAACCCTCTGCATTCTCTCCTTCAAGCCAAACAAGCCTTTTCCTTTCATCTTGTCTCCCAGGTTTTGCTTTCCAGTCCTTCAACCAGCTGAGGACAGTGACACAGTGGAAGAATTGCTTCCTGGTTGTTATAGCAGGCACACCAATTATGTATGGCAGTGCCATGATACTTTCTGTTTGGAGAGTCCTTTTAAGAACATCTCCTTAGGCATTATGACATCATGTACACTCACTGTGAACAAAACCATGTGGCTAACTAATATACACACACCTCGTCATCCACTGGGCCTTGGGAATCCTTCCTCAACTCTGTACACTACATATAGGCCCATTGCTCATCCGTGCTTGCTTGCTTCCCTTGTGTTCCCAAGCCATCATACTGGTCCAGGCACTCACTAGGTTTGTCCTGCACACTACTCCTCACTTCTCTTTACCATTTAAGTACCTCAGCAGCATATGACAATAGCATGCTCACATGCTCTAAACTTTCTTCCTTGTCCCTTTCTTCTAAGATGCTGGATTTGAGATCCCGGATGTCTTTGAGGTGGGCTATGCCTTAGACTACAATGAATACTTCAGAGACCTGAATGTAAGTGTTGCATACAAAATCCTAATCCTCTTTGCCTAAGACTAGCATCAATTTGACAAATAACTAAAAACAGTGGTAAAATGTAGGTGTACTTTGTGATGGGAACACTGAAGATACAGAGAATTCTTCCAGTTCTTACAGTACCCTACAAGGTGGGTATCAGGCTGGCAGAAACATGTCATGCTTAACTGTATTTTGTACTAAGGAAAGGAAAGCAGAACAATGGCCCTAAGCGGTTTCTTCTCCGTAGTCATTGACAATGCCCAGCCAGTCACCACAAGGTACCAATATTCTATACACCATTTTATGTCTGTGTGTAATAACTGTTAGGATTACAGTGACTTTGGAAGAAGTTGTCTCAGCACACAGAAACAGACTCTCCAGCATGGTACCCATGGTATGACCCTGATCAACCCCAAGTGATCTGGAAGAGGACATCTTACTGAAAGTGACCAACCAATGTCTCACTATTAGAAATTAGAAAGCCAAATGTCCCCAAGACCAAGGGTTTGGGTATATAAGCTCTCTAGCAGCAATGCCTAGTGCATCCTTAATGCAGCTGGCTGTAGTCTCTAAGACTGCCCCTTTTCCTGTGGCTTCACTGCTCTGCCTTTTCCATGGTCCTAACATATTTCTTGCTACCCAAAAGAGGACCCACAGGTATAGATTGTGTTTTACAGTACTTTTTTTTTCTCCTTTCAATCAAGCAGTTGTCATTTCACCAATGGAAAAATGTCTCCACCAAGGGCAACCCTACTGTGGCCTCAATATATCTACTTTTGGGGAGCCTGAAACCAGATCCTGACTAGGGCTCAAAGCTAACTCACCTTTTGTCAAATACTGACTGGGTCTCTAGATTTTTTACATTCATAGAAACATGTATGTGTTTAGATGAACAGTAACCAATCACAAGATGTCATACTGCTGTTATCAAATCACACTTTTTGTGCCTCATGCTTTGTTATGAAACTGATGCTGATGAGGGAAAGAGGTACTTGCTTTTGGGACAGCAAGTCCTAGGGCATGGTCTGATTCACACTATAGGGGACCACAAAACACACTTGCTGAAAATATCATAAAGGCATCTAACACATTATATATGTATTTTTAAACTAAAAATAAAATCCTAATGCCTTTTCACCCTCTATTGTTTCAGCACATATGCGTAATTAATGAACACGGTAAAGAAAAATATCGAATATGATGAAGCAAAACTCCTCATCTCTCTCCCAGATTCTTCTACTTAGGGAGCCAGAGTGTAAAGTCTGTCTCCATAGTCATCTTCACTCAGCAGGGTATAAAAGGCTTTTTTTAAATGAGCTTTTTTCCCCAAGAGATTAGACTGTAAATATCAAAGGTTCTTCAGGAAGAGAAGACTATGCCTGCCTTTTACTCACTCCAAATTAAACTTCTGATCCCCCCCCAATCCCGCCCACCTTCATGCTCCCGAATACACCTTCTGCTTTAATACAGTCAGCATGATCAATGACTCTTGCCCTGAATACTCCCACCCCCACCCATGACTCAAATGTTGTTCACTTAACTCCTTCAATGCTGTAACTTTTTATAACAGTTTACAGAAATAAGAAACTCCCGCCCTCTTTGCTTTCGCCCTGAGCCTGTACAGTAAGAATGCAGCTAAGTTCCCTCACTAAAACAGGAGCAAAAGGATGGCTTCACATGTGTGTGTTTGCCCTGCATGACAGGACGTTATTATCTGCTTTGACAAAGCCTTTCAGAAGTGCGGGCACAATGAACCTTAATGATGTTATGAAATGAGCCTTCACTGCGTGCTCTTGAGCTTTGCTTCCGGTATGTGATGACAGCGTGTCATGTGTGCATGGATGTACTCAACTGTGTTTAATACTCTGCATTTTAATTAGAAAAAAACACAAAGGCAGCAAGGCCTGCCCTTCTGAGCCGGATCCTTTTATTCACATGGGACACAGGCAAATGGTAGGATTGAGAGGCGGAGAGTGTTTTCAAAACTCAGCACTGAGCAAGTGTAAATTTTCCCTCTTATTTGCGTGGAAGGATAAGACAGTTAAATATTGTCCTAAACTTAAGCAGAGGTTGAATTGCTTAGCTAAATGTCCTTATATGACTTCTCACACAATCCAGGGTGTCAGAGGAAGCAGGCACACATACGGAAATTTTTCTTCATAACACACACATCCCTAGTAGCAGCATTATATGTGACATTTTCTAATTTGTAGGGATTTTAATTAAATAAGCTCAAGAGTCCACAGGGCTGGGTATCTTGCCTCCTAAAAGGAGCAAATGCAAGATAAATAACTAAACAGTCTTTGTTAGGTTCTGAACCATCTGTGGTGTATTGTTATATTGTAAAGTCTCTTAAACTAATAATAGTAATAATAAAAGGACATGGTTCAGAACTGCTTACTGCTCATATACTTTTAGTCATTGAAATGTGTGTGAGCCAGCAGCCTAAATACAGAGCTGTGTGTACCTATCCCCTGGTTAACCTGGATAAAATCCAAAATATGCACTAAGATAAGCAAACATCAAGCCAGGAGCCATCTGCCGCTTTCCTGTTTTCCTCCCTAAACTTGCTTTGTAAGAACAAGGAATTTTACTTGTAAAGGAAGGTCTCCCTGCATATCTCTGTCTGTCTCAGACAGAGAATTAAAAAAAAAAAAAGAAGAAGAAGAAGACCATGCCCAGATTCCCCAAGGGGGAAATCACAAAGGGAGTCACTTCTGGCTTTGTTCCTTACCCAAGTGACTGATTAATAATTGTATAGAACTGAATTCATAAAAACTCACATTTTGTATGCACTTTCCCACTATGCCATATTTTCACCCAAGGACCTAGAAAAATAGATATACACTTGGTTTTGAATAAAAATTTGTTCATGAAGTGTGCAGTTCAGAAACATTTTTTCTTCAAAGTCTTGCATTTTAATAAGCATCGTTATCGCTTGCGAGGATGAGTGTTTATTCAGATTAGTAAGAAATCTGATCTATTTCAAAATTGTAAAACTTACATAATTAAGCATCAAAAAGAAAATTTTTAAAAATCAGTAAATACAAGGAGCTTATCTGTTTCTGCAATTTCTTTGTGTCAGACTATTTTGATGCTGACATGCAAGAATGTCATTTTGGGAAAAACATTATTTCGTTTTCTCTTGCAAAACTCTTACTGGGGTTTGACACTCCTGAGTTTATTCACATCACTCCAAAAACATAAAATCTGATTAGCAACAAATCTGTATTTATTTAGCACTTGTGAGGAACTAACTTAGTTATATTTCTATTGTGAAAATCTAACAAGAGCAACTTAAGTGAGAAAGGATTTTAGTTCCTGTTCCAGGCTGCAGTCCACCCTGGCTGGGGAGTCAGGAATTGGAGGAGCTGATTGATTCCAATCTTAGTCAAGAGACAGAAAGATGAAAGCAGGCTGCCGCCGCTCAGCTCACTTTTTTCATTTTATACAGTTCAAGATCCCCTGGCCAGAAAGTGACCCCACCCATAATTAACACAGGTTGTCCCAATCAATCAATGTAATCAAGATAATGCCCCACAGACATACCCAGAGACCCATCTTTGAGATGATTCTAGATTCTGTAAGGTTGACACTAACCATCACAGACATGGAGTAGGGTTACGAGGGCATCTCTTATAGTGATACCCTTTCCTGCCATGCACACCCCCAGCACCACAAAGCAAAACAAAGAGTGGGTGAAGTGTATGTGTTACATTAGAAATTTTGGGCTGTTTAATCAATATAGTTAGTAATACTTTGGGGTTCTCTGAAAGAATTAAAAAGCCTAGTTATAAACTGGCTGGAATTTATTAGTTTCAGTTTCATACTCAAGAGTGAAGTGTAGATAGACAGGTCTCTGTATGTTCTTTGGCTACCTCTGATGGGTTCCCAGTTTCTGGGATTCTGAAACAGTGAAAACATCCTGTCAAAACAGTCTGGGCATTGCTCGGCTCCTGTGGAAGACACTTTTGTCTTCCCGCTGAGCAAGAGAGATCACTCATCCCTTCTCAGGCATCAGGAAGCTACCCCACTCTTTGGAATAGAAATAATCCATTCTAGAAAACCCTTAGCTACACTCCCCACCCAATTGTCTAATTCAGAAAAATTCAGCATTTGAGAATTTATTTAAATTGCTGGTCATGAAATTCCTTCAGATCCCAAGATGTTAGAGGACCAGCCTGGTTGGGCTGGTCCCAGGAAGGAAGGGGGGGGGGGGGTCTGTGGAAGGGGTGACCATGCCCTCTGCAGAGGTGTGTAGGAATAAGAAAAGGGGGCCTTGAGGCAGGCTGCATGCTCATCTGGCCCCAGTCAGACTTCAGGGTTGTATCTGAACCCTGAGTAGAGAAGGCATATCCAAAACAGAGGTACTCTTTGCTTTTACACAGCACAAACACCCTTGAGGGCCTGACAAAGCTTTGGTACAAGGAAGGACAAAGCTGCAGTTACATATTAGGACCCGATGGAGTGTATAGTGCCGGAGAAGCAGGAACTGGGAAGAGAGTCCACATTACTCACAAAAAGCCATGCTCTGGAAGTTCCATGCACTATAGACACTGTGCCCTGAGGGACCCAGGGCAGGACTGTTGATGGACATGGAGAGAAAGCTTGGAGTGGACAGGAACATTGCTGTGGTGCAGGTTGCCTGCACTGCCTGAGCCTGCAGAGGACACTGGGCTGGTCCGACTCTATGCTCACCTAGCCAGGACCCTTGCTAGAGGTTGCAGTGGCCCCAGGAAGTGGCTGCTTTTACTCAAAAGGTATCTCTTTCTTAGCTATTCAAGTTGAGTTGGTTGGTTGGTTGGCTCCTGATGTGTACAGTTTCCCAGCTAAAAGTGGATGGCTTTTTCCACCAGAGCAGACTTTTTCCCTCAGAAATGAAAGGTGAACATAAGGACATGTAGATGTAACATGAGTTCTAATACGTCTTAATAATAAAAACCAGGAGTCAGGTGTAGGGGAAAATGCTGAGAGGTCAGAGGGACGAAGGAGCAAAACCCCAATACACACACCGTTTTTCTTAAAGGAGCCCTGGGGTGCTGCATGAGGCATGAGTTGGCCATTGTAGTAGTGATGGCCCATGAGGACCTGCCCTTTTAAGACAACAGGCCACACATCCCTGCAGCTTTCTCTAGGACAGTAAGTTGGGACACAGTCTGTGCTGTGACTCCACAGCTCTTAATTTAGCCTACTGGGCTCCTTCCTGTTCTGTGTAGCATATGCTATGTTGATCTAAATAATGAGACATGAAACCTCCTATCAGCTCACCGAAATCTTATAAAAGCCGGATATTTTCTAGTCATTGAGATTTGCTGGGGGGGGGGGCAGGGGGGGTTCTCAGAAGACCCTAAGCCCTTCTCTGAATAGTTTCCTCCGTGCTTCATCCCATCCCTCTTGTGGTATATTCTGTCTCTTTCTTCCAGCCTCTCCTTCCTTTATTCAGTGTTTAATACATTGAACCATTTTCTGTTCACTCCTACCTGCAGGCCCAGAAGTCATAGCTTAGACACATTCCCTTCTAATAAATCACATTTCTGAAGGGAATTATATGTCAACCTCCTTTCCATGTCTACTGTTGTACTTTTTAAAAATTGGAATTGTAATGCCAGGCAATGGTGGTGCATACCTTTAATCCCAGCACTTGGGACACGAAGCAGCTGGATCTCTGTGAGTTTGAGGCCAGCCTGATCTAAAGAGAGAAAATGCCAGGACACCCAGAGCTACACAGAGAAACCCCATCTCAAAGAAAAAAAAAAAAAAATGTAACAATCTAGACCTCCCCAAATCCTTTCAACTATCAAGATTTCTAAACTGGCAAATTTCAAGGGCATTTTTCCCTTATCTCTAAAATATGTGTGCAGATATGCACTGTGATAGTTAACCTTGACTGAGTTTAGGATTTCCTAGGAGATAACACTCTGGGCTTGTCTGTGAGGCATGAACCATGGAAATAAACCCTGACACACCTATATACATTTGATAATAAAGTACAACTATGACTATCAAAAGCTCAATGTCTTCCAGGTTATTTGAGATTGATTTGGTCCTAATTTAGTTGTTTGTTTGTTTGTTTGTTTTTAAAGGTTTGTTTATTTTTATGTACATTGATGTTTTGCCTGCATGAATGTCTCTAAGATGTCAGGTCCTCTAGAACTTGAATTACAGATGGTTGTGAGCTGCCATGTGGGTGCTGGGAATTGAACCCAGGTCCTCTGGAAGAGCAAGCAACCAGTGCTCTTAACCTCTGAGTCATCTCTCCAGCCCCTATTTGTTTGTTTTCAGATCACACACTGTATACACAGTTCTCATTCACTTACCCAGCATTCACTTTCAATATTGCTCACATTTATAACTTAAAGCGTCCTTGGGATTCTTAAATTGTTTGGTACAGAATCAATTCTCATTTTGTAAGTTGCTTATCACACATATCACAACGTGCTGTAGCTAATGGAGCTGCTAAGCTCTACTGCTCTCTCTGACTCATGAGCTTTTTAAAAAGCTTCAGTTCAACAACATCTGGTGGCTTATATAAGGAGAGAGGATGATCTTTACAATCCGAAATTTTTCTGGACGGCGTGTTTCTGCACCTGGCAGTCTCCCACTTCCCTCTGAGTGGCTGCTCTCTTTGTGTAGTCAAACAAGCCTCTCCGTTTCTCCTGTGAAGATTAACACATGCAGGAACTTGGTCAAATACTGCACCATAAACTCCTGCTCATATTGATTCCTGGCTCTCTGATGTTAATCTGCTCCCAGTTGATCCAATCTTAAGAAAATGAAAACTGGAAATAATTGGAAACGAATTCGAAGAAATAAAATCCCTGTGTTGTACAGAGAAGAATGTAGTGGCCTTTTTGTTTGCTTGCTTGGGAGAGTCTCACGCTATAGCTTAGGCTGACCTCAAGTTTACAGCCATTCTTCTGCCTCAGCCTCCCAAGAGCTGGGATTACGGTTTATATACCAGGTTTAGAATGCTATTTCTTATAGGGAAATTTATATTAAGAAATGTCTGTGGTCTCTCTGATAACCACTATACAGAAGACAAAATTCATGTTTTCCAAAGTGCATCCCTAGGTAAACTAGTTTTTTCTACCCAGATGTTTTACTCATCCTGTCTCACAATCCCTTAGACGGGAATAAAATATGCATAATATTCATATGATGGAGTGTCCTAACAATTTTCCAGGATTTTCTTGCATTCATAAGTCTTCCTGTATTCCTTGGAAGAGCAATAGGGAAAGTAAGCTTGCTGCTGGGAAGGAATCCCACACATTTGCAAATGCTTTTAACCCTTTCTACCATTATACTTCAGGCAGAAAAGAAATAGCATTAACTACAACCATATTCTCCACATGTCTTCATTCCCATTTTTTTAGGGGGTAGGGAAGGGGCTCCAGTGGGAAGCCCAGGCATTTAAAAAAAAATCTAATAAAACTGGTATAAAAGTGAGATGATAATTGGCTCAAGATATTTAAAAGGATCAAAATGACTTTGAAATAAGATGATGTTAACAACCAATTCAGGGTGGTCATAAATTAATATTGATTATAAATGAGATGTTCAATAGACACTGTTTGTTATTTATCTTTCCATGGAACTTAGTTTGGTTTATTAATAAGTGGGTGTGGCAAACTTGATTTGAAAGACTTTAATAGATAACGTTTCTACATCCTTTGCAATATTTATTTCAGAATATTTCATTTAATACTAAACACTGTCAGCAAGGCAAAAGGAGAAAAAAAAAATTTTTGTTTAAAATGATTTGTTTTGTTTGTGAAGGAAATGAGCGTATACACTGAAGATGCTGCCAGCAACATTCTTTGAGGTCTTGGCATAGTTTGAAATGTTGGCGATTTTGTAAAGCATTGTGAACATCTCTCTTCCACTGCCCCTACTCCCCCTGGGTGAGAACTCAATTGTACTCATTCTTCCCTGGGACAACACAGTACCTCACTTTAAGAAATTACTATTTCCTAGGACATCTATATTGATAGCAGCAAATGTTCACAAATAGCTAAGAAATGGAAACAACACAATCATCTGTCAAAGGCATTGATGGTTGAAAGAATAAACAAAACATGGGATGTATATACAATGGAGTACTCAACACCCAGCATATAACAACAGCAACCACAGAAGATGGGGATGTTGCTTAGTTGGCTGACTACATGCCTAACATACACGAGGCCCTGGGTTTTATTCCCCAGCACCACATAAATGGGGCAGGGGCATAGTGGCACACACCAGCAATCCTGACACTTGGGGTGGAGGAAAGAGGATTAGAAATTCAATGTGTCCTCAACTACATAGGGAACCTTTTTATTTATTTGTTTGCTTTGTTTTGTTTTTGAGACTGGGTTTCTTTGTGTAGCTTTGACTGTCCTGGAACTCTATTGTAGACCAGGCTGGCCTTGAATTCAGAGATCAGCCTGCCTCTGACTCCTGAGTGCTGGGATTAAAGGTGTGCATCACCACCTGACCTTACATAGGGAGTTTGAGACTAGCTTGGGTTGCATGAGACTGCTAAAAAAAATAAGGAGGAGGAGGAAGGAAAAGAAAGACTATTGCATGCAATGTTAATGAACATTGAAGAAAATAAGCTGAATGAAATAAATCAGTCACACAAATACAAATACAATGTGATTTGATTCTGTTCATTCAAGGTATCTAATGCCTAAGAGATATAAACAAAGTCATAGAAAACATATAGGATGGTATTGCCAGGGGCTGGGAATGTTTAATGGCTATAGAGTTTGGTTTCTGTGTAAAAGGAAGTCTCTGCCCTGCCTGGTCCTGCAGCGTTTAGTCCCAAATAAACACACAGAGGCTTATATTAATTATAAATTGTTTTTGCCAGTGGCTCGGGCTTCTTATTGGATAGGTCTCTCTTAATTATTAATTCATCTCTATTAATCTGTTTATCTCCACATGGTCTTGGCTTACTGGGGAATACCTAGATGTCCTATCTTCCCAGTAACTTCATGGCATCTCCCTGGGGACTCACTCTCTGTCTTCCTCTTCCCAGAATTTTCCTAGTCTGGTAACCTTACCTATACTATAATTACTGCCTGGCTACATCCTGCCTGTCCATAGGCCAAAACAGTTTTATTCATCAACCAATAAGAGAAACATATATTCACAGCATACAGAAGGATATCCCCCATCATTTCTGCCAATAAGGACATTCTAGAATTTTGTGGGCATGTACCTAATGCTACACACTGTATACACTAAAAATACTTAAGATTACAAATTTGGTATGTGTTAGATATCAGGTTTATAAAGAAATATTTCCTTTAAAAGGATTTGAACTCTCTGAGTTTTATGCTTTACATTTTCTCACGGTGGTGAGAAACAAATAAAAACCTGTTGTCTTGGGGCAACCAAAAACCACACATGGAACTCTGCTGCTGAATTTCATCAATGTTAAACAATTCACCCTGTCAACATCTGGTGGGATTTTATAAATTCCCAGATTTGGGGCAGGAGGATGTTCAAAATGAAACTGGAAAGTAATTGAACACAGTGTTTCTCTATAAAGCTATTGAAAACTGCAATTAGCTCGTATCCTCCCTATCTGGAGAAGTCTAAATTCTTAGTGTTCAGAAAAGGGAATGGGAACCCCACTTCTAAAGCCAGAGAGTGAGGGAGTATGGTTGAAGCAAGCAAGTCTCCCGAGGTGTGCAGCTGCTCTGCTCTCCTATGCACTGGGGTCTGTCTCTGTTGTGTGGGTGTTTAAGGCAGACTCCAAGTGACTCAAATCTGTTTCAGATGCTCCCACGTGCAATATTTAAGAACCTGGCATTTAGCTCAGTTCCGAATCTGCAGCTGGTCCTTATAGGCCTCAGGCAGCTGAAGAAGTCCCCTTCTGTACTGGAATCTGTGTGGAGAGAGGAGGGTGGAGGACCAAACCTACCTTCACTGGTGACTCTCTACCAAGCCCCTACCTCCCCCCACAAGCCCCCCCACCCCCTTACCGTCCACTCCCATCCCCCCCACCCCACACATCTCTTCTCTACAGAGCCTCCTGCTCCTACTCTTCTTCCTCCCCATCCTTAGTCCTTTCCCTCCTCTCTTTCTCCTACCTCCCCTCCTCTCCTCATTCTTCCTCTCTGCCTCTCCCTTTTCACCTTTCTCCTTTGTGTTAGGAGTGGAATCCCAGGCTTCAGCAAGATTTTGCCATTCTAGAACTTCTACTTATAATAACAACAATAATAATAATTTAAAAAATCCAAATCAAACCAACCCCTTTCTCCATTGTTAATAGTGGTTTCTGGAATAAGAAGCAGGAGTTCAAGGGCACAGATTTTGGAATCAAGGAAGCCTATATTTGACTCTGGGTTTTTTGCTGACTAACAAGTAGCCTAACCCAGTGGGCTTCAACTAAATGGAGCTAATTCCTACCACCCAGTGTTGTTGTAGGGTTAAGTAAGATAATATATGTAAAGTCCTTGCTAGTCAGTATTAATCAAGGACATTATGTAAAATATGCAATTGTTTGGTTACATGCAAATACCTCAGTCTGGCATTTTTCTATTATTTTCCCTGAGTATTCTTTATATCTCAGTTCTTGCATTTCACAAAATTTTTTAAACAACTAACAAGCATTTTTATGGAAGGTGTTATAGTTTGGTTCTGAAATGTCTTCAAAAGGCTCATATTCTAAAGGTATGTTTCTTAGGTTGGCACTAATGGAGGGTTCTGGAAGCCCTTGAGAGGCTTTGGATAACTAGACTCCTTCTTTCTCCCTCCCTCCCCCTTCTCCTTCCTTGATGCCTTGTCACCAGACACTCTGACCTTAAGCACTAGGGTCAACTGATCATGGACTGAGAGCCAGGCTTTACAAACCCGTTGTCACAGGCATTTTGGTACAGCGGTGAGAAGCTAACAAACATACAAGGTACGATTTCTTGAACCTTGGTTTTGACATAAAAAAATACAGAATGTGAGCTTTTGAAGCTACTCTTATTCAGATTATGGTTAAAATAGTTGTAGGACTGCTTTGATATGAACAGATGGCCTTTTTTAAAAGTACAAATTGTTTTGGCAATCATCTTTGAACTGATTATAATCTTAAACTTTTTAAAAGAAGTTTCAATTTGTAATCAAGAAACCAGAATGATTTGTTACTTCAACCTCCTACAGTGAAGTCCTGGGAGAACTCCTTTGCCCTTACTAGGCCAGAGTCAGTCTCAGAAACAACTCTGTCCATATCAACCTTCAAAAGGAAAGTGTGACAGCCAACAGGGGAACAAGAAGAATGTCTTAATGATCTTTAGACGTATGTGTTTTACTTCATGTGTACTAGTGTTTTGATTGCGTGTGTGTCTATGCACCTTGTGTGTGCGATGCCCACAGAGGCCAGAAGATGGTGTCAGATTCCCCAGAAGTGAGTCACAGATGGTTGTGAACTGTCACGAGAGTACGGAGGACTGAATCTTGCTTCAAGGGTAACAATTACTTTTAACTGCTGAGCCAACTCTCCAGTACCAAGAATTTCAATCTCAAAATGTCCAATCCTATAAACGGTTAGGACCCAACAGGCACCACCCTCCTTTACCAGTGAGAAGCAAAGACATGAAATGTCAAAGCCAGGACTCTGAACTTCTGACATCTACACCACTGATGTCCAATCTAGGTACCAGTGAACCCTCCCTCATTCTCTCTCTTCTTACTTTACTTGTCTGGAAACTCAGTCAAAAAGTTCTTACTTTGTAACTTCAGGGCTTAAACAGTTACATAAAACACAAGATACCAGTAAAAGCAAACTTTAAGATGCCCATAATTAATATGGGACAAGGAAGCAAAGATCAAAAGCTACCTCATCTCAAACTGCTCTTGTCATTGAGGCAAACTATCAACATTTAGAAATGCCCATTGCAGGATCGATCAAACATCCTTAGAATGTCTATAGGTTCCAGAGAAGTATTTTTGAGTGGAAGGCCCATTAGGTAAAGCCACATGGTGAGCAGAGTCCCTGGAGGGAAGTCATTGGGTTCAGCATGTTGTTGGTTCATTCCTATTATGGTAGTGAGAATAATGGTCCTGAGAGTGGTCCATACCCTCCCTTCCCAGGTGATGCTGCTGCTGCACCTGGCAGGAAGGGTTTTTCTGGTGATTAAAGTAAGGATTCTGAGACAAGGAGGTTCTCCTTGTTTTTCCAGATTGGTCCAGTGTGTTCACAGGGGCCCTTACGACAGGGAGGGTGGAGAAGGGGCAAAGAAAGGAAAAAGATGATGGAAAGGGGCATCAGATTTACCAGCAGAAGTACTTGAAGATGTGGCTTGACCAGCTTTGAAGATGGAAGAGGAGCACATGAGCCAAGAAATGCAAGTGGTGTAAATGTAAACAAGCCTGGAAAAGCAAGACCAGGAGGTAAGTTCCACACTGAGCCTCTGAAAGGAACGTACATCCGTACATCTCCTGATAGCTTACTTTTAGCTTTATGAAAAGCATTTTGAATTTCAAGTCCCAAAACTAGAAGATTAGATGGATAGATAGATATTGATATGGATTGATATTGATACATTGTGTTTATGGGATATGGGGTTGTGTGTTCATATTGTATTTGTCCATTTGTGCATGTAGGGGTCAGAGGACAACCTCACAGGTCATTACACACTACCTCATTTTGCTTTGTTTTGCTTTTCTGATAGTCTCTCACCAGCCTGGAGGTTCACCAATTGGTGAGGCTGACTGGCCAGCAAACCCTAAGGACCCTCCTATTCCTGTCTCCCCAGTCTTGGGATTACAAGCATGCCTGGCTTTTTAAAAACATGGATTCTAGGGATTGAATTTAGGTCCTTATGCTTGCCAGCAAGCATTTTACTGCTTGAGGTGTTGTCCAGCCCAAGAGTTTTGAGTTGCTTTGAATGGGAAACTGATATGCACAGTACCAGAGAAGCAGATATGCAGGATATAGTCTTAAACCAGATATGGTGGTGTACATCTTTAGTCTCAGCACATGGGAGGCAGCAGCAAGCAGATGTCTGTGAGTTCAAGGTCAGCCTGGGCCTACAAGTTCCAGGCCAGCCAGGGCAACACAGTGAGACCTTGTCAAAAAAAAAAAAAAAAAGAAAGAAAAAAGAAAAAAAGGAAGAAATAAAGAAGGAAGGAGAAAACTAAAAGGAAGTTAGAGAAAAGGGAATAAGAAAAAAACACATCTTTCCTTGGTCATAGTTCAACAAATATGTACCAGGTTGCTCAAAGTTACCAGATACCCAAAACTTCTTAGCCATCTACTGTATCAGGCAGTGTATTAGTGTCTTGCTTGCATTTCTGCAGTCTTCCAGCCCATCCTAGTGATATATCATGGCTCTCCACTGAACACTGCACACTTTTGTTTGCAACTGTTCTCTCTCCTTGATGATGGCAGTGATCATTCTCCCTTACTTCACAATGGAGGAAGTAAATGAGCTTCTGGGCAGCGGAAGTGCTTCTTTGGACCACACTTCCGAAAAGTGAAGAAGCTGCTCTGTACTTCTCCCTCCCCATTTCCCAGATGAGTAAACTGCGGCTCTGGAACACTTAAAAACTCACTATCGTGAACACTGATCCATCATGAACTCACTGACACTCCCTGCCTCTCCCTGCATAACATCCCACCCCACCCCTGTCACTTGTCCAGATCCTTCTGATTTCCTGCAACCTGGTGTGTAAGGATTGGTGGGCTTTCTGCACTGACACTAAAGTTGACTAGTTTGAGGTCACTGAAGTTTAGCTATTCCAGCTAGGTTTCCTGGCTGTCTTCAGCGCTCTTGAAATGGAGTTTATTCATTTTTCCTCACAGTACTGCTGCTTTGGCAGAGAGGCTGCTACTCTGAAAAGCTCCCTTCCCCCTCCCCGCCCCCTCTGTGTGTGTGTGTGTGTGTGTGTGTGTGTGTCTGTGTCTGTGCCTGTGTGTCTGTGTTAATGTATGGGAATGGGAATAAGTGAATGCCGTGGCACTCTTGCAGAAGTCAAGGAACAGTCCTGGGGCAGTCGCACCTTCCTACTGTTCCAAGGCAAGTAGGTTGATTTTCTGCTATATACGTAGGGCTAGCTGACTTATGAGCTTCCAGAGGTTTTCATTTCTGCTTTTTATATCCCAATAGGAGTACTGGGATTACAGACATATACTACCCATCTGGCTTTTATGTGTATCCTGGGGACTCGAACTCAGGTCTTCATACTTGCCTACAAAGCACTTTTACCTGATAAGCTATCCCCAGCCCCATGTCTTCCATTCTTCCTCTACTCCTACCATTATCCTCTTAGGATCAAGAGGTCCAGACACATAATCCCTTGTGCAGGTCCTTGGAAGCAAAGTCTGGGACTGGGAACTCCCAAATTAGCCTGACCCCAAAATGCCATAGGGAGAGGGAGAGAGATGTATGGGAAGCTTGTCTGTTCCATCCCCTCGAAACCTCGTTTGACAGTATCCTGCGTGTTCCTTGGATGCTCTCACACTGCTGAAGACACTGCAGGCCACATACATGTTCTTATCCCAGGGCATCACTTGTCTTTCCACAGCATAGTCAAGCTGATATTGGAAGAAAACAAGATTAGAAGAATATAATAAAGAAATAGCAATAAAAGGAAAAAAAAATACAGCCATTTCCAAATATAACAATTTCAGCCATCTGATGGTAAGAAATGCTCCTTAGGAAAAGAATATCAACATTCTCCAAAGTTATTATGCGTATTGATCAATATCAATATTACACATATTGATTACACATATACCTAACACATGTTTTGATCTGATTGAATTGGTTTATTTGAAAAACTAACTTACTGGCCTGGCTTATTTTACTCTAGATACAGCCTTTGCCAGAAACAGGCGGTTCTGTTCATTCTGCCTCTCAACAAAGATGGGGTTGCTTTCTTATTAAAATGCAGACCATTGCTCCAGGCATGGTAGCCCATGCCTATGTATAATCCCACCAGTAGAGAGGCCAATGTAGGAGGATGACAAGCTATAGGCCACCGTGAGCTGGTGAGACACTGTTTTAACCTCTCCACCTCCTACTCCCACACTAACACTTTCCTTGCTCAAGTCCCCTTCCAACTATCTTGGATCCGTATTAGTGTGTCTAGAGCAGAAGGATTAGGCCTCCCTTCCAGTGGGTCTCAACCTCCTCTGCTCCAGCAGTCCTTGCTTATGACTTGTGCTGAATAAGAACTAGCTGAGTTTGGCCTGATACAGTCTTCCAAAGTGTTAGCCAGTTGTGTTCACAATGACAAGTGGCTGCTTGTGACTGTAGATACCTACAATTCCAATACTAAGAAGGCTAGACAAAGGACTGAAATCTCAAAGTCAATCTGGGCTACACAGTGAGCCCCTGTCTCAATAAGTCAAACGAAGTTCACTAACCCTACAACACCCTTGTATACATGTTATAGTGTAGTCTTAAATGTTCCCCAAACTCTCCTGTGCCAGAGGCTTGGTCCCCAATCTACAGTGCTATTGGGAGGTAAAAGAACCTATAAAAGATGGGGTCTACTTGGATGCAGTTAGGTCTTTGGGGTCACACTCCTGAATGAGGATATTGGGTCTTTCTTCTCTCCTACTTCCTGGCCTGCTGTGAAGTAAGCTGCCACTACCACCATGACTTATGACGTAGCCCTAGGTCCAAGGCTAGGGCCCAGTGACCAGGGACTGACACCTCTGAAGCCATGATCACAAATAAACCTTTTTTCTCCTTAGTTGTTTTCCTTAGCTGTTTTCCCACAGCTATGGAAAGCTGACTGACTCCATGTCTATGTGGGAGTAAGACAATAGCAAGTCTGCCCTGGCTCCTAGCTGTCAGAGAAGACCAATAAATGGATGCCTATTTCTCCCCTTAAATCAGTAACAGGGAAGAATAAGACCAGGGACTATTTGCTCCTTCTAACATACATGAAATATGTATTGATTATTTACTGCACCTGGGGAGATTTTCAGCGATGTTAGAATGGAGGTTTTCTTCCAGAACTATGGTGACAAAATATGGGGTTTTTTGTTTTATGTTTGTTTGTTTTAAAAAAAAAAAAAAAAAGCATGAAAATCATGTTCTCGAAGCGCAGCACCATGCCTGGAATTTGGTAGAGCTCTCTCATCCCCCTAGGCTGATTTATGTCTCTCAGTTAACAGCCTCTGGATCACTGGTGGTGGCTAACTGTGGTCTTCCGGGAAAGCAAGCAAGGAATTTCTTTGTTTTGCCTACAACTAGCCTCATCCCCTACCTATCAAATCAGGGAAGATTCTTCAGTGTCTCAAATGACAGACAGTCCCTATCTTCAGGTATGGCAGGAATGTTGTAAAAGTTGGTTTGTCTTCATGAGGTCATTCTCATTGCTTGTTGGTACACGGTCTACGGCCCAACCACACAGACCAGTTTGCTGCCTGTGATTCAGGCCCTCCCTTGCCACTGCCTTGACCTCTGGCACGAATGGTATTTGGCCACTGGATGCTTTTCACTTTCTCCTCATTCACAGGTGTCTTTGTGTGCTTCGGAGTTACCACCACCCCAGACAGACCATCCTGGTTTTCTCTGTTCTTATACTTACACCACAGTCACAAGGAGAAGGTCTGCACCATGCCCATTAGGGCAGGTTGTTATCTATTGTATACCCCCCAGTATACATGCAAGCTTCAGAATGGGAGGAATCTTACATTTGGCATTTTTTCCCATTACATCCCTGCCAACCACAGGCACTGGGAGATGCTGGGACTCTGCAGTTTAACCAAGTTCACCCCTGGGGAGCTTAGATTTTAAATGTGCTCCAGAGGCCCGTGAGCTGTTTACATTCTATGTGTAAAGCATGGTGCTCACGGGGGTTGCTCTTTTAGGAGTCACAGAGTAGACCTCAGTTTGAATCCTGACTCAGTCTTAAACCCCCATGGGTGGCACTAGTGAGGGCACAGTGATTTATATTCTTCAGCCTCCTGTGACAGTTCCCACTCCAAAGCACCATATCTGTCCCTGCATTGTTCCCTCCATCCTGCCTCCTCTCTTCCCACTGTCACTGTTGGACACCTACAAGACTCATCCAACATCTAGAACATTTTTTATGTATGTTAGCTGTTTGGGAGATGACAGCAGTATGATGAGCTGGCCAGCCAGCAGTTCCCTTGGCACATGACTTTCGGGGTTTGTCTGGGAGTAAGCAGGCTTGTTGGGACCACAATGCCCAGTGCAGTCTCGTCTCAGACTAATTCTTAAAAGAACACCCTACATAAGACACTTAGGGACTTCTTTCGTGTCCTATTATAACCCCCAGAACTCTCTAATGGCAATGGCAGAGCTGACCGTCTCATCACAGACTCAAGATGAGTCACACATGCTAGTGGAATGCTCCTTACCAAAGGGCTTTCCCAAGAGGCTCTGGTGAGTATTTCATAAGGCTCCTAAGCTATGAATTTGGCCAAATCATTGGGAACTGTTAATGGTACCCACTCACCAGGTTCTTATGAAGATTCCAGGATCACTGTCGGGCCAACGACACAAGTGCTCGGCCCATGCTTAGTAGCATTGTTAGATTAGGGAGCCTCTTCTAACACCAGTTCTCCACACAGCCTTTACCCACATGGCCATAGAAATTCAGACAGGGCAGGAAGGAGAATGAGGGAGCAGCCAACAACTTGCTGAACAACACAGAATCCCGGGGTGCTTCCTGCTAGTAATTTTTTTTTTAGCAGTAATTGGTGAATACTGAGCATTTAGTGTCAGAAGGACTTAAAATTTAAATAGATTCTAACATCTCCATGGTATTTTTACCATGTAGTTTTATATAGGCATTAAAAAAAAAAATACGGGTTTAATTGTATCTTGTGCTGCAGGAAAAAAAGAAAAAGATTATTTCCCATGTCTCTTTCTAGGCATGTCTTTCAGTCCCAATAGAAAGGGAGCGTCTAAATCATGGTCCCTGGTGAAGGGTCTCTTGGTCAGGTGGAGCTGGCCAGTGAAGCCCGCTGTTATTGCAGGAAATGAATGCATTGTGTTGCGGGCTATTTGTTGCCCCATTGTTTCCCAGGCACGGGCCTGTGTGGGAATGTTTGTCCGCTAGCACACACAGCAGCCATTGTATCCTCATCAACATCCTACATGCAGCTGTGAACACTTGTGCCAGGGCCAGTTTCTGGGCTGCTGGATTTCACTCAGAAAGGAACTCTGCGAGCCACATACCATGGCAGGGCCCTGCTTTTCTCTGGGAATGTCCTGTGCTTTCCAACATTCCTCCTAACACTTGGCCAAGAACAACAAGTAAATAGAAGGCCTCTTTGCTGTATATAACCCTGGGATATTCAGAGGTGAGACTTTAGGGAAAGCAGTTTCCAGTCTGTACAAAGAATCTTCATTCACAACTTTCTGACCCAAAGCAGGGAATGATGATGCTTACTTGGCTGGGTGTGGTTTTGGCCTCAGGCAGCAGAGTTTACTATACAAAGAACTCTTAGTGCCACCATCTCTGGAGCCACATGATGTCCCTGTACAAACAGCATCTAGAGGATGTCCCACCTGGTCATGTGACACCATCCTAACCAGAAACCTAATCTACAATGTGTCTCTGAAATCTATATGGTCTTTTTTCACATTTCCTTCAGCCACCTCTAGCAGGAATCTCACATTTAAAGCAGAACAGGAGATACTGGTTCTCTGGGTTTGAAATATGTATCCAGGAAGACAAGGCCATGAATTCACAGAACAACCTACAGCTACCACCTCTGTAAATGAGACTGAGGCATGGGTTAGCAACAGCTGTCTTGGGAACACTGGGAATTTCTTCCTAGGCATGGTGCCCATGGCTTCTGTTGACAATAATGCTATCTGAAGAATTGGTGGCTGTTACATTCAAGGTAATGAAGTGTCTTCTCAAAAGGCTCAGGAATTGACGGCTTGGTCCCCAGCTGCTAGTTGACTGAGAGGTGATCAGATCATGAAGGCATGAACTTCATTCATGGGTCATTAGGAAGGAGAGACTGACTGAGGGCCACTGGGATGTCTCTTTGAAGGACAGATCTGCTTTCTTGTCCCTTCTTATGTTGCTTTTTCTGCCTCCTATTCACCATCAGGTAAACTCCTATGATTACTATGCATTCCCTGCTATGATATTCCGCCTCATGACCCAGGAAGCAAGAAACTACAGCTCAAAATGATCACCGTCTCTTGGTCTGGGAGCCACCACATTCAGCACAGTGGTGGTTAGTTTCTTGTCAATTTGACATAGGCTGGAGTCATAGGGAAGAAGGAACTTCAATTAAGGGATTGTCTTCATCAGATTCGACTGGAGGCACAAGTGGAGGGCGTGCTCTTGATTAATGCAGTGACTTGGGAGGGCAATGCCACCCCTCAGCAGGTGGCCCTTTGTTTAGATAAAAAAGCAAACTGAGCAGGTCATGGAAAGCAAGTCCGGAAACATCATTCCTCCTTGGCCTCTGCTTTAGATCCAGACTCTGGGTTCCTGCCTGGCTGGAGCTGCTGCCTTGGCTACCCTTAAGGATGTGAGGCAGAAGTGTAAGATGAGATAAACCCTCCCATCCCCAAGTTACTTTTGATTGTGGTGTTTACTTCACCCATAGAAAGCAAAGTAGGACAAGTTTTTTGGTTGTCTTGTTGGGTATTTTGTCCAGGTAGAAGCACTGGCCATAAGACACGCATGTCTACAAATCAAGCCGAGACTGTATTCTCATCAGGATAAATATTTAAGAGTCACATGTTTAAAAATTTGGCAGTAAATATGGAGAAGACGTCCCTAAAAATATCACTTAGGGGAGTGTAAACGTAGATGGAGGTTTCTTGTTTTCATTTTAAATGTCACTGGATTTCACGACCAGGGTGAATTATGAATGAACACACTGACTCCCAAGCATCTTCTCATGGTCTGAGGCCTCTCTGGGGCATATACTCAGCTTCCCCACAGCACTTAGACAGTAAAGGCTTTATTCAGTTTTCTCGGATGCTAGCATAATGGCCCACTGATGGTGACTGCTTCTGAAGAGATCGCTGTCTTTGGCCACGGATGCTGAAGACTCCAGGTCTCTCCAGTACCATTCCAAGTGCCTCTCTGCCTGCAGACCCGAATGCTGCTTATTCTGACCACCAGCAATGCAAAGTATAAGGACGGTCATGGAAAGTACTGTAAGACCCTCGAGAGCGTGGTCCCTCACGCTCCCACTCAGGAAAGGCGCCCCCCCAATCACTCATGAGAAGAGGTCTTGATGCAAAAGCATGAGGTCCTTTATAGTCCTAGTGCACTGGGGCCATCAGCCATACGCCACGCAGAGCTAGAGGGCTGAGAACCCCCGTACAGGATTGAGACAGCTTTTATAGGGTTACAACAAAGCCCTCGCATCGTGAACCAATCACCTCGTAGCATTCATTATGGACCAATTAATTTAAACTATCCAATCCTGCGCTTAGCCCAGGAAGTCTGCTTTCGCATAGGCTTCTGGGTGGGGCGACAAGGCTCATTTCCTGTGTTCATTCACTCACAGGCTGTTGTAAACATTCAAGTAGGTGACCCTCAGTTTAGTAGGTGACCCTCAGCTTGGGATTTAAGACTCCCAGCTTCCTGGGGTCACTGGAGAATTAGGCTAAATTTTTCCATCCTAACAGTACATCTTCGTAAGCAAGCTCTTTTCTAGTTAGGAACAGCTGCTCTTGATAATCGAGTTTCCCATCTTACCCACAGTTCTTCCCTTCATCTTTGCAGCTTGGAGAGACAATGAAGAAAACCACATGGAGGGCTCCCTTCCCACTCAGCCTAGGTAATCCTGGGCTGTGCCACTTCTTTCTTTATTTTTTGAGACAGGGTTTCTCTGTGTATCTCTGGCTGTCCTGGAACTTACCCAGTAGACCAGGATAGCCTCAATCTCACAGAGATCTGTCTGCTTCTGCCTCCCAGGTGCTAGGACTCAAGGTGTGCCACTTATTTTTAACAGAGCAGAAAAGGAGGGAGGCAACTGAGGGTGAGATTTTAAACAGAGGTGCTGAGATTGTTCCCGGCAGGACAGGCCTCTTGAGTGGCAGTCTGCCTGTCTTCACAAGTGTTCCCAGAGCAGGAAACTGAACTGCATATAAAAGCAAGGAGGGGCCAGGCAGCTGTGGCTCATGCCTTTGATCCCAGCTCAGGAAGCAGAAGCAGGCAGATCTCTGAGTTTGAGGTCAGCCTAGTCTACAAAGAGAGTCAAAGGACAGACAGGCCTTCACAGAGAAACTTCTGTCTTGAAAAAAAAGAAAAATTCAAAATGTAAAGGGAAGGAGAGTTGTAGTGGTTTAAACAAGAATGGTTCCCACTGGCCCATATATTTGAATAAGAATGGCTTCTGTGGGCTCATATCTTTGAATAAGAATCACTCCCACAGGTTCATGTGGACTACTTAGTCAGCAGGGAGTAGAACTCTTTCAAAGGATTAGAAGGTATGGCCTTGTTGGAGAAAGTATGTCTCCAAGGGTGGACTTTGAGGTTCCAAAGCCCTTGCCAGGCCTAGGCTCTCTCTGCCTATGGATCACGATGCAGCTCTCAGTTACTTATCCAGCACCAGGCAGACCTCCATGCTCCCCACCATGAAAACAATAGACTAAACCTTGGAAACTGAGAGCAAGCCCCCAGTTAAATGGTTTCTTTCATAAGAGTTGCCTTGGTCCTGGTGTCTCTTCACAGCAATAGAACAGTGACAAAGATGAGCGTGGACTAAAGTATTATAACTTACTGCTCATTTTGTTTCATTTTAGGACCAGGTTCTCCTTACGTAGCATAGACTAACCTCAAACGTGGGATCCTCCTGCATCTACCTTCAAGTGCTATAATTACAGGCATGCGCCACCATGCTAGGATTTATTTAACTTACTTCTCTAAGATAATTATTCTCTTTCAGGTTTCTCAATGGGAAGTAAGCTTAAATAAATGTATAAAATAAAATGTGAAAAACATCCATAGAAAATAATCCCTTCTTTAATGCATATTTACAGAAGTCTACATTGGAGATCCTTAAACATTTTGGTTCACACTCCCTGTGACCCACATAAAAAGAGAAATCTGAAACGCTGATCACTTTCTCACTTGTCTTAAGGATACCTAGCTTTCAACATGTTTCAACATAAAATGTTTACCTCCAGCAGACTGTAAATAGTAACATTTGAAACTAAAACATCATGCCATTTTTACAAGTGTCTGACCATGTGTCTAGACCATTTAATGCCCATTTCCATCTATTAAAATATACAGGAAAAGTATTGTTGAATATGTCGAGATGGGCTAGATTGTCTTTTTCTCCATCCCCTTTTACTCATGTCATTTTATCCTAATGAAATTGAATTTTATTCTTGAAAGTCCTCTATTAACCACACTGATATAATTCCTTGCAATGAAATAGGTTCATGAACTGTGTTTATGGCTGGAATTTGGAAGGCGATTTCAAAGTCTTGAGGAACTGCTGCTCCCTTAGGAAATTATTCAGCAGTTTAGTTCCACATCATGCTCGTTGAGACAGAATCTAGAGGCATGGGAGCTTGACCAAAGCCATTCCTACCACTTCATCCTCAGTGTGCAGGCTTCGGGGTCTTGCCTCGGGACAGACAGGAGGCTAGTTAAAATAGAGACTACTGTTAGCGTGGGATGCTCTCTCCAGAACCTTGGGAGTATATAGCAATACATCATTGGCCTGGAATGTAAGAGAATGCCCTGATGGCTACAAGAAGGTTTAGCCTTGATTTTGTTAGGCCATCTCTGCACAGGGAGTGACAGACACGATGAGGCTAAAGCCCCTAGAAGCAGCAAGCAGTTACAGCCACCAGGCCAGCACCCACTCTGGGAGTAATTGCCAAGAAGGGAATAAAGGAATGCGCCCTGTGGGCAGCAGCTCCATTGGCAGGCCCATCAGGATGCTTTGGCTGTCTCAGTACCGTGTTGGCCCCAGCAGCTCCGAAGTAACAATGCATTCTGTGTCAGCCAGTACCTGCAACAGCAGTGGGCAACACCAGCTCATGAGAGTATCCAAGGGCCAGCACCTTTGCTTAGTGCCTTGCTGCAAGTTCCAAGGTGGCAATTTCCAAAAGCGCCAAAACAGGAGAGCAAAGAGCCAACACTTTAAGAATTTACAGGAAGAGCCACAAGAAACACCAACTAGGCATCTCTTACAAATATCTACCATATATGCCCAAGAGTCCCAGAGGCACTGTAACTGAAGAATAAATAAACCAGGACAAAGAAAGAATAGAGACTCATTTAGCTATGAAATAGAAACTAGGAATGACAGGGCATTGGTGGTGCGTGCCTTTAATCCCAGCACTCGGAAGGCAGAGGCAGGTGGATCTCTGTCAGTTCGAAGTCAGCCTGGTCTACAGAGCAAGTTCCAGGACAGGCTCCAAAGCAAGACAGAGAAACCCCATGTCTCAAAAAACAAAAACAAAAACAAAAAAACAAAAAAACCCAACCAAATAAATAAACAAACAAATGAAAAGAAAAGAAAAAAGAAAGGAAGAAAGAAAGAAGGAAAGAAAGGAAGGAAGAAAGAGAAAAAAGAAACTAGGAATGTTCCAGTACGGAAGAATGCAGACTGCGGATCAGTCCATGGCCAACTGTACAAACAGAACAAAGAAGCAGGAGCAAGCATGACAAAGCTTGCATTCTAATTCTTTACAATCGAAAGGGTGAACAAAGACCATGACTGATAAACAGCCTTCACTTTCATTTATTGCTATTTTAGTTGAAGGGAACAAAATGGCTGATTTTAGTTCTAGTGTCAGAGAACTTGAAGTTATATGGTGACAAGTATATAGATAGGCTGAGTATTTTACTGATGTTTAAAGCAGTGGCCTTCCCACTCTGAGTAAAATGGGGCCGTGGGGTACAGGGTCAGGAACAGACAAGAAGAGACTCTGTGCTCCAGAGAAGACATACACTACAAAACTGAGGCAAATCTCCAAAGTGAAAATCCACTCACAGCTGAGCCTGAACTGGAAAATGTTCTAGGAAGAAGTTGTACCTGCTGCCACTATGCTTTTGTTGTTTTATTTCTCCAAAAGGAAGATAGAACAACCCTTTACTGAAACAGCACCAAGTTCCAAAAGCTTTTGGCTCCTGAAGACACATCAATGTACATTCCCCCAAGCCCCAGACCCGGCCTCACACTGACAGGTACAGCCCCACCCCAGTAATCAGCAAACAGGTGAAGACAGTGCCATCAGTTCCAAGTCTCTACAGTACAGGTATGCAAACCAAGCACCAGGCTCTCTTCCTCTTCTGAATTCAGCATAACAAACTTCTAGACCAAGGTCCATAAATTGATTCAGTTCTGTATTATTGGTGGGGGGGGGAGGTTCTTTTGAAAAATTATAGTCTTTTCTCCTTCCTTCATATCCTCTGCACTACACAGGACACTGGCCAGGGCTTAGTAAATACTGTTAAATTTAAATCAGATGTCTGTGATTCAATTGCCAAGAAAACAAGCCGTTATCAGGGGTCATTTAAGACAACCCTGAAGATCTTCCTCTGGGCAGCTTCTCTCACAGTGAGCAGTATAATCTCTGTGTCTCCATATAACCTATGGTAAACTCTCTCAAGGTCTGTGCCTTCTGGTGTGTCCTAGACTGGATCCCCCTTGTTACCAGAAGCTAGAGATGTAGTTGTGGACTAATTATGTCTAATTAGAAAAGAACAGGGAAGGAATAAGAAAGAAAGTAATGAGAGCAGAAGGACTCCAGGTTATGCTAAATTTTACATACGCTAAATCTGCCTTATACTAGAACTCTAAGAATACTCTGGGTCTGAGGATCTTTCCAGAACATCACAGGTCCTCCTTTGGGAGAGAAGTCAAAATTAGGGCAACTTTGTGTCTGCTGGCACTCCCAGACCTCTAGTCAGGAGTACAGGTCCCACCTCCTCCACCCCACCCCCACTACCATCTCACGCTCTGCTCTCTACCTGCCCTCACTATTGGACAAGGGGTGAATGTGGCAGGTCAGCCAGGCAGAGTTTCTCACCCAAGCCCATGTTAGTTACATCCTTCCAAGCATTTCTCATCTATTTATAGAGAAGGAACCAGATGAGGAAGAGGACTTCCTGAAGACAAGGAAGAGGAAATGTTGGGATGCCGTGCATTCATGTGAGGCTCTTGACCCATCCTGTGCCCATGTAGAAAGTGGGGCTTTGTTAGGCGAGCTCCAACTTCACCCTGCAAACACTGACATCATATGCATCTTCAGAAAAGCCCTTTATGCACTACTTGAAGCCTAGTTACTAAAGAATAAGCCGCCCTTCTAGTGTTCCAGCTGTTCTGGTTTATTTTGCCTGCAAGGGGGCTTATTGAAAACCAAAGTAACATTCCCAACCACCTGTCACTTAAGGTAACAGCAATAGTCATGATAAGCACACTTACTACTTAAAACTGGTGAGCATTATTTTGTTTTAATGTATCCTCAAGAGCTGGTTCCTATTGTGCCCCCATTTCACAGACAAGGCAAAGGAGACATGAAAGATTAAGTATCTTGTACAAGGTCACATGACTAACAAGTAGTGTAGACAGAATACAAACATAGGTGATTTAGCTTCCAGATCAGATTTGTAAGCAGGCACCCAAAACAACTTATAGATTTAGATTCCTTGCTCTGCCCAGGTATGTAAAATAATGAATATTTATGTCTCATCAACCAAGGAGAAATGGAGACATCAGTAGAGTATTGGACCTTTAGCCAGAAGGGAAGTCTGGAATCCATATTGTTTGCATCACTGTCTACCAGAAGGAGGGAGCTCAGTTTATAAAGAAAAGAGAAATTGTGTGCTCTGGTTCTTCTCCTGGTTCTCATGTGTAACCCTGCAAAACTCCATGGACAGAAAATGATGGCCATCTCTAGCTTCAAAGACTCATTCTGAGAGCCCTGTAGAGTTTTGTTTACATACAATGGGTTTAACATTAATAAAACATCAGAAATTCAAATATTTGAAATATCAGATGGATGATATGTTCACATCTCTTTTAAAAAATGATCCCCCCACTGCTGCCCTAAGACAGGGTTTCTCTGTGTACAGATGTCCTGGAACTCCCTCTGTAGACTGGGCTAGGCTCAAACTTGTAGAGATCAGTTGCCTTTGCCTCCTGAATGCTGGGGTTAAAGGTATTCACTGACACCACCACACGGTAATTTACTTATTTTTGTTTTACATGCATTGGTGTTTTGCCTGCCTGTATGTCTGTGTGAAGGTATTAGATGCCCTGGAGCTGGAGTTACAGACTGTTGTGAGCTGCCGTGTGGGCACATCATTTTAGATATTTAAATGCTCAGTATTTTACCTTTCATAGGCTCTTTTTTTAAAATACTGACTATTGCTCTTTGGAAACTGAGAAGACCTATAAATGGAAGGAATCAGAGGTTGTGAAGAAAGCCTGGATGGGTGTCAGTCTCTATTCCACAACGACGAAGAGGAAAGGCTCCAGGGGGAAGAGTGCTCAGAAACAAACCAACAGCAGCCATAGCTGTAGCAGCCGATACTCTTGACTGTATGGTAGACAGAAGCAAAGGGCAGACTGCAGAACTATGGGAACAATTAATGTGGATGGCTATACAAGCTAAGAAAAAGATACCAGGGTTAATAATTCTAGGGACACTTTGGACATGTGAACAATTAAAAAAAACCACATAAATACATAATCATGTTGTGCTGTTCACCTTGAATCAAAAAAAGGAAAAGAATAATTTGCATAGCCTGAGTAATATAAACTCTGCTGATTTACCTCCCAAGTACTGTGTCAATTAGGAAGAATGAGAGGTAGGGAGAGCAGTGATGTGAGAGAGGTAGACCTCGTGTGTGACAAGAGGTCTTTACATTTCAAAATTAACAAGTCCAAAGTGAAGGTAAAAAGCACATCATTTTAAATTAAAGAAGAAGAAAAGACCAAAGGTATAGCTCAGAGGTAGAGTGCTTGCAGTAAGACTAGTCCATGGATTTGGTCCCCAGCTTTCAAGAAAATAAAGGAAGATCTGCTCATGGAAGAACACATCTGTAATCCTGGCATTCTAGAGGCAAGAGGATCATGTGTTGAAAGTCAGCTGGTGCTATAGAGTGAGACTTTGTCTCAAAAAATTGTCCTGATTATTTTAATTATGGAGGAAAAGTATGTTGGACTAGATAGGCTTTGAGAACAGAATAAATGCCTGGAAGAATTTTCTGCTTTCTTAACTGTAATGTTCTTTGATCCTACAGCATCTTGCTTCACTTCTGGCTTAGAACTCCTGGGTGGAGCCATTCTCCTTCCTCAGCCTCCTGAACAACTGGATTACTCCTTTTCTTAAGAGAGCTTTGAGCATCTGTCGATGGTTCTATGGTTAAGAGGACTTCTTGCTCTCCCAGAGAACCATGTCAGGTGGCTTGCTAGCACCTGTATCTCCAGGGCCAGAGAAACCAGTGATCTCTCCTGACCTCCTCAGAGTAGCTATACAAGCTCATATACACACATGGAGACACACACACAAATAAAAATAAGATGATTATTTTACAAAATACTTAGAAATACTATTATATTTCTAAAAGTACATGTGTGAGTTATTCTAAGAATGAAAATTAGTTTACTTTAACAGGCATCTGGGGCTCCCTGATGGTGTGTCTGTAACACTTGCAAAGATCATTATAGAAAATGAGAAAAACCAACATCCAAAGAGAACAGGAAGGTAACCAGCAGGCTATTGTTGACTTCATTACTGACATAATCACATGGCAATTTGGTAGAGAATTTGAGAGATAGTCAAGCTGATTTGGAGAGTTTATCCTTATGCCTATATATATAAAATAGTATTATATCCCTACATACCTATTTATAATGGTTATAAAACATAGATGTATATGCTACATATATTCCAAATGTTAAAAGAGCTTGGGTATCATGGTGACTGATGCTGATGTTGTGAACAATCTTGGATTTCATCTCTGTGCTGTAACAGAAAAAAATCATGCCTTTTAAATGAGCTCATCTATGACTGTGTTTTCTGTCTTGTACTTATAGAATTATAACACTTAGAATTGGAAGGGACAGGGGACTAGATTAAGATAGTTAACTGGGCACAGATGCCTAAAATTGACAGAAGAGCTTATGTGTTTAAAATGATAAACTTTTAACATAGCTGGAGAACAGCAAGGCATATTTTTGTGGGTCAGAAAGAATGAATTCCTCAGGAAGAGAAGGCAGGCAGGATTGGATCAATAAGGAAGCTCTTTTAAAAAATCCACAGTGTTCTTATGACAGTCTACTCTATTGGTATAGACAGGAAATCTACAAGTTTACACTTCTCTCATATAGTCTTGTGTCTTTACAAACAGCAAAGGCCTGTTGTAGAAATAAAGATTCTGTCCGAATTGTTCAGAGTCTCCAACCACAAGTTGGGGGTGGCAGTGTGAGCAAGAAGGGAACCCATAGGAAAAAATGGGGGTTATTGGTTTCCAAAGTACATCAGGAACATTGTATTGGGCAACCTCTGACCTCTACTTACCAAACAGAGGTGGCTTCCTTCAGAGGATCAGAGTGACATCAGAGTAAACTTCGGAAGAATGTTTTGTTTGTCAGGGTTTTTGTTTTTGTCCATTTCACACAATCTGGATTCATTTGAGAATGGAGAACCTCAAGTGAGAAAATGTCCCATCAGCTCAGTCTATAGGAAAACCTGTGGAGGATGTATGTGTGGAAGCCCTGCCTACTGTGGGTAAGGCCATTCCTGAGCAGGTGGTCCTGGGTGATGGGATATAAGAATTCAAACTGAATAAGGCATGGAGAGAAAGCCAATAAACAGTGTTCTCCATGGGCCCTGATTCAGATCCTACCTCCAGGCTCCCACCTTGAGCTCCTGGTTGTCTTCCCCTGATGAGGAACTGGAATTTGTAAGCCAACAAATCTTTTCCTTCCCAGGTTGCTTTTGGCCGTGGTGTTTGTCACAGCAACAGGAAGGAAGCAAGCTAAGGCTGGTGCCTTAGAACTATCCAGAAAGCAAATGAAGATGCCTCATACTCAAGAGACTGTTGCAGCACAGTCTGACAAGGTAAACCAGTAGTACTTGAGATGGCTGGGAAGCAGGCAAAGCAATCCCAGACAGGCAGGCTGCAAGGGGACTCCAGGGTGAATATGAGCTCACAGCTGAGAACATTCAATCTTGGAGAGAAAATATAATATCCCAAAGAGTGAGCAGAAGGTATCTCTTTTTCTGAGAGTCTTGTGTTAATAATACCCATAGAGAAATAAGAGAGGATGTTGTCCCTGAGACTAGAATTTTTTTCTTTTTTAAAAGAGAAAACTCCAGGAGACTTAGGGGGAAAACTATGATGGCTACCCTAAGACCCTTGGGGATCTGATGTGCATTTCACTGTGTACTGTGTATAGACAAGGAAACATCCCATGGCAACAGGCCGGTCACTATGTTGTTGGAAAGCTCACACTTGTAAGCTCAACAGTTCTCTCATATAGAATCTTGATTCTGCCTTTAAGACTATTTGTTCTGGGCCTGTCATTAGAGCCGATCAAGTCACCTTCCTTTTCCTTAAGAACGGCTTTCGAGTATTTGCTTTTTGCCTTCAAAGTCTTGTCTACAAGCAAATTAGTAGCTCATTCATGGGCATCTCATCTGACAGCTTTCTGAACTTTTATTCTTCTCCTAACCTTGTCCCAAAGTTCTCTTTAGATTATCCTCAATATTTAAAATAGAGGCCATGGCAGAAGGCCTGTAGCTGCCTGTACTTCAGAGGTTTGCTTTATTTTCCACAATGGTATTATTACTTCCTCTGATTATGTGGCTACTATTAATACATGTAAGTCCACATGAGCATAGTGCCTTCCCCAAAGAACTCCAGGAAATGAGTAAGCAGGTCTGTTTCTCTAATGTTTTCTGTTGGTTTCATCTGTTTAGTAAATATTTATGGACTTCAAGCTATGTCCCAGAGACGATACTGGGTACTATTGGGACTCCTAAGGTATCTGAAACAGAGCCCCTGACTAAGGAAGCTCAGCATCTGGTAGCAAGGTGCAGATGGGAGCACAGAAACTAAAAGCAGAAATGCTTCCCAATAAACAGTATTTCAGAAAACTGGCAGCGTCAGAACACCAGAGCAGATTCCTTCCCTGGACTTGGATCTTGTTATCCCAACTTCCTGTTCCGGGTGTGTCCTCAGTTCCAGGGCTCAGTGAATGGCTATTTGTTCTTATTACTCTCCTGGGCTTAAAGATCAGCAGAGAAGCCTGGCTTTCAGAATCAGTCACCCAGTAATCCCATTTCTTCATGTAAGGAGCGCGCGCGCTCACACACACGCACACACACGCACACACACGCACACACACACCCTACACTGCAAATTGTAAGTAAGGAGTTGAATTTAATAGATGGGTGTGCATTCATGTTATAAAAACACTATTCACAGCTGGGCGGTTGTGGCACCGGCCTTTAATCCTAGCACTCGGGAGGCAGAGGCAGGCAGATCTCTGGGAGTTTGAGGCCAGCCTGGTCTACAAAGTTACACAGAGAAACCCTGTCTCAAAAACAACAACAACAATGAAAAAAAAAAACAACCCAAAACACTATTCACATAACCAAGAGGCAGAGGCACCCCAAGTATCCACTGATGGATGAAAAGATGGACAGCCTGTGGTTACACACACAAATGTAGTATTGTTCTGTCAAAGCATGGAACTTGTGACACATACCACAATAGGAATTACTCCTCAAGATGTTATAGGAAGTGAGATGAGGTAGTCACAAAATGACAAACATTAAATGATGCCATTTACATATTATTCATAGAGATGGAAAGACGATGATGTTTGCCTTGGGGCAGGGCCCTGGGAGAGTGACAAAACAGTGTTTAAAGGCTACAGAGTTTCAAGTGGAGACGATGAAATAGTTCTACAGATGGTCACGTTAGTTGTACGTAAGTGTGAATGTGTGAGTGTGTGTCCGTATGTATTTGTAGGTACACAGTCCTGACATGTGAAGGCCAGCAGGTGGTCCCTCTTCTACTCCACTTCACGAAGTTCCCTTGAGGCAGCCCCTCTCACAGAGCTAAGAGGGCGCTGCCGTCCATCGAGGCTAGCTGGCAGTGGCAGGCTTTTTTAGACCACCAGCCTCCAAATCATGACACAGTACTTTATTGTTAATTATGAAAGCCTGACCTTTATCTTAGGCTTGCCCCACTAGCTCTCATAACTCGAATTAACCCATTTGTATTCATCCACATGCTGTCACATGGCTCACGGCTTTTATCTCTCCTCCCGTGTGTCTTGTTCCCTCTGTGTCTCACTGTCCACCCCACTGTCTTCTTCTCAAAACTCTCTCTGTCCAGAAGTTCCACCTATGTACCTCCTGCCTAGCTTGCATTTAGCCTTTACTTATAACAATCACAGTGCCACATCTGCACACAGAGTAAAGAAATATTGGACATCAGCTGGCTTTTAACATGGGTGTTGGGGTCTGGACTCACATCTTCCTTCTTATAGGAAGTTCTCTTACCAACAGAGTCACCTCCCTTCCCCCTTGAATGAACTTGATCCCTCAGAAGTATATACTTAAAATACAGTTAAATGGTGCTTGTGTGAGTTTGTGCGCGCATGCACACCACTGTGTGAAGATGTTTTTTTGGGGGCAGAAAAGGGTGTTGAATCCCATAGAATTATAGTTACAGGTGATCACCAGGCAACTGATGTGGGTACTAGAGACTGAACTCTGATGCCTAGAAGAGCAGCAAGTGTTCTTAATGATTGAATACTCTCTCTAGCTTCTTAAATGGCAAATGTTACACTCTGCATACTTTACTGTGATAAAGAATCACCCTAACCTTGCGCTTTCGATATTACAGGATTCCTTTCTTCAACTCTTCTGGCTCTTACCCACAACCTTCCTTCTGTTGTGGGTTGACTTGAAGGTGCTCCTTACACAGAACAAGTTCATGGCTGCTATGACTGTGATGCAGTATTTGCTAAGGAAGAAGTATGCTAAGAGAAAGACTTTGTCTTCAGAGGCCATAACCAACAAAGCAATACTGGAATCCTCTAGGGCGGGGCTCACATTCCACTCATGGCCTCACCTTTTCATAAACCTTTATGAGGGAGGCCTATGAACCAAGCAGGATTCTTTGGCTGTACCTAGAGTGAATGTGAACTGAAAACTCCCCATTCCATCTAGGACAATCCCCTTTCTTCTTCAGAAGCTCATGTCAAAGGAGAGTTCCTCCAGTATTTGTCCCTCCAGCCCTAGAAAACAGTCTCACACTCATGGCAACAGTCTCAGCACCCTAATGCTGGAAGTTTCAAACTGGTAAACAAGCTATCAGACTGGGAAGGACTGTAATATTTGTGTCATGAGTAGCACTCTATTAATTCATGCTGAATGGGTTGTTGAATTTTAATTATGTATGATGCTTTAGACTCCAATAAAGACTGCCCAGAACTCACTGGGTAGAATTGCAGCTTGCCTATTTGGCTAGTCTAGTTAGCCAGCCTGCTCTAGATATTCCATCTCTGCCTCCCAAGGGCTGGGATTAGAGTGGGCTACCATGTATTTACATACATGCTGAAGATTCAAACGTTAGTCCTCATGCTTGCATGGCAAATACCTTATCCCCTAAGCCATCTCCCTAGACCCATCAATACATATTTTTATGTTAGAACTATTCTACCCCTGTCATAGATTCTTAGGGAGGCCCATATAGCATGACTTAGCATCATAGGCTGAATTCTCTTTCCTCTTCCTCTCATATTCAAATGTTGAAGAACTGACCCCAATATTCAGAATATGACTGTATTTTCAGATAGGAATATCAAAGGGGTAATTGAGCATTACAGTCCATTAGGATAGCTATAAGAAAATACTATGAATCTAATGGTTTATAAACAACACAATTTATCTCATAGTTATAGTGGCTAGAAAAATCTCAGGTTAAGACGCTGAAGATTCAGGCATATCCTGGTTATACATACATGGCCTGGTGCTCTCTTGCGACAGAGCAGCAAGGGTGCTTCCTCAATAATCTTTCCTAAGAATGTTAATATTTATGAGTGCTTGGTTTTAATGACCTAATCACTCATGTATTTCTTTCTTCCCCCCCCCCCTCCTTTCAAGACAGGGTTTCTCTGTATTGCTTTGGAGCCTGTCCTGGAACTACTGTACATCAGGCTGGTCCTGAACTCACAGAGATCCACCAGCCTCTGGTTCCCGAGTGTTTGTCTCTTTTTGTAATTGCTAAAATAAAATGTCTAAGGTTGAATAATGTGTGTGTGTGTGTGTGTGTGTGTGTGTGTGTGTGTGTGTGTGTGTGCTTTAGATAGTTTGCAGTTCTCTAGATTTAAGTGCATGTTAGCAGGGTTGGATGTGGTTGTTCACACCTATAGTCTCAGTATGGGAGAGGCAGAGGTGGACTGCTCTCCATGAATACAAGGCCAGCCTGGTCCACATGGACCAGGGATAGCCAGGGATACAAAAAAAAAAAAAAAAAAAAAAATTGGGGGGAAAAAAGGGGGAACAGACAGACGGACAGGGGGCTTGATACCAGCATACTGGGCCCTGGGAAGAATCTCACTGTAAACAGAAGGGTAATGGTAAGAGTACATTTGAGAAGGGAAGATCACACTGTCAAACAGGAGGCAGAGAAAAACAGAAGGGGCTTGCTGTCATGAGGATTGAAAGTCTCACAAAATCTACTTGCATCCTTTCCAGTGTCCCCAACGACACAAGGACTTTATGCTGCCCCTGTCCCCAGAAACAGGCTCCATCACTAACACTGACACCCACTGGCAAACATATCCTATGAATATTTAAGAGACACATCCAAAACACATCTAGATCCTCTTGCCTCCCAATCCCGCCTCATTGAGAGTTACACTTGGCCCTAGCAAACAAGTACACTCAATCCTTGCAAGATCACTTCTCTCACAATGAAAGATCCTGTTCCCTTCCTGTGGCATTTCAAGGCAGTAATCAAATCCAAGACATTGGGACTGAATTTGTGGAATTCGTGAGGGAAAAACAAAAACAGCAAAAAGCACCCCCACAGAGCTAATAAATCATCCCAGCAACACTGTGTGCTTCAGGAAAGAAAAGAAATGGAGGAGAGAGTGTGGCACCACGCTGCCTCTCAGCTAGCTAGCTGCTGATCCCCTGGAAGAGCAGGTTTGTCTTTCTTCCCATTTCCTTCCCCTGTAGGAGGGCTCCCTGGAGCCAGAACTACCACACTAACACCCAGCACCATCACTTACTCACAACAGTGCTCTCCATCTACACAGTTGAATAAGGACACCATCCAGATTACAGTTTCCACGAACACAAACCCTCTCACTCCTCCGAAAAGAAAGACGCACCTCTGGCACTCAAAGACTGGGGTGGTTGGATCCATAGCTCTGTGTCCTTTCTCTATGAGCCCCAGTCACCTGACTGCATCCCTGAGTCCAGTTTGGGAATGTCTCCAAATCAGCCTCAGGACTGAAGGAATTCCTGGGCTCAAGCATCCTTCTCATCCAGTGGTCCCAACACACGGGCCAAATTTCCTTCCAAAATTCAGATCCATTTTGCTTCTCCGGATTTGCAGAGATCAGGGCGCTGTGTGCTTCTCAGTTTGCCATAGCCCACCATTGCCTGTTTGCTTGTGGCTGCTGCTCTTGGATTACATTTTCTGCTCTTCCCTGGACAGCATCATCCCATTCATCTGAGCAAGCCCTATGAGTAGTTCTAGTTCATGGTTATGAGCCTCTCCCTAGTCCCCAGCCTAGCACTGACGCTACCCTTTTAGACCTATTAAGAAGCCTCTCACTGCCCAGGTGAGCAAACTTCACAGGCGTGATGCATCGACTTAAGAGAGGAAATTTTGCATCACAGTTGAAGGCAAAACAGCCACAGTACTTATTGAAAGCTGGGCAAGACATTTGCCCTTATGTTGTTGTGTTCTATCAGTATCATCTGTCTGGGAGGCAAGGAATCCAGCCTGATTTCACACCCAAGTACATTAGAAGCACTAGAGAACATTGCTCACCACACATAAAATGTAGCTGGCGACTCTCAGTCGAAGCTTGTGAGTGCACTGTATGAGAGGTACATATGCACACGTGCACACAGGTTGGGGCCAGAGGATAACCTCAGGTATCAGTCCTCTGGCACTGTCCATCTTTTTTCAGGGAGACAGGGACTCTCACTGGTCTGTAGATCATTAAGTTGGCAAGGCGGCTGGCCAGTTAGGTCCAGGGACCTGCTTGTCAAAGACTCTCCAGTGATGGGATTACAAACTTGAACTTTTACACATGACATTTTTTTCCTCATTTTTTAACTGTTTTGTTTGTTTCATTTAACATTCCAACCTCAAACATGTGGGTTTGTGTGTGTGTGTGTGTGTGTGTGTGTGTGTGTGTGTGTGTGTGTGAGTTGTAGGGATCATATCTGTGTCTTCATGATTTGAGTAACTAGGCTATCTCTCCAGCCTTCATTTATGCTCTTTTAAAAATTTCATCTTTTTGTTTTGTTTCAGAAATGGGGTTTATTGCTCAGGTTGGTCTCAAACTCTGGGCCTCAAGTAATTCTCCTACCTCACACTCCACTTTGGTTTGTGGTCTTTTCTGGGGGTGGGGCCAAACAATGAAGTCAGCTGAGCCATGTCATTTTGCAAGCTCCTAAAGCCCTTATTGGCTCCTAGACTGAATAATACACTTGCTCAGGTCATCACAGCTCATTCTCTTCATGTAGCCCATTACAAGCTGCTACAGTTCTGCAACGGCTGTCTTTGCCCTCCCATTTTATTTTAGACATTCTCTCCCTAGTGTTTCTCCCTGTTCAAAGCCAGACCATTGTGTGTGTGGAGCAGATTCTGCCCAGGGCTGTGCAGTGTGTGCTGGGAGCAGTGTGGACTTTGTAGTACGCAGATCTGCCCTTGGGAATACTAATTGCATAGCTGATAAATTGGGGCGGGGGGTGGGGGTGGAGGGGAGCCTCGGGGACAATGCCAGACCAGCCTGAGAACAGAACCAGAAAGCGCATCTGCAGAAACAGCAGTCAAAGCAAGCAATCTTTTTCTCCTAAATTTTCATGTCCATTGGTTTTCATCCTCTCTTAGGCCATTCCAGGATCAGCCATTTCAAGAGCCTGAACAAAGCAGAACCAGCCAAAATTAAAAAAACAAAAAACAAAAACAAAACAAAAAAAAAAAACCCACACACAGAGCTCAGAATCAAGGTCTGTTTTGTCAAGTTCAGGATTAGCTGAAAAATCCCTGCCTTTCTGGTCTTGTCTCCATTCCCCCGCCCCCATCATGAAACGCCATTTTCCCAAGACATTCTTGTGGTACGTCATCATTCACCAATCAGAGAGCCCACTGGGGTGATATTTAATTCATGTCTGTCAATCAGGACACAAAGAAAAGGCCTTCAGCTGACCAGAGAGAATCCTGTGCTCACCAAACAAAGAGTCCGCAGGGATCTCTGGGCCCAGCCGCCAACCGCTCTCAGGGAGCAGGCTTCATGCTACCAGCCCCTTGTGTGGTTTCAAAATAATTGTGGCTTTGGAAGCTGAGAGGCAGATGAAAGAGATTAAGCAGAGCATCCCTGGGACAGTGGGGATGGGACTGGGACTCTGGTGTTTGAGCCCCTCCGTCGTGGATCAGCATGTCCTTGGCATCAGACCTCTGTGTCCCATCCAAATATTTGAATTTTAGAGACAGCAGAAATCTGACCCTCCCCACTTGCGGTTATATTAGCTCCATGATTTTTAAACACACATATCAGCAAAACCAAGTTGTTAAGATAAGAATCTTGTGTATGGAAAAAAAAAAATTGAAGCCTCGCTTCTATGTCTGCCATTGATCTTTGGAAGTTGGAGGGATAGGAACAATAAATAAATGAAATGAAACACTTCCGTGGCAGTTGTCGGCAACACAAACACAGGATTCAAAACAGCAGATGGGCGACAAAGGACCCGGTCCTCGTGTTCAAACAGCTCGCTAAGGACTCCCCCAAACAGTCGCCGGGAAGTGCAGGGAGCTTCCCCTCCTCCCTTTCGCTCCCGAACAGCAGTGGGTCAAAATGCTTGTGCACTTGACCCTAAAAACAGGACCCAGAGCTGCTGCTGCTCAACCCTAGGCGGTCCAATCCCTCATTTCTTTTTACTGAGAGAACATTTATTTCACTCCCTTTTCTTTCAAATTATGTTTACCTTGCTCGCTCATTTTAGTGGTGGTAGCACAGTATGAGAGAAGGAAGGAGGGAGATGAATAGGAGTGGGTGTGAAGGGCCAATGGCCGAGGTAAATGTGCGCGGAACCAGTAAAGACCAGTTTTTTAATTTTAACCCTCCCGACTTCTGGCTCTCCGGGACTGGCAAGAATGTAAATGTCTTGATCTTCAATTTCCTGTCTGGTGAAGAGGGAAACACCTACTGGAGGTATTCTCATTACAATTAAGTGAGATTACAGGGGTGAGAGTTCTTGGCAGGCCTGGAGCGCTTACAAGCAGTAGTTTCTTCCATAACGCAAGAGAAGCTTCAGAGCAGAGCTGAATAGTCTACTTGCAACCGGGATGCCCCTGGACCACTAGCTAGCTCAATTTACTGTCGCAGGTAGTAGTTTAGCTGGCATCTTCTTAGGCTAACGCCCTTAGGCTCCTTTCTTGCTGCTGCTGCTGCTGCTGCTGGGGCAGTGGCCATCCTTCCAGGAGTCTCCCTCTTTCTTATTTGCTGCTGTTATTATGAACATTAGGGGCACAAGAAATTACAAGAACAGGTTAACCCCTGTGGTGGTTAATCATGATTGACAGCTTGACTGGATTTAGAATCACCATGGAAACATGCCTTTGGGTGTGTTGGTGACTGTTTCGGGGAATGGTCCACTGCAAAGGGAAGACACACAGCACCAATGATGGGCTGGGATCCAGTGGGCTGAATAAAAAGCAAAAGTAAACCACACCAGCATTCATGTCTCTCTGTTTCTTGACGGTGGACACCAGTGACCAGTTACCCCACACTCCTGCCAGTCAACCTTGTATCCCCATGAACTACAAGCCCAAATAAACCTTCCTTCACTGAAATTGATTCTTGTCTGGTACTTGATCACATCAATGATGAAAGCAATTAATCATCCTGTTAGATTCAGGCTGGGCCTTTTGTACACTATGCAGGCCTATCATCTTAGACTCTAATTAAGTTCTAAAAACAGCTGTAGTCCCCACTACTGGGGAGGTTGAGGCAATAGGATTATTTGAGCTCAGTCCAGGGCCAGCCTGGATAACAAACTTATTAAAAAAAAACAAAAGCAATATTTGGGCTAGGTATACAGCTCAGTTGAAAAACATACCTGGGTTCAGTCTTAAGGACTGAAAATAAAGAAATTGACTTCATCTTTAAATGGTACCTGCCTTTTAAAAAGTGGGAGGTAGTCGTGGTATTAAGGTTAAAAAAATGCAAATTGGAGCCCGGCAGCGGTGGTGCACAACCTGAAATATCACCACGAGAGAGGCAGAGGCGGGAGGGTCAGGAGTTCTAGGCCAGTGGCGACTACAAAGTCAAGCTCACCCACTCCTCCCCAAATCTTAGTTGCCTTGGTTATGAAATGAGGTATTTGACAAATATTGTTGGGTTTTGTTCTCATTCTTTACATAATCCCCAGTTTTAATTACTATAAAATAGAAACACCAGTACCCTTCATTTCTCTGCTCCCTGACCCTGTGATATGAGCCAAGCAATTGCCACACACACTGTGCCAGCTGCCACCATGCTTTCTCTGCTACTCCTCTCCTTGCTGGGTATTTGGTTTGGGTTTGGCTTTTTGTTTGTTTGTTTGTTTAGTCTTGCTCTTCTTGTTGCTATTGTTTGTTTGTTTTAAGTGACCAATGCAGAAAATTGGGGTTGTTGTTGTGATACCCTAACCATGATTTCCCCGGCCTTTAGAGCCAGCTTGTGGAAGGAATGTGAAAGTTGGAGCTGTGGCCTAGAGAAGGCCTGGTATCCTGCAAGCAGAGTTTAATGGGCCATGCTGCCCCTAGCCTGGAAGGCCCGAAACCGAATGGGAGTGTAGAGTGGAAGCTGAGCTCATTAAGTTTCTGAGGGGAACAAGGATTCTACTGGGAATGGGGCCAGAGGCCGTTCATGTTACGTTCTGGCAAAGGGTCTATATTCTATCTGTTTCCTGAAAACTTGAATGAGGCTGAATCCAGAAGCAATGGACTAGCTTGTTCGATAGAGGTAATTTGAAAACGGCATAACGTTTAGGCTGGTTTGGCATAACATTTAGTGTGGTTTTTACTTACTGCATCCATCCAACTTACCCTGAGAGGGATGAGAGAGTGGAGCATGGAGATGTGAAAAATGAACATTGTTGTCCTTTTATTTCAATGTTAGGATACACAGAAACAGAGAAAGGACAGAAGAGAAGAGGGAGACGGGAGCAGGGAGCAAAGAGAGCGTAAGTGGGTGGAGTCTGACTTTTAAAGGGGTCCTTTATACTTGCCTGCAGACTAGTACTCATGGAACCCTGGGCTGACCAGAGTACTGCCTGAGTGCATTCTGCCAGGTGAGAGGGGCAGGGCAGCATAATACAAACATAGTTAAAATTTAGGATAAGACCGTTTCAGCAAAGGTGACTATATAATTGCTAAACAGATTAGCAACACTATGGAGAAACCTCTGACTTCATACCAGGACAACGGTGCCACTGCTTCAGGTGGCTTGTGAATAGCCAATAGCTAAGCAGAAGAGAATATAGATGGGATTTCCTGGGAAAGAGAGAAACTCGAGGATTCTAGGCACCCAGGAGCAGGAGAGACCAGGGAGTCTCTGAAGAAGTTGGACATATGGTACAGAGTAGAGGTAACCGAGCCATGTAGCAGAATGTAGATTAATAGAAACAGATTAACTTAAGTTATAACAGGTAGTTGGGGACAACCCTAAACTAAAGGCAAGATTTTCATAATTTTCATAAAGATGAGATCCAAGAAAAGTTCAACTACACAATAGGGAAGGTCTCTGTATGGGTTGATGTCCCATGAAGAGTTCCAGGGTGTAGTAGGACAATTGATTTGAAAGAAGCTAACATGAAAAAGCAGAAACTTTGGGGTACCATTTGAAAGTTGTCTAGGGAAATGTGTTCCCAAGCTCATCTACAAAGGCACAAGGAGGCTATTGCTACTGTAATGCAAAGAGAGCAGGCTATATATGAACTAGAGGCAGAACTTGCTGGTGGTATTCACATTGCATTGGCTTTGTAGGTATGTAAAGTGAGAGAATCATGGAGGCTTGCAGCAGCAAGCCACTGAGGTTCAGTGCATTGCAGCAAAGTTAGATTCCCTTCATGGAAGTACTGAGGGGGCCGTGCATGGAACTGTGAAAGAAAATCCTGGATTTCAATGGAGACCTTAAAATTTTTAAAATAGCCAGGCAGTAGTGGTGCATGTCTTTAATCCCAGCATTCGGGAGCAGAGGCAGGTGGATCTGAGTTTGAGATCAGCCTGGTCTATAGAATGAGTTCCAGAGGAGTCAGAAAGAAACCCTGTCTCAAAAAGAAAAAAGGAAAAAAAAAAAAAAAAAAAAAAAAAAAAGGAAATACTGGAAACATGGGTGTCTGGGTGTCTACAGAGGGAAGCTGCAGGCATGGAGCAGAACAGACTGATTAGAGAGGCTGAGGGCTATCTAACTATGGCTGGTAGAGCCCAGATGGAAATACTGGACGTGGAACTATAGGGTTTGCTGCTCAGCCTGCCGGTGTTGATCTCTTGTTTTTATCCTATGCTTGCTCTTATGTCTCCTCTTGTACATTTGTTTACTTTGCCACTGTATATTGGAAGTATATGACTTAAATTTTAATTTACAGTTGCTCACGGTTAAGATTGGCTGGCGTCTTAGAGGAGATTTGAGCTTTTGGCCGTTGTTAAAACTGCTAAGACTGGGGATTCTTGCAGTGAACTAAATGCTTCTTACATTATGAGACAACTATGAGACCTTGAGGATTGGATGATGGAGTGTTGTAGGTTTTGTTTTATTTTTCGAGACAGGTTTTCTAAGACAGGTTTTTGTTTGTGTAGCAGAGCCCTGGCTATCCTGGAATTTAATTTGTAGACCAAGAATTTAATTGTTGACCTTGAACTCACAGAGATCTAACTGCCTCTGCCTCCCAAGTGCTGGGATTAAAGGTGTAATCCCACCACTGCCCAGTTTGGAATGTTACAGTTTTAAAGTGATTTGTTTGTGTGTGAATTAACAAGATGTGTGTTTTGATGGTTAATCTTCACTATCAACTTCAATGGATTCAGAATCACCTAGGAGACACCTCTGGGCACGTCTGTGAAGTCATTCCAATGGGGGGGGGAGGGGGCGGGGTGTGGATGTAATTAAAGAGGGAAAACCCACACTGAGTGTGGATGGCACCAACCCAGGACAGCTGCAAACTGAATACAAAGAGAAAATGGAGAAATCCAGCTGAGCACTGGCCTTCCCCTTTCTCTGCTTCCTGGTCTACTGAGATGTGGCAAACAGTTGTTATACGCAGGACCAGCAGCCATAGAAGCACCTGACATCATGCTTTCCGCACCATGTTTCTTCAAACAATGAGCAAAAGCAAGCCTCTTTCTCTTTGCAAATGGGATAATAATAGTCCATATACAAGATCATCAATAGGCCTAAATGAAATGATACATCTAGTCAGAATAGATCTCAAACCACAAGTCCTGTTATAAAAGTGTGTGTATGTATATGTTTGTATGTTTTCTTTTACATATATGTATTAGTCAGGGTTCTGTAGAGGAACAGAACTTATAGAATGAATATATGCATGTGTACACACACACACACACACACATGCACATACATGTAAGGAATTTATTAAAATGGCTTACAGGCTGTGGTCCAACCAGTCCAACAATGGCTGTCTACCAATGGAAGGTTCAAGAATCCAATAGTTATTAGTCCATGAGGCCAGATTTCTCAAGTGGTCTTCAGCATATACCAGAATCCCAAAGAAGAAGGCTCTAATGCCGGGGAAGGAATGGATCTGCCAGTGAGGGTGAGTAGACAAAGAGCGCAAGCTTCCTTCTTCCCTGCCCTTTATATAGGCTGTCATCAGAAGGTGTTGGCCAGATTAAAGGTGTATCTTTCTAACACAAAAGATCCAGATTAAAAAAAGGGTCTTGGCCATGCAATGGTGGCACACACCTTTAATCCCAGTGTGTGGGAGGCAGAGGATCTCCATGAGTTTGAGGCCAACCTGGCCTATAGAACTAGTTCCAGGACAGCCAAGACTGTTACACAGTGAAACCCCTCCTGTCAAAATGGTTCTTTCCAGAGCTAGAGAGATGGTTTAATGGTTAAGAACACAAGCTACTTTTCCAGAGGTCTTGGGCTCAATTCCCAGTACCTTCATGGCAGCTCACAACCATTTTTAACTAGTGCCATGGGATATGATGAGATATGATGCCCTCTTCTGATGTACAGATAAAATGTACATGTACATAAAATAAATAAATCTTTAAAATAAATAAATAAATAAATAAATAAATAAATAAAAAAGTGGGTCTTCCCACTTCAAATGATTTAATTAAGAAAAAAATTTCTCACAGGTACCCAGCCACTTGGATTTTAGTTAATTCTATATGTAATCAAGGTGACAATCAAGAATAGCCATCACATGTATTGTATGTATGTATGTATATATCCAATGACATACATATATAGTGTGCATATGTATATATTCAATAGCATTTATGTATATGTATGTGTGCATATATACACATATATAAAACACATACCTAACCTATATATGTGTTCTATATATACATGTATAGTATATTTACATGGTCTTTGTGTACATATATATATATATATTTTACACATACATGTCATTACATATGTATATGTATGTTTATGTAATTTTTTAAAAAATCATGCATTCTCTGAGTCATAATCCCCTGGGCTACCAGGAAATTTAATTTCAGATCCTATTGGGGATTTCCCATCCATATTCCAGGGCATAATTTCAGTGTCTTACATAGATGTCATTCCATAATATCTACCAGGATGGTTCCAGGACCTCTTGAAATACCAACATCTATCAATGCTCAACCCTCTTATATAAAACCAAAATATAATTTGCATATGCCTTTCTGCATATTTCAAGTCATCTCTAGGTTGCTCATAAAATCTGATAAAGTAGAACTGGTATATACATTTTATCATTTCATATTATTTGTAAAATTATGCAAGAAAGGTGTATGTATATGTTCAGAATTTTTAAAAATCTCTTTTATCCATGACTGGTTGAATCCATAGATGAAAAATCTGAGGACAGATGGATGATTTTCCAGTTTACAGCAGGGAATGGAGGCAAGGGTGTTGTCCTGTGTCTTTGAGATGCCTGTTGCCTTGACACATAGGGACTGTCAGTACCTCTTCTGCCATGCTTGGATAAAGGCTCCTGGGATGAGACTGGGAAGTTCAACATCCTGATCTCTTTTCTTTCCTGTTCTCCATAGTCTAGTCACCATCTAGTTCTGGGACCAGTCTCTTGTGCCCCTAAGGCTTCAACACCAATGAAGTGCCTGCAATCCCCCAAGCCTGCAATCATCTCATCAGCTCTCTGAAGGCTGATGAGATTGTCTACATTTGCTTCCTGAAACACCTGAGATGTCTTCCCTTCATGCCCTCCTCTCAGCTAATTCACCCCGAAGTTTAAACTAACTTGTGATCTCATTCAGTGGAGCTTCTTCTATGTTGCCTGCAGACATAGTTAGCTCTCCACCCCCTGCCCCATAGCTACCACCCAAGTACCATGGGTGGTACCATCTTATTACGCATCCTGAGTGAGTGTCTGTTTTCTTTACCCATTTGAAAACAATGTGAGCTCTCTTTGTCTCCAGCTAGTGCTGGACTCAGCAAGTACCCAGTTTAGGTTCCGTAAGTCAATTTTCTTAACAGCAATTCTATGCATTTAGCTTTCTCTCCTAATAGTGCTTGTCCTCTATACTTGAACCGGTGGCAGTGCTGTGCACATTTAAGCCATTTAGGTCTGTGGCCACCAGTGACCACAGACTAGGTGAATTACATGGTTTCCTAATTGCAGATCCTGGGAAAGACCTCAGTTGTCAACCATTCCAACATCCTCTCCTTTGTAGTGTAGAACTCATTTACAGATGGTCATTCATTCCCTTCTTATATAATTCCCAAGGCTTTTACATGAATTAGATTCGGAAGTGCATTGTGGAAAACACTAGCACTCGGGTTGACACTACCGAGAGATCATCCTGGCGTACAACACCTGACTCACTCTGTGGATGAGAACAGAGCAGTTCAGAACACACAGATGCTGGGATAAAAGAACATTCTGTTTTTAGTGGCTCTTATCTTCCCTTCAGAATATAGTTCAGGCACAAGGAGGCTGGGTGGCTCTAATATTGTGGGTCCTGTTCTGTTGGCTGGTTTTGACTACAGTTCTGCAGGAGACATGACCAGAGTCTGCTCACTCTTCCAGGAGTTGTTGTTATCACCACCGAGAGTTTTGGACTTGAACAGTTTTTGGAGATGAAAAAGAGGCAAGGACAGTGGCTCTTTGTGTCTCTCAAAGGCAGCACTGTTTCCCTGTGCTGGCACAGCCCACCATCAACGTGCTGCCCTTCATGCGAGACTGTTTGACTACCCTGGCACATGAACTGCACAGTGCCAGCCCTCATGAGGGAGAAATTCTGGTCTCTCTGGTAGTGCCTTTGCAGAACAGCAAATGGGGATACCTTCCCAAAAGGGACTGCCAATAACTCATCATACTTCCTGCTGCTGGCTTGTTTGTGTCTCCTGTATCTAGTTGCCAAGAGGGGCCTTGAGCTTAGAAGTAGAGTTGCTAAAGGCCCCTTTCATGTTCCTCTATGTGGATTCTTCATCCCAGGCCTTACGTCAACAGCATGGTAATCTGTATAGATGGCTGTTTGTTGATGTTACCATAACTTCCAGATTCATCCTACACCAGTCATTCATTGATACAGTTAGCAAACACTGAGAACAGATTTTATATCACCTGCCTCAACTACCAAAGTGCCCATTGACACACTTATCTTAAGAGTTTCTTTTGCAGTCTGTGTTTTTCATTTTTTTTTTTCTAAAAAAGGGTGGAAATGGTGATTGTGATGTTGAGACAAACAGGTCAGACTCAAGAAGACAAATAGCGTATGTTTTCTCTCATACATGGAATCTATACTGTATATGACACATGTATCTTGGGGGAAGAGGACAAGGAAGGGCCAGGAAGGGCACAAGGGAAATATTAGGGTACAAATATTGACAAGGTAAATGATATACATCTGTGAAAATGTCATAGTGAAACCCATTATTTTGTATGGTAGATAATAACAATATAATGTGTAACTCTTAATAGAGGGCAGGCTATCATTGTTGGTATTAGGTGCTGTGGGTCCCTTGTTGGGTACAGAAATACCAGGGACACAGGACAACACTACCTCCTTGAAACACCAAATAGCCCTTGCTGTCTTAAGGCTTTGAAATTCAGGGTGCATCTGTAAGTAAAACATGAACCATTCCATCCTAATTAGCATGGAGTTTATCATAAGCTGACATTCTTGTACTTAGGTCATAGTTATCCTTTGTTTTAATTTCTGTCCCAGGTTTCTATGGTGATAAATCTTGATTATTTTTCCTTTGCTTCCATACTGTTTATTGAGCGGCAATAATCCTCTCCAATGATTTTCCAGTGGGTTTTATTTTTTGAGAAATAGTCACATCACAAAAATCTTTCTTGAATGACTATCAATAGTGGAGTAGTTGGAATACATACTTTATTCATTATATTTGGCAAAGAGAAAGTATAGTTCTTTTTAGCAGGTCCCCACCCTTCAGCTGCAACTCATTACTGTCTACCTAAATGGCCTGAACCAGCCAGAAAGCAAATGTTTCCCATTACACATGACATCCATCAACTAGTCTCAGCAATAGGCTCCCTTCAAAATTGATCTAGCTTGGAAGTAACAGTTATGACTCACTACTGGATTTCTTCATGCTTTCAAAGTGAAAAAGTACAATGGATGATACAATTAATCTTGACTCATTGCATCTGTCCTAGGCATGCATCAACCTTAGCATTTATATCTCTGGTAAGACACTACTTTTGTCTATCAATTCTAGAATGCCTTCCTCAGTAGGACTGATAGTCCTTCATATGCAAGCATAGGCTATATTTAGAACTTTTAAAACTATTTTTTTAGAGCCTGTTATCATCTGATTCTGTAGTACTGCCCACAAGCTGAGTTACATTAAATAATATTTGAGTTGAAGCTAAGGTTCGGATATCAATGCTGATTAAAATATATGAAGTACCCCAACTTTGCTCATGGGTTACATTCTGAAAATTTATGCTCTGTTTTTTGGAACTTAGGTGACATTTCCTAGAGGTAGTTCTGAATTCCGCCATTTGTTTCATCCTAACTACTCAAAGCCAATTTAACCATGGGAGCAGGTGAAACCTTCTTCTGCAGTATGCTGTTTTGAGTGAGTTATCGATGAAATGTAATCATTGCTTGTAAAAATGTTTGTTGAAACCAGCCTGTTGCTATCAACACAATAATATACACTTGTCTGGGGAAATGTTTGGCCTCCCAAACTATCCATGTAAAGAGAAGCATCATGGAATCCACATGAACATATTCTGGTCACAAACATGTATTTCAAAATAGCAAGTGGCCTGTACATGCCTGAACAAGAGGGTGGCAGCATCAGAACCTCTTTCGGGAGTTCTGGTGAGTTCCTTAAAACATCAGCTGTGGTTTGAGACGGAGAGTCAAGACCAAAAGGTGATTGCAAAACAGATAATTATAATTTGAAAGTTAATTTTATGTAATAGCTTTGAGAGTCCTTAAAGTCAATCCACGTCACAGCAGCATAATTTAAAAGTAGCTCAAGTGCACTGGACTCTAACAGATTGTAAAGTCTAGGGACCACCTGATAGGAGCATCCATGCAATAAATAGGAGCACGTCTCTATGTGCCGATGCAGCGGCCAGGCCGCCTCTGGCTGAGGCTCTGCAGTGGCCTGTCAGGAGGCATGGAAATGCCTCTGGGAGTCTTGCTTTGCTAGAAATGGAACACAGAGTGTGTGCTGAATGGCAAGTTGTTGCTACTGTTCTGCCACCTGGGCTCAAAGATAGACCAGCTCTCTATCAAGTCCACAGGTACCATTTCCAGGAGCCTTTTGCTCCATTTTGAAAGCTGTTAAACAAGGGCCCATAGTCAAGGCAGGAAAGTAATGAGGAAAAACCTAAGACCCTATAGCAGTATCATACAACATTTCTGTCATTGTCCATGCTAATTCATTACGATTAACTCAAGGATAAAAGGGAGTGTCTCTCACCTCCCTCATTTTCAAGAGCAAAGTGATGGTAAGTCCACGTCTAGGGAGGGTGTAGGCCCAGATAGAAAAACGTCACTGTTTTTTTTGTTTGTTTGGTTGGTTTTTTGTTTTGTTTTGTTTTTAAGGTAAAGTGACATAGCATCAAACTGCCTTCTAAATGTGTAAACTTGTACCAATAAGTAAAAGCCAACCCCAGCCTCTATCAGAGAACCCCTTTTTGCAGCAAATGCGAGAGAATAAAGAGATTCATGGCTGCCCAAGAAGTTGAGATTAAGTGGTAGTTGTGGTCTCATCCCTAAATCAGACATTTACACTACTCACTAAGGCTCAGGGACCATTTCAGGAAAGTGTGTGTGTGGTGGGGCATTTAAGAGCCAGAAGACAGAACTCTGTCTAAGGTCAATACAACCTTGGCAATCACTAACTCAGCAACTTTGGTTACCTATATTGGGTCCACACAAGACTGACCGTATCAACAGTCAGTCATGGATGGAGGGGTTCAAGAAGCCCTACCCTTTACCACTGAACTGTTGATAGATTCTAGGACAGCGGGATCACTGTCTTTTTTTTGTATGTTCACTTCTGAGTCCACTGGGCTCCACTGGATAGTGCCAAAGCAATGGACACATAGACATCATGATTAAACTCAGTCACAAAACAAACCAGACATGAACTTGAGGAGAGAGAGAGAAAGAGGTTTATAGGAAAGTGGCATAATTGGAAAGGAGTGGTAGGGAAATAGGAGATGTGTGGGGTAAGAGTATACATAAGAAATTGCCCATGGACACATTTAATTAAAATAACTTTAAAAAATAAATAAAAAGTGCAAGTAAAACAAGTAGTTTGACTTTAGGTTCTATTGGAAATAGCTATGAATCAGAAATTTAATAATTTAATAATGATAGCAAAAGTTTCTCTCTTCCCATCTCTCCCTCCATCCTACCTTCTCTCCCCCCCCCCTTTTCTTCCTTTCTCTAAAATTTTGGCAGGATCTCACTGTGTAACCCAGACTGGCCTTGAACTCACATTTTCTTTCTTGGTTTCCTAAGTGCTAAAATTATAGGCAGGCACAACTACACCCAGATTTCCTCTACTTAATTAAAGACAAAACCAGAATCAACCACAAGGCTAAAAAGTCTGGAAAGTATTAATTTGTTATTGTGAAATTGCAATAGAAAAACAAAGCAAGTTTTCTTTTTCTCCCTGTACTAGGATTTGAGCCCAAGGTCTCACACATATGAGGTAAATACCCTCCCACTGTGTTTCAGCTCTAGCCCTGGGATTTTCTATAAATTACCAATAGTGACTCACTTTCTCCCCTAAATTAGATAGACAATGCAAGGCAACTTGAATAATACAGGAAAGGGGGAAGAGAGAAGGAGGGAGGCAGAGAGGGAGGGAGGGAGGGAGAGAGGGAGGGAGGGAGGGAGGGAGGGAGGGAGGGAGGGAGGGAGGGAGGGAGGGAGGGAAGGAAGGAAAGTATGTAGTAACCTGGATCTTGAAGCAGGAAGTCTTTTCCTATCTTCTATTTCTATTTCCTGGTGATTTGATAACTGAGATGTTACAAAGCCATATTATGCTCCTTCTCATTTAATGTGACCACACTTAGCAACCTGTCATTGGTCTACTCAGTCAGATGTGGGCGTGTCTAGATCCTGAGGGGCAGACAACATTTGGACAGGTATGACAGTTTTAAACTACAATATTAGCAGCCGGCTCAGCTACCAGTCATTGAAAATGGACTGTAGACAAGATTCTGTGTCGAGTTCTTTAATGCATTCTCTAACCCAGTCCACAAAATACCTTACAAGACTGAGGATGTGGTGGCATGATACCGTGCTTTTCTGATGAATGCAAGTCCCCGGATTCAATACCCAGGAGTGGAAAAAAAGTCATTAGAGAGTTTGTGTATGGTGATGGGTATTGTCAATTGTCAACATGACATGTTTAAATTTCTTCTCAGCTCAACGCCCTGCTTCGTGCTAAGATCATTCCACTTGTCATGGCAGTGGCGTCTGCACCCCACTGAATATAGAAGATCAAGAATTTTTCTTTGAGGTAGTCGAAAAAACTTGCATCTCAGCAGCTTCTGTGGGGCTTAAGGACCACAATTCATTTGCCAGCACCTATGTCATAACTGCCTGTAACTTCTGCACCAAAGCATCTGATATCGCCTTCTAGCCTCTGTGGACACCTGCACTCGTGTACATATACCACACAAATACGTATACACATAATTGAAAATAAAGAAGCTTCACTGAGAAGTGGTGGTGCACACCTTTAATCCTCTCGCTCAGGAAGCCGGGATAGGCAGATCTCTGAGTTAGAGGCCAAGCTGATCTACAGGGTAGGTTCCAGGATGGCTAGAGCTACACAGACAAACCCTCTCTTGAAAAAAAAACAACAACAAAGAAGCTTTATCATATGTCATTATGTCTTGCTGACCCAAATTTAATGATGTCCATATTACCGACATAAAACCTAAATTTGATGACGTCCATTTCAGCAGTTCTTATGACAACAGAGAAACACTGTTCTCCTTGGCTGTAGCCAATCAAGGCAATGCCAGGATCACTGTCATTATGATCTCTTCCCTCCAAATCTCAGCATACTTAAAGCAAAAGGGAGGATAAATTAGTGAGGTTCCTAAAACTGTGGGCTCTGTCCTCCATTCCTATTTTTTTTTTTTAAGAGCAAACTCTCAGGAAGCATTATTTTTAAAATATTTAAAATTTTATTTTAAACTCCATTATTTTAAAAAATGCAAAAAAAAAAAAAATCACACACTGAAATTAAGCATACCCAAAGATTCTGAAACTCAATGAACTTCTCTATAGTTAGTAGCCATTCAAACCAGAGGCTGTGGAGCTTCACATAGGATTCTATACTTTTACTATCAAATATATTTTCATGCACGTATCTACTATCAAAACCCTCCCAAAAAAATCCATGACAGTTAGAACTAGAAAAACAATTAGCTTTATTCCCTCTTTCATGACTAGTATTCACTGCCTGCATTCATGTTATACTGTCTCCACATGTACATTTGTTTATAAATGTAAATACATTATTGGCTAAATTACATATGAGGGAGAATGTGAATTCCTTCTGAGATTCTGTGACCTCGAGGAATATGCATTTTAAGTTTATCCGTTTTCCTGAAAAATTTGCAATTTGTTTTCTTTAGAACTAAGTAGCATTCATATATAAATATAATATATGCACAATTTCCATTGTTCATCTGTTGATAGACAACAAGGTTGGTTAGATATTTATATCCATATCCATGGTGAATAGAACAGCAATAAGCTCAGGTCACAAATATGCCTATCATAAGGTATGGAGTCCTTGGGTATATACCCAGAAGTAGAATAGTTGAGTCATGGTAGTTCTATTTGTAATTTTTTGAGAACTTTCCAAACTGATTTCTACAATGACTGTATTAATTTATACCCCTACTCCCAGGTTTAACGAGGGTACTTTTCTGTCCTTTCATCATTTCCAACATTAGTTGTCAGATTTGTGACAGTAGCCATTGTGACTGGGGTGAGGTAGAATTTCAAAGTAGTTTCAATTTACACTTCCCTGATAGGTGGGTATACTGAAATTTTTAAAAAATAGTTATTGGTTAGTGTTTCTTGTTTTGGATATTGCCTATTCAGTTTGTTAGCCTATTTGTTGATTGGCAGTTTTATTTCCTGGGTGTTTACTTTCTCCTATTCTTTGTGAATTCTGGATGTTAGCCCTTTGTGTGAAGTTGGTTTATTCTATTGAGTGTTTCCTATACAGAAATGTTTTGTTTTCATGTAGTTTCACCTGTTGGTGTTTGGAGTCAGTGCCTATGCCATTGGTGTCCTGTTCAAATGCTCTCACCTACCCCAATATCTTAAAGGTATGCCATGTTTGCTTCTAATAGTTTAAGGTTTTAAAGTCTTTGATCCACTTTGAATAGATTTTTTTTTACAAGGTGAAAGATAAGAATTTAATTTCATTCTCCTGCAGGCAGAAATGCAGTTTTGCCAGCACTATTTATTGAACAGGCTTTTTTTGAAATCAATGTTTTTGCCTTCATCAAAAATTAAGTGGGCATAGCTTTGTCACTTTATTTCTGGGTCCCCTATCTGATTTTCTTGTCTATGTTTATGTGAGTCTCAGGCTATGTTTATGACTATTTTTCAGTAGTAAAATTTGAGGTCAGGTATTGTAATACTTCCAGCAGCCATATTAAAAGGCCATGCTAAATGTGAGAGAGATCTGGCATTAGCAGATCCTGAATTGTTTCTCTGTTCCCAGGCAGCATACTTCCCATGTTAAGCCACTCCAAAATTATTACATTCCAAATTGATAAGCATCCATAAAACATTTTTAATGTTATATATATTTTGAAAAGATATGTGTCTTGGGTAAATATCATAGGTTTATTATGATTGAATTTGAAAAGTTAATAAATTAAGAATACCAAGGGAAAAAAGCCAGGTATGATGTTCCACTCTTGTAATCCCAGCATTTGGGGAAGAGAGGTGCAAGTTTGAAGTCAGCCTAGTCCATGGAGTGTAGTGACATCAGTTCCCAGCTATGCTGCTATACACATTTGGCTAATTCTGTGAATGTCACTGGTTACAGGCATTATACTTCCTGTCTTGCTCTGGCACTTAACATGCAAGTTAGCATGGCAGCTACCACATGACTCAAGGCTTCTGGATCTACAGTTTTCTTTTCTAAAGCACTCATACAGTAGAAAAATAGTTCTACTCAGTTTCACTTAGAAGGGAATGAAAAGACATCGATACTCAACAGATCTATGTATTTCCAGTCATGGCTTCTCAGGTTTTAATAATCATGGAGTCTGGCTGTCCCATTACACTTCTAAAGGCTAAATAAATTTATACCATGAGAAATACCCCAACCTGGTTCTGCCTCAAATATAAAGATACAAAAAAAGAGTCCACACAGGTCTGTTTATAATTTAAAACAATAAAATAAAATAAGACTGAAAAAGTCATGGAGATGAGTCCAGAATGCCTGAGCCAGCTTCAAGTCATTTGGCCTCTGAGTTGCTAAGGTTTCTTTTTTCCCATTCCCTTCTGAAAGCATCACTGCCACAAAATCCCAGAAACAGAACTACTTTATTCCATCAACCCCCAGTCACCAAACTGTGATTAAATGGGTGTGAAGAGCAAAGCAGCCCAAGATTCCTAAAATGTCACATATTTGCTATTTGCCCAAAATGGAACCAAGCCTGGAGAAGCCTGCCTCATTACTTTTTGGCAAAGGACAGAGAATATCCATGGAAATGCTCTCAAATTTGTCCTTGTTTTCTTTGGGGAGAAAAAATGGTATCAATTTACAAAATAAAATTGAGCCCCAATGAAAGACAGCAACATATCCAGCCAGGGACCCTCAAAAAAGAACCTGGTCACCCCAACTTTAGTGTTAGAGTTATGCTTGGAGTGAGAACTGATGGCCAACCAAGTCCACATGTCCTAACATGCCTCATCTTTACTAAATGTGTTATAAAGATCTTTCTCTTTCAAAGTGGCTGCCTCCTTGAGGGGGGTAATGGGAGTGTAAACACTGGGCCTTCCAGGATAATCATTGCCACTCTTGTCTGAACTAAATGAACCAGCCCCTTTAGACTAATAGAAAGCATTTTAATGATACTGGATTATGGTCAAGTTAGTTCGTTCTTTGTAGAAACTGCCCATTAGAGAAATCAGTAGGCCCAGTAGTCCACTCACAGATTCTAACAATAGAGACTACAAATAGAGCAGTTATGGGCTTGTTCATACTTTTGTTAATTTGTCTAGGAGTTTTTGAAGTTGATAATGGCACACATTGGCATATCTTAGCTCTTTATTTAGGAGGTGGCCACACCCATCCCATCATCTTAACCACCTCTGATGCTCCATTGTTAAGAATGGAAATGTTAATCAAAAAGATAGACTTCCCTGGATCTTTTATGTTTTCCATTCTGCAGCCTATATGCCTTCCAGAGTGAGTATCTGACAACCTTGTGGTCCTGGGTTTGCTGTTCTGGGCTTTGGGGCATTAGAGTTGTGTTGGTTTCATTACTCATCAATGTGAGGAAGACATGGTAGAGTTCTTGGTGCTGGGATTATGTAGCAGATGACTGTGTGCATCTTGGTGGATCAGAGAACTTGAAACAATCAGGTGAGCACACTCTTCATGCCCTGCTCCTAAAGAGTTACTATTGCCAGCATCCCAAATGTTCCATGACTTCCCAAAATAGAAACACAACCTGGGGACCAAATGTCCAAGCATATAAGATTGTGGAAGACATCTCACACTAAAGCCCCGACAATAGTACACTCATCAAATGTTATTAATCTTAAGTGGTTTTGCATATGGCATTGGGATAATAATGGTAAAAAGTAAGGGTATTCTTATGTATTTATTCAAAGTCAAAGATAAAGAAATAAAAAGCATATTTCATTTACTTTTCAAGTATTAAGCAGTATTTACTTAATACTGCTATTTAGTGTTATGATAATGCTTTTACAAAGCATGTGGTGAACCTTGGTGGATGGTGAACCTTGGCAGATTCCATGGCAGGTGATAGTGACCTAGTTCGGAGGGACAAACATGCCAGGCAGACAGAACTCAGTGAGAATTGTTATTAAAAAGGGGAGGAAAGAGGGAAGGAGGAAGGAAAGAGAAAAAAGACACAGAGACACAGAGAGGACAGAAGAGAAGATGGAGACAGGAACAGTCCTGCCTGTCCTAGGGAAACAGCCAGAAAGAGAGAGGGAAAGAGAGTGTTAAGTGGGCAGGGATCTTTCTTTTAAAGGGGTCCTTTGCACCTGCATGCTGACCAGGGTACTGCCTTAGGCATTCTGCCAGGTGATAGGTGCAAGCCAGCACAATGCCTGCATCCTTACATTTAGTATCATAGTGAAGTTTATAACCTGTTCAAGGGTGGTAGAAAGCATCAGATTGAAAAGGGGCAAATAGAAGCTTGTAGGGACATCACAGAAGAAGGGAGTGGAAAGATCAAAGCCAAAGACCTGGGAGGACTGCTGTGAAAGTGTTTTCTGGATATGTGTCTTAGTTAGGGTTAGTATTGTTGTGCCAAAACACCATGGACACAAAGCAAGCAGAAGAGAATAGTGCTTATTTGGCTTACACTTCTATATCATTGCTCATCATCAAAAAAGGGAACAGGCACTCATACAGGACAGGAACTTAAACTTCACCCGGACAGGAACACAAACAGGGCAGGATCTCGGAGGCAGAGCTGACGTCAAGGCTATGGAGGGGTGGTGCTTACTGGCTTGCTCCACATAATCCTGCTTTCTATAGAACCCAAAAGCACCAGCCTAGGGATGGCACCACCCACAGTAGGCTGGGCCCTCCCCATTCAATCATTAATTAAGAAAATGCTCTATAGGTGGGCCCACAGCCCGATCTTATGTAGGCATTTTCTCAGTTGAGGTTTCCTCCTTTCAGATTGCTATAATTTGTATCAAGTTGACATGAATCTAACCATCACAACATGGTGGGGCTGTTGCCCTCATGAACTCACAGCACCTACTAAAAATCAATAATGGGGAGTGGCTTCAAAGGCCCTACTCCTAGCTGAGGGGCTTTTTGCTAGCTTATTGAAGGCTGTTGAAGACAGGAAGAATCAGTGTTCTACCTGGGAGTGGGCCCTGATAGGTTTCCATGGCATCAGTGGAGGACCCCACACCCATGGGTATATGGGCAGCACTAATTGGACTCCGTGGGGTTTCTTGTTTTGTTTTGTTTTTGAACGTCTTGAAAGGCTGACTGTGGTGGTGATGCACACCTTTAACCCCAGCAAGTGTGAGGCAGAGGCAGGCAGATCTCTATGAGCTCTAGGCCACACTGAAGACTCCTCAACATAGTGATAATCTATCGAATGAATGGAAGGAAAGATGAAAGGAAGGAAGGAAGGAAGGAAGGAAGGAAGGAAGGAAGGAAGGAAAATAAAAAATACCTACTCCCCAAAGGTTAGAAAGTTGTGAGGGAAATCCAGAAAAGGAATCCAGGAGGCTTTCAAGGAGAGATAAAAGGGTGTGAATGGGACCAAGATGCATTGTATTTCACTGTATGCAAGCATAAAATCCTTAAAAAAAAAATGAAAAATATATTTTAAAAAGCCTTGTTCACAAGTGACATAATGGTCTATGTAGAAAGTCCCATAGAATTTATAGGAAAAAGTTGACAAATAGGTCAACATTACAAGAATATAAATTTCACAATGATCTCAATATAATTTAATGAAACAAAGGAAAGTTTTTCCAACAAATGGTTTACTCATAAGTTTTCTCCTCTCAGATGACTATAGGTTGTGTTAAGTTAATAAAAAAAAATCTAGACAATATACCTAACTTAATCATTGAGTGCCAGATCAATGAGAAATCCTATCTCATAAAAACAAGGAGGACAACACATGAAGATGAAAAACACTGAAGGTTGTTCTCTGGCATCTATGAACTCATGTATATGTTCCCGTGTATACTTGTGCACACATGAATATTCATGCAAACACACACACGTAAAATAAAATGACAACACCAAATGTGGATATAACTATGGACCTAGCAGAGCTCTCAGAGAAGCAGAATATTATATGTCACTTTGAAAAGCTACAAGATTTTATATAAAGCTAAACATATATGTACTTTATGATTTGATAATTCTTCTAAGTATTTATTCAAGAGAAATACAACACACTCACAAAATACTTTACAATGATATTTGTGGCACTATTTGACTTTATTAATAGTAGTCTGAAACACTTTTAATTGCTCAACATCCTTTGCCATCAGGGAAATGCAATTCAAAACAACTCTGAGATACCATCTTACATTGTACAGAATGGCTAAAATCAAAAACACCAATGACAGTTTATACTGAAGAGGAAGTAGAGAGAGGTGAATAATCCTCCACTGCTGGTGGGAGTGCAAACTCACTTTGGAAATCAGTATGGTGGTTTCTACGGAAAATGGGAACCAGTCTACCTCAAGATCCACCAATTAGGCATATACCCAAAGAATACACATTCATACAACAAGGAAATTTGTTCAACTATGTTCATAGCAGCACTATTTGTAAAAGCCCAAACCTATAGAAATAGCCTAGATGCCACTCCACTGAAGAATGGATACAGAAAATGTTGTACATTTATGCAATAGAGTACTACTCAATGGAAAAAACAATGGAATCTTGAAATTCACAGGCAAATGGAGGGACTAGAAGAAACTATCCTGAGTGAGGTAAACCAGTCATAGGAAAACAAACATGGTATGCACTCACTCATATATGGATATTAGACAGAGAGCAAAGGTTTACCAGATTACAATCCACACCTCCAGAGAAGCTAGGAAACAAGGAGGACCCCATGGTTCCCCTGGTGAAGGGGAAAGGGACAAGAGCCCCTGAACAAATTGGGAACATGGGGGAGGAGGAGGGAGGTGTGAGAAAAAGGAGGGGAGAAGAGGAGGGGGAGGAGAACATGAGGGATCGGGAAAATTGAGTGGAGAGATGAAGAGAGGAGGGCAAGAAAAGAGACACATAATAGAGGGAGCCATTATAGGTTTAAAGAGAAATCTGGCACTGGGGAATTGTACAGAGATCCACAAGGATGACCCCAACTAGGAATCTAAGCAATAGTGGAGAGGCTACCTTAAATGCCATTCCCCTATAATGAGAATGATGACTAACTTAATTATCATTCTAGAGCTTCCATCCAGTAGCTGATAAAAACAGAAGCAAGAGATCCACAGCTAAGCACTGTGTCAAAATCGTGAAATACAGTTTCAGAGAAGGAGGAGTGATGAACAAAGGGGTCAAGATCACACTGGGAAAACTCCCAGAAACAGCTGTCCTGAGCAAGTGGGAACTCATGAACCCCAGTCTGACAGCTGGGGGACCAACATAGAAGCAAACCAGATGCCATAAACATGGGTGTCAGCAAGGAGGATTGGGCAGTCTATGGGGCCTCTGGCAGTAAAACAGGATGTATCCCTCAGGTCAGACTTCGGAAGCCCATCCCTATGGAGGGATACTCTTTCAGCTAGATACTTTCAGCCTAGGCCTAGTCCCTACCCCAAATACCTTGACAGATTTTGATGATCCCTCATGGAAGGACTTACCCTCTCTGGGGAGTGGATGGGAGATGGGATGGGGGGAGATTGAGGGGGTTGGTGGGGGACATGGGAGAATGGGAGAGGGAACTGGGATTGCTATGTAAAATAAGATGATTTATAATTAAAAAAAATAATAGTCTGAAAAAAAATGAATACTGAAAATAAGCAAATACATGTTAGCAGTTGAATGTTTACACATGCCATGATATAGTCATACAATGGAATATTACTAATTACTAAAAAAAGAACTACTAATATACACATAACATTCATCAAATTAAAAAACAACAGTATAGTAAGTTAAAGAAGGCAGTAACTGCTCTAGTTTGCTTTCTATTGCTGTAATAAAACAGTAAACAAAACTAACTTGGGAAAGAAAGGGTTTATTTGGCTTACATATCTTGATCACCTGCCATCATTAAAAGTCAGAGCAAGAACTCAGGCCAGGAATGCTACTTACTTGCTTTCTTTTTATGTCTTACTTATTCTACTTTCTTATACAACCCAGGACCACCTCTAAGCTATGGTGCTGCTCACAGTAGGCTGGGTCCTTCCACATCAATTACTAATCAAGAAAATACTCCAAAGACCAATCTCATGGAGGTAAGTTCTCAATTGAAGTTTCTTCTTCCCAAGGGTGGTGGTTGATGGGACCATTTGGGAAGGATAGGAGGTGTGGCCTTCTTGGAGTAGGCGTGTCACTGGGGGGTGGGCTTTGAGGTTTCAGAAGACTCCTGGCATTACCATTGTGTTATCTGTGTACCTTGTGCTTGTGGATCAAGATGTGAATTCTCAGCTGTTCCTGCTACCATGCTATTGCCCTGTTTTCATGGATTCGATCTAACCCACTGAAACTATAAGCACAGTGAACACTTTATTTTGTATGCTGCCTTAGTCATGGTGTTTCTTTACAACAATAGAAAAGCAACTAATATAGAAGTTGGTACCAAAAGGTAGCTATTACTAGGTCAGGGCCTGATCATGCTGTTTTTTTTTTTTTGAAGGAATGTGGAAGATTTTAAGGCTTTGGACAAGGAACGCAATTGAATGCTCTAAGCAGGGATTAAATTAGAGGATTTTGGAAGACTGAAGTACTAAGAGCTATGTGGAACATGGAAGCCCAGCTCAAGAGATTTTGGATGGAAATGTTAGCAACTATACTAGAAACCATTCTTGTGATATTTTGGCAAAGAATGTGGCTACCTTCCTCCATTTTCTAAAGAATTTTCCTGTGTATACATTGAAAAGTAAAGAACTAATTTATTTGACAGAGGAGATTTCAAGACAATCTAATATTGACTTCATTGTTAGTAATAACTCTTATGCAGGTCTACTAATGAAAAAAAAAGAAATAAGGTAGAGCAAAAGGAAATACAAAATATATGGTTTGAGATAAAAGAAACACTGGGAAATTTAATATTGAAGCCAAAGCTTGTGCTGAAAAAGATGAGATCAAGCCAAAGTGGCACTGAACAAAGGGAGGGATGCCCTCAGAACAAGACCTCACCCTGCTAACTTTCCAACTTGTGAGAAGAAGAGGCCTAAGGAATTTTCTGATCCTAAAAAGCAACAACAAATCAAAGCTGCCATGAATGTGATTCAAGGGTGCCAGGGTACAGCCCACATTCATAAGCAAGCCTGGCAGTGTTGTCCCCATGATTCTGGCTTTAAAGTCATGAGGAACATATAAATAAAGGGGTTGTGGAATCTTCCTGTGCCATTAAGGACAACCACTGAGGCCAGGAATATCATAGGGGAGTGAGTCCCTTCGTGGAGGCCTGGAAAGGACACAGCATAAAGCTGTGAAGGTAAAACCTAGACTGCATTGAAGAACCAAAGATGTTGGAGATTGCAGAGCCATGGAATGTCTGCCAGGGAGAGCTAATACAGGGGACAGAGCCAGCCCAAGACAGAAAAGTGGAAGGGAAGAGGCATCTGATCCTTATGACTCTGATGTAGAGCTATAGAATTTGGAGTTTTCCTTGCAGGTCTTTGATCTTGATTGTATTCAGCACTCCCTTGATATTCCTTCCTCCCCACCTTTTGGAAAGGTAGCGTGCATTCTGCATCATTTTGTGTTGGAGGTATGTAGTTTGCCTTTTGATTTTACAGGGGTGACAGTTAAGGGATTGCTTTGAGTCTCAAAAGAAACTTTGGATTTTTAAGTAGCGTTGAGACCGAGTTTAGAAACTGGACTAAATATACTTTGCATTATGATATGACCACAAGCCTATGAGGGCCAGGGAGTGGGATGTGGTAGCTTGAATGAGAATGGCCCCATAGGCTCATGTGTTTGAATATTTGATCACCATTGGTGCAACAATCAAGGAAGAATTTGTTAGAGGAGATTGTGTCACCACCACAGGTGGGCTTTGAGGTTTCAAGAGATTCGTGTCATTCCCAGTATTCTCTCTGTGCCTATTACTTGTAGATTAATAGGTGAGCTCTCAGCTCCATGCCTTTGCTCTACTGTCATGATTTCTAACCCTCTGAAACCATAAGCCTGATCAAACACTTTCTTTGATAAGTTTTATAAGCTAGTCATGGCATTTTGTCAGAGCAACAGAAAAATAGCTAGGATGAATGATGACTGATATTTTCTGTATTTTATTTCTGAACTCTAAACAAATATTTTACAAATAAATATGCATTATTTAATATTTTTTAAAAGCCATGGAGGCAAAGCTTCTCTGTGTTTTGGCAGCTGCTCCCAAATAAATGCCACAAAGATTTAATGTTAGTTATAAATGCTTAGCTAATATCTCAGGCTTGTTACTAGCTAACTCTTACATTTTATTTGTTTTTTGTTGCTGTTGATTGTTTGTTTTGGTTTTTCAAGACAGGGTTTCTCTCTGTAGCTTTGGAGCCTATCCTGGCACTTGCTCTGTAGACCAGTCTGGCCTTGAATTCACAGAGATCCACCTGCCTCTGCCTCCCTCGTGCTGGGATTAAAGGCATGCACCACCGCCCGGCAACCCTTACATTTTATATTAACCGGTATTTCTTATCTACCCTCTGCCACATGACCACTTACTTTCATCATGGCTTGTCCATTTTGCATCTTTCTGCATCTCTCAAGATTTCCTGGACTCCATCCTTCTTCCTTCGACATTCTCTCTGCCCTCAAAAATCCTGCCTATCTATCAGCCAATCCACTTTTTACTAACAAGGAGAGTGACACATTTCCACAAGGTACAAAAGGATTGTTCCACAGCAAAGATGCTTTTAAACTTTTACTCTATTAAACTGTCATATGTGTTGTTTAGCTAGACTTCAAAAGTAGGTGTTTATAAAAAGTGATATATTTCTGGGCCATTTCTTCACCTTAGAGTTACAAGTTGAAAGAAAACTCAAAACAAATGCTCCTACAACGCTGGACAAGATCAATGAATTCAAGACCACAAGGAAATGTCACACAACAGGAGAGAACAGTAAAAATGGGAAACAAGTGGGCCTTAATGAGAATTAAGCCCCCTGGGGGTGGTGATCCATACAAGCAATGGATATGGGTAGCCAGCCTGCTACGATCACCATGGAAGAGCACAGCTCACTGCCAGCCCTGCTGTGACCTTGGGTCCTGCTCTCATGCCATGCATACCTCTCATTCCATGGGACACAAATATGCCTTTCATATCAGAAGAAGACTATCCCCTATATGCCCAGCCTTCATGACTATCCGCAAACGCAGGGACAGACAGCTGGACAGAGGCTATTTATGTTTCCCCAAACCTTTATTTCTTCCCAGATCAGTTAGATTTTTCTTTAGAACTCTTCACTGAACTCACTAGATGCTGTCTTCAAGAACAAATTTTAAGTGTTTATTAAAAAAAAATGATTATTTTGTTTAAGAAGTAAAATGTTTTGGTATAAGTAGTTATTGCAAGCTGTGGAATGGGGATGTCATGGGGCAGGGGGGGGTATTGCTGTTTTGTATGGCTTGCTTTATGTTAGAGTTGCTTATTGTTTCCTTTGCAGCTTAAGTTCCAACTCTTATGGGCAGGCACCGTGTTTGGCTCCTCCTCTGTGTCTCTCCTGCAGAGCTTTTAGCATGTCTGGACTTTAACAATTGACTTTATTAAAATTAATTGATTTGCCTTTCACCCTTCCCTCGGGAGCTCCAAGAGCATCTCTGGCTCAAATTCGTCTCTTCTAGCCACCTTCTTTACACTTCTCAGTCTATTTAGAAGGTGGATCTGTTTCATTTATCCCTGCATCTCATCTCAAGCCTGGTTTCTTTCTACTTTCCTGAGAAGGACAATTGCTAAATAGATAAATAGTTGACCAGAGTCCTGTTTTCTCTACAATTTCCTCCCGAAGAAAAGGCAATAAATAAAAGAGCAAGCGGGGCCTGTGTCAACACAGCAAAACACCTGCAGAACAGCTCGGGGCTGACAAAGACTTATGCAACCCTTCAATGGTTGTCCTAGGTCCAACAGCAAGCTTTTCCAGACTGTAACTCTCTCCCTGCCAAGGAGACATGCATGACCTTTGAACCTGGTGGGGAAGTTCAGTATAATACTATATTATTGCTTCATGGAACAGAGGTACAAAATACATGTTTGGAATTGGTCACAGACAGAGATTATGTGTAAATTAACACAAACAGAAAATGGTAAAAATGACAACCAAAACAACCCAAAATACAATAGGATTTACTGTTTGAAGGTGATTTTGCATATGTTATATGAGCCTTCGTTACTGCCACTTCTACTAATAAAACACATCTCAGAGTGGCTGTGGTTTTCTTTTTGGTACCCATGAGGAAAGGTTCTCTGGGTAATGGGAGTACTTATTCAGGGTCACAAAATCATACTTGTCTTCCATATTCTCTGTCTCTCAGGCACTAATAATCTAACTCCATTGTGAAATGTGTACCCTTACTATGTTTTATTCTAGCCATCACTCAGCTTTGATAAAATGCTATTTATGCTCAAAAGTGACTTCTATTTGCAAATTTATAGTTTCCCCAATTATGCACAGAAATAACGATAAAACTATAGCAAAGGAGGAAAAAACGTCAAGGAAAGTTGGAATATATATAACTCACAATATTAGGTGTATTTGACCAATATTAATGAGAAATATTGAGCATTTACTCTGTATCAGGTATTGTGCTAGGAGCCTGTAGAATCTATGAACCTATACTAGGCTGGGGTGTCGCTTGATTATAGAATATTTGCCTAGTAGGCTGGAAGACTCTCTCTCTCTCTCTCTCTCTCTCTCTCTCTCTCTCTCTCTCTCTCTCTCTCTCTCTCAGGATAACAGTCTATGAAAATGTAGTATGAAGCCAGTGGAAAGGAATGATCTCTACAGAGCTCTGAAGAATTTCGGGAATCTTACTGACATCTTTACTAGAATACTACGAGATGCTCTCTCCATGAATAAAAACATTTTAAAAAGGAGAGAAAAAGATTTGAAGAAGAAGAACATCATGAGAAAGAAAAAGAGAAGAGGTTATTTGGAAAGTAAAATAGATAAAATAAGAATATATATATATAAAAAGGCAAAAAACGAAAAAACAAAACGAAACAAAACAAAAAACCAAAAAACCAAAACCCAAAACAAAACCAAACCAGAGTTAAAGTTGTTTGTATTTGAAAACAACACAATGACTTTCCCGAATAAGCAAGAATTAAGAAAATATAATATCTGGCTACACGTGATGACAGTCTATAATCCCAGCACCATGGAGACAAAGGTAGGAAGATCCTGAATTCAAAGACTAGCTAGACCTATCTCAAAAACAAATAAAGTCACATAACCCAAAAGTAACCAAAAAGAAAAAGAGAAACCAAATCTAAGATGCCGTGTTTCTGTGCCTGGTCATTGCTTCTATTTAGATTACTCATGGCCTTTCAGTCCTGAAATAAGTCAAGAAAAACGACTGATCTACAAAACAGAAAGGAGAAACAAGCTGTGGAGGTTAGAGGATTCAACACTATTAAACGAAGATGTAAAATTAGTCATTTTCCTTCATATAAAGAAATAGTTCAAAAATATACAGACAAGTGTTTCAATCTCAAATCACGATGAGTTATAAAACACCCAAGAATAAACTTAAATAAAGGCAGGGGACAGGAGAGAGGGCTCAGTGGGCCAAAAAGAGCTTGATGCCTAGATCTGAGTTCGATCCCTGGGACTCACATGGTGGAAAGAGAGAAGCAACTCCTGAAAGCTGTTCTCTGGCATACACATGTGCCTACACATATGTACACACACACACACACACACACACACACACACACACACACACACACACACACCCACAGATAAATAAAGAGGAAGGAAGAGAGGGAGGGAAGGAGTTGGGCATGGGTATATATACCTGTAACACAAGTGCTCAAAAGGCTTGAAGCAAGAGAATTACTGTGAGATCAAGGCCAGCATAAGCTACACAGCATCAAGGACTATGTAAAAATGACATTAAAAATTGTAACACTGGGGCTGTAGAAATGGCTCAGCAGTTAAGAGCACTTGTTATTCTTGTAAAGGGCCTGAGTTCAATTCCAAGCACCCACATGGCAGCTCACAACTGCCTATCACTTCAGGTTCAGGGTGATCTAATGCTTTCTTCTGACCTCTGCAAGAACCATATGCACAAGTGGTGCACAGACATACATGCAGTCAATATGCTCATACAACATTAAGTAAGTCTGAAAAAAAATTTAAAAAATTGTAAAACTCCACTGCAAGTGGCAAACTAAGACAAACTGCTGGAAAGAGCATCTATACCCATGGGTAGGGAAGATTAAATACCATCATACCCTAAAAGAAAATTCTTTCCGAGTCCATGCAGTACCTTTTCAATTTAAATTTTGGTGTGTGTGTGTATGTGTGCTTTAATTACTATTCAAAAAAGAAAGAGCCAAGAATCAAATTAGAAAAATATTTCTGAAAGGGAAGGCTTGTGTCTACAATGAAGGGTACATGTTAAAACAAAACAAAACTACACAGCATATGTATATATTCACGTTTCATTCTGATCTTGTCTAGACATCCAGGTTCAGCTTGCCAATTAGCTAGTTGATCTGGAACTTCAAAATCAACGTATACGATGAGACCACAGTTGGGTGGATTCCAACTGCACATACTTCTCTTGCGTTTCCACTCCTGAACCTTAAAGCAGGCTCCTCCACAGACAGAGCTATCCCGTCCACTTCTGCAGGTCTCTGTGACCCTCTCTGTCCTTGGCCCCAGGCCTGGATTCTTCTTCCTTCTATGCTTCTACGTGACTAATCTCCATGAACAGACCTTGGTCATGGCATTCCTTCAATCACATGCTTCAGAACCTTTAGTGACACCTAACTGTCTACTAAATATAGTCTACACTCTTTAGTTTGGTATTTGTAAAAGGTCCTGTGCCTTCTTACTGCCCCCCCCAACAACACACACACTTCTGTTCTCAGCTTTACCTCACTAACTCCCTTCTTGGCAATTAAAAGAACTTTAATTTTCTTAGCAAGGGACATTTTAGTGGGAATTGCAGAGAAATGAAAGAAAATAACAGAGAGCAAAGCATATGTAGACTATTCATTAGAAACCTTTCTAAAAGCCAGGCTTGATGGTGTGCATGCCTGCAGCAAGAAGGTAGAGGCAGGAGATTGCCAGTTTAAGATGAGCTTTCAGTGAGACCCACTTTCCAAAAGGCAAAGATTAGGCAAGGAGATCAGAAGTGGAGAGCCTAGCACAGAGACAAACTATGGGTTCCATTTCTAGCACAAGACAATAAGCAGAACAAAGAGAAACTGTCTGATTTGAAAGGGTGCTGAAAATACCACTCTAGAATACCACTCTAGAATAATCAGTCAAAAAAGCTTTTGCCTTATTTTGCCTTGAAATGGAATATTTGGAAGGCACGTATTTCATGAGCTGGTTAGCCATTGCTCTGTAAACAAACAACCCCAAATTTAGTGACCTAATATTGGGTGATCGTTTATATTGGGTGTTTATTTAGTTCCCTAGTCTACAGTACCGCTGGTGGTTTTACTGAGTTGCACCACACTTAGCAGATCTTGAAGAGGCTACCATTATTCAGCTGAGGGAGAGGTAACAGATTCCTGATCTAGAATGGTTTGAGCCAGTGCAACTGATCTCATTTTGTGGAGTGTCTCATCCAGTATTAGGCAAGCCTGGGCTTATTCATTTGATGGTGGGATGGTTTCAAGGGTAAGCCTAGAAGCCACATGGCTTCTAGGTTGAAAGTGTCCCAAGGTGAGTGCGGGGAACTGAACTCAGGTCATCTGCAAGAACAGTACCTGATTTTAACCACTGACTCATCTCTCCAGTACCCACATAGGGTTTCTTAAAGCTTAAGCTCAAAGTTGGTACACTGTTAACTTCCTTCATCAGAACAAGTGACAAGCTGCCTAAATGCAATAGATGAAAACATTGAAACCACCTCCTAACTGTAAAACTTCAAGGTCACATTGGAAAGGACAAAAGTAGAAGGAAGAGTGAGGACCAACAAGGATATCTTTTGTTCGCTAATCTCAATGGTCACCTCAAGAGCAAGAAAAGTGAGATCAAAATAATATAAAATTCTGCCAGGCATTGGTGGCACATGCCTTTAATCCCAGGACTAGGGAGGCAGAGACAGGTGGATTTCTGTGAGTTCGAGGCCAGCCTGGTCTACAGAGTGAGTTCCAGGACAGGCTCCAAAGCTACACAGAGAACCCCTGTCTTGAAAAACCAACACACACACACACACACACACACACACACACACACACACACACACACACACACTTCTGCATTTGGGGAACTCAATGTTTTACCACATCAATGTCACAATTTGTAAAATGTGTTTATACATTCATACATCCTGAATGAATGAACCCCTCTGTCCTCAAGATGAACCAATGATCCTTTCTGGGGAGGTTGGAAAACCATATTTTTAAATATTTATGTGTTCATTTCTTCAAGCTGATTTACTTAGTTCCAAAATAATTTTCAACAGCTTTATTCTTTAGAAGCAGCCTCTCTTGGTCAGCCATTGTTTTTAATCTTCTTTATGCACAATAGTAATATCTGAATATATGTGTGTCTGTTATAAAAAATACTAGTTGTTTTTAGGACTAGGCCTGTCCATCCCAAAATTTCAGGTTTATTGAATGACAGTTTGAGAGATTTTATAGAAAATAATTTTATACTTTCATTTAGCATTTCAGTTTGTGCTCTCCATGAGTTATTATGGTAAAAAGACATCTGAGAAGACAAAAGGATTTCGTTCTGTGCCAGCTGAGAGTCATTCCTTACCCAAAACAGCTTACAAATACAAACAAAAGCGCCATGCCAAGAATTCACATCACAGAAATTCCCTCCCAAATGAGTATAACTTATATAATAATTGTGTTTTTGGCTCACTTGATATGTAACTGTGCTTGTGCCCTAAAGCAGTGCTATTACCTGACATTTAATACTAAATATGAAATGTAAATTAACAGATGTATAATTGGATCAACATGCTAGCACTTGCAAATATAAATAAAAAAAAAAACCTCAAGGACACTGTAGTTCAGAATTATGTGTACTGTCAGAGCCCTTATGATGTTGAAGACTTACCCATTGTTTCTTTTCTGTTGTTGACTCTTTGTCCTTCATGAATTTATTCTTAATCTCTTCCTTTTGTCATCACAGAAGCCTTGAAATCTTTTAAAATTAGATCCTTCAGGCATAGCTATGTAAACAGACTAAAGGTAGCATGAGTTCAGTTTTCCACTGCAGTGGCAGCCAGTGGTGCTCTTTGTTTTCTTCGTGTTCACTTGCTCTGACAATTTGTTAAGAGACTCAGAGAAGAGCTGTATCTGGTAGCACAGGCCTGGAATCTCAGCCACTTGGGAGGCTGAAGCAGAAAGACCACAAGTGCAAAGCCTGCGTTGGTGAGATCTTGATGCAAAATCAAGCTAGAAGAGGTGAGGAGGCTGATGGTACAGAGAGACAGAGAGACAGAGAAACAGAGAGACAGAGAGAGACAGAGAGAGACGGAGATAGAGAGAGAGACTTAAACTCCAAATCTGACACAATGTTTCTACCTATATTCAGATGTTAAGGCCAGGCTCTGAATCTTTTTTCTTGCATTGACCAGGAACAAGAAACACCCCAAACATTCAAGCAAGAAAGTTTCATTTAATGATGAATTAGAATTTTAAATGTTGTTTTTATTACATACAATGTAATAAAAGTAAATCTTAACCCTACCACTTTTTCAGTTACTTTATAACTTTTCTGATGATAAATGTCTATCAACAAGGACATATAAATTATTCACAGATATATATATATAATCAATATTTATTGTGTAATTCCATGGCTTGTGAACAAATCCATAAATCTCTACCCAATTCCTTTTAACAACCACATAATGGTTTTACTAATCCTGTTGTATAACCATTTAAGCCAAATGTCCGTTCCTTATTGAGTAGCTTTGCATACTAAAATAAACTAAGTTTGGAGTTCTATATTCTATGGTAGTAAAATCTATGATTTGCCATCATCTTTTTAAGGATTGCTCTAAGGCAGTGGTTCTCAACCACCCTAATGCTTTGATTCCTTAGTACATACAGTTCCTCATGTTGTGGTGACCCCGACCATAAAATTATTTTCATTGTTACTTCATAGCTGTGCTTTTGCTACTGTTATGAATGATAATCTGATAAGCAGATGGACTTTGGTGACCTCTGTGAAAGTGTTGTTCAACTGCCCCAAAGAGGTCATGACCCAAAGGTTAAGAACTGCAGCAGAGCTCTAACGTGATTCTTGTGTCACTCATGGCTTCGTTATCCTCGCCTCGTCATTGCTGAAAGAGCCTCCTCCACTCTTGTGACTTAAGGGCATAGTTCAAAAATATATGTTTGTGGCTGGCAAGACGCACACACAAATAAATAGAGAAATAAATAAACCAAATAAATAAAAATGTTATGAAATGTTAAATCCAAATGCATATTTGTAGATGTGCATTCCTGTCCCACCAGCAGCTCCCAAATAAATACAAAGAGGCTTATATTAATTGTAAATGCTCAGCTGATAACTCAGGTTTGTTACTAACGCTTCCACTTAAATTAATCCATATTTCTTGTCTATGTTTAGCCACATGGCTTGGTACCTCTTCTCAGTACAGCGTGCCCATCTTGTTCTCTCTGCATCTGCTGGCAACTCCTCTGACTCCATCCTTCTTCCTCCCAGCATTCTCAGTTTGGTTTTCCTTGCCTATACTTCCTACCTGACTACTGGCCAATCAGAACTTCATTAAACCTGTTTGAGTGACAAATCTTTACAGTATACATGAGGGTTATTCCACAGCACTTATTTTGTATATGCTGAAAATATTAACTTACTACAAACCTTAGAAGAACCTTAAATGTGAATTAACCTGGTTTATATGTTTGGTTTTGAATAGATAATCAAAAGTTTCTTTTGACTCCTTGAAATGATAGAAGGAACTTGATGTAGCAGAGAAGGTGTGCCTTGCACATGTTTAGGCACTCAGGAATATGAATCAAATCCCCTAAGACCTTGCCAGTCGCAAAATTACTGGCATTTTTTAAATTGAGAAATTTACCAAGCATTTGTCAGGGATGAAGAAGACCTTCCCTACCCACTGATGGAAAAAGGAGCTGCATGGAAAAAGTCCAGTGTCGTAAGGTATGGTACCAACTACACCGAGGATCAAAAAGCAAGATACCTAGGCACAGAGATTACCTTATGTATTTTAGTTTAAATACCTCTGTTGAAGCAAACTTTAAAGTTTCATGAAACTGAAATACATGCTTCTATACAATAATGCAAACTTAACATTGTACTTTAAAAGTGCCTCACATGGATCTCTGTAAGTTTGAGGTTAGCCTGGCCTCTAAAACGAGTTCCAGAACAACCAGAGCTACACAGAGAAACCCTGTCTTGAAAAATCAAGCAAACAAACAAAAAAGAAACCATCATGGAACTGTGATATATTATTTATGATTTATTAAAGCTCAACCTCAAGCTATAGAGGTCAGGCAGTGGTGATACACCTTTAATCCCAGCAGCCAGAAGCTAGGAGGTGGTGGTATACATCTTTAATCTTGGGACTCAGGATGAAGAGGTAGACGGATCTCTGTGAGTATAAGGCCACCCAGAGCTACACAAGATTGATCCAGTCTTGATGAGAAACAGCTCACACAAAGACGATCTCAGCACCTGGGATCACAGGCCAGTAGTCCCAGCACTAGAGGGGTATAAAGATAGGAGCAGGGTCTTCAGTAGTCATTTCAGGGATCCATTCTCCAGCCACATTGAGGACAGGAAGACATTGAAGTCTCAGGATTCTCCAGTCACTCTGAGGAGAGTCAGAAGTCTGAGGCTTGGTGGAGCCAGGATCTCACTCAGAGGTAGAGTGAGAGCTAGTGCCTGGCTGCTTTGCTGTTCTGATCTTCAGCTTGATCCTTAAACCCTAATATCAATCTTTGGGTCAGTTATTTATCATGGTACATGGAACAGGCAGAAACAGACACAAAGATTAATGAGAGAGAATCAAGAACCCAAATACAAGCCCACATAGCTATGCAGCTGATTTTTGACAAAGATATGAAAAATATACATAGGAGAAAATACAGCTTTCGGCAAATGGAGCAAAGGGGATCAACTTGGGCTTAACAATAATTTTCTTTAAAAGCCATTATTTGTCATTTTTATTGTGACAAAATGCACATTTCCTACATCTTTCGTTTTAAACCATTTTCAGTGGCCATGTATCCATATTGCTGTGTGTCACTATCCTTTAACTCCACAGCTTTTCATCTGGTAAACCTGAAATTGTACCTAAGCAAGAAACTTGCCCTTCCCACCCACTGTGGGTGTCTTCCTCCTGCTCACTGGTGTAGGAATTTCATTACTAGAACCTCCTAAAAGATATGGTGATGCCATTTACCAAAAGGGTTGTTTATTTCATTTAAGAATACTTCATCTGTTTTTGGCCATGTTTCAGAATGACTTCCTTTTTTTTTTTTTATGATGAAAAGCATTCTCTCTCTCTCTCTCTCTCTCTCTCTCTCTCTCTCTCTCTCTCTCTCTCTCTCTCTCTCTCTCTCACCCTTTGTGTGTGAGAATGGTTTTTTTATGTATTCATTCATCAATTGGAGTTTCCCATGTTTGGGCTGTTGTAAGCAATGCTGTTGTGAACATGGGTGTTTAGATATTCCTTTAACTCACTGTTTTCAATTCTTTGGGGTACATTTCATGAAGGAAGATTGCCAGTCACATGATAATTCTAGTTTTACATTTTTCAGAGCCCACCATGGTGTTTTCCTTGGCAGCTACACCATTTCATATTCCTACCAAGTTTACTTTCTCACCGCTTTGCCAATGCATATCCTTTGCTTTTTTTTCCCTTTCTTCCCTCTCCTGTTTTTCCCAGCAGCCATCATCATGGATGTGAGGATTAAGTGTGCATAGTCCTTATTTTCTACACATTACCATGATCAAGAATGATATTTATATAAAGAATGTAGGTAAACATCTTTGAGAATTAGTTAACTTTTCCCATGATTCTAGTTGCTATCATCTAGAGCAACACAACTATCTGAAAATAGCCAACAAACCTGCAGACATGGGCTTTAGGAGAAATTACCCCCATGTGGATTTTCCTAGTCATGTTTTCCTACTGGCAACAGCATGGAAACACTACAACTAGCCAGTAGTGGAGACCATATTACGGGGAACTCCCTGGAACTCACCTACCTAATGTTACCTGCATGGTCCTCTGAGAGCTAGGCCCTCTCTCTCTCTTTTAAATATTGCTTCAGTACTCACTTCAGATACCCACCCCCTGGACTGATAGGTCCTCTCCAAGAAAAATAAGAAACCGAGTGTTGCATTTTAATTAAAGCTTCGAAGTGTTAGGTCTTATTTATTCCTTAATGTAAAAGTCACAATTCAACATGTCTTGGTGGATGACATCTGTAATCCCAGTATTCAAAGTCAGGGCAGGAGGATCACTGGAAGTTCAAGAGTTCAAGGCCCACCTGATTTGCATGGTGAGTCCCACCCCCCCCATTCCAAACTCTCCCACATTCTTCCCACAAACCAGTTCCTCAGGCCTAAGCACTACATACTTGGTCAGGTTTATCTCAGCCATGGCCAGACTCCTCTGGACCAGTTTTCTGAATTAGTCATCTTTCTTGTTGTTAGGATAAACGATCAGACAGAAGTCATTTAAGTGGGGGAAAGGTTTATCTTGGCTCACAGTCAGGGTACAATCCATCGTGGTGGAGGACACACCGTATCCTTGAGTAGATGGTCACTTTGTATATATAGTCAGGAAACAGCAAGATGGATGTTGATGCATAGCTCACTTGGACATCAACCCATGGGATGATGCCATCCATATTTAGGGTGGGTCTTCTGTCTTCAGTTAACCCAAACCTAGACACTTCCTCATGGACATGCCCAGAAATGTTTTCTATTCCTCACTGTTTTTTTTTTAACCTTTTGTCTTCCTGTTTGAAGCCAATATGAATCTGCCCATGATTTTTGTACTTTTAATAAATGTGTGTGTAATACATACTATGTGACACATATTATGTATGTATCATGCATTTTTATTTCATATTCAGGATCCATTTTATTATAAATTGATATATACTACTATATGTATTGGCTTTGATTGTTAACTAAACTTGCATTGCCTAAATAAAGTTGGTTTTCCCCATATTGTCTATGGAAGGAGAACTTATGTAGAAGGGGATATCTTATATACATATATATTTTTTTCTGGATGAATATGCAGATACACAATATTTTGGTTATAGTATTTGAGCATGCTCAACTTTTTAGCTATTATACTTAAAACTCCCTTTTCCCTGAAGTGGTTATTCATTCAGCTTTCAAACACATGGTTTATTGAGTTTCTTGTACAAACCAGGGTCTGTTGTAGGCACCAAAGAGATCGCAATCCATGAAAGACACTTGCTTGCAGCTCCTCTGAGACTTACTAAGGAGACAAAATAAATACACAATGCCAGGTAATAGCACATGCTTTGAGAAAATTGAAACACAAAGGGCAGAGTTATAGTTTGGATGTTAAATGTCGTCCAAAGGTGCATATGCTGTTAGTGGTACTGTCTGGAAGTGGGACCTACAAAAGGAAGTTAGGTCACCGAGGGAGTGATCTTTATTAGTGGCCCGGCCTCTTTTTGTCGTTCTTGCCCACTATGGAATGAGATTTCTCCACCACATACTCCCCACCATGACTCACTCTATAGACACACAACAGTCGGATGCCTGACCAACAAGGACTGTGAGACCATGAGCCATTTATGTTGCCACCTTAGGTACCTGCTACAATTACTGAAATCTAACCGCACGCACGGGCTGAGGTGGGACCTATGGGGGGTAGCTAAGGCGCCATTTTAAGTACAATGGCCAATAAAAACCTCTTTAGAAATGACTTTTAAGTAAAAGGCCTGAATGAAGTGAGGAGGCCCCCATTCTGGGGGGATGGCAGGTGTGATGGGAGCAAGAGCAGATCGGGGCACCCTGGAGGTGATGTTTTAGGCTTTTTATCTTAACAAAAAGATGGGAAGCCACTGGAGGACTTTAAGCACAGAAGTGTCACATTCTGATTTGGGTTCTCAGAGGCTTTCCCTGGCTCCTGTAGATTCTGGTAAAGATAAGGGCAGAAGCCAGAGGCCTAATTGAAGGCTGTCATTTTAATCAAGGTGGTAGATGGCCTGGCTGGTGTTAGGGTGATAGCTGTGGAGGTGACAGATACTGGGTAAAATTGCAAGTCAGAGCTGACTGATGTGGCTGTGGGATGACAGGGGAAGAGGGGTTCAGGGAACCTCAAAAGTTGTGGGTTTGAAGCAACTGGAGGGACAGAATTGCCACTTCTGTGGGGAAAGTGGATTGGGGCATTTCCCATTGGAGACCCCTGCTGGATATAAAGGTGGAGATCAGTGGCCTCAGCTTTTGCAGACAGTTTAGAATAGGGGCCTGAGCAACCAGCATTGCCTTTTGATGATGCTGAATGGCCCACACGCTGTGAAATCAGCGCTTTCCTCACCAACACAGCGTGGTGCGCTTCAGAAGGCCTCATCATTTTGATGGTAATATCCTGGCCACAGTGACATGGAATACCTTTCTTTCTTAAGATTCAGGGTCAGAGGCATTTGCTCTTTGTGAACTATTGGTCTTTTCTATTTTACCTACTGGTCTCTGGGAGCTCTTTCCACATCTGAATACAAATTCTGTTTGAGTTGCATAAGTCTCTTGAGTTTGTGGTTTGCCTTTCCACTTTATGTCTAAGTATTTAGTCATTAGGATTCAAAACAGCTTAAATAACTTAATGGTATTTCCACAGTTCCTTGTAGCCAATGAGGAAATTCATATCACTATCATTTCTTCATCTTTCCTTCTTTACCTCTCAAACACCCTTGTTTTTGTTCTGCCATAATATGTTATTATTATTGCCTTTTTTTGGGTAGTGATTTTTCTCTCCAGATTTATAGCATCTGCACTCTGTAATAGCATAGTGATGACCGCAGGTATGTCATTGTCACCTCCAATCATCATTTATGTAACAGAATCCATTACAGAAAGTCACACTGTCATATGTCATTACTTTGGGGGAAAGTGATAATATTTCCTGAATTTACACGTTCAAAATGTCCTTCTCCTGCTTTTAAATATGAAGCGACTACATGGCTACATGGTTTTGATCTTTTGAGTCATTTTCTTTTTTGTTTCTCTTCAAAACTTCTTCCATATTAATTAATACTGAGAATTCTGCAGCAAGTCACCCTTCTCCTTCCATGTAAAGGTCGGCAGGGTTGTTGTTGTTGTTTGCTTGTTTTGCAAAGAGCTAGATAGAAAATACGTTAGGCTGATGCATGTAATTACTTACTGCCATAGTGCTTCCATGATGACCAATGCTGCAAATGAGTGATATTGAATCTGATCTCCTGCCTTCACCTTCCAACATGCTGGGTTTATTGGCATATGCCACCACAACCAGTTGTCTTTAACACTGGAGACGGAACCAGAGCACTGTGTATGCCAGACAAGGTCTCTACCCACTGAGTCCAAACTCTAAGCCCTGCCCTGCTAAACCTGATAACCTATCTTCAGCCACAGTGAAGTTGGGAAACCTTTTAAGGAGAGAATTCTGGAGTGACCCACAGTCATTCCTGCCCACATTTCATGGAGTCATATGGCCACACTTAGGAGGAAGGCTGAGGAATAAACTTGTCTCCCCAATAAAATGTTATTAATTATGGAAGGATGGTACAGAACTGGGAGACATTCAACTCTAAGCCCATTTTACCTCCAAAAAGATTTTTACTTCTTGTTAATGCAAACTCTTTGTCAAGAGATCTTTATTTCTCTAAATTATACTTTTATCATTTATTTTTTATATTTATTTTTCTCATACTCCCCCCCCCTTTGGGTTGTGAATAGTTTCCTCTGATATGGGAACATTCTAGCTATCATGCAGGAAAGTACTTTAAACAGGAAGGTAAACTATTCAAAACAGCTCTAGGAAGTCCCTGAAACTGACCAGATTCACTAGACGCCCCCCTCCCTGCCTGAGTAAGTAATAGAAGTTGGGAGTCCCTCAGAGGAGTGAAGGAAAGATGACTTTTAGACAAGCCAAACTGCAAAAATGACTCTGAGGCCAGACCAGCTACCTGGAAGAGGTTCAGACCAAATGAGTCACTGGGAAGGGACACTCACCAAGCTGTTGAGCTGCCTGCAGGCTGTGCAGTGTGCTCCAGGTTCCCAGTTGTCGTGAGCTGTCATCACCATGCTAGTGTGGGCCTTGGTGATGCAGCTACCTTTGAGTCATGTCTGTGCCTGAAGTAACCTCTCACCTGTATTCCTGTAAGTAACCTCAATCAAATTCATCAGTTCACCAAGTTGGATTTTGGTGGCATTTGTGTTTTGGTCTGCAGTGGTTTTCCCATCTTGAGTGAGTAGATACGTGTGTTTCTCCCCAGGAAAAGTTCTGTCTCTCACTTCCTCCTGTTCTTTTTTTATTTCCCTCTTTCTTTAGAATTGACTATATAGTTTAGGTTTGTCATTGGTCCCCCTCTTCCCCTCCCCCCAACACACAGGGTTTCTCTGTGTAATAGCCCCAGCTGTCCTGGAACTTGCTCTGTAGACCAGGCTGACTTCAAACTCACAGAGATCCACCTGCCTCTGCCTCCTGAGTGCTGGGATCAAAGGTATGTACCACTACTGCCCAGCTCAGGCTGGTCTTGAACTCAAAATCTTTTTGCTTGATCCTCTGGCATGATTTTAACCTCTAGCCTGTTCACTTTAGATCTCTTCTTTTCCTTTGATTTTATATGGAAAACAACAACAACAACAACCAGACCTGCATACCAAATGCCCCCCACTCAACTACACTGCATTCTACTGGGTATTTCTTACCACTATTTCTAACTCACTCTTTGTGGCAGTATGGTTCTTCCCTCTCAATACACTATCTCCTCTGTCCTAGTGCCTTTATATGTCCTTCACTCACTTTTAATATATCATTTCCACTAGGGTATGGAATATTCGTCTACTTTTCTTCAGGTACTGGAGTTAATGTTCTATAATACATTCTTTTTTCTCTCAAGAATATACTCTATTTTTGAAGGTTTTACAGTGTATTAGTCTTCTGATAAATCTACCCCATCACTGCAGATCCAGCCACTGCAGAATTTTTGCTCCTGCTGTTTGCCCATTTGTAGTCTGCTCTTGCACTCCATACACTAATTTCTTGAGGTCCGTTTTGTCTCGTTCAGGACATGTCTTACAAAGCTGTTTGGGCTTGAGTTTCTTTGCACACTCCAAAGAATCATCAATACCAATGTCGCTTGTTTTGCCGCCACTAAAATGATTTCTGAACCAGTACAAAAATGATATTGGGTATAGTCTTGTACTTTTTGAATAGTTCCCCTGCAATGTTTGTCTTAGGAACCATTACCTTCTCAGAGTGGAAGACACTGATGACCATTTGTTTCCTCTAAAGAGCTTGAACGTGAACTTCTCCATCCAGACAGCTACCATTGATGATGGTAGATCCTCAGGTAGCCAGGAAAGGAAAACTGCCTGCTCCTTTTTGTCATCTTCATCCCCACAATGACTATGTAAAATGTTTCCATTAATTAAAAAAAAAAAGAAAAAAAGTACCCCAGGTAGGCCTGGAATTCACTAAGTAGCCCTCCAGGTTGGCCTTGGACTCGTTTTAGTTTTAAATTAAGTCTCCCTTAGTGCTAGGATTAAAGGCCAGCATATCTGCCTCTCCATCCATCTTTGATGAGGACTCACACACTATCTTTTCCATTTGTATATAAACAGACCCCAGAGTAGATGAAACATCTATGAGCAACTCAGAATTCCTGTTGGGTTCAACCAATAAGGAGCTTTTGGAAGGAGACCAGAGAATGGATTTGTAAAGTATGAAGTCAACACTACATAGTCTGAATATTTTTTATTTATTTATATTTTGTGTGTGTGTGTGCTGTGCATCTTTTAGAAATCAAAATAAAATTGAGCTGGGTGTGTTGGTGCATGTCTTTAATCCCAGTACTTGGGAGGCAGAGGCAGCTGGATCTCTGTCAGTTCCAGGCCAGCCTGGTCTACTGCTAGAGCTACATAATAGACCTCATCTCTCTTGTGCAAAGAAAATGAAACCAATTATATATTTATATGTAATTGAAATAATCTTTAGGGGGAATGTTATGCAAGCCTCAACCTATCCTTCTTAAAGCCCCACGTGAATTGCCACACACTACTTTGCAATGCTTTCCTATCTGAAGGAAGAATCTTTAGTTAGTTATCTGTTAGATTAGTAAGGAATGCAGGCAATTTTAGTAATAAAGGAACCTAATCTATGGAGCTGAGGAGTATGGAGTATGGAAAGACAATCAGAGTTTCACTGATGCAAGGAATGGAGCGGTCTTGGGATGTCTTTCCCAATTGTGCCCAATGATGATGAAAGGAATCGCTAGGACCATGTTTTGTTTTTTTCTTTCTTTTTTAGCTATGATGAAAAGCTATGAGCTACTCTGGATTGGGCCTACCATATTAAAAAAATCAACTGCTGGCAGTCTCCTAGTTAGAGTAGAAGAGCTGGAATGTAGCCTTCTCTTCCAAGCTGATAAAACACATTTTACTTCTACTGTAATGTGGGTTTCCACCCAGACTGCACAGTGTTTGCACAGCATGTTCCAGCTCAGATTTAGGTGAGTGGGTGGGAACATTTTGAAAACTGGTCTCATATTTTTTAAAATAGGACATGTCTAAATGGAAGTCACGATTCCTAGGACAAAATAAAAGTTGTGCATAAATGTATTTAGTGCTATTGTTCTTAAAATGCAGAAATAGTCTTCCTAATGATGCAGCTTCATTGTAGCACTACCTCAGAATACCACAAATTTACTGCTGAAAATAACTTGAATCCAGAGGAAGATGTTGGATATATGATTCTATAATAACCGTGGGCTGAGATTTTATAACCACCTAAATTTATTGCCACCCAAATGCAAGCGATACTAGTTTTTAGGATGGTGTTGTGAGCTCAAAAGTCAGTCATCAGAGATGAAGTTACATAAAGAGCTACCTGGCATGTATGGAGCTTGAGATACATGGTCCCTGTCCTCTTCATGGATCTATCTTCAAATTTATTCTCCTTGGCCATATGTATCATGATCTGGATAATTAGTGATCAGCTAGGATTTGAGATGAAACCATTTATCAATAATAGTGATACAGACTCAGTGATAGAACACTTGCCTCATTTGTGTGAGGTCATGGGTTCAAACGTTAAAAATACAAATAATAACAATCATAACAATACCACCTTGATGATTTATTTGTTGAGTACCGATTTCTGTGGGCTGAGAATGTGGCAGGCATTATGGGAATCTGAATTAAAGCTTCAAAGTGAATACTAGCATTCTATTAAAGAATTGGGGAAAAAATAAGCCGAGAGCAAAAAATTAGCATGTAACACTCTGCTGGTTGCTGTATATAAGAAACTAAAGACGCTTACTTCCAAGTTCAGAAATCAATGGCAAAAACTAGATCACCAGTTACACGAGTAAGAAATAACATATTTAGCAAATGCAGATCATTAAATTTGTAAATAATTCACAGTATTTGTTTAAAACGGTCGTGATGAAGGGCCCCTAGGATTTCCTTACTTGGGAGAACCACCCCTGTCTCTTGCTTACAACAGTTAAATGCCTTGTGAGTGAGGTGAGGTTCCTACGGGAACAGCTACAGCTATTCAATTTCACACAAAAGTGTCTTTTCAAAAAAATGCTGGTAGGTATCATATCCTTTTTGAAACCGTATGAATAAGAAATAAAAGCACACAGTATCTTCCTCTTTAAAAAAGGAAGCTGCTGCTCTGATGGCATTTGTTCTCAAGCATCTCAGACACATTATTTTGCAAGTGCTTCATGTGGAATTACAAATCTCTCTTGTGGAATTCTCTGGCAAACACTTGTGCCTCTTAGACTTGGCAGCTTCTGCATTCAGACTAGAAATCATCCATAGATTGTCACAGAATGACCTCAGACCAGACCAGGCCAGGACACTGTGATTCTATTTCTGGCTTTGACATTCTTCCCTGATAGTGGTTCACCAAACAGTATTATTATGCCATCCACAGAGCCAAAACACATTTTGAAGATATAGCTGCCATCTTAAAAAAAAAAAAAGTCTTGGCCTTCTAGTTGTACAGTGATGTATGAAACTCAAGTTAGATGATAGAAAACCACACATCCAGCATGCTGTGGGGAGGAAAAGATCAGTCTTTCAAATAGACAAAGCTAGAATTCCTGTTATCCAAGAGACTTGGATAAACAAGTGTCCAGGCATCAGCTGTGAAATCCACGAAACCCGTACGTAGTTCATTCCAGTGCCCTATCAGTTACAATGACCCCCAATACTGTTTCACCAAGTCTCTGGGAGAGCTTTTATCAAGTAGCCACAGCATTGAAGTTTGGCTCATTTTCCTTTCCCTTGCCCTCCCTCTGGTGGAGGTGTTAATGAGTGAAACACCAAGATGGGCAGCTAAGAATTCTAAGGTGCATCCTGTACCCCTTACTCTAATAGCTTGTGCAGGGGTGGAGAGCAACTGGTGTTGGTTGCCGCTTTCCAGATGAGCCAAGTGTGCCGTGCCGTGCCCTTTCGTTACACAGAAGGATTCTAAATGGGAGGAGAATCACTTATTCAGAGATTGCTATTGCTCACATCTTCAGACAGGAAGAGACCTAACTCTTAATTGGCTAATGTGTTCCCAGTGTCCGTGAAAGAGTGAAATTCAATGGAGGAAACAAGAAGGAACCTTGCTTCACAATAACTTAATGATGTAATACTTAATACACAATGATTTGGTACTTTTTTTTTTTTTTTTGAGACAGGTTTCTCTGTGTAGCCCTGGCTGTCCTGGAGCTAGCTCTGTAGACCAGGCTGGCCTCAAACTCACAAGAGATCTGCTTGTCTCTGGCCCCCAAGTGCTGGGATTAAAGGCATGAGCACCTACTGCTCAGCATGCTTTAATATTTTAATAGCCTACATGTTTTTGTATTTTCAAAATCCCTTTATAGCTGTGATTTCACCTGATGTTCTCAGTCCAACAAAATATGAAAAGTACTGTTATACTCACAGCTTCTGGTGGGGATTCTGCTTTCCAAATCCTAGCCATGTAGTCTTCATCCAGTAAGTCTGATACACACAAGCCACACATGATGTAACTCAGAAAGTTATGAGAAACATTCCCATTTTTTTGGGGACACCACGATAATAACTGTCCTAAGATTAAATTGGTACTTGCAGACCACATTAATTAGCACACAGTAAGTTATATGTTAGCTTAGTTATTATCATTGTAAAGGATGTTTGAGGTAGTATAGAGCTGTATATAAAAGAATGGATTCTGGAGCCAGAGTCTGTGTTTGACTCCTGCCTCCATCACATAGCAATCTCATTAAGAGGTACATGAAATTCTTAGAGCAGTTCCTACCAGGAGACAGAGCTGAAGAGATGTTGGCGGTTATTCGTCCTCATTAGCTCTAGTACTTACACACAAACAAGAATTTGCCTCAAGTTATATAAAAAAAATAAGGAAGATCGATTATAGCATTTTTAAAAGACTTTATTTTAAATTATGTATATGTGCGTGTGGGTATGTGTAGTGAGTACAAGTGCCCTCAGAGACCAGAGGTGTTGTGTACTCCTGCAGCTGGAGTTACAGGTAGCTGTGAGCTGGTTGGTGTGGGTGCTAGGAATCAAACGGTCTTAACTGCTGAGTCATCCATCTCCCGGGCTCCTGGATATAATCTTGGTTCAGGCATGTTACTTCCTTTGGCAGAAATGCTGCATCTGTAGGGTATGTTACTTCCCCATAATTCCATATTGGATATTATTTCCTTTCACGGTCAACCTTTTATTTTCTAGTACCAAATGGAAACCCTTTCCCCAAACCTCTACTGCAAAACCCCCTAGAAAGCCTCAGCTGTTAGGCACTCGGTTATGCCACGCATGCACATTTGCATCTCTAAGCAGAGGATGTGAGTTTTTGCCCGTCTTCCCTTACTCTCCAAGCTCACGGGAGACACACCGCTTGAATGTTATATTTATATTCAGTTTTTCTTGATTTATCCAATAGCAGGGTAGAACTAGATCTGCTATAGAATGGTGGGCTGCAACGGAGTAAATGGCTGAGTAGCAGGCTCTATTTTCTTCTCTCTCTCTCTCTCTCTCTCTCCCTCTCTCTCTCTGTCTCTCTGTCTCTCTCTCACTACTTTCTTATCCTTGGCTAATGGTTAATTATTTTTGTCAGGGGCAGCTAAACCTTGCATATCTTATGGCTACTGAAAATGATCTAGTTAATTTCTCTCCTCTAAGTGTGAGGCTTTGGCTGTAAATTTTGTCTTTCATTGCAAGGAACTATATAAACTAAGGTTCAGGTTCTTCTCTACCAGCTCCAGAGAGTGCATTAAACCTGGAAAAGAAACAGAACCCTAGGCGGTGGGTGTGGAACGGGGAGGAGTCTTCAGAAGATAATTGTAGCTAAGAAGAAAAAGGTAACATGTGCCACAGTGTCTTGTTTTTGTTCTGTTCTCTCAGGATGGTGGTGACAGTTGATTAGGCACAAAAGCTGGCAGTCCTCTGGCGAACTGAGGATCAAAGTGACCCTCAACAGCATCAGCAGGAGGACAGAAACTGGGAGGAGGGGTGTGCGTAAGAGGACTAGGGTGCCGAGGTGCCGAGCGCTGCAGCCGCAGCCTAGCCGCTCCTCTAAGGATCAGAGCTGGTGAGCCACCTCCCGAGAAGGGGTAGGGGTGGGAAGGGGAGTCTGGGGGCGGGGCAGCAGGCCTGAGCCAGTAGCCTCTGATTGGCTCACACTCTCTCGCAGCGTCTCCGGATTGGGCGGTTTGCAGCGGGAGATGTTGTGAGGCGCAAAAGGGCGGAGCTAGCCTTTGGGGTCTGAGTGCAGGCTGGGGATTCGGGTGTGGAGCAGCGGTCGCGGTGCCGGCGGCTGGGCTTCAGTGTCGCGAGTTTGGGGTAAAGCGTAGCCTCCGTCGCTCTGTTCCGCTAGCCGCGCCTGATCGCTCTGCCGCTCTGCCGGTTAAAAAAAAGAAAAAATAGCAACCACAGAAAATCTGAACCACACGTAGCCGCCACCCCCGGGTCCCTGCTCACCGCAGGAAGCTACCTTGCAGTGGGGCGGGCGGGGACACTCCCTTATCTGGAAGCCCTACATCCCGTAGCCTCTAGTCCCACCCGCTGCAGAAAAGGGACCGCCGTCCCCCAAGACCCGTCCCCGCGGTCCGGGGCCCTTGGTCCCGCAACAGCTGCAGGGCTGTGCCCGCTCCTGGAGCGACGCTCGGGAAGCGGCCAGGGTTGTGTGCCCGGCGTCGGGGTGCAGGGACGAGCTGGCTCGCGGGTGTCCAGGTTTCGGGGGGCCTGGCGAGCACCACCCCTGCCCTGGTCCGCCTCCCTCCTCTAGCTTGGCTTCCCAGGCCGGGTGACTGCAGACCAAAAACTCCTCGCCCCCGAGCGTCCCCCGGGAGGGGAGGGGAAGGAGGTGGGGTAGGAGGAGGTGGATCCAGAAGGAAGGCGCGAGCAGTCCGCCCCCGGGAAGCAGCTCGCGCGCCCGCCGGCCGGGACAGTCTCGCGCTCGGCGATCGCGGGAGCAGGGGGCCCCGGCCGGCCCGGCCAGGCGAGGGGAGAGTCCGGCGGCCTCCGCCCCGCCCCACGCCCTCCCGCGGCGCCGAGAGCCCGGGGCCGGCCGGGGCAGGTCGTGGCTCTGCCTGGGAGCGGACCCTTGGCCCGTGTCCTCCGCTGCGTGGCCGTCTCTCTCAGCGCCCGGGGCTGCGGCGCGAGCTCGCGGAGGCCGCGCCCGCGTGTACGCAGCGAGCGAGGCCGGGGCACAAAGGCGGGCGGCGGGCGGCCGGGTCCGGCGGGCCGCGGAGGAGGGGCGGCGCCTCATGAATATTAACCGAGCCGCGGCCTAGCGCGCCCCGCCGCGGGCCGAGCCGCCGAGCGGAGCCCTCGCTACCCGCACGCGCCTGGGCCGCGCTTCCCGGGGGCCCGCGCCGGCGACCCGCCTCAGGAAGGGGCGGAGGAAATAGTGGTAGGTGGGTGGTTTGCCTTGCGCTTTTCCCTCTTGTTCAGGTGGCCACCCGGGAGGGCGAGCCGGGGTCGGGGGCCCGCGGAGGCGAGCCAAGAGTTGCCGGGGCCGCGGCTCTTCCAAAGCATGCCCGGGAGCTGGAGCGGGAGCGGCGCCGCGTCCCAGCCGCGGCCGCACGCCTCCCCACCCAGCCCCGCCGCGGGCCAAGGAAAACAGCCGCCTCCTCGGGGGCGCGGGCCGGGGCGCAGGGCACACTGCCACGGGCGGCCGGAGTCACCCGCGGCCCGGACGGCCGCCGCAGACGCCGCCGAGCCCACGCCCGCCTGGGTCGGAGCTGGCTTTTTGTTTGTTTGTTGGGGAGTTGGAGGGCGTCTGCGAGTCTAACCCGGTGCGGAGAAAAGTTCGCTTAAGAGTAGGTATCCGGGCGCTGCAGAATGCGCACACTGCCTCGCCACTGCCCAGGAAATTCAGCAATTCAAATGCACTTGAACTGGGATTTTTTTTTTTTCCCTTTCTCGAAGGCTTCATAGCAGCCTGGCGTGTTTGACACAGCCACCAGGACAGTTTTGAGGTCTCGCTCTCTCGTTCTCTTCTCTATGTTCAGGCTTTTTTCTTTCCTTTTTTTTTTTTTTTAAAGTTTGTTGCATGTGAGGATTGTTTCCTTCCTTTGCGTGGTTCACCTTCGTGGACTGAGTACTCCTCTGGATTGGGGGAGAGGGGGAACTTGGTCTGGACTTGTGGTAAGGCTAAAGATCGGCGCCTGGGGAAAGTTCACGTCCTTCATTAACTTCTCCCCGTTCTAGGAAGGATCTCCGAAAGCTGACGCCAGAACCGCCACTGGGATTTTTCTGTGGCCTCGGAGTAGCGCCGCTCGGAAGTGGACCTCTCTTCCCTGCACTTGGCCTCCGCCCTACCTGTCGCCCCGTACTTTAAGTCTGGAGAAATGAAGAAGAGGGCCAAGTCTGTTGAAGAGGGCGCTTGAAGGGGCTGCCTGCAAATCTTTCTCATCTCGCACGTTGTTTGACTAGTCCCTACCCTGCGTCGCCTCAGAACCTGCTGTGGAATTGGTTCCCTTTTGGTGTGTGGTGGCACCTCTCCAATGTGGACTCCAAAGGATTTGACCCTTTACAGTTTGAAATGAAATGATGGCCACACATTGGACTGGTCTGCCCGAGGGAGATGGTGACAAACTCAAGGCCTGTGGGGCCGCCTCTGCCTGTGAGGTAAGCCTGCTAGCTGGGCGGTGGCTTCTGTCTGGGAGCGTCCTAAGAGAGTGGGGTCGTCCGCCACCGGGCCTCACGACGGGGCTTCTTGGGGGCGTTCGGCTACTTGGTGGCAGCGTCTTAGTTGACCAGGAGAGGGGTGAAACCTGGCCTACTTTTGATTCTAGCGACTTTAGTGATTGATTAGCAGGAAGAAGTCTCTGTCTTAAATGCCTGTACGTTGGGTTACCCTTTGGGACAGGGGCATTCTCTTCCAAACACGATGGTTGAGAAGCCAGAGGACAGACATTTCCGCATCCATTTTTCCTACAGTGTTTGGAGCTGGAGTTGCTCGGGGGTGGCTTTATGTAACTCTTGTATGTGTTACATCCCTAGTGGAGAGGGCAGCTGTTATGCTTTGCTGCACCTGGAAGCCAATGTTTTTGACTCTGATGGAAGGGGATCCTGGCTGCTAGTGGTGCCCATAGCAGCTTTGGGTGGGAATCCGAGTCTTGCCACCGACAGTTTCTGCTCGGTCTTGGAAAACGCCTGTAGTGTTGAAATTTCAAGCTCCTGAAAAATCTCCTGGCTTTGCTGTTCTTTTATTTATGGTCTCTGGGCCCTTATACTGTTCCATAGTTCTGAAGCAGCACTGGGCGTCAGAATTGAAATTAGGAGAACGACTAGCTGGAAAGACTACTCCAGGTTCCCTAAGTTTTCTTTTTTTGGGGGGGGGGTCCAGCAAAACAGAAATGGTAGAAAATCTATTCATTTATCGCATCCAGTTGTCTTCTCCTGTCCTTTATTCTTCTTGTATTGGAGTTGGTGTATGTGGAGTTTGTTTCTATGATGGATCTATTGTGCTTTGTTTTGTGTAGTTTCTGTAATTTGTTTGGTAAAGGCCCTGAACATTGTTACTCTTTAAACTTTATTTTTGAGGTGCCTGTGTCTTCATTGAGATGTCAGTGGTGACAATAGCAACGACTCCAGTGAGTCCTTCTCACTAGCTTACTGTTCTTTTGCCTTTATATTAAATTTTCACTTGGTCTTTGGAATACCACTAGTTCTAAGCATGTGAATTTGGGCTCTTAGTTCAATTTTGGTCCATAAAGCATGCAGAAAATATGCTTCAGACAGTTTACTTCGTGTGGCAATAGAAAGTTTGCATAGGGCACATTCTGTTTATTGGTCAGAGCCTCAGGTTTACATCTAGAACAGGTATTCCATTTTTTGATACTAGTAAACACCTGCTTGCAGGTAAAAACATGAGTAAGTCTGACACTACAACCCTCTGATCGCAGTAAACCATAATGACGCCTTTTGGAAGAACTACCTACAACCTGGTGATTGCTTAATGGGTATCGTAGTTACGTAATAATATATGCTGTAGTCCTAAAGCCTTATTTGTCATTGTCTTGTGAACACTTTAATTAGCATGCTGCTTGCACTGTGTTTGCTAGAACTAACGTTTATTTGATAATAAACATGCGTGTGTTGTTGTTATTGTTTAAGGGTTGCTCTCAAACCAAGAATTTGGACACACCTTGTACTTCTCTATAAAGCAGTGTGTACTTTTAGTTTGTTGCATTCTGGCTTTTATTGACAGTGGTTTTGTGTGTGTGTGTGTGTGTGTGTGTGTGTGTGTGTGTGTGTGTGTGATCTATCTATCTATATATACATATATGTATTTAAGGGCTGCAAATTTTGTTTCCATTTGGGCATTTTTTTTACTTGTGTGATTCTAGTTGGGAATGAAGAAACAATATTGTGTGCATTTTGCTCATTTAAAGAGGATTTGAATTGGTATTAAATTAATATGTTTTAGCTTTTAAAGAATGGTCTTCAATTCTTTGTGCTTCAGAAAGCATTTTCAGAGCTGCAGGTGGGAAGTGAGGGGACTGTGATTATTGTCTGCAGTTAGCTGTGATGTGGATCTTTCTAAAATGCTGGATACAGCTTGTGATTATTTCCGAAGACTAGAAAGGGAGTTGCTATAGTTTGGTTTGATAAATATTTGTCACTGACTAATGCACTTAATATTTGTTTTTAGTTTTATTGGAAACCCGCTATTCTTCACTACTGTCATTCTTCAATTGAGAAAAGAAGAAACTGTAGCTATATTCCTGAACATGTTTGAATAGTAAACTGATGTATGTTTTTCACTAACTGGGAAACAAATGCATGTGTCTTGGTAGTAAGGCTGTTTGTTAATTGACCAAAATGCCTAACTTTGTGAGACAGAAGAAGAAGCCAATTTAATTTAATTGGCATTTCTTCCATACTTTATCCAATTAGCTCATTCCATGTTCTATGGATAAGGTCAGTTGCTTTTATGTTCCTATTAAATGATATAATTCACTTGTGTTGATTATATTAATTTAGGCACCCTTCCTCAAGATTACATTGGAAGACCAAAAAGAAGATAATCAATAGCTCTCATAACTTAAAGAATAACAATTCAGAAAGTTTCTTGGTGTTACACAGTAAGGACAGCACAGGTTGTGCTCTATACTATCATACACAAACTTACTCTATGCATCTAAAATGTCATTCCCCTTTCCTAATCTTCCTGTCAGGGCCCTGTTATGTAGCCTAGGTAGGCCTCAGACTCAAAGCTGTCATCCTATGTCAGCCTTCCAAATAGTGGGATTATAGGAAGGAGCCACCAGGGTGGGCTTTAAAGATATGTTTTTTAGTAATGGTTTTAATCACCCTGAACCATGATCTGTGTGTGCGTGTCTGCCTGCCTGCCTGCCTGCCTGTGTGTGTGTCTGCCTGCCTGCCTGCCTGCCTGTCTGTCTTTCTGTCTGGGCAGGGAGGAAGAGGGACAGAGAGACTAAATTTAGCTTGCTATTTTTCTCTTTCTGTATAGACTCCTTTAAATATTCTGTGATCAGATCATTCCTCTTACATATTAGTTTTAGTCTTCAAGGTTTAGATTTTTTTTTTCTTAGCCAGAAAACTGAAAAGTCACATTGACTTCTCCCTTTCCTCCTTAAACACTAGTTTCACCTTTTAGTCTGTAGCCCCTGGTATTCTATAGTAATAGAGATTTTTGGCAAGTTCATTATTAAAAACTTAATTGTTGTTGTTAATTTCATTAGTTCCCTCTGTGTTTTTCCTTTTCTTCCTTTTTTTTTTTTTTTTTTTTTTTAGCTTAGGCTGAGATTATCCTTTAACTGTAATGTATTTGTAGCTGATGAAAACTGTTTGCTTGTTGGTAATGGAATAGTGCAAATGCTATGATAGTGTGTTTTTTTGAATAGGAAGTTTGTGCGAAATCTTTCTTTGCTTGTCTTTATAATAGTGTTCTTTTTGTTTTTGTCCCAGACTCCCTTGTTCCATCTCTGGCTCTGTTTTTTTTTTTTTTTTTCTTTTTCTCTTCCTCCTCCTCCTCTTCTTCAGATACTTTTTCTGTTTGACCAGTTCATATTGGATTAAGCCAATCTCTTTTCTTGTCTTTTGTCCTCTGCTTTCATTCCCAGGCTTTATTTTATGTTTTCCTGTGACTTTGATCTGCATAGACGTGGTTCCCAGTCTATAACCCTATCCCAGATTTTATGGGATTTTATTACCTTCCAGACCTACGTAACCACTTTGTTTGGTTTTGAGAGGTGTCTCAGATTGCCCCACAGCAGCCTGTCTGTCTGCTGCTGGCTCTCTCAGCAGCTTACTTACTTGACTCACTCAAATCTAGGTGCTTATTCTTGACCGTCTTTGTTTCTTGTATCTACATTTCTGTCACGCCTCCATTCCAGATCACTACTGGCACTACCTAGGTTGGGATCACTTTCTCTGTGATGAACCACAGAAACAGGCTTCTCCGGGAGCTTCCCAGGAGTTCAACTTGTCCCTGTCGTCTTTCAGAGCTTAGTCGTAGGTGACTTCAGTAGTCGGTCATCCTTCTCCTTTCTCACCTTCTCCTTTTTATAGTTCCTATGACTGAACTTGAGGGATTGTGGGACAGGCACCTCCTCACAGGTGTCTCTTTCACCTTGCAGACACTCTCCTCTCCCTCTCCTCACTGCCTTCTTTGTCTGATGTTCGCTTGGCCCTCCAGGCCTTTCTTTTACATGACTCCTAGGGAAGTCTGCCTTGACTCTCCCAGACCATTAGTTGCCTCTAGTGCATCAGTCCTAAACATGTCCTTTATTGGAACACGTGCCTACAGCTCTGGCCATCTCTCTTTTTTGGACTGCAGCCTCCATAAGGGGGAAAATCATATTGATTTCCAGTGTCTGATACATAATAAATGCTCAGTGTTTGTTGAATGGATGGATGAATACACTGGAAGGGCTTTACATTTCATTGACTGCTCACCAAGAGTTTAGTATACTGATTATTATCTATTTATTCTACCCCTTTATTCCTTCATTCACTGTCTCTCTTTCAAATTTCTTCAACTGTTTTACTTATATGCATCTCAGGACCCAGTTTGACCCATGTTTCATGGTTTTGAACCAGGGTAGTATCAAACTGGATATGTAGCTGAGGATAACATTGAACTTGTGATTTTCCTGATCCTATCTCCCAACTTGTGGTATTACAGGCATATGTTAGGAAGTCTATTTTTCTCTATTGTTTTTGTTTTTGAGACAAACTCTCACTATAGAGCCAGGGTGGTCTTGAATGTACCATCTTCCTGCCTCCGCCTCCCCAGCCTGGGATTACAGGTACATGCCACCATGCCAGGCTCCCCTTTAGCTGTTGAGTTTAGATGCCCTCATCCTACTGACCCCAGCACTCAGTTGAGCAGGCAACTGCCAAGCCAAACCGGAGATTCTCTGCCTCCTGTGGCTCACCTGCCTTCCCCATCTGCTCCTTCTGGGCATGCCCGTCACCGGTGATGGCAGCCCTGCTCTGCAGTCTCTGGGATATTGGTGTCTCTTTTTTAGCACATACATGATGTGTGTATTTGCTTGATTGACATCTCCGTTTCCTAAGTGGTGCTTCTCTGTGTTGAAAGCAGGGCAGAGCATTTGTAAATCAAATCATGTCATTTCACTCAGATTCTTTTAATGGCCTTTCGTTTCCTTAAAAATTAAAGGACAGAGTTCTTTCAGTGACCTTTGGGGCTTTCCCCTTTTGCCTTCTGCCCTCACTTCCTGTTACTCTTCTCCTTATTTTGTGCTGGCTTTCCCAGACTTTTGCTCCTCTGCATACAGAGACAGATCCTGGCAGCGTTGAGCCTGCTGTCTGCTGTCCTCCTCCTCTTGCAATGCTCTTCCCCATCTCTTCACGGCTTGTTTTCATCTCCAGTTTGTGTTTACAGGCCGCCCTCCCAGTACTCCCAATGAAACATTGCGAAGCACCCAGTTAGTGAACACTAGTCCCCCACGTGCTACCCACTGCCCATTTCTGCTTCACCTGTCTCCAATGGACATGCTTAAGTAGATGATCTTATTTTCTTTTTTTTTTAGACAGATAATGCATATAGAATATTAATGTTCTAAGTGCAGAGTTTAGCTGTTTTGTTCATGTTCTCTTTGTCTTATGATATGTTTTTTAGATGAATGAAGACCAGAGAAGTTCCACAGTGTTATGGAGTTTGTTCTTTGGCATGTAATATGTAAATACAATGTGTTAACCTTGGGACAGGAAGTGTTTGTTCTTCAGGAGGCCTCCTCCTTAAATTCCCTTCCATTTCCAGCAGGATTGCTGCTAAGATGTTTGAATCATCTTTTTTTTTTTTTTTTTTTTTTCCTTTGTATCTTTCTTACCTTTGGGAAGTTGGTTACCAAGTTACAGTAACCAGGACAATATGTAATACAAATGAAGGAAATAATTTGCACCACTGGATTAGACAAAAGACTAGTGGAAGGATAATCAGAGTGGTAGATGCTAAAAGCATATTGAAAAGTGATATACCAATGGCTAGAGTGCTTTCCCTGGCATGCATATGGCTCTGGGTTTGAACCTTGGCACTTAGAAAAAGAGTAATATGGTAATATGTCTATATTAACAGTGTTTCTTTAGTGAAATGACTGTCTAGCAAATGACTGATACTTCATATATTTGTTCTTAATATAATCAGGCAAATTTAACAGCTGTTAATTTTAATGAGACTATAGAGATGATAAGTTTTCATCCTTTTAAATTCCACACTGCTGTTTACTGAAAATAAGTTACATGTTATCAGTCTTGTGACATTTTTTTCCCTGTTTCTAGCAAACCCATACTGGAAGCAGTAGATATATGGGCAGCCTTTCAGTGGCATATGCTTCATTCTGGGAAGTTCTGGGATTGATTCTAGCTAGTTATGGTGTAAGATAGTACCATTACTTAACCATAAGTGTTCCTCCATATACATATATTCAAAGCCAGAATACCACTCTGCCAAAATCTCTATGTAGAGCATTAGCACTGAAGTTGAAGTCTGCCAGGGTTGAGAACAGTGCAGTAGCAGAAGCACATGTCACTCGGGGCATCATGTGTGAGTCTGTGTTTGAATGCATTCAACAAGACCTTTCACTGGGTAAGAGCCACCAACAAAGAAAACTTCTCCATAAATTGTTAGTGTTCCTTAGCACTCATCTCTTTTAACACATTTTGAAGTCTGTTGTGCTTTGATTTCATGGTTTTAATTTGAGCAACTATGGGTTTACGACAAAGGTAATACTGTCTTTTGTTCTTTGCACTGTGAAGAGTTTTGTCATCTTATTATATTAGCAGTATGCTTGCTGATGTAAGGATGGGCAGTGCTGGTGCTGCTAGAGGCACAGATGCTGTTATTGGATGCAGCTATTTTCTGTTACAGAAGGACCATATGGTAGGCACTTGTTTTTCTTTCTGGTTGATGTGATTGGATTACTAAAATGAAAGGTTACTGTATTTAAAGATTGTCCTAGTATTTATCTGCTTTTAATTGACCTTAAGGAATTGAATGTGTGAAACTATTGTAAATAGCCTTCTGTATGGTCTCTGGAGTAGAAAGACTTCGTGTTAGTTACTGTTACAGTTTCTGTGACAAAACACCTGACATGAAGAAGCCTCAGGAAGGACTGGTTTATTTTGGCTTAGAGTTCACCAGGATGTAGTCCATCCTGGGAGGGAAAGCATTGTGCAAAGAGACAAGGTTCTGGCCACATTGTGTTTGCAGCCAGGAACCCAGGCTGCTGCCTCTGGTTGCTCAGCTTGTCTCAGGTCTGTGCTCTAGACCTCCAGCTCATGGAGTGCTGACACCCACGTTCAGGCCTTCCTCATTTCAAGTTATCTGGGAATGTGTGTTCCCATGGTGACTCTGAATCCATTCAAGTTGACCATGGAGATGAACCTGAATAGACATCTTCATGCAAAAGTTCCGCTTTAGATTATTTTCATGAAAATCATTTTGTAGTTTGAAGTAGTCAAACTACAAACCATAGTCTCATCAAACTAAGTATTCTACAAAATAGTAGAATGAAATAATGGAAGGCAGCATTTTATGCTTTTAAAATAATCTAAAAGTGGACTTGGGAAGAAGGCTCTGGGGTAAAGGCACTTGCCACGTAAGCCTGGCAGCCTGAATTCAAAAGCATATAACCCATGGTGGAAGGAGAAAACTGATTTTCCAAGGTTGTTTTCTCACCTTCCCGTGTGCACCATGGTATGTGCACCCACCCTCCCCCACACGCACGCATACATGCACATGGATGGACAGATAAATTGTATTAATAGCTTTAAAATCTTAGCATGACTTTTTTGTTTGTTTTCTAGTTAATATGAAAATTTCCATTCTCAAGTTAGGATTAAAAATAGGTTTAAAAGTTAATATGAAAACTTTCATTCTCAAGTTAGGATTAAAAATAGGTTTAAAACTTGGTATTTCTGAATATCTGTTTATGGGAACATAATTAGACAAAGCAGAGCAAACTGTAGTCCATTTCTATAAAGAAGGCTAAGTTAAGGACTTTTATTTACTTTCCTCCAGTGTCTGGCTGCTCTCCGGCCTTCTGTTTGATATTGGGTATGTTTGGATTCTGGCTCGGTTACTTACTGCCTTTTGCCCTGTTGCTTATCTCAGCTCTGGATGGACATCTGGTGTAGCTGTGGGTAGTGCCAGGCATGCTCTGTCCTTCTTATAACCTAATGAGCACATAGTGTCTTGACTTCCTGGCTTTCTTTTCACTGCATTCATCATGAACATAGCTTATGAGCACTTAAATTCTTAATAACATGTTGATTATTAGGTATCAGATGCATTTAGTACATTTGGAAGTTTCTTCTGGGTATAGTCCACTAGTATAATCTTGGACTAATAGACATGTTAAAAAGTATCTTCAGGTAAGGTGTTTGGATACACCAGTATCTTCTGGTATATCAGGGTTCTGTATGGCAGATAATCTTGGTAAGCTTGATCAGTGAGGCCTACTTTCTCTTTCTTGGTGTCTGAGTATTGGCTTCTGGAAATAATAGTGAGGGAAGGAAATGCTTGGGGCACCCATTTTTAAATGGATCTTTATTAAAAAGCTTTTAGGAAATTGCTTTTTATTTCATTTATTTATTCATATTTCTCAACAGGTTTGAAAAGAAAGAGAAAAATAGAGAAAAATAAAAAGCCTAGAATTGTCCCCAGGTGTACGCTTGCAAATTCTGGTGAGCATTGCAAAAGTTAAGGGCTGAGCTCATGTCCTGGATTTCTTCCTTGGCATTCCAATTTGTTCTTTAATTCTTGAAGTGAGAGAAACCCAGAAAGGAAACATAGGGAGAAACCAAACACTGAGGGGCTGTAGACTTCTGTGAGGCCCATCATCTCCCAGAGTATTCTCGATCTCAGTGCCGGCAGTTTCTTACAGGATCATTTCCAATATGCTGCATGGGCCAGAACTTTGACTTAGTGAAATATAATGGATTATGATTAGACATTTTAATTTGCTTTTTTAATCTTAAAAATTTCATATTTGTACTATATGTTTTTTTTTAAAAATCATTTCATAATATATCATAGGCATATGTCTTTGTCCATAGTTTATATGGATGGATCATACTCATATTGTATATGGAGGACAAGAAACCTAAATAGTATATAGGTCAAAGGGAATTTCAAGGTCTGTAATGTAGAACTAAGATTAGATTAATTTTCTTTTGGTGAAGGTAGAACTAGGTGATCCTAGGTACATGGGCCTGTTCTAATTAGAAGTTAACAGAAATTAAGTTTGTTTTCTTGGCAGAGGTAGGATGAGCTTCAGTTAGAGATGTTCTAGTGGGAGGATATTCAGTCAGGTGTGTAGGGTGATCATTTGAGTAACTTTTTGATTTCTAGTCTAATTAATGTAGTAAGTGGAAAGCCCTGGAATTCACCCCAAACACTTTAACTGTTGAATGGGTTTGTGGTGTCCCAGTGATCATCCGAGTTTGAGAACAGCAGAAGCCTGAATCATGGTCACAGACCCTTCCAGGAAGTTTTAGTTCATCTTCAAGACCGAAATTGTATTGCAGCTTCATTTCTTGCAGTCAAGCATTATGTCCATGCTGCTGCTCTCTTGAAGTGTTGTCTTCTCAGACACAGGAGACTGTGTCAGGAGAGCCAGGCATGGTGGTGCACGTCTCTGCTGCAGCTAGCTTGGAGGCTGAGGCTCAAGCATAGTTTGAATCCAGGGGCTCAAGGCAGAAAAACAAAACACAAGTTAAAATTCAACAGGTGTAAGTGATAGCTAGTGTACTTTTGAAAAATATCTGTTGTCCTGTATTCAAAAGTTCAACAATTTAAAGCCAAGAAACACTGTTTCTTGGCTCAGTGTTTTATTATAAATAAAAGTAATTTATTTGATTTTATTTGCACAAGGTTGTGTTTAAAAACTTATTGCTAGGATAAAGTGTAAGCAGTTGTTTTTACTAATTTTTAGCAAGTTACAGTGGAAGAATATATATGCAGGCTGGAGAGATGGCTCAGACGTTAAAGGCTAGGCTCACAACCAAAAAATATAAGAATGTATATGCACACTCACATGTACACATACACATGCACGCACATGCACACAGGGCTCTGTACCTGAGTACACACTGAGTACAAACTGTGAGTGACAGAAATCATTACAACATAAATCTTCAATAATGAAGTGTTCATTAGTGAGATAATTTCCCCTGTAAATCCGTCCCACCTTTCCCTCCAGCCACCAGCTAGCTCTTCTGATTCTGTCCTTTGAATCAGTCTGGTCTTTCAGGTTGACTCATAGTGGTCAGCATTGGATAATATGATGCAAACACAATGCAAACTAATTGCAGTGTCCAGTTGCAATTCTGAAAAAGAAGTGAGGTTTCTTGAAGACAGTGAATGTGAAGGAGAAGGCGCACAGCCACTGACAAAGAGGATCAGGCAGAGTGAGACCCGTTCTCAAATGAAGAAAATGTAATCAGGGTTGATAGGCATCTCAAAGGAGAGCCGTGGAGAGCATGTTTTAAGGATTAAGAGCTTTTGAGAAATTGATGTCTTTGACTGTGCTTGCATCTGGGAGGGTGCACTTCTTCTCAGACGCAGAGTTTAGCTTAGACTCAGTCTTTCAGCAGCTCTGTTTGCCAAGAGACAACATAAAGCAGGTATGAATATATTGATGGATGGATGGAAATAGTGAACAAATTTCTCTTACTACTGAGAACCAGTAGAAAACCATAGCTTCTCTGCTTGACTTTTAAATGAGTCTGTTTAAAAAGAGCTCTCAGGGATAGCCTGATACAAGGTTGTAGTTATAAAGATGTCCAGATAGTTTAGAATTATGAATATTTTAGCTGCTACCATTTGTGACTCTCACAGGTCTTTGCTACCTAGAGTACCATTGATGGCTTAGCCATGAGTTCAGGTGATTAAAAGCAAGACTAATAGGCACAATTACATTATAAGCTTCATGAGAGTCTTCCTAGGGATATAGGATTCAAATTATCTCTAAGGGGTGATAGTAACATAACCACGATTTGTGGTTACCAGAAATGTTTCTGCTCTATGCACATAGGAATACAGCTCTGAGAACCTAAGAATCATTTGTTTCTATTTGGCCTTTGATTGCTGCTGTCATGAATGACAGCCTTTGGCCTCTGTAATTTCTAATTTTGACTTCTAAGCAAATTATTCAAACGGTATGTTTGGTTTAACTGATAGTTCTGGAAGAAGGTAGACAGTTATTTAATGGCCTAAAATATGTGTGTGCACTTGGAGAGCACAATGAGTCCTCAAACACAGGGCTTAGAAAGTGCATGCTCCATGCTGTGTTGAAGCATTAGGCAGTTATTGACAGGAAGATGGCATATCTTTTCTGGTTGGCTCTAAATTGACCATAGACTAAATAGAACTCTTAGTCTCTTAATAGGATTTGAACTTTAGAAGTTATTTTGTATATTAACTAAGAGGGATGGAGTACCAATATTATGAATACAATAGGGGTCATTGCTCAGAGCCTACAGAGATAATACAAAAGGGAATTTCATAATTTATGCCAATGAACTTGGCAAAGGAAATAGTCAAGTTTCTTAAAAGGGACAAATTAATGAAATGGACACAAGGAGAAATAAATTTTAACAGTGCCATGTGTTAGGGCAATTGCATGTGAACTCATAAACCTTTCCAAATAGAAAGTTCTAAATCCATTTGGTACATTGGTATATTTAAGGCATATATCTATATATCTTATATCTTAAACATGTCACATATTTAAGAAAGAAAAGATTCTATAAACCAATTTTTTACAAACTTAAAAACTACCAGTAGAGAGAACTTTTCTGATCTCTATTTTGTGAGGTCATTGTAGACCTGTCCAGATTAAAAAAAATAAGAAAAGGAAGTTGTATCAGCAACTCTTATGTATAAATTCTTTAAGAATATTAGCAATTCAGATCTAACAACAAAGTGAAAAGGGTAACAATATGCCACAAGTAAAAAGTAAGTTGGAGTCATTCTAGAAGTGAAAGTTTATTATCAAAAATGAATTAGTAACAATATGACAGAGTTCATAAGATTATCTCAGTAGATACAAAGTATATGGCTAAGTGTAAGTTAGAAAACTGAGAATATAATGAAACTTGTTGAATTTGATGAAAAGCATCTATAGGAAAAACAGTGGTCGTACTTTGTGTGTGATCATCAGTATTTACATTCTGGGTCAGAATGCAGGCTTACTTAGTATGTAAGTCAATAGAGGAACTAGAAGGAAGGAAGGAAGGAAGGAAGGAAGAAAGGAAGGAAGGAAGGAAGGAAGGAAGGAAGGAAGGAAGAAGGAAAGAGGAAAAAAATCACTTCTCATTTATATGCTTTGAAAACCATGAGGGATGTACCCCCAAACACCCACTAGAATTAACTAGTAACAGTTTCAAACTTAGGGAAGCAAAGTGGCCATGTAGTAGGCTTTATTTCTGTATGCCAGCAATAGCTAGACAATGAGACTTAAAAGTGAGTTTTATTTTAATGTTTGAAGGGGAACTAAACAGAGTTAGCCACAAACTGCTTGGTTAGATTCAGTTTAGTTACAATTAAAATTCTAGCAGGCTTTTTTGTTGTTGTTTGCTTGTTTTTGAGTCAGGGTCTCTCTACATAGCTCTGGCTGTCCTATAACTCACTCTGGAGGCCATTGTTGCTAACTCACAGTGATCCACCTGTCTCTGGTGGGACTGTAAGTGTATTTTATTACACACAGCTTTTTAAATGTATCAAGTTATCAAGACAGTATAGAATTAATATAGTCTTGATGTATACAAGACTTAAAGTGAATAGAGAGTAGGGAGACCTCTTTGTCCACCCATCCAAATGCAGTGCGGAAAGGGATAGTGTTTTCAACAAGTGAACATGCATATAAAATACAAAGAACATCCCTTCTTATGGACAGAAAAGTTAATCCAACATTGATCACTGTTGTGAATATAAAAGTTGATGATAAAGATTCAGTAAAGAATTGGCAAAGGTTTCTGGGAAATGACACAAAAAGCATTAATTAAAAGAGAAAAATAGTGACTACTTCCACTTTATCAAAATTGAAAACTTATTGCAAGTGCCATTAAGAAAATGTTTTCTGACTACACATGGTGGCACATGCCTTTAATCCCAGCAGGTGGATCTTTGTGAGTTTGAGGCCAACATGATCTATAGAGTGAGTAAGGTGATATCCAAGGCCATCAGAGAAACCCTGCCCTGAAAAACCACAAACAAACAAATAATAGAGGAATGAATGAATGAATAAATAAATCCTAAAATGTTTTCTGAACCCAAAGATTTGGATGAAGGATTGCTTCTAGAATCTGTGTATAAAATGCTTAGGACACAGTGATTAGACATCCTAGTGTTAAAAAGGGGCAAAAACTGAACTCCACAAGACAAGTTAAATGAAAAGCATGCAGACATGTTCACCATTATTAGTAATTGGGGGGAAACAAACTAGTTTGTAGCATTAGCTATTCTTTGTCACAATAAAGTTTGCTGCTGTCAACTCTGATAGAACAATTTATGGGAATGTCTAGATTCAGGTTCTTTTTGAGCATTAAAATAACATTGCTGTTAACTTTAAAAAAAAATTTATTTTTGTTTTATGTTCATTGGGGTGTTGCTTGCATGCATGTCCATGTGAGGGTGTCAGAGCCCTGAAACTGGAATTACAGACAGTTGTGAGCTGCTATGTGGGTGCTGGAAATTGAACCCCAATCGTCTAGAAGAACAGCTAGTGCTCTTGACCACTGAGCCATTTCTCCAGCCCTGTTGCTATTACTTTAAAATTTCACTCTCCCAATTATTCATTACTACCACATAGGAATGAAGGATTTTTGCATAACAACTTTGCATGTAATGTAAAATGTAAAAATTTCACTTCTATCTACCCATTAGAATGGTAAGAATTAAAAGGCAGAATATCAACTATTGGTCAGTGACAAGCAACTGAACTCTCACATATTGTAGCTGACATGACACAGCCATGGAGGAAGACATTTTGGCAACAGTCAGAAATTTAGGCACTTATTTACTATGCAGCTTACTCTTTAGTCATTTTTTGTTATTTTGAGACAAAGTCTTGATGTGTAATAGCTCTTGCTAGCCTACTGTTTGCTACATTGCCCAGAATATAGCCTTGAATTCAAGACAATCCTGTGTCAGCCTCTCAAATTCTGCAGCCTCTCAAATTTTGAATTTACAGGCATGTAGCACATATCTCATTTTAGCTGTTTATATTCTTAATAACTAACATCTTTAAGTTTGAAATAGTCCTTGTGTCTACCCATGGATGAATCAGAAATTTTTTTTTCTTTTCTTTTTTTTTTTTTTTTTTTTTTTTTTTTTTGAGACAGGGTTGCTCTGTGTAGCTTTGAAGCCGGTCCTGTCACTCGCTCTGTAGACCAGGCTGGCCTTGAACCCACAAAGATTTGCCTGTCTCTGCCTTTTGAATGCTGGGATTAAAGGAATGTAGCACCACTGCCCAGCCAGAAAATAAATTGTAACATATTATATAGTAGAGTACCATTTAGCCCTGAGAATGAGCTGATACTTGCAACCACATAGATATATATCAAAAAGTAAGAGAAGCTAGAAGTGAAAGAGTGTATATATGTTCATATACATATACTCATATACATGTATGTATACATACTTATATACACACACAGTTCCACTTATAGGAATCCTAGAACTGGGGAAATAATCTTTAGGGGTGAAGATTAGTGGTCATATAAGGGAAGATTGATTGTAGAGGCCTGAAGGGACCTGGGGGTAACCAGGTCTTGTGTAGTAGTGGGGCCTCTGTGTGTGTGTGTGTGTGTGTGTGTGTATTTGTCAAGATCAGTGTGCCTTTAATGGGTTGTGCATTTCATGGGTACCTCTCACCAAAGCGAATTTGACGAGAAAGAAGTTTGGCAATATGAAATCATGGTGAGATTGTGCAGTAACAAGCCCTGATACAGTGCTGACTGCTCTCTAAAACAGCATACTTAGACCAAAGCCTTGGTAGCCTCCTGTAAATGTCATCAGATACCCATAGTATAAACCAGAGTTTTCATTCCTAGATAATGACCCAAAGGAAAAAAAACAAATGCCCACAGGAGTGTTCATAAGGGCATGCTTACTCATGCCAAGCTGGAAACAACTCACCTGTCCATCCCTAGGAAAACAGATAAAGCATTGTGGTGTGATTACACAGCAACAAGATGGATGGCTTAAAAAAATGTCCTGAACAGTAGAAGTGTACAGACTGACAGAAGGGCCCAACAGTAGGATTTCAGAACTATTACATGGTGATAGAATACAGAACTGAATTTGCTTTTGTGTGTGAAGGCCAGAGCATCACTAGGAGGCAAATAGGAAACTTCCAGGGTAATGGGAATGTTTTGTATCTTCACGTGTGTGAATGGTATAGGTGCATGAACTTGGAAAATCAAGTATGGGCTCAAGAATTGCATTAACTCTACATATTCAAAACAGTATATATTTGGCTGGGAGATGGCTCAGTAGCTACTACATACAGCACTTGCCGGGCAAGTATTAGAGTATTAGGACAGGATTTTGAATCTCCCACCCCTGACACTCATGTAAATGCTGGCTGGGCACAGTGACCTCCACCTGTATTCACAGTTCTCAGGAGGAGGGCCAGAGACTTGTGATTGGGAGCAAGCTGGTTAGCTAAACAAGGCCAGTGATGGACCTCAGAGATCAAGTGACAGGCCCTGCCTCAGTATCTAAAGTATCTTCCTTTACTAACCCTTTCCACTTGGTCAACCTTTGGCCCCCACATGTGCACACATAGGGGCAGGAGCCCTCTTTCCATACACTCACATAGATCTGAACACATATGTGTATGCACACATGTACATGCACAAAAAAGAAAAAAAAACATGTTAAATATGACAGTGAAATGCAAAGCGGTGAAAAAGAAGGCTGTGCAGGAGCTAAAGAACGCAACTAAACTGATGGATAAGTTCTTAGTCCTCACCCAGTACTTGACTGTGTCTCCTGAATCTAAAAATAAATGTTTTTAAAAAGAAAAAAGGGAAAATAACTTAGCTTCTATTATTTTTAAATTCCAATCTTCAGAATGTTTCCTTTTTAAAGAAAGAAGAGTAAAGGGAGTTACTGTAGCTCTCAGGAAAGTGAAGAGATCTTGCACCTAATTTGTATCCTACATATCAGCTAGCTTCTTATATCCTAATAGTCTGGTTGGAATATTACATATGCTATAGGTGGTTCATTTGTAAGAAACTGATAATATTTTAGATTAATGAGACTGGAGTTCCACTGCCAGGCAACTTAATTTTGTATGACCCTGGACTGTTCTGGAGGTGGAAATAAGTAAACTCTGAATATATAGTTTTTAAAAAGTGGAATTGATCTGTTAGCTATTCTGCCTAAGTGCTGTAGAGTTAGATTCTTTGTAGGAAAACTCTGTTTTATGTTTTCTTTAATTATGCTCAATAATTGTGCCCTTTTTAGAGGCTGAAGGGCTTAAGATTTAGTAAGTACTTTTTATCTTTAAAATTACTTAATATTTATAATGCATATAATGTGCTTTGATCGAGTGTATCCTTCATTCCCTCTTTCTCACTTCAACTCATCCCTCACCCCCAACTCTATCCCCTCCCATCTTCATGTGTAGCGTGGCTGGGGGAAGAGAGGGGGCTGAAGTTCCACCCCTGTCTGATGTGCTGTTGCCAATTGATAGCTGTTGGGGAAAGAAGAGTCGTTTTCTTCAGGGTTGTGTCCAATAGTTGGTCCTCCGCCCATACATACACAGGCAGTAGCAAGTGGACTCAGAGCTATTTTGTTTAAACAGGGAGCACACTTCAACCATTTTTAAGTGCATAACTTGGTGTATTAAGCATATTCATAATTTTGTGTAATGATCACTATTTCCAGGGTCTTTTCATCACACCACAGTGAATCCTTCCCTTCTCTCCCAGCCCCCGCTCACCTCTGCCCTATTTCAGGGTTACTGATTTGCCAACCCTTGGTACATTTGTGCATTTGTCTATTCCTGTCTGGCTACTTCACTTAGCACAGTGCTTTTGTGTGTCGCCCACACTGTATGCTATGTTAGAGCTCCATTTCCTTCTTTGGTGAGCGGTATCCGGCTGTAGGAACATACATACCATAGTTTTTATGCATTCACTTGTTTATGGTTTCTTAGGCTGTGAATAACACCATTGTGAACATACTAGACAAGTATCTGTTTGAATTCCTGTTTTCTTCCAAGAGTAGAATTGGTGACAGGGTTGCAAGCAGAGAGGACATGATGGAAGCAAACGTGACAGAATAACTAATGTCCAGAACAAACCAGAAATTTATGAAAGAGAACTCCTGTTGAATATGCAGTAATTCGTAAATTAATTTCCAAATGAGGTTTTCACTTTTCTGTCTTCCAGTGATGGTGGAGGGAACAGGCTTTAGGGTTTGAACAAGTCTTTGCTGCGTTCCATGCCAGCTCAGACCTGTTTTGGGCTCACAAGGGCACTGTGCAAGGAATCTCTGCTACAGTCTACATCCAGTTTCTGACTTTTTAAAAACTCCTAGTGACTAGTAGCAGTAAGCCAGTGGTTTTTGTTTGTTGTTTTGTCAACCTGAATCACCTGTTAGAGCTCACAGAGAGTGTTTTCAGAACTGAGAAACTGTAATATTAAATGATAGTATTTTTCAGTTTTCCCTAAATGGTAAGTTTTTTTCCCCCCAAGGTTTTCCTTTCTAGTGAATTAAATCATAGATGTCTCCATTTTAATTATTTTAATAAATTTTAGTTTTGTTCTCTTCATTTATTTAGTTCCTACACATCTTATTTGACTGCTGCTGGGGACTTAGGAGTGGCTGTTTTGCTTTTCTGTAAATGGAACTAGCACAGTCATTAAAAATAAATTTACTTAGGTCTGATTAGTTTTGCACAGTTTTAGAAGCTGCCAAGTTACTTAAGCTTTTAGCAGGTGGGATTCAAGTTAGGTTGTTTTGTCTTCAGGTAAAAATACAGACTACAAGAACAGATTTTTAAAAAGTTGGAGTAATTACATTAAAGACTTGTAAGAAGTTTGTGTGTGTGCACATGAATGCATGCATGCCACATGTGTGCAGATGTTGAGGTCAGAAGAGGGTGTTGAATCCCCTGGAGCTGGAATTAAGGCTGTTGTGAGCTATCCACCATGGTTATTTAAATTCAAGTGTCCCCCATCCCCCCCCTTTTTTGGCCTATAAATGTATGCATCATAAAAAACAGTAGTTGGTCTGCTTTCTAGTATGCTGTGTGTAATCTATTTTCAGTTTTGAGTGTTTCACAACATTTTAATACTCATTCCTGCTGTATTGTAGGCATTTATGTTGACATTTGTTAGCTACAATGTTTGTTTAGTCTCAGAGTACTGGTTAGTTCTTTGTAAGCTCTAGACTGTAATACCGGTTTCCTAGAAATATGCTATGAGATAAAATGTTTTTAGATAATTTTATAGTGATGAAGAAAGAGCATTAACACTTACTGAAGATTTCAACACTCAAGCATTTAATCCTCACAACATTCTGGGAAGGTATGCATGACTACACATTTTCAAGGTGGAAACTGAGGCTTAATGAATATGGCTCAGGCCACGCAGATCTTTAGCCGTCTTATTTCTGCTCATTTCTTCAGAGTTGTAAATTGGTAATGATGTTTTCTCAGGGAAAGCCCATGTTTGAACCTGACCTAAACTAGCCTCCTTTGGTGGGACTAAAGGTCCTTAGAGCTCTCCACCTTGTCTTTGCAGCAAGTGGCATATCCCTGGTTCCGTGGACTCATGAGACATCAGAAATCCATCATGTCTGTTCATGTTCATTGTGCTGAAATACCTGTCTCATGCCATCTCATCTGTGTAAATCCCACTCTTTCTTAAAGCCTGCCTCAAGTTCCGCTGCCTGAAAAACTTTGTCTGACCTCATTGACCTCAGGAAACATTTTTTTTTAAGTCTTGTTTTTGGTAGCCTTTCTTCCCTTACTTTCTCTCCCTCTGGATGCCTGCTGTCGTTTTTCTTATTTTTAGTATTGAGTGGATATGTAACTCCTCGAGATCCTTAGTTGTTTCAGAGTTCAGACCTTCTCAGATTTTGGAAGTGTTAGATGATCAGATTCTGGCTGTGACCGGTGTGAGTATTTGCATTTCATGGGATCAACACAGACTGAGAGCCCATGGTCAGCTCAGGTCAGGCTTTACTGCCAATGTGTTAAAATGTTTTCCACTCTCAGGGCCTTTTGAAGTTTAGGATAGTCACTATGTAATTAAAGATACAGATCAACTGCTGTTTTAGAAAACCTAGCTGGTAGTCACATGATATTTTATGACTTCCTTTGTTTAGCTTTTTTTTTTTTTTTTAAACAAAACAAAACAAAAAACAAACAAATTGGGAAGAAACAGGGAACATGCAGGCTTGAGAGCAGAACTGTGGATGTTCCAGTGTCCCTTAGGGGATGAGCTAGTCTCAGAGCAGGTACAGAAAGCTGCAGAAGAAGGCCATTAACAAAGCAAAACAAAACAAAAACAAATTGGTATTGATTACCTTAGAGATGATTTTGTGGATATTGCCTTCCAGTTGATCCATCATTAACAGGTAGATGTGAGCATATCATATTGTATGTTGATTTTATTTTTTTTTTTGTCACTGGTGACCATTTTAGTTTTTTCCTAAATCCTTTGGACACAAACAACAATTACCACTGGTGGTTTTTTTACTTTCTAGTTCAATTTTATGTGCTATTACAGCCATAGATCTGGAATCAACCATTGTTCCAGGATGTCCTGGTATCTTTCAGTAGACACAGTATTTCAAGGCCTCACTTGCTGTTAGAGATGTTCATTCGTAATGAGTTGACTTTGAGGCTTTCACACAAATATACATGCTCATATCCTGTATACTTACCCAAACCAATATAATGGTAATAATATTGCTTTAGTATTCTTATTAAACTACAAAGCATAGTCACTCTGTGTGTGTGTGTGTGTGTGTGTGTGTGTATTTAAAGATAATGAGACAATAAGTAATACTGTTTCCTTTCAAATTCAGGATTTGGAGGGTATTGTTGTTTGAGATAGGGTCTTATTTTGTAACCTTGGCTATCTTGGAACTAGGCTAGTCTAGATCTCACAGAGATCCTTTTGCCTCTGCCTATGGAGTGCTTGGTTTAAAGTTGTGCTCCACCACACCTGGCAGGGTTAGGAGTCTTTATTTAACTTCTTTGGTATAACGTTCTGTTTCCTTTACCCCCAGAGTACTCATTTAATTTTACACATACATAATAATCTGGGGGAAAAGAAGTAGTGCCTGATGAGTGTAATTACTGAGAAGTCACATTTTTTTTCCTATTCTTTCTCTACCACCCCTCTATTTTTTTAGTTGTATACCGGCCTTACCAAATATGAGAAATTACAAGCCTACTTTTCCCCTTTTAACTCTCATTTAGTGTTGATTCTCAAACAGTTGATTCTCTGTTCCCATGCTCTTGCTTCTTTAGTGTTTTGTTTTGACGTGGGGGTCTTTGTAGCCAACACTGGCTTGTGATTTACTGTGGAGCCCAGGCTGGTGTGGGTGTCATGCTTCCTTAGTTACAGATGTGACTCACCACATCTGGTTGCTTTAGTCCTTTTGACTGCCTAGATTTTGTGTTCTGTCAGGTTCTGTGGGAAAGTCATAGAACACAGAATCCCCCAAGTTCTCACAAGTTTGTTTGTAGATACTACAAAGGAAAGCTCTAGCCCGGGCAGTTGTTCCTGGACTCATTTTCTTTCTGGAAATGTCTTAAATCTGATGCTGCAGATTTGTTTTTAGTTGTGGAAAAGTCAAATGGCCATTGAATTTTATTTCTGTTAAGTATTTGCTCTTCCTGCCTAAGTTAGGCTATATTGGTTATTTTTCATGACCAAAAGTGACTCATGGAAGAAACAGTTTATTTTGGTTTACAGTTCATGGCAGGGAGTCCTTGATGGTGGTGGAGGTGTGGCCGCAGATAGCCAGAGCCAGATATGAACAATTTCAGCTTTCTCTAAAAACACTAAGTGGGAAGTAAGCTGGAAGTGAGACATGGATATAAACTTTGGAAGCCTGCCTCCAGTGATACATTCTTCCATCAAAAATCCATCTCTCAAAGGTCTCACAACTACCCCAAACATCACCCAGGTGGGGACCAAGTGTTCGAACACAAGGGCTGATGGGGCACATTGCTCATTCAGATCACCACAGTGATGGCCATTCTGAAGGCATTCCCTTTCCATTTCAAAGGGTTTCATCTTGGGAAAGCATAATGAATTAACTTTGTGTCCATATTCTTCTTTTTCCTTCTCTGGGATTCTTAAGTATGTGGTATGTGCATTGAAACCTCCCTCCTACTTTACTGATTACCACATTCTCTTGTGTCTCCTCTAGCTTACTTACTGTTTACTTCTGATTTTGTTTCTTTTTCTTCTTTTGAGTCTTATAATCTCATTTCTGAGTTTGTGCAGTTTGTAAGCAAGCTTATTTGACCAACTGGTGATTGTTTTAACCCAATCCTAATTTACATTCCATGTCCTATAGAACAAGTGGGAACATACTTTGTGAAACAGTGCTGTATCCTGACAGAAAGCAAGGGTGGACGTGATGTAGCCTATGTAGTCCTGTGTTTAAATTTGGTTTAAAATATTCTTTTGTTAATCCTGTGGAGCAAGATTTCAGAGAGGTGTGACAGAATGTTTGGTTGAGAGACCAACCTAGGAGAAAGCTTATTCAGCGGGAGGCATCGGAGTAAGAAAGGGACAGTATTTTAGAAGTGACAGATTTGGTAGCTGGGTAGAGAGAAGGGACTCTAGGATGACTGTTTTCTGTTTTGGTAACTAAGGGCTTGAATTGCTCTGTCGTTATGCAGATTAGGAGATTATTGGTGCTGGGAGGTTGGAAGAGGGAGGATAATGAGCTCTGTTTGGGGCATGTAGTGCAAAGCATCTAGGTACCCAGGCTTAGCAAGGGCTCAGTCATGCAAATTGGGACTTGGGAGAAAGGCTGGCATTGGAGAGGGTTGAAAGTAATTCATAGTCATGAGCTTGGGGGATGACATCATCTAGGGAGAGCATAAGAAAAGAGAAAGTAGGTCAAGGAGAGAATTCTAACTTAGATAAGAAGGGAAACCAGCCTTAGACATATTAATAAGAACGGTTAGGTGCCATTCTGTTTTAATCTTGCTATGGTTGTTCACGCTAAAAGGTCCACGCAGGTGTTACTCATTTTACAAAGGAATGATTTCGAGTTCAAAGGTTAAATCATTTGCTCCTTGTTGCAGCCAGCCATCAAGGAACCTGAATCTGTGTGACTTGAACCCCTGCTTTTCACTTCCTACCTGGCCTCTTGCTAGGGAAGGAGTTATGGAAATACTACACAAGCGTTGACTTAGGTGAGAGGTGTGGAAAGTGTTGTTAGCAAGGTAAGGTACTACTGAGAGATTAAGAAGGATGGGGTACAAAAGTCATCCATTCTTGTGTTGGAATTGGTTTGCTATGGAATGTTGATAGTATGGTTAGTTTATTGCACCACTTTCCTAAGCTGTGCTTTTATTGACTAAGTAAATGCCAGCTCACAATTCACCCAAAGAAGAAAACAACAATTGTTAAAAAAGAAAGAAAAAAGTGATGCTAAGTACAGACAGACAGCTGTGAGGCAGGCTTTCTTGCGTGATGTAATAATATCCTTGTGTTTGGGAGAGTGATGAAGCTTGGCCAGCTCGTGACGCTGCTCAGACAGGAAAGGGAGGGGAAGAGCCTCTGAACACTTCCCTGCAGAGGGAGCGCTGCTTGCTTACAGAAGCTGAGTCAGAGGATGGAGACTGCGCTATAGGCAGACATGGCCCAATTTAGGCTACTGGACTGCATGATCAACCACAACTGGGGATTACTCTGCAATCTCTACTGTGCATGGAGTGGACAGGTTTGTCTGATGGATACATATGTTTGCTTTTTAATTTGAGGGTGCTGTAACTGTAGAGCAGAGTGGAAATGCTTGATATGAGAACATCGCCTTGTTATAGTCATCTTTTGCTAGTTTTTGATTAGTTTTTTTTTTTAAACATGGCATATAGTAAATCAGATGATCTGAAATACTCTGAAAGACTTCAGTTCACTGAAGTAGCACTGATGTTGCTGTTTGTAGAGCATTACCTAGTGGGGGAGGGGAAGTGGGAATTAATGAATTAACACAAGACTAATACAGTTGTAAAAGAAGGTGAACATCACAGTTTTTCCAAGGAGTTTAGTCTTGTGTTAATAAGGTAGTAGGAGTTTGGAATGAGCTGCCCTTTAGTAAGCTTTCTATTTAAAAAAAAAAAAGCCTCTGGATTTTTTTTTTTTTTTTTTCACAGTGGTGTTAAGTGAAGTTCCTTTCTGGACCTTTCCTGTTATGAGCCTGGCATTTATGGAGACTATTGTTTTGCAGTAGAGAAAACTTGCTTGGCTTATTTCTTAGACTAGTTATTGGCTCACGAGTGTTCTCTAAGAAGCAAACCGTTCTCTGGGCGACCCCATCAACACTCTTAGCAGGTAAAGGCTGTTTCAGTAAGTCGTAAATCATGTTGTACATGTTCAATCTAATGGCTTTTAAAACACAGAAGACCCACTCACACCCCAGGTATGTCTCAGTTCTTCCAAAGCCAGACACAAACGTCTTGGGTTGGAAGACTTGAAATTAGTTCCAACCAGGACATTTGGGTCTCAGTTCTTTTCTGTATGTCCTATTTTTTCTGGCCTGGAAAAGTGGTTTCATAGTTTAGCATGGATGCGACAGACCAGTAGCTCAGAGAAATTAGAGGCAGAGAAGGTCATTTTAGTGTCTGTTCTTCCAGGCTAAGATTGATCTCTCAATGCACTTTCTAGTACTCTCCCTAATGGATTTACATTACCATAAAAATATGGGGTTTACATGGCTACTAAGAGAATAAAAGAAGATAGATACTGCAATTATCTTAACATTTAAAATTCATGATATCAGAAGCCTAACCAAGCTGAAACTTGAGCTCTGTGCTTTATATTTGCTAAGCCCCATAGTCTCACTAGGAAACTTTCTTGTTTGAAATCTGGTAGCTACTTGGTCCTAGCTAACCCAAGAGGAGTGTTAACTGTGCCCTGGATGCCCTGGGATGAGCTGATGCAGCTGCTGAAACTTTGTGCATGCCTCAGCCTGAATGTTGCTAGCTAGAGTTGCTGCTGTTGTCTTCCCTGTGGTTTTGATCTGACATTGGCCATTTAGCTAGTAGCAACTGTCAGAGAGTTTGCAGAATGTAGCATGAGTAACATGGAGCGAGACATTGTTTCCTTTGATTAAGTATTTTGTTTGTGAGACAGGGTCTATTTGTAGCCTTGGCTGTCCTCTGGAACTCACTCTGTATACCAGGTTTGCCATGAACTCACAAAAGATCTGCCTGCCTCTGCCTCTCAGAGTGCTGGGATTAAAGGCATGTACCACCACTGCCAAGCAACTTAAAAATATTTAATGAAAGTCACAGATATAGTGCTTTTGAGGCCAGACAATTGAAGTATGAAAGGAGTCAAAAAAGAGCAAAGAGACTGGTTGGGTGTGATGGCATGAACCGACAATCCCAGCACTTGGATGCAGAGGCAGGAGAATCAGAAGAGACCTGCATAGAGGCAGGTATTAGAGACTACAGAAAACAGGAGAGCAAGCTCTTGCAGACAGCTCCTACACTGGACCCGGTGTTGACAGATACTACCTGCATGTGCATATGTGTATAGCATGTATAGCTGTTGCCGGCAGAGCTCAGAAGAGGGGGTTGTGGTGCAGGCTTTCTTGGACTGCCAGCCCCAAATCATGACACGGACACTTATTATTAATTATGAATGCTTGGCCTTAGTTTAATCTTGTCCCACTAGCTCTTATAATTTATTTTCAACCTATGTCTCTTCATCTACATTTTGCCTCGGTTCTTCATATTTCTTTCATTCTTTATGTCCTGTTTTCCTGCTTCCTCAATGTCTGGCTGGCTGGGCTCCCATCTCTCTCTCTCTCTCTCTCTCTCTCTCTCTCTCTCTCTCTCTCTCTCTCTCTCTCTCTCTCTCTCTCTCCCTCCCTCCCTCCCTCCCTCCCTCCCTCCCTCCCTTCTCTCCCTTGTTTTGTTCTTTCTCCTTTTTATTTTTTATTTTTGCCAGCTAGCCCTGCCTATCCCTCTACTTCCTAGCAGTTGGTTGTTCAACTTTTTATTAGACTAATTAGGTGTCTTAGTCAGGCAAGGTGCAGCAAAAGTAACATCTGTACATGACAAATGCAGCATAAACAAATGCAACACACCCCTGCATAGTTAAAATAATATTCTGCAACATAAACAAATGTAACACATGTTTATATAGTTAAAGTAATATTCCACAACAGGGTTGGATCTCTTGGAACTGCAGTCATGGATGGTTGTGAGCCAGTGTTGGTGCTGGGAACTATGCCCAGGTCCTTTACAAAAGCATTGTTTCTAGTCTCTCAAGATACTTTATTTTAAAAGAAGCTAAATTTTTAGATTTGTATATGAACTTGCCATATCTTTTAAACATTGATGACTTACTAAAAACTTTCAAAAGAGTAGGATCTGAAGCAAATATATATGGTGGGCAGATGTGGCTGTAGGTGTTCAGTGTGGGGCATCTGATTTATAGTAGTTGTAAGGCAACACTTGGTTCCCTTGATTTCACCACTGAAGCCAAGCTGTGCCTAGAAATGTTGCTGAATAAAAGCATGTGGTACGGATCTGGAAGTTGTGAGGATGATGGGGAAGAAAGGGAGCAAATGAATGGTGGGTGAAAAAGAGGGAAACAATTGCAAATGAAGGAATGATAAACTAGCAATCAGGAAATGCCACCATGGGGCATAATGCTGATCACTTTGGCACACTGAGAATTCTGATCTGATATGTTAGTTACTGTATATCTTACTGTTATAGGAAGACAGGATAGTAGAATAGAATGCCAAGTTTAGTGTCCCAGGATACTTAAGGCAGAGGCAATGATGGTTCTGTGATGGCCATATGCTGCTAACTTTACATACCCCAAACAGTGTGGACATCAGGGATTATACCACGAAGATTAAAATGGGAGCTTGGTTCGATGTTTAGCACAGTACCTGGCACATTATATTTGAAGTGTTCTTATTGTTATTGTTAATGTATCTAGCTTGATACAGTGTGCATAAAGGTACTATCACATGAGATTTATATTAGAAATTAAAATTATATGTAAGTTGAATGATCACTTGTTAAAAAATTGGAAATATAGTTAAAATTGATTTATACATTTCAGCTATTTAGCTATCACCACTATTGATTTTACATACATACATACATACATACATACATACATATATAAGTAAATGGAGTTCTTAATTGGTGTAGATAATAAAAAAGCTGGAGTTAGATATAGAGGGAAATGTTGAGAGATCAGAGAGAAGGAGCAAGCCACAACACTCCTTACCTCCTTAGCATCTCAGTAGACAAGAGAGTGATTTCCTGTTTCTCCCTGCTTATATTCTGTTTCTGCCCAGCTACCTCACTTCCTGTCTGTCTGTACAGACCTGCAGACCTCTATGGTTTGTGAGTGGCAAGCTCCATTCTCTGACCCTCAGGCAGGCTTTATTTATACAAGTAAGATATCACCTCAGCATATAGCCAGTGTTTTCCAGGTGCTTTTGAGTAGTAGATAGGTTTTACCATCTGGAGTCATATTGTGAACACCGCCTCCATTTTAAAGGCTTTATTAATTTTTTTTATTTGTGCATGTGTGTATGTATCCAGGTGTATGAGAACATGTTGAGTGCAGGTGCTCATGGAGGCCTGGAGAGGATGTAGGATTCCCCTGAAGCTAGAGTTAAAGGAGGTTGTGAGCTGCCCTGTGCAGGTGCTGGGAACCAAATTTAGGTCCTCAGCAAGAGGAACAAGGACTCTTAAGTGCTGAGCCGTCTTGTTTCTAGGAACTAATATTCTAGCTAGAAAATCTGTATATTTTAATTGCATTTGTTGGGCATTTCAATATGTTTTCAGGTGTGTTTGTATACAAGTGTGTGTATCTGTATGTACATACATGTGGAGACCAGAGGACAACCTTGGGTGTTATTCTTTAGATAGCAGCCACTAGTGTTATTTTTGTTTGTTTTTTTCTTGAGACGGTATCTCTATGTGGCCCTCCCTATTTTGGAACTGGCTATGTAGACCATACTGGTCTTGAACTCATTGAGATTCATGCCTCTACTTACAGAGTGCTGGGATTAAAGGTCTGTGCCACCACTCCAGGCTCTTACATTTTGTTTTGTTTTGTTTTGTTTTTAAATGATAGGGTCTAAGGTTCACTGATTAGACTAGGCTGGCTATCCAGTGAGCCTAATGGATCTGCCTGTCTCTGTCCCCCAGTACTGGTATTAAAAGCACAGGCTATCATGCCTGATAATTTTGCGTGGGGTTCTGGGCATTGAACTCTGGCCCTTCTGCTTGGGTAGCTAGCACTTCATTGACTAACATTTATCAGTCCCCTCTGGTGGTTTTAATAAAAATGGTTCACATAGGACCATAGGGAGTGACACTATTAGGAGGTGTGGCTTTGTTGGAGAAGGTGTGTGTCACTGGGGGCAGGCTTTGAGGTTTCAGAAGCTCAAGCCAGGCCTAGCGGCTCACTGTCTCTTGTTGCTGCTATGGATCCAGATGTAGACCTCTCAACTCCTCTAGCACCTTGTCTGCCCGCATGTTGTCATGCCCCCCTCCATGATGATAATGGATTAAACCTCTGAACTATAAACCAGCTCCAGTTAAATGTTTTTGAAGAGTTGCTGTGGTCATGGTGTCTGTTCACAGCAATGGAAACCCTAACTAAGACACTCCTATTTCTGTATCTTTGCTATAATAAATTGCTGAATATCCTTCACTGCCAGGGCTGTAGCTCAGTTGATAAGAGTTCTTGCTTAGCAGCAGGCAGGAATCCTAGGTTAGATCATAAACTGGGTGTTGTGGCAGGTGCTTGTAATTCCAGCACATGGGAGGTGGAGGCAGGAACATCAGGAGGTCAGAGTCATCTTCAGCTACAGGAAGCTTGTGGTCAGCTTGGGCTACATGAGCTCTCCTACCCCCTTTTCCCTCCAGTACCTGTACTCTCCTACTCCCTCAAATTACTCCTCCAAGGAAACCAATAACTTTAGTTTTTCATGTTTTGAATTTCACTCACATAGAAGGTATTTAATTATTAGTACTTTAATCATCTGGAGCCCCAGAGGGCTTTAGGCAAAGATCCTGAAGGTTTTGTTTCATAATGGACATAGTGCTATAAATGGCTTATACTCCTTAACCTGTCTCCAGGACAGCCCTGTTCATAGCTTTGTGGGTATGCATCTGGAGTCTTATGTCTGCTTATTCCGTTTGCTGCTCACTTCCATACAAATGGCCTTCATATGAAAAACACACCAGTGGGTGGAACACATAGATACAGGATGAACACAGGGAGGACTTGCAGATGAGATCAGGCGACTTGGGGATGGAAGAACAGAGGTCTCATCATCACTGTTAAAAACGAGAAGTCCAAGCTGAGAGACTGTGTGTTTCAACAGTCTCGGAACCGAAGCTTTCACAACTCTCTGGTGCCAGGAGGAGGAGGAAAAGCATAGTTCTGCAGTTAGCTCTAAGATGAGCCCCATCATAGGAAGCCTGCACAATGGTGAAAAGGCCACAAGGAATTTTAGTTCAGTATTTTCAGAGTGATTAAAAATAGATCCCAGGTATTTTAGATATTTAACCCTGTCTGATAACCCCATGGGGATGATGTAACTGTCACATTCCTGTTTTTGCACATGAGGAAACTAATACAGTGGGAGGTTTAGTCCCTTGCCCAGGTTCCCACAGCCAGGATGATGCAAAGCAGACTGTACTGAGAGTCAGACTCTGTTGAGTGTTGCAATTACAGGTTGTAGCACCTGTTAAACTAATTGGGTGATTAGGACCTCTTAATTTTAATTCAATAAGATATGATTTATATACTGCTGTATGTATGTTGGAGAAATAACTTTTAAATTCTGCTCTGTGCCATGTTAATGGGTAAGTCATAGTTGATGTGGTTGCTTCTTCTTGGGTTCATCGAGCTAATGGGAAAGTTCCTGGAATGAACTTCACTTGGTGCATTAGAGAAAAACACAAGCAAATGCAGCAGCCATGGGCTCAGCAAAAGGCCCAAGGATGTTTCTGCCCATGTGTAGTATGCGTCTGTCTCCTGCTGTATTTTTCTCTTGGTTGAAGAAAATTGGGCTCAACAACTCATCAGGCTTTAAAATAGGAAATGTAAGGCTATATCAGAATGTTTAAAAAGTAACACATTATTGAGAGAAGGCTTGGTTTAAATCAGTCTTCAGAACAGGGGAGAGGAAAAAGGGCATAGGGACACAAAAGACAGCAGACCCTTCTCACTTTCTTCCATCTTCTTCCATGCATCCTTCTATTTTCCCTTTCCTTACACCCACAGCTGTTTTCTGTGACGATGCCATTCCTGTTGCTCCGTCACAAGGCTGTATCTTTTCTTTATTCTTAGTGCTGGCTTGAAGAGAGAGAGAGAGAGCACATAGCACCTTGGCAAACTAGTGCTGCCTTGGTAAGTGGAGTGTCATCTGAGCCCCTTTGGATTCCTGCTAGCTGGTTTGTTTTCTTTTCTGGTGCATTGGCCTAGTCCTGGATGTTCATTTCCTGAGCATCATGGGCAGCCACAACAATTCTGGCACCTCTGTTTAATATGAAGTGCCGCTTTGTCCAAGCTTCTTAGACCCTGCCTGGTTGTATATGTGAGTCTTCCGTGCGCTCTACCGTTCCCACTACTCTACAGCTAACACTTCTCATACACCAGTGGACACTGGCCAGGGCCTACAGTTCTTAGGGAATAAGAACCCGTTCCTCTTTGTCCTCATTGGCTGTGTTTCTAACTTTTATTAGGTGGACAAGATCATTTTCAGTTGGGAGCGGATTCATCCCATGTTATTGGGCAATACTCTTTAAGTTTTTACTTGCTGTACCAATACTGACTGTATGTTCCCTATCTCCCTGCAGGGAAAAGGCTGTGTTCCTGGTCCTGTGTGCTTTTCAGGGACTGGCCACTCATCCTTTTAAGAGGTGCTCCCTTACTGGGTGTTGGTGGCCCATGCCTTTAGTCCCAGCACTCAGGAGGCAGAGGCAGAGGCAGGTGATCTCTGTGAGTTTGAGGCCAGCCTGGTCTACAGAGCTAGTTCCAGGACAGGCTCCAAAGCAATACAGAAAAAACCTGTCTTGAGAAACCATAATAAATAAATAAAAAATAAAGGTGCTTTCTTCAGGCAGCGTAACACTGGCTTGTTAGGACTGGCCTTCTGGGGCAGAATCTTTCTGGTCTGTTATTTAGCCCTTGGCCCTGTGAATTCAGACCCCCCCCCCCCGCGCACCCCATTCCCTTTCCCTGTGCTGAGGTCTTACAAACTGTGTGTAGAAGCTAGGGTCATAGGGCTCCCTTCGTTCTCTCAGGGTTCACTGCCCTTTGTCTGCTGATCTCTGTCTGGAAGCCACTGCTTCATAGATACTATCAGAGTCTGGGTTATTTACGTGGTAGAATGTTAATTGTTTATTCCTGAGTGGCAGATTACCCCTCCAATTTAGTGGCTGAGAGAACACTTACTATCCCTGTCTTCGAGGAATAGAAATAGAAGCATGCTTTGGTAGGGTTGTGGGCAGCATCGGCCACACCACACTCATTCAGCCTGGCCCTTGGTTTGCCTGGGGAGGGATCCTGTTGTTGATGGTTGACTTCAGAGGCCAAGGAGCTAAGCACCCGAGTCTTTTTTTTTTTTTTTTTAAAGCGGTGATTTTATTTGAATACATCTTTTACCAAGAAAAAAATTATTTTTAATGTGTGTGTTTGCCTGAATGTATGTGTGTGAATCTCATGCATGCCTGGTGCCCATGGACGCCAAAAGAAGGTGTCAGATTCCCTGGAACTGGAGTGACGGATGGCTGTGGGCTGTCCTGTGGGTTCTGGGAACCAAATCCAGGCCCTGGGCAAGAACAGCAAGAACCATTGTTCTAGGACATCTCCTATCACCCCCTCCACCACATAGTGAACACTTTGGTTCTTAAGCTGGCTGCTAAGTGGAAGGCATTTTCAATTTTGTGTTTTGTATCACATGACCCTTTGCAGAGAGTGTGACGTGTGCCATACAGCAACCTGTTTCATCAGTAAGGGAGAGAGGCAGAGAGCAGACAAGACAATGGTTGTCATGTTTTAGAATCTAACCTTGGTAGGGACATTCCATCACTTTTATGGAATCCCATTCAGGAGCTAATCAGTAGGTCCAGCCCACACTCAAGGGAGGGTTTGCACGTAGACAGGGATGACTGAATGAGGGTGAGGAGATTGATTAGAATCCATTGCAGAGCTGGGGGATGTGTTGGAAATCATCCCCACATCCCTTTGTTTGTGAGGCAGTGAGGCGGCTCGCAGATCTGTCTGTAGTACTTAGCTTTAGTAGATGTATCACAGAAGTAGGACACAAAACAAATCAGCAGAGAAAAGGGAAAGGCAGCTGGGACAAAGGTCAGTGGGAATCACAGGCTGGCTCCAAGAGTCCTCCATTGGTGAAGTCACACAGGATGTGCTTAATTGCTTCAGCAACAGACTGTTACAGGGCATGTGAAAGAAAAGTGCACCAGACAAACTCACTCAAGGTGTTTTTTGTTTTTAATTGCAGGCCAGTCACCTTCTGCCTAGAATACACCAAAATTCTAGACTCCTAAAAAGCAAGCAAGTGCTTAGCAGAAACCATTGCTTGCACTGCACATTTTAGGCAAGGTAAGCCTCTCATCAGCTAGGGATCAATGGGAACATTCCTAAAATCCAAACAGCACGACAGTAATCTAAGGCCTCCTTGCGAGCATTGCTCAAGTCTGCTGTGCTAACTCTTTTGATCAGGATGGAGTTGGTTTATGTTCATCTTACTACAAATCATAGTAACCAGTCAAAATATTTTGTTAAAGCCAGGCGTGGCAGTGCATACTTGTGATTCTAGCATTCAAGAGATTGAGTGAAGAAGATAGCCATTCTATGCCAGCCAGCCTGGACTATGTATTTTATATTTTATTTTTAGAAAGAAAAATAAACTAACTTGGAATATGGTGTTGAAAACTCATAGTGGAATAATGTCATCTAATTTTTACTTCCTTTTACTAGGTTCTTTTGGAGTAAACAGAGCAAGTTAATATGAATTATAAGACTTTGTATTTTTTTCAGAAGCTTTTAAGAATGAAGAACTAAACATTTACTAATATTAACTATTTTCCACATAGTGTCTATTTTGGATATAAAGAGTTTTCAAGAGAATAGAGCCAAAGTGTTAATTGGCACTGTTAAAAGTCAACTAGGGCTGGGAGCCGGCTCACTTGATAAAGTACCTGTTTTCAGAAGCATGAAGACCTAGTTTGATTACCCAGACTCCAGCTGAAAATGGGTGTGGTAGTGCACACTTATGTGCTGCATGCTTGTAGTCCTGGTGCCGTGGAGGCAGGAACAGACAGATCTCTGAGGTTCATTGACCAGTCTTTTCTCTGATTAGTGAATTCTAGATCAATTGTAGACCCCCCCCCAAAAAAAAGAGGTACATACAAGGTCTTTGCTCTGCCCCCCCTCCAAATGAATGAAAATCAACTTTCAAAAAGTAGGATTATTTGGGGATTCAGGTAAATTGGTGGAATGTCAATCTAATATGCTGGAGGCGCTGGTCCCAACCCTGGAACCCTCTGAAACAGGAGAATCAGAGGTTCCAGGTCATTCTCAGTCCCACCCAGTTCCTGGCCAATCTGGGTTAAGGAAGATCCTGTCTAAAAAGCAACAGTAACAACAAAGACTGCATAAAAAAACAAAACAAACAAACAAAGAAACAAAAACAAAAACTCTGTTCTTTCATAAGGAAAAACTTTTTAAATTATTTAAGCCCGATTTTGAATGAAATGTTATATAATCTCATCAGGAAAATGTACAGGAAAGTGTCAATATTCTGCATTCATTCTGTGACTTTATCTGTTGCATTGCATCCTAGGCTGACTGGCCATCCCTAAATCTGCAGGTTACTCTCCTGAATGCAGGTTCAGTTTTATATCTCACTGTAAAGCCTCTCACGTGTACCTCATAGGCACTCCAGAACCCGTATTTGTGACTAATATGTCCCTGTCTCCCAGGACCTTATCCAGTGGTTCCCAAACTTTAACAGGAATAGCATATCAACATAATAAAAATCTAGCATTTGGATTTGGAGATGCCCTGACTGACCAGTATTTCAAGACATGTCCCACTGCTTTCAGAGCAACCCAGCAGCAGGAGCTTGAGCTGTTAGCAAAGCTGACAGTGCTGCTGCACATCCTTGGCTATTCACTCTGAATGATGCATGCTTCTAAATTTGTATACGATAGACTTCTTGGTATGTTGCATTTGTATATATTTTGATTATGTTTTGATATATTCTTTAAGACATCTGAAGATATTCCTTGCATAATATGCAACTTTTTTAAAAGTGGTGATGGATTGGATTGTAATTCAGTGGTGTAGCTCAGCATGCACAAGACCCCTAGTTTGATTTTAACATCTTCGCCTCGTAGATGTTTCTGAGTTTCCAGTTTCTACATCTTGGCTTCTTGATGATTGTTGGGTCATTTCTGAGTTTTGGAAGCAATTTTCTTTGTAATCTATTAAAACAATCTGTTGTCTAATGTTTCTAGAAATATAGTACATTGAAAGGCAGTTGTGTTGTAGAATTAAGGAAACCCTTCAGTGCTTTCTAAAAGATTTTCATCAAGGTTCTCTTAAATATCAAGCTTCCTTACAGTGCTCACATGTGTTTAAAATACTTTCTCAATATTTAATTATAGCTTTTTCATGACCCAATTGTAAAATAAATACCCCCTGCATTTGGAACGTTTTACTTGGCTGAGTTTTTAGTAAGTTTGACCCTAAAACAGCCTTTGAAAGTGCAGGAAGGAATTGTGTATTTCCACAATGGAAGGGGACAGCAGGAATCTTGGGGAATTGGCTCAGTGGATGAGGAACTTGTCATGAAAGCATGAGGATCAGAATTTAAGTTTCCAGAACCCATATAAAGCCAGGTGGGGTGTTACAGCCCATCACTAATCCCAGTGCACTGGAGGAGACAGCCAACCAAATTGGTGATTGATGTGTTCAAATGAGACATCCTGCCTTATCCTGCAGAACAACTGATGAAGACACCTGACATCAGTTTCAGGCCTCCATACATATGTGCACACATATGCATGCATATCACAGATATACCTCCCTCACATGTGACATATGCTTGCAAAGAGATGAGACAGGGAGGGAGGAAGGGAGGAGACTGGGAGGGATTGCAGCCTCCTTGGTCCATCTCAGAGGTGTGTCTCCCCTCCAGGGAACATTGCATTTCTAGTTAACTGCTCCAAGGTCAACCTGCTCTTCTGTTTCTACCAACTTAGGGTGCTTGCATCCCAGTGCTGTGACTAATCAGATTATAAAACAGTTCCAGCCTACCTTGGTTAGAGAATTATCTCCTCTGTGAACCCAAAGGTCTGTTATCTTTGGTGATAACCTTTGTGTATCTGGAGCTCTTTCCAGCCCGCAGGGATTTTGTTTTGTTTTGTTTTCTGCTACCAGGATTTAAGGCATTCCTGTCCATGAGAACTGCATTCTGAATTTCAATGACACCACATACTTCTCTCTTAAGGGAATACTGCGTATTCTTTTCTGCTATTTATATTACTTATACTGCTAGCTTTGCTAGTAATGAAAGGAACAAAAAAGTCAGTGGAAACCATGTTCATTTTAACATATTTATAAAATTTAAGAAAATCCCAGTGCTAATTGGAACACAACAGTGTCCTGTTGTGGGTGGGTTTTGTTCTCTATTTTATTCGTAGTACTTTGAAACTTTGAAATGAAGGACACATAAAATGTTAATATATTAACAAGAAGTCTGTCAGGAATTTACCCTAATGTGATTTTCATGGTTTTTACTAGACACTGACCTACAAAGAGGTAGTAGTGTAATAGTAAAAGAAGTTCACCAATTTAAAAAAAAAATGATCAAGCTTTAGACATGGCTTACTGCTCTTGCAGAGGAACAAGATTCAGGTCCTAACACCCACGTAGGGCAGCTCAAAAATACCTGTACTCCAGTTTCCGGGGATTCTCCACCCTCTCTTCTGAACTGTGCAGTTACCAGCACTCATACTGGCACTAACATGTGCACAAAGCTATATACACCTAGTTAAAAATAAAACAGTCTTTAAAAAAAGATAATATATTTAGCCCATTGTGGTGGTATATACCTTTAATCCCAACAGAGACAGAGGCATAGGCAGATGGATCTCTGAATTTGAGGCCAGCCTGGTCTATAGAGTGAGTTCCAAAAAGCCAAATACGTAAGTAAATAAATAAATAATAAAAGATAGTGAACAGTGTGTTGTTGGATTTTCTCTTACTCTACGTCTATGTTGGAAAGCCAGAATATTGTTTGTAGTTGTTTTTTTTTTGGGGGGGGGGTTGTTTTGTTTTGCTTTTTGACTCTTCACTCTTTGTTCTTTGGGGGCCCACCACCCAGCTCCCAAATAAATCCCAGTGGCTTATTTTTTTCCTATGAATGCCTGGCCTTAGCTTGGCTTGTTTCTAGGTAGCTTTTCTTAAATTATCCCCAACTACCTTTTACCTCTGGGCTTCTTCCTTTTCTTCGGTATATCTTACTTTCCCTCTTCCTCCTTGCCTGGCTGGCTGGCCCCCTGACATCCTCCTCTCCTTGTTCTGTCTTGCTTCTTCCTTCCAGATTTCTCCTTCTATTCATACTCTGTATGCACCAGCCCCAACTATCCTTTCTCCTGCCTCTTTATTGGTGGTTCAGCTCTTTATTAGATCATTAGTTGTTTTAGACAAAGGACCACAGCTTCACAGAGTTAAACAAACACAGTGTAAATAAAAGCTACAACACATCTTTACATTGTTAAACAAATGTTCCAGAGCATAAACAAATATAACACACCTTAAAATAATATTCTACAACAGTGTTATCTAATTAAAAAATGAAGTGTAAATGAGCAAAGTATGTTTTATCCATGTGATGAAATACTACAGAGTTTTAAAGATAATATACACATTCATGTTTATATGGAAAGAGACATATAAGTAAAAAAAATAAGTAAGTTAGAAGAGAAATTTCTCTGAAGTGTGTATTTACATATAAAAAATGACTGGGAGTATACATATATACTAAAGTTTTGACTTAGTTTTCCCAAAAGAGGTTAGTTTTTTATCAGCTTGATAGAAACTAGAGTCACATGAGGAGGGAACCTCAATTGAGGAATTGCATCCATCAGATTGGCCTGTGGACATGTCTTTAGGGTATTTTTAAAATTAATTCTTGATTAATGATTGGTATAGGAGGGCCCAGCCCACTGTGTGTGGTACACTGGGCTTATATATGTGTCCTTCTGCATATGTCTTCATAGAGGGGACTGTGTTATTTCTTTGGTAGATAGGATGGAATAAGCATGTGAAGCTTGACTTCTAATTTGATAACTGTCTACCCAAATGGTAAGAAGATCTGTTTTTAATCTGAAAAATTCCATTCTCAGCTTGAGAAGAAGCAAACATACACATCACAAAATAAGAACAATTTGAAAATATCCCCCTGTAGTACTACTTCTTTAACAGAATATATGTAAGAATACACATATCTACATTTTTTAGTTTCTGATTTTGGTGGTATTTGTTCACTCATGTTTGTGTGTATGCATTTGAGCATACATGTAGCGATCAGAGGAGTCTGTTCTCTTCTTCTGTCACATGTATCTAGGGACCTAGATTCAGGCCAGCTGACTTTATAACAGGTACCTTCATTGGTTGAGGTGTTTCTCAAGCCCAATTGTTTCTTTTTTATGTAACATAATGTTATATGCACTTATCATTTGTCATGAGAAAATTATGAAATATGTAAATGGAGCACTTCCTGAACAAAATCTTTTTTGGTTTTTCGAGACAGGGTTTTGCTTTGTAGACCAGGCTGGCCTTGAACTCACAGAGAATTTCCTGGCTCTGAACAAAGTCTTAAAGTAGTTGTTTTCTCTTTAAGCTTTCATTGACCCACTTTCTGCTAAGATTTTGTTTGGGGCACTGGAGTAAGATTGGAGCTCTTGAGGGAGTGGCTCTGTGTTTTAAAGAATGGTGCATAGAGATGGGATTCCAGTATGCTGGCAGTGGCTTCCAGTGCAGCTCTCTGCAGCATACAATTGGGGAGGTGTGAGTATTGGACTCTCCCATTGAAAATTTGTGCTGAGGAAAGAATACTCAGGTAACACAGAAAGATTTCAAAACTGATGTAGTGTAGCCCAGACAAACTTCATGCCATTGCAGCCTGCAGTGAAAGATATCATGGCTGTGTTCATGTGGATTATATAGAAAGTCTTGAGATTGTCGCATGCGCAGGTGTGTGTGTGTGTGTGGGGGGTTTAAAACAATTTTGATCATATTGTGAAGTTAAGTTTTATATCTTATTTTCTTTAGCGTTATACATTGGCCACCTTCCCATACCCAGAAAGTGTTTCACACTCATGACTTTAGTAGCTCGGCCATAATCTTTTTTTTTTTTTTTTGCTGTTGGACAGTGGTTTGTTTGTTTATTATTACGTAGCTAGAACTCAGGGCTTGACTCATACTTGGAAAGTGCTCTACTACCGAGTCACATACCTAGCCCCTGAACATTTTACTAGTTTCCAATTTCAGTTTGTTACTGTAATTTGGGTCAAGGAGAGATTGGCAGGGGAAGGGGGCTAGTAGATCAGCAGAGGGAAAGCTGTGCTTTTGAAGAGCATCGTTCATGAGAGTGGAGTAATTGAACTTCAGATAGTAAGGTAACTCCCTCAGAAATCCTGAGCAGAGTGATACTGTGAACACTGAATGTTTTTCCTTTATAATTTGAAAGTCTCATAGATACTTTAGGGTATATAGATTTCATAATGGAGATGCTAGTGTATCACAGTGTTGTAGTTAGAAAAGAACAGGTTGTTGGATGAACTACACTTGTGGACAAAACTTTCCTTGGGGAGAAACAACATAGGACTGCTCACCCCTGATAGGTGACAGATCATGACAGATCAAAGTCAGGCTACCACAAAAGTCCAACTTGGTGAACCAGTGAGTTTTATTGAGGTTACTTATAGGAATGTAGGTAAGGGGTTACTTGTAAGAGCAGAAATGACTCAAAGGCAGCTGAATCACCAAGACCCACCCCAGCCAGCATGGTAACAGCTCCCAAGAGCTGGGAACCTGGAGCACACTGCACAGCCTGCAGGCAGCTCAACAAGTTGGAGAGTGTCCTTTCCAAGTGAAGCTGGGCTGGTCTGCCAGGCAGATGGGTTGATCTCCCTATTCTCTCTGAGAGTCTGCATTGCAGCTCATCTTCTGTGGGTCTCGACAGCTCGGTTCCCATATGAGTGCCTTTGCAGTTTAGTTTCCTTTAGTCTAAGAGAGACTCTCATCTTTTATTGCTTACTCTGGCAAGGAGGAACCTAATGAATCTGGTCAGTTTCAGGGACTTCCTGAAGCTATTTTGAGTTGTTTACCTTCCTGTTTAAAGAGCTTCCCAGCAGGATGGAATGTTTCAATTGGTTATTATACATTATTATTCTGTTATTGTATCTTATGGTTAGGAAATACTTAGGAAAGTTAGAAGCAAATAAAGAATGGAAATAAAATTGTGGTGCCTAGTTTTGGTAGCATGCTTGAAGGTGATGGACTGTTAATACTCAGTGCAGTTGGTGAGGCTTTAAAAGTAAGGGTGGAACTACTTGCGCCAACAGAAATTGTAGTACACTGCCAGTGTCTACACTGTTCTAGTGCTGTGGTGTGGTGGGAATGCTGGCATGTGCCACATGTGGTCTTTAGACCTTTCCCTGCCTTAGCAGGTTAGACCTTTCCCTGCCTTAGCAGGTTTCGTGTTTGTTAAAAGGTAGAAAAGGAAAAGCAATTGAGCAGAAAAGCTTGTGCTTATTAATGTAATACTAATGCAAGATGATTTGTTGAGGAAGAAGTCAATAATTACTGTGTTGCCAGATTGTTTTTCCTGTTTTAAGCATGCATTAGATTTGGTCACTCTAGTTGGTGCTCCTTAACAACTTATTTATTATAAACCTATCCCTAGTATGCTTAGAAGATAGTCAGCAATCAAATCGATAGTCTTAGAATTGGAAATAATTTACTCTTTGACAGTTTTGTACATGTACACAGCATATTTTAGCCTTATTCCTGTTGCCATCTTTTCCTCCTTTTTTTTTTATTTATTTTATTGTTGTTTCTTCATATGGATCACTTGAATCCAGTTACTGATAACCTGATATGTTTGGACCTAGAACCAACGTTTCTAGAAAATTTTGTTTCTAAGTTGCTTAGTCCTCTTGAAAATTAAAATACCTGAAGTATACATATACATCTTAAGGAGAATACTTTTCAAATGTGATAATGTGTCTCATAAAGTTCTAGTTACATAGCAGCTGTTCATTGAACTTCTGAGGTTTCATGCCCTTGTGTTAATCATGATTAGTGTTTGAATTTTTATTGCAGTGACATATCTTCAAGTAGAAACACTTGGTCTCTTGTAAGTAGAATTAGGGCCATCAGTTCCTTAGGAGACAGCCCCTTAGTGTGCTTACATTATCCAAAATACCTTTTGTTTTGTACTAGCTTAATCCATAAACCATTATTAAAATAATAGTGGGCAATTTCAACTTTTGATGCAGTACTAAGGAGAGTTTGAGTAAATCTTTGAATAAAATTCTAAGCAAATGCCGCACATGTCCAGAGAAAAGTGACACCCTTCTGTTGTGCCTGTTTGTATGGAAGATGGCAAGACAGACCAACTGTAGTAGCTGTTGGTGGCCATGACCCAGCTCACATATTTCAAATTCATTGCATGTTAATATTATACTTCAGAGACATTCTATGCCAGCAAAGTTCATTAAAAAGATGTAAATACTATTTAGCATGTGTAAGTAACTTAAAGATTTATAAAAATATGATGTAAATACCAGAAGAAACCATAGCACAATAAATGCATTCCCTACAGACAGATGTTCTGAGAAACATTTAACAATTTTATTAGTGAAATAACTGGACACCCATTTCCATTTATTGGAGGATGGATAAATACAATGTAGTCTTTTCATAATGTAACAGTATCTAATGATAGAAATTAACGAACAGCATTGGCATTGACTGCCTAGCTGCCCATAAGACCCTGTGTGTGTGTGTGTGTGTGTGTGTGTGTGTGTATGGTGACCACATAAATCTCATGTCCTTGCATCCTTACTTTAATGAGTATTTTAGTAGCAGGAACTAATGCCAGAGGATATTAAAGAAGAATTGGATGAAAGCGTATTATAGATACAGTCATTAGTATTTTGGAAGGAGAGAGAAACAAAACCATTTTTTTTTTTTTCTTTCTGAGATAGGGTTTCTCTGTGTAGCCCTGGATGTCCTGAAACTCACTTTGTAGACCAGGCTGGCCTCTAACTCAGAGAGACCATCTGCCCCTGCCTCCAGAGTGCTGGGATTAAAAGCATGTGCCACTACTGCCTGGTGAGAAAAATTCTTTTAAATTATAAGAATAGTTACATAAAATGCCAGAGGACAGGTGAAATATTTTTGTTCCAGGCACAATTTTAAAAACTATCTTTTTTATTTTTTAAAAGTTGTATGTATTTTTCATTATGTATTTGTGATTGAAGGAAGAAGGGTATACACACACACACACATGTGGAAATCAGAAGACAAATCTTGGGGAGTTGGGTCTTTCTGTTTACATTTACTTGGATTTACAGGGCTTTTATGTCAAACAGCCTGATGAGCCATCTAGCCTGTCCATTTTTCTTTTTTAGGAAGGCAAATCAAATATTCTCTGTTATCATGAAAATATGTATTGTTTGTCACAAGGAGGTCCAAGGAAGATAGGAACACATAATTGGAGTGTGTAATTACTATCAACAAAACAGTTCAGAGAATATGCCTAGGAAAGATTCAGAGAGACTGTTGTTTGTGAGACATACCAGATGACACGACGCCCTCCTGTTATTCTGTGAGATGATAATGTTGTTATAAGATGGTATGTCTGTAAATTAATGAAAGGACTTTCAGCATCTTCAGGTAATCAGTGCTAACCTACTTGTAAAGATTTCTTGGGTGTTTTCTTTGTAACCTTGCTACATTTTTGGGCTCTTGCTATTCTGTAAATATGAAGTATCAAAGTAGATATTTAGGAATCTCTTTGAAAAATTGGGATCTAAAAACAGAGACAGAGGGAACAGGGAGACATGCTGGGAGGTCAGAGTGGAGGGGGGGGGGTTGTTTGAGTTATAAATACAGTAAAAAGCAGAAGCTGGATAGAAGGCAGTCTAAGAGTGACAGCAATAGAAAGCCCAAACCATCCATCAGTGAAACTGCAGAAATGGTGCAGGAAGGAAGAACCACAGCTTTTCAAGCCAGCTGTGTGAGTGGTGCTGCTGTTAGAGATTCTCCAGAGAAAAACCAGCTCCACCATTTTATTATTAAATGTTTAAATACTGACCAATGCAGGATTTGATCAGGACCATTCCTGGAAACTTCCAGCTGAGTAGCCCCAAGGCATGTGGTGTTGGGACTTTCGTGGAAAAAAACTCAATAGGCTACCACACTTTCCCATGAGGCTTTGTTGTTATTTTCAAGAACCACAACACCCAACATTACTGGAAGTTTCTTGGTTTTTGAGCAGGTGAGGTTTACAGGTTAACTTAGGGTCTAACACTACGAACAAATGTCCACTTAAATGATAAACTTAAGATGGAGCTGTTTGTAAAAATACTGACTCTTAAGGGTTTCCTTTGCAGTATTACAGATAGAAGTTACCTGGTCTGCAAGCTATATGAGTTCATTTCTTTTGTTATGTTAACTGTTTTGAGCAGGGTTACTGTTTAGAAAAATATGTGGAAGCACAGCAAGATACATAGTATCAAAGCAGGTCCCCTTGTTTTCAACCCGGATTGGCAAAGCAGTCTTTAGGGCTGGAGAGAAGCCCTGCTAAAGTACAAGGATGAAGGTCTGAGTTTGATCCCCAGAACCCATGTTCAAAAGCAGGCATGGTGGGTGAACAGCTATAATCCCAGCTCTGGGGAGGCAGAGACAGGTGGGGTCCCCTGAGGGCTCTCTGGCAATCCAGCCTTGCTTGGTGAGTTCCAGACCAGTGAAAGGACCCTGTCTCAGAAACAATGGATGGCATCTAAAGAATGACACCCAAGGCTGTCCACTAACTGGACTACCTCTGCTCTCTCTCACAAATGCTCCCCTCCCCGATGCCGTATATAAACTAAAAATCAAACAAAGAAGATTTTAAATTAGGAAAAAAAAAATTACTAGTAAGCTTCACGGTAAACTTTGGAGCACACTTGGCATATACAGATTATATAAGAGTGTTCTAACTAACATAGGATCTAAACTAATAGACCAAAAACCAAGCAAACAAAACACAAACATCACTTCAGAACTTCAGGTTATTTCTCTGGCATGACTTTGGAGAAATTAGAAATAAGCAATGTCTAATTATTCTACACATTATTATTTCATTTCTGCTAATGGTGTGCATCAGAGAAAGTGGACTAGGTCACCACTTAGTAGGTGTCTGGTTGTAAGAAAATACTCAACTATTGTAAATCCATTTCTCTGTCATATTCATGATATGCAAGATTTTGACTAGCAGTCTTGTCTGTGTCTTACAGAACTTACCAAGCATGTTTGAGGTTGTGAGGTTCAATCTCCAACCCTGGAAAAAAAATCAATAAAAATTTCAGAAATTTAGGGTTTTTTTTTCTCAGACAAGATGTTTTTACACTTGATCTCAGTATCAGAACAGTGATATTTTAGTACATTTCACAGTGTCTTTAGTGACACTTGTGATTTTATTTAATAAAAGAAATTTATTGTGTACCTTACAAGGTGATATTTTAAGTATTCTATACTTTCAACTCATTAAAAAAAGTTAGAGATGGTAGCTGGTAGTTGGTGGCACACGCCTTTAGTACCAGCACTTGGTAGGCAGAGGCAGGCTGATCTCTGTGAGTTGGAGGCCAGCCTGGTCTACAGAGTGAGTTCCAGGACAGCCTCCAAAACCAAAGAGAAACCCTGTCTCGAAAGACAAAACAACAACAAAGAAGTTAGAGATGGTAATGCTTGACTGTAGTCTCAGCACTTGGGAAGTAGAGGATCAGGAGTTTAAAGTCAACACCTTGGGCTACATGAGACCCTGTCTAAAATTAAAAAAAAAAAAAATGTTTCTGGAATAATAGATAACAATGACACAAATAGGCATATGATGTAATTGTTTATATAGTTTGGCTAGTCTTTATCCAAAATGGTTGGGCTACAGTGTATTTAATTTTTTTTTTTGGATAAAAATCTAACACTATCTATACACCTTGCACAGTGTCTGAAGTACAGTATTTCTAGTGCTCTCTGGTTTTTCTGAGACTTATCACATGAAGTAGGGCATTTCCTACTTCTGCTGTCATATAGATATTCAAAACGTTTTAGCTAGTGGAAGACATTGGGATTTTGAATTAGTAGTATAACTTTATCATCTTTAGAGCCCATCAGTATAGGCACAGACATGCTTTAAGCAGCTTGCTGACCACAGTTTACAGCCATAAACCAAGGATTCAGATCAAAGAGTCTGCTTCAGAGTCCATGTTCCCCTATGCCATATTCTAGAAACATCAACAAAATAACATCGAGCCAGATGAAAGTTGCAGCCATAAAGTTAATAATTCAAGGACATAAAAAGAAAACTACTGGTGTTTTTTCAGCAAGTAAAATCACCAAAAGAGGTTGGATGATTATGAAAAAGATTGGCCCTCTAAACAGGCTCTGTCTTTAAGTCATTCACTGTATGACCTGGGTAAAAGTTAAGAGAATGAGTCTTTGTCAGTAGAACTGTAGACATAGTGAGGAATTTCTGGGAGAGCCTCTTAAGACAAATAGAATTCAAAATGCTTTCTCAGGAATGCATTCTGCGATGTACTAGGAAGCTGACTTCATTATACATTAAGTACAAATAACTATGAAAGCATACAAGTATACTTAGGTATGTAAGCATTCTATCCTGTTGTAGGACAAGCCTATCTCTTCTTTTTCTCCTGCCTGTTCTTTCCTTCTGTCATTGATCCCAGAGCTTTCTGTGTTCTAGGCAAACCTAAGCAGTCACCACAGCGATTTACAAGTAAAAGATTTCACCCACTATAAGTGTGCATTTCATTGATTTGTGGCAGATCTACTTGTGTAAAATGTTTGCCTCAGTCCTTAGAACTTTCCCATTATTTTGGAACGTTCCATTATGTCAGTTCCCATTTAAAAACAAACAAACAAAAATTACTTTATTTTTTGACTGGTGTTTCCCCCTTATACTCAGCCTTCCTTTACTTCGTTTTGTCTGGCTACCCTAGTTTCTGTAGTGCTATTTGTTATACTTTAGCTCCTTTTAATTTTGAGCTATTGTTCAATGAAGTGGCCTTGTTATAAAGTCTTAAGGGAATGGAATGGCAGTTCTTAGTTCACAGGGATTTAATCTCTGATACACAGCCACTTCTTACCTTCTTTCACTCTTAGGTAGTTAATGGATAGTTGGATACTCGTGGTTGGGAAGCGAAAAGTACAAGGGAGATGCAGATCAGAGTCTCCTTAACTGGAGAATCTGTGAGCACCGTCTTCTTTCCTCACAGCCCACAGATTGCCCCTGTTACTAAATCCAGAAGATCAAAGGCACCGTGGGTATGTAGGAGTGAAAAAGGCACTCATGTGTCTTTCTTTTTATCTCCTCTTTGTATACAGGCCAATGAAAATGTAACCTTCCCTTCTTTCCTACAGGGGAAAGGTCAGAGACTAGGAGGGCTTGGATGTGTTATTCTGAGTGGATGGAATAATTGAAACAACTGAGCTATGTGCTGCTTAAAAAAAAAAAAAAAGTCAGTTTGTGGAGGACAAAGTGAAATCACATTTATCCATCTTTTCTTTTGTGTAAAGAACTTGGTAGAAGATGTAACAAGGCCAATCAGAAACGTAAAGAGAGGAACCATGATCTAGTAGAGGTTCCTGTGTGATTGAAAAGAAAACTTGAATGTATCTGGGGTTGTAAGGCTATCAAAAGAATATTCTAGATGTGAATTTAAGGCACACATCAGTTTCAGAGTGTTAAAGTTGGAGTTCAAAAGGAAAGGAAAATATTAAAAGATCCTAACTTAGACTGAAGAACAAACCCACACAGATTACAAGGTAGAAGAGATGATGAGAGACATGGATACAGAACGTATTTTAGCCTGGATCCTGTGATTGGTTCTGAAGGGTTCTTGAAATAAGGCCTTGTTATAGATCCCAGGTTGGCCTCAAATTCAGTCTTCCCGAATCAGCCCCTTCTCCCACCTGCCATGCTGGGTTTACCTTGTCCATCTTAGAAACCATGGTTTTAATTCTTGCTCAGATTGTAGCCATCCACACTCTGGGAAAAGTCATTTTACAAGTTAGCCTTCATGTGTGCATGTGTAAGGTGAAAGAATTCACTTACACTAAAACTCAGGGTGTTCTGTTTGTGAAAATCATTTAACAGGGCAACTACATATACAAAGAAGGTGTTAATTATCATTAGCTACTAGGGAAATGCAAATTAGGATTACAACAGGTCATCTCGCATGCACCTGCCACAGTAAAATGACAGTAGGAATAGTGTATTTAGTGATGCTAGCTCCTCTTTTTGTAAACACCGTATAATACAGCAACTCTTCTAATTCTCTTCAATTTTGGTTTTTTTTGTAGTCTTAAATAACATACTTATGTGTCAAATGTAGTTAGGAAAAGGCATCAAAGCAAATAAGCGCTCTGGAAGAAACATGGGGTCAGAAATCAGTAGTAATAGAAACAAGATCTTGGACAAGCAGCTAACTCTATCCCTTCCTGCTTTTAGCTTTTTGAATTAAGAATTCTGAAGTCACTTGCAAATACTTTGGATATTAAAAATTAATTTCTGTTAGTTTATTTACCCTTCATGGATTTGGGGCTTTCTAGAGGGAAGGGGAACCTGAAAAAATATAAATATAAATATATGTATGGTCACTATGTAAGTTGAGCTTCTGAACTGAACTGCAAACAGACTAGACTAAGAATCAGAGGAGAGTTGGTCATGTTGATGTTCTATAGAGCCAAACTGCAAACTACTTGGCTGTCTGACATCCTGAACAGCCAGGAGGTTGATAACTACGTTTTCAAACAGGCCATTTGATCTGTACCATAATGCAGCCCCCCTGACCTTTACAAAAAAAAAAAGAAAACAAAAAAAGAAAGAAAGAAAGGAAGAAAGGAAGAAAAAAAAAAAAAGAACCTGAGGCTAACTGGTCAGTTATTGCCATATGTTTTCTCTCCCTGTGTAACCCGAATTAATAACCTCTTGTATTCTTAAGGAATGCGGATTTGTGGAAAACAGTTACTGGGTATTATTTTGCATTGTTAAATTATAGTTACTTTGAATGTCTATATTTGATAATATAAACAAGTAAGAATAATATACATTAATAAGTTGTAATAAACTCCTAGGTACGTACATCACTAATGCAGTTGAAAGAACTCATGTTTCTTTTAGATTTCAGCCTTTTCTTTCTTTCTTTTTCACATTCTTCTTTCCAAGAACAACCATGTTCTTAAATTCATGGCATTTATTCCATTGCATCTTATTTTAATTCTCTTGACATTGGATCAACTACACATTTAAGTTGTATAATTAATTACATATATAAAAATTTTACAGGATCAGGGCAGTGAGCATACTTACTCCCCCTGTCCCCTACTTCTCTATATCTCCTCTATCCACTGGGGTGGTTGCTGTCTGCTTCCTGGAAATATAGGCTCTATTTTAGAAAATTTTTAGGTCTTTTATGAATGGAATGATGAAGTAGGTACTTTGTTGGTCTAGATTCTTTAATTTAGTGTAATTGATAGATACATATACAGGAGATCATTTCATTGTTAAGTATTGATTGATATATCACAGTTCACCTTTGTTTCAAAAATTTTGAGATTTTTTTTTCAGTTTGTAATAAATGAAGCCACTGTGAACTATGCTGTGTAAATTTTTATATTGACATTAAAACATCTGAGTTTCTCTTGAGCAAATGGCTGTGTCACACGAAAGACACATATTTAACAGTTTATGAAATCATAACATTGTTTTTCAAAATATTTGTACCATTTTGGATTTCCATTGGCAATGTGTGAGAGGCCCAGTTGCCTCATAACCAACACAGGCTGGTGTTTACAGTAAATAGGTCTTCATGCTCAATTGTGGTCCAGTGTGCATGTCTTCATCAGTTACAATGTTGAGCATTTCTTAGCTTCTTTACAAAGGTATCCGCTGATCTTCTGCACATTTTAAAAATTATTGGATTTCTGGTGTCTATAAATGTTACTTCATTTACAGATACTTCCCCCTCTCAACAAATTGTCTTTTCATTCTCTAACATGTTTCAAACAACAGATTTTGATGAATGCTGTTTTCTTCCCTCCTCTTCCTCCTCCTGCTCCTCCTCCTCCCCCTCCCCCTCCTTCTTTAAATAGAACACTAAGTATAGGGAATTTCTTCTTCAGAGTTAGATTCTTCATGTGACATGGTGAATTTTAGAAGCAGTATGTCTTCATGCAAAAAGTATCCTGAGATCTTGACTGGAATTGCTTTCAATTAACATATAAATACAAATATATAGATAAATCTAAAGTTCCTATGGTAACAACGCTAAATCTTTTAAACCATGAATGTTCTCTGTGTAGATTTTCATTCAGGTGGTCTCAGTAGCATTTTAGACTTCAGTTTTAGGTCTTATGAATGTTTTGTCATCTCAAAGCTCTGTGTCATTTTAGTTGATTTGAGTCTGATTTTTGTGCGTATGTGTTTGTGTGTGGGTTTATGAAAATGATCATACATGCTATTTAGAAGTGTAGGATCCCCTGAAGTTGGAATTACAGGCAGTTGTGAGCTGGCCAACTTGGATGATGGAAACCAAATTCAGGTCCTCTGCAAAAGCCGTACATATTCTTAACTACCAAGCCATCTTTCTAGCCTGGTTGATACATCTTTTTAATTGTCAAGTTAAAGTTGTTTATTCCCAGTATGTGAACATACCATAAATTTTGTACATTGCCTATTACCTTTACATTCCAATTACTTAGTGCCATTGCCTTACACAAGCTTGGTTAGGTAATGTTTTTCTTATCTTCTCACCTTCATATGAAGCAAATCACCATGGAAATAGACTTGGTAATAGAAGATAAGAAAGGAGAGCCAGCATTTGCAAGTATTTGCTATTTGATAAAGGTGACAATTTTTAAAAATTGCTGGAATGAACTTAAGAGTTATAATTTGAAACAAAGTCTTATCAACAAGTGAGACATATAAAGTTACCTGTTGCTTCAGAGGTATGCTTGGACAATAGATACCTATTTGGTATTGAGCACATGAGAGAGACTAAATGAAGTCACCCTTTAAAGAAATCAATGGGTTCACTGTGGGGGTGGGGTTTGCTGGCACCCCAGTCTATAAGGAGCCTGCTGGGAGCATTGTGCTCCTCTGGAACTTGAGTCTATTGTCAGTTGTCCCTCTTATGCTGCATCTGACTTCTCCAGTCAGCCAAACCAGCCAGATCTCCCATATTCTTCTGCAGTGTCTAACCTGGGTGCCACTGCTGCCTGCACTACAACCTACCTCTAGGCTTCCACCAGTACCCTCCCTGCCTGCCATCACCCATGGGTTCCTCTGGCACCACATCTAAACTTTCTACTGGTCCACCCCACAGATCTTCTCTTCACCACAATCTGCTCAGTTCATGTAAGATTTAAACTAACAAAAGAAGTCCACATGCCCAGATCTCATTGAAAAATAAAATGTGAAAGATTAAGCCAATATGTCTCTCCAAAGCCTACCAGACCAGTACTATAGAAATGTTTGCCAACGAGAATTAACCTAGGAAACCCCCAGGACACAGAATTTAATAGAACAATCATAAACTTCATAAAACACTTCAAGGAATTTAAAGAAGACACAAAGAAATAGCTCAGTGAAGTTAAGGAGAAAGAACTTAAGGAAAATAAATGTTTGAGTGATGCCTAAGAAAACACAGACAAGGCTGATGGACATGACAAAGGCAATCCAGGATCTGAGAACAAAATTTATGGGGATAGAAACCCCATGAAGACTCAAGCTGAAATGAAAATGGAATAGAAAAACTCTTAACTAGGAAATTCAAAGAAAAACCTTACAAGTAGAATGAATGCAGCAGAAGATAGACTCTAAGACAAAGTAAAGCATCTCAACTAAATAAGGAATATGAAGAAAAAAATTAAAAAGAAAGGAAATAGGAAATGTGAGATACCATGAAAAAAACAAACTTTTGATTATAGGCACAGATGAGGGAGAAGAATCTCAAATCAATGGCTTAGATCAGATGTTCAATAAGATCATAGAAGAAAGCTTCCCACCCATGAAATACAAGAAGTATACAAAACACCATAAAGACAAGACCAGAAAAGAAAATCTCCATGACCTATCATAGTTAAAACAGTAAGTATGCAAACAAGAAAGTATACTGATAACTTTAAGAGAAAACACACACACACACACACACACACACACACACACACACACCATATAAAGGAAAAACCATCAAAACATCTGATTTTCCAATGGAGAATTTGAAAGCCAGAAGAGCTTGGAGCAATGCATTCCAAGTCTTAGAAGACTAGTACAGCCAGCCTGGACTGATAAACCTGCAAACTATCTGCCTTAATTACAGGAGAAAGAAAAACTTTGCATGCATAAACATGCTAAAAAATTTATATACAAAAACCCAAATAAGAAAATACAGGAAGCATTATTTTGGGCTGGAAGGAAGAGTGAGTATAGCAGAGACTGGGGAGAAAAGTACAAAGCTGTAATTACTCTAACACAAAATACCACCAAGAGCACAAACAGCACCAAAAGTCAACAACACTTACACCATAATTAACACACATTTCAATAGTAACAGCTTTAAATATTAATAATTCTCCAATTAAAAGACACAGACTGGCTGGATGGATCAAGGAAAAAAAACATCCACCGATCTATTGTTTACAAGAAACATCTTAGTGTAAAGATGGGCACCACTTTAAAGGATGGACAAAAGTACTCCAATCAAATCAGGCCAGAAAGCAAACAGGTCTTCTAACGTCTGACAGACTGACTTCAAACTAAAACTAAAACTTCATTCTAATTAAGGGAATGGTTACATTACTATTCTAAACATATATTCACTAAATTCTTGTATAATCAATTTCATTTAAAAAAAATGTACTGCTGTTTCAAAGACAAAGATGAGCACCAATCCATTAATAGTAGGTGATCTAAATACCCCACTTTCTCTTAAAGAGAGGTCATCATGATTAATTGGCATCATACATCAATTGAATTTAACAGATCCACAGAATATTTCACCCACACACCAAAGAATACACAGTCTATGCAGCAGCACATGGAAGCTTTTCTAAAATAGATCATATCCTGGGACACAAAACAAATCTTTACAAAGTTAAAAAACCAAATAACTACTGCATCCTGTCTGACCACAGTACAATAAAATTGACAGCAAACAAATCTCCAGCAAATGCACAAACTCATGGAGATTAATCAACTTATTACTGAGTGATAAATGGGCCCAAGAAAGAAATAGAAATTTATCTGAAACTAAATGGAAAACTAAAATATAACATAATAGAACCTCTGGGACTCACTGAAAGCAGGCCTATAAGGAAAATTTGCAACTCTAAGTGCCTACTTTAAAAAAATCAAGAAGAGCTCAAATAAACAACTTAATGATGCAACTCAAAAATTTGGAAAATCAAGAACAAACCAAATCCAAACCTAGTGAGTGGCAAAAAATAATAAAAACTGTGGAAATCAATAAAATAGGAACAAAGAAAATAATACCCCCCCCCCCCAATCAACTTATCCATGAACTGATTCTTTGAGAGGGTAAACAAGATTGGCAGACCCTTGGCTCAACTAACCAAAAGAAAGAAAGAAAGGAACCTAATTAATGTACTCAGAAATGAATAAGGAAGTATTACAGTAGATACCAAAGAAACTGAAAACATTCTAAGAGAGTATTTTAACAACCTGTACTCCATTAACTGGAAAATCCGAAAGATCCAGTCAAACCAACCAAGAAGGCAGCAATCTAGACAGACAAATAACTAATGAGGGGATTGAAATAGTAATTAAAATGCCTTCCAGCTACAAAAAACTTCAAGATCAAATAGATTCAGAGCAGAGTTTTACCACATTTTCAAAGAAAGACCAATAGCCAATCCTTTAATGATTAAAAGAAGCAAACAAAGAAAAGGAGAATTCCCAAAAAGGCAACAGAAGAAAACTATAGGCACACATCCGTGATGAGTATAGACTCAAAAATGCTCAATAAAATAGCTTGCAAACAGAAAATAGACATATGTCACGAGATTATACACTATTACCAGGTTGGCTTTATTCCTGAAAAGTAGGAATGGTTCAACACATTAAAGACAATAAATGTCATAAACTACATAAATGGACTTAAAGACAAGAGTCACATGATCATCTCAATAGATAAAGAAAAAAGCCTTTGACAGAATCCAACATGCTTTCCTGACACAAGTCTTAGGGAATGTAGGAGATGGGCCCATTACAAAGCTGTGAGGTCTTAGAAGAACACTTCAGTCCTTCTGCTAAGAGAGGACAGGAAACATGGGCATAGTGGGTAGGTAAATGTTAGGGGATTACATTCTCTTTGTATCTCTGTTTTTTTCTGTGAAAGCCTGACAGGGTCATTGCTTGTCAACGAGGGTGAGGAGAAAGGGATGAAATAGCCGCTTAGGATGAGGAGACAAGATGTAACGTATCTTGACTGACAGCACTGTAGGGTCTCTGGGGGTTAGTGGTCCAGATGTGAAAGAGAACGCCACCAGCTTGGCTTTGCTTCTCTCTGTGTTCACCTGGAAAGGCAAGGCTCTGAGTAGGCAATGCTGATTCCTCCTGGGCTAGTTAGTCAGTGACAGTGAGGAGTTGTAAAAGATCAAAGGTAAGTGAGTAAATTGAAGCTACTTTTAAGAAGAGCGTGAAGACTTGGGACTGTTGAAGTACAGTGTAAGAATTAAGACTTCAAGTACAAAAGAGAATGATGTTCCGAGTGGGGTTTCGGGTTTTAATCTGTAAAGAATTTTTAGTCTTAGGCAAAGATGAAGAGCAGAGATGAAGGGACCTCAAAAGCCATAATCTTGGAAGGATTGTGATCTCTGTGCATATGGAATTTGGGTTCCAAACTGAGGCCTTTTCTGTTACTTTTCTGGTATTTGTTGCTTTGAACTATATGGAAAGACTTAGTTTCCTTCCTTGCTGAGAGTTCTGTGTCTCTTTTCATTGTTTCTCCTCTTTGCTCTTTGTGTGTTGTGGTATTGTTCCCTTCCATGCCTTCTATGACATCTTTAGTTTTAATTATATGCCAATAATGTTCAAGAATTCTGTCTTGCTCATTAGTTTTCCACAATATAATTTTTTTCATAGTTTTAGTTTGGGGGTGAGTATAGGGAGTGGCTCAGAGGTGAAGAGCATTGATGTGCAAGCTTAAGGACCAGAGTCTGCCAGCACCTACCTGATAAGCCGGGAGAGGCTCTGCTTTCCCCTTTAACACCATCAGTGAGGGGGGGGGGTCTTTCAGAGGAGGAATGCTGGGGCTTGCTGTCTGCCAGCTTAGTCTAGCCAAACACCACAAACTCAAGTTCAGCAAGAGACCCCCTCTCAAAGGATATAAGGCAGAGAATGGTAGAAGACACCAGACACTTGTGGCATGAATGCAGAGGTGCCCACACATGTGCATGTACTATATGCATGCCTCCATGCACACATGCACATCTTTGTGGTTTTGGATGATTGTAATGCATATAACTCTAGCAGGAAATATACATCTTCTCCACTAGGTTCATGTTTATATTCAGGTTTCATGTTTGTACATGAACTAAGTATGTTGTACATATCTTTGCACTTTAGGTGTCAAAAAATAAAGAAGGGAAAGAACAAAGTGAAACTGTGTCACCATCTGAAGATGAACCGTTCTCCTGGCCAGGTCCCAAAACAGTTATGTTGAAGAGAACATCTCAAGGATTTGGTTTTACATTAAGACATTTCATCGTTTATCCCCCAGAGTCTGCAATTCAGTTTTCATACAAGGTAAGAGAATTCCCATCTTCTCTGGGCTTCTTCCCATTCTTACCTTCCCCGTTTCCTCTTTTCTATCTTGAAGTAAGTAGTATATTTACTTTTTAAAAATCTTTTTTATGTAGTTTTTAAATACATAACAAAAACTTTAGTTTCTGAAATGTACTGATTCTAAACTGTAGATCTATGTTTCTGACTTCTAAGCTTCATTTTACTCTTTGTAATATGTAACTTCCCTGCTATCTAGAAAGATTCTGTATTCTCTGGGAAGACTGTGGCAATTGTTGGTTAAAACAACAAGCTGTTGGTTGCTGAAAACTAAGAATAGAAACTGCTAACTTTTGGGTGTATCATATGATGGTATGTCAGATTTTTAAAACATGGTGATCATAGTAAATCATGATATACTTCAGTCAAGAGTGCTCCTGTCTGGAAGGGTCAGTGTGTGATGATTTTAGCTGCAGTTGATATATATAAATAACCATTGTTCTTTACTGTCATTATTACTGTTAGCTTACTTCATATATAGCAGAGGTATGGAGTAAGTGGAATTAGCTCCATATAACAAACTCGAAAACTGAGTTAAGTCCTATAAATAGAGTGGGCCTGGAATTTGAACTTGGCCAATGTATGGATTAAAGACATGTTAAGATAACGTCCAGTAGTATCTGGAGACCACACTCTAGTTTCTGAGATAGATGTAGCCTCACTGTGTAATTCTGGCTAACCTCAAACTCACAGATATCTGCCTGCTTCTGTCTCCAGACTTTATTTTTCCTAAATACCTCTTTCTAGGCAAATGTATTATAGGATAACCTTTTATAGACACTGAATATCTTTTAAAGGTTATGAATAATTACTGCCATTGGAATTATAATTTCCTAAAATGTCTGTACAGCTGCTGTGTAGCTATTTTAAGAATCTATTGATCTTAAAAGCTCTGGTAATGTTACTTACATATTCCCTAGATGTCTAATTTCTATCTGTTATGATTTAGATCACAAGGAGCATATAGGTGATATAATTTCTATAAAAGAATTTGCTTAACACAGGTTAAAAATATATCTGTATTGGAAAGCAATTGTGGAGTCTAAAGAACCTGGGTCTGATCCCCTTCTCTATCCCATATTAGCTCTGACCTTGAGCATGACACTAGTTAGACTACAATGGTGCCTTGCTCACAGGTTGTGTGATGACTGAGTGCCATGAAACATTTGGAATGGGAACTAATGGACAGTAATGCTCAGTATTGCCATGCAGTGTTGGGGTTTGGTGCAAATATCCATGCTGTCTTTATATGTTTCCCTGGTAAATACAGTTGGAGTATTTTCTACTTTAATATTGAGTTTTTTATCAATTCACTCAAAGACTCCGTGTGTGTGTGTGTGTGTGTGTGTGTGTGTGTGTGTGTGTGTGTGTTTAGACCTAGGACCTTACTACACATGACACTGTGTCACTGAGCTATACTCCCAGCCTTAAAAGAATTTGAAATAACTTTTAGTACTATATAGTTTTTAGAAAGTGTGTGATTGATAAAAACAATGTCTCTATTATGTCACTTAGCTGGCAACGATTAGTGTCAGAACAGAGCTTATAACCAGAAGAAGAAAAACAACGTTTGGGCAGCCAAAATAAAGGTCAAGAGTTACGTAATAAATCACCAGCCTTCAGCCAAAGCTCCCAATTTCTTTTCTACAGTGCGTGGTAGCTTTGATTCGGTCAAGGCTTAGCAAGTGCTCGCCTCAGTGTGTTTTCATAGTAGCTTTTAAAAGTTGCTTTTCTTCTAGGCGGCATGGCAGCAAGATCCTAAAGATGCCAAACTGATAAACTTCCAAACTGAGTACAAGAACTTAAACATGTAGCGATTAGCTTTGTGTCCTGTCACAGCCCATGAGAGCTCACTAAAGGTGACTGTAGTATAGTAATGACCAGCCCCGCTCTCATTCCAGTCTCCCCTCTTCAACTGCTTGTGTGGTACCTCCACTTAAATATCTCCAAGACGCCGTGCCCCACCCTCATACAGCATTTCAGAACTCAGTTGATTTCTTGTCCTTAACTCAGCTTCAATCATGCCCTTTTTTCTTGCTGACAAAGATGCTTAGTAAGATTCTAATTGGTGTTTATTATATACCAATAATTGGCTTAAGTTAGCTGTGATCAGATGAGAGTTTACTCTTGGTGTTCAAATGTGTATTTTGTTTTATTTTGTAGGATGAAGAGAATGGAAACAGAGGAGGTAGGCCATAAAAATCTTTACTTTTTCTCTAAACGTTTCCCTGTGTATTCTCGATGCTCTGGGGGTGGTATTAACTGAATTGATTTCAAGTAAAGAGTGGCTTTTAGGAGTGAAAATCATGGGATTTTGTTTTTTGCTGTCATTCAAGGTTTTGTGAACTCGTGATGGTTATGGTTTGAGCACTATTTATGCAGTGCAATTCTAAGGACACTGTGTAAGGTTTGTATTTCTGTCCAAGGGTCTTTGTAAACTTAGTGATTCTTTCGGACAGGAGTATGTTGTGTTTTATCAGGGTGGCTTCGTAAAAGATCCAGGATGAAAAGGGATTATTTCTTAATAATTCTGATTTGGTTTTCTTTTCCTTTTCAATCACCTTTAATGAGTTAAAGTTTACATGCAATAAAATAGATTCACAAAAACTTTATTTCTGGGGTTGGAGAGAGAGCTCACCAGGTAAAAGTAGTTACCGCTCTTCTGGAGAATCTGAGTTCAGTTCCCAGGGCCACATCAGTGGCTCACAGCTGCAGTTTCTAACTCCAGGGGACTGGATGCTTACTTTATACATAGCTGTGATACAGTGAGCAAAACTAAAAAAAAAAAAAATAATAACATTGATAGGGTAGTAGCATATTAACTACAGGCATTTAATGTCACTGAGCTTCCATGTTGATTTTCTTGTTTTTGATTTTTGTTGTTCTAGAATTCCACTTTGTACTTAGTTATAATACTGCCCTAAAGTCTTATTTCTCTCCTTTGTTCTTTTTTTGTCTTGTGACCTCAGCATTGTTGAGTTTTTGTCTTGTAGGACATTCATTCATTTGGTTATGTCTGATGTTTTCTTAACACCAATTCAAGTTTAATGTGCTTTTACCAATAATACCACATTTGTACCAATTATAAGTGTAACATTGTGTGAGATTTATTAAATGTATAGCCTATGAGCCTTCCATTCCCATTAAGATATGATTTAAAAAATAACCATTCCATCATTTTGGCAAGTTCCTATGTATTCTTTTGTAACTCATTTGGCTTTTTGTCAATAAAGAATTTTGTATATTTGGAATTTCTTGTCAAGTAGACCAATATAGAATATTCTTTCTGTGTCTTTTGCCTGACATTTTTTTTTTTTAAGCTGAGTAATTTTGTTTGTATCTATCTATTCCATGGACAGTTCACTTAGCCTTATTGGATCTTTGTCATGTCTGTGTCTTGCCAGCCTGCTTTGGGGTCCTAGAATGTTTAAGGTTAACTTGAAAAGGAAATCCTTTCTGTATTGTTCAAGATAATCTGAGGGTATAGGCCAGGTAACAGGAATCATAGATGTCACCTGTACAGGATGGGGCTGTCTTGTCACCATCTGTTAAGCACTAGGGTTTAGGATGAGTTCCAAGTGCTCTTGCTGTGACAGAAACAGGGGCAGCTGACAACACAAGCATCAGTAAGAATAAAGGACATTTGAGTTCACTGTCATCTTCCAGTCATTTCCCAGGTTAATGTGTGGAGACAGATATGGTACACACAGCATCTGCTTGTTACAAGGGAAATGCATGCTTCTAGAAAAATACAACCAGCAAGCTGTGTGGGGATGGTTATGTATCTGCCACAGCCTATTGAACTAATTGGATGTAGTGTAAGTACTTAGAATGGAAAGAATAAATTTAAATACCTGGAGGGCCAAGTCTTACTGAAAGAAACTTGGAGAGGAATAGTAACATGCAGATAATGAACAGTCTAACCATTTCATACCTACTCTATTTTATTTAGAACAGGGGCTTGTCCATATACAGAAATATCATGTTGTAATTATGTAGTAAGAAATAAGTTAATTTAAAAAGGCACAAAGTTGCATGGGCAGGAAAAGGGGAGTGGTTCTGGGAAGAGTATGGGAGCCGTTAATATGATTTAAACACATGAAATTCTCAAAGAAACTGGTATGTTTGGGGTGAAAACATAAATGTGATTGACAGATGATAAAGTCTACATAAATTACTGCTGTGGGACCAATGCCCAAAGAAGAGATGAATTTGCTTTTTTAAACTTACTAAGAGCCAAAGAATCAAGTAAGAATAGCATCTGTTTAAAAAAAGAAGAAGAAGGAGAAGGAGAAGGAGAAGAAGAAGAAGAAGAAGAAGAAGAAGAAGAAGAAGAAGAAGAAGAAGAAGAAGAAGAAGAAGACGACCCAAACATCTTGTTTGCATTGAAGTCTGAGAACAGAATATTTTGTATGTTCCTGTTCTGGAAAACAAAGAATGCTTCAGCATCGTAGCTCCAAATGGCATGTTTTTTTTTTTTTTTTTTTTTTGTTTTGGTTTGTTTTTTTTTGTTTTTTTTTTGTTTTTTTAATGAATTTACATCCCCAGGATACATTCCTTTAAAGCAGTGGTTCTCAACCTTCCTAATTCTGCAACCCCCAATACAGTTTCTCATGTTGTGGTGACCCCCAACCATAAAGTTATTTTTTGTTGTTAGCTGGGTGGTGGTGGCGGCGCATGCTTTAATCCCAGCACTTTAATGCCAGCAGAGGAGGCAGGCAGATTTCTGTGAGATTGAGGCCAGCCTGGTTTACAGTTCTAGGATAGCCAGGACTACACAGAGAACCCCTGTCTCAACTCCCACCCCCACTATCAAGGTTTTTTGTTGTTGTTGTTTTGTTTTTAGTTGCTACTTTATGGCTGTAATTTTGCTGCTGGTATGACTCACGATGTAAATACTTGATGTGCAGATGGCCTTAGGTGACCCCTGTGGAGGGTGGTTTGACCCCCAAAGGGGTTGCAACCCACAAGTTGAGAGCCGCTGCTTTAAAGAGTTTCTCAGCTGGAGGAGCATTGTGCCTTAGGCACACTTGAATGCCTGTGGACAAGTTTGTTGCCTCAGTAGTGCTCCTGGTATTCCACAGGCGAGGCCAGAAGGCTCTGATAGCCTACCAGCATGAAGTAACTCAGAAAGTACAGAAGGTGTGGACTTTTGTCCCTAAGGAGAACATGGGAAAGGTTGAGAGCACCTAGCGAGGCTAGACTGCTACACACCGGACATAACAGACTCTTTGAGAGAACTGATTGGTTTGGGGAAGAGGGGGAGTGGGCCACCAGCAGGCACACAGGTAATGGTCCTCTCCTGTAGGACCATGAGCATCTAAAATAGCTCATGCAGATCACATGCCTACTGAGTGGCAGAGCTGGACTTTCAAATCAGTTATCTCAGGTTCTCTGAGTTCATAGTTGTGTTTTTAAACTTGCATCTGTTGACTTATTTTTAAGTATTCTTCCCAATTTCTTTAATTTTGTTTCAGAAGCCTGCCTGCCTGCCTGCCTGCCTGCCTGCCTGCCTGCCTGCCTGCCTGCCTGCCTCCCTCCCTCCCTCCCTCCCTCCCTCCCTCCCTCCTCCTCCCTCCTCCCTCCCTCCCTCCCGTTTGTTTTTCGAGACAGGGTTTCTCTGTATAACAGCTCTGGCTGTCTTGGAACTCTTGTAGACCAGGCTGGCCTCAAACTCACAGGGATGCACCTGCCTCTGTCTCCCAAGTGCTTTAATCCCAAGGAACTAAAGGAGTGCACCACCACCGCCTGGCTCAAATGTATTTCTATCTTAAAAAAAAAAAAAATGTTCTGGAAATATATAGTGTGTTTTAAAATCGACCTTGTGAAGCCTGCATGGAGAGGGTTAAGATCAAGGAAACTTGTTTCCCATTTATGAACACCTAAAGATAAAAAAAAAATTGCATTAAGGTGAGGGAGCCTTAAGTGGCTTCTAGAAGGAAACTTTACTCACTACAACATTCTGAATAGCTGCTTAACTATGGACGTAAAAATTCCCCTGAACCTGTGGAGTTTCCAGTGCTCTGCTTGACCAATTGTGCTTTCACCTTCCAGGTCTGGGCTTGTGTATGCCCTCCTAAGTGTGTTCACAGGCCACGCAAAGCCCTCTCAGCCTAAGCCTAGCAATACTAGTTGAGCTAAACTAGTCCCTTGAGCCATATTCCATATTAAAAAAAACTCTGGTTCCTGAACAATTATCTATAGATGCATTTTTTTTTTTTTAGTGCATCTTCATCAGAGGCAGCTTGTATATTATTGATTGCTATTTGAATTCAGTGGAATGCTATGATTTTTATTGTTTTGTTTCCTTTTAAAATGTATTTGAGTCTGTTAAGATTATGAAACTCTTTCATGTGAGTTTTGTTTAGTGTACCAGAATCCCAGCCTGTAGTGTAGTGACTAGAATCAAAATGTAGCATCACTGGAGAAGAGGTACTGCCAGAATTGTATTGCAATGCCTAAGAGACTGCTATAGTGCCAAAATTCTGCAAAAACAATTGAAGGCTTTACTTGATATTTTTCCTTTTGGAATTTAATTTTCTAATAATTAAATTACCCAGCCTTTTTTTTTTTAAACATCCTGTACTCAGATGTTATTTTATGTTTTAAAAATTATTTTTCAGCTGGGCAGTGGTGGTGCATGCCATCAATCCCAGCACTTTGGAGGCAGAGGCATACAGATCTGTGAGTTGGATGTCAGCCTGGTTGACAGAGCCAGTTCTAGGACAGCCAGGGAGATTGTATAGGGAAACCATGTCTTGAAAAACAAAACAAAAGATATTTTTCATTCTTGAATTTTCTTTACAGAGATGTAATACAAGAAAAGATCATGTAAGCAGAGTCTGTTTTGGAGAGAATAGCTGTTTTGGACAATTGATATCTTGTTGATGCTCCAATTGTCCTTTAAAATTCTGAGTAAATACTCTCATGATCACATGAGAATAAGGTTGGCTGTTGTAGCTATTTCCTTGTCTTAGTTCCATTGTATTTCCATTGTTCTAGCGTGTTAATAATGGGGTGGGGAGGGAATTGTGTAAATTGTCTTAGTTGTGACATTTGTGATTTGGTTATTTCTGACAGAATAGCCCTATAGTATGCAATAGTGTGTTCCAATAGTGACAAGACCCAGGACAGGTCAGATACAAAGGAAGGCGTTTGCTGGCACTAGGCATGCAGTAGCATCTTAGATTGGAACTGCCACTGCAGAAGCCCTTGAGTTTAAGGCTGATGGGAAAGTCCATTCAGGAAATGTTTGTTAGACTCTGTCCGGTGAGCTTATACTTTGCCATGCCTTCTTTCTGCCTTCTTTCTCTTGGTACTTCTAAGTTTCCAGGGAGGGGACTGAATTGGACCAGGGAATTAGTCCATGTAGATGTACCTCAGTGCTATGATCAGAAACAAGTGTGCTTCAGTGAAAAGCACTTACAGATGAAAAAAGGCTTGTAAAGCTGAGAAAATGGGAGTCCATTTTATGCTGAGAACACATTCCTTCAGAATAATGTGACTAAAATATGGACCTGAAATTGTGTTGTAAGAAGTTTTTCTTCCTGGGTGGGTCAGTAGCCAGATATTTGGCAGTGATTGTGAGAAATGCATTTATATTTCAAGTGTAGTTATTCTGACTGAACTCAGTGGACCCTTTAGCCAAACGCTGTAGGATACGTGTTTAATTGGGCTGTTTTGTTTTTTTTTTTTTAACTAAACTGGATGTTTTAATTAGTTGCATATTTTCTGTTAATTTTTAGTACTGCTTAGTAAACAACCATAGTGTCTTAGTCTTGAGCATATCTTAGAAGTAGGAGAGATAGATGGTCATGATGGCAACCACAGTGATAGAGGGGCCAGCAGTGGTGGTGACAATCGGGTTTAAATCTTCGGTCCTCACCACAGCTTTCCAGGGTGGGTACAGTAATTGCCTCGAGTTTAGGGGATGTAATTGAGACATGGCATTTAAGTAATTAGCAAGAGGCAGAGGAGCTGGGTTCTGGAGTGTCCTCTCACTTTCTGCCATGGCCTCTCGGAGCTCAGGGTTTATGGAATTCACACTTGGAAGTGTAGGAGAAAGAGGGTTTTCTCTTGAGTTGCACACACTATTAACAGATTCCTTGTTCAGCTTCATGTGCAGTTTTGGCCTGCACAGCATAGCATTTCTTCATTTTTACAGACTAGCATGTTATGGTGTTTCGTCTGTTGAACCTCTGCTTAATAATAAGGTATATATATCTATTATCTTTTTTCTTATTTTTTTTAAAAACTTACTTATTTTACATCCCAACCACAGTTTCCCCTCTGTTCTTTCTTCCCAGTCCCCCTCCTTACCCCATATTTATTATCTTAATGTCTGAATTTGCTTTTTATTTCAGCTCAGTTACATGAGCAAAAAGTACTTCTATAAAATATTAATAAGTCTTTAAAATAAACACTGAATTTGACCAAAATATTCATTGACATGTAAATAGGTAAATTGTGGTATATAGTAGAATACACACAGGAATGGATAAATGTTTAAGAGTTATTTTTAAACAAAATTTCCTTATATAGCCTGATATTAAATAGACCAGGATGACCTTGAACTCAGAGATCCTTCTGCCTCCTGAGTTCTAGAAGGCATACACTACCATTTTTTCATCATAAATTAAGATAAAATTTAGCACTTTCAAATTAGCAATTCAGTGGCAGATAGGTACAGAATGAAAGGTATGTGAGAGGTCCATCCCTGTGTAGTGTGTATTAGCACTTAACTTTTTTATGGCTGGAATTATATTTCATATCTGTATCTTTCTCTATACATGCATGCACGCTCACACACTCACACACTCTGTTTATCCATTTACCCATTGATGGACAACTAGATTGTTCTTCTAATGGCTATTGTGCTTGGTGCCACTATGTACATCTATGTACTGATATTTGAGTCCATGTCCTCAGTTCTTTGGGATGGATACCTAGGAGTGTGGTTGCTGGGTCACACTCTTTTCTACAGTGGCTTTACCGTTTCCATATTTCTATGCAATGCAGGAGGGTCTCCATTTCTGCATTTTCCCCAACAAGTGTTAGTCTCTGTTTTTGTATTAGAACTAACTTAACTGGTCTGAAATGTAATTTCATTGTGGTTCTGATTTGCATTTCTTAAATTGATTAATGCTTTTAGATATTGGCCGCTTGTGTAACCTATTTGGAAAAAAATTATCTGTTGATGTCCATGCTCATTATTTTTAAAACTATCATTTTGTTATTGTATGAATATGGGTATCTTGCCTGCATGTATGTCTGTGCACCATATCTGTTTCTGGTAAGCGAGGAAGTCAGAGCAAGGTGTTAGATTTCTGGAATTAGAGTTATAGGTTGTGAGCCACCATGTGGGTGCTGGGAACCAAACCCATGTCCTCTGGAAGAGCAGCCAGTGCTGTTAACCACCAAGCTCTCTCTCTAGCCCTTGTTGCCCATTTTTAAAATGGCCTTGTGTTTTTGTTCAGCAGTTATAGTAATCCTTTATATGTGGATTCTGCACCCTTAATGCATGGTTTACATTCATTTTTTTTCTCATTTTGTGGGCTCTTTCCATGTTTGAGATTTTTCTTATTTTTTGCCCTTATTTAGAGGAGGGGCTAAAATAAGAAGAATTTAATCTCTTATTGGCCATGCTGTCTCCATTCTCCCGATAGTGCAGCTGATGAACAAATGTTTTTATTTTGTTACCCCTGCTTCTGTTGTTAAAAGCATTTCAGTGGGTGAAAAAGCCAAGCATAAAAAAGTATATACTGTCTGATTCTACTAATACAGAGGAAAGACAAACTTAAACTCATGTGCTAGTTTGAATGACTGGGGAGAAAACAAAGAATTACATTTTTTTTTTTTTTTTCAGTGCTGCTTGAGGAAACCATTGTTTTGTACTTAGCAAGTCCCTAGACCATGCAGTGTTCTTGGCCCCAAGGAAATACTATATTCAGATGATGCTGGTGCTTATCTAGGATATACATTTGTTAGGTTATTTGAAGCTTACACATAAAGTATTTTATCTTAGTTGTAAGTTACAGTTATATCTCAATAGATGATTTAAAGAATGTGTGCCGTTCACTTTGATTATAGACAGTAGTGTTGGAATGTTTTGAGCAATGCAGCTATGAGCCTTCTTTTACCTGCTGTGAATGCAAAGGCATGCTTATGTAAGGGTGGCATTGCTGAGTCCTAGGTTCAGGCACAGGTTACTGCCGTTGCCTGTGTGTTGTACCAGCTTGTACACTGGCAGGCACAAGTACTCTGCTTGCTCTGTAGCTCTGTAGTGTCACCTGTGTTGCTGCTAGTCTTTTAACAAACTTTGGTAACTGTCGTTGGCACCTATAGTGGTAGGGGGTGTTGTTTTAATTTAAGTTTTCCAGAAGACAAAGCTGGTTACTTTCTAAAAGTTCAAGTCCACTTTAATTATGAATTTACAGGTATTCTTTAAGTATTTTAAGTGAGAACTTTGTTAGCTACATGATGTATAGTGGATGCCCATTGATCTTGCTTTTCAAAGTTTTACTAATTTTGATGTTCTTATTTTAATGCAGTCTGAATGGGTGATACTTGGTGTTTTGTTTTGTTTTTCTATTTTGGTTTTTGAAGACAGGGTTTCTCTGTGACTTTGGAACCTGTCCTGGAACTTGCTCTATAGACCAGGCTGGCCTGGAATTCAGAGTTCCACTTGTCTCCTCTCCCAAGTGCTGGGACTAAAGACGAGTGCCACCACCTCCCGGCTGATACTTTGTATCAGCTTTGAGTTCTCCTTAGGGCTTTTGTTACACTCCATGGACATGAAGGTCCTCCAGTCTGGTGTTTCTGAGGTGCTTCTTTTGGTCCATCAATCACAGTCAAACTGCAGTTTGCCCATCATTATTTTGTGTGTGGTGGAAGACCAGGATGAGTTTTTTCTTATGGTAGTTATTTTGATTTCCAGTGTTTAGTGTAAAGTCTGTACCTTTTCAGTTACTGTGTAATAGAAACTGCCTTGCTCATAAAGTTGTCTGTTGTGATGTTGATCTGCCCTGGACTTTGCTCTGTCCTAAGAGTTGGCCTGTAGCTTGTTATCATATACTTCCAAACCAAGACTTTTACCTTTTTAAGGGTTTGTTTTGTTTTATAGAACAAAAAAGAATAAGACAGAAACCATAGATACTTACAAAGCCCAAAATATTGACTATCTGATTCTTTGCAGTGTGTCTTCAATGGTCATTTTATTTGTGTCAAGGCAACACTGCTTTTGATTGCTATGCCTTAATAAGTGGTTCCATCTGTCCTGCAGCAAATTCTTCCACTTGTTCAAGATACCTTGTTAGCATGCATGAAGTTCCAGATTAAACCCACCAGTAGAAAAAAAGAAAAAGAAAAAAAAAAAACCAAATCCTGTCTGTTTTTATTTATTATGTAGTATCACGAAAGTTTTAGAGTTGGATTTTCAGTTGCTAGAATTTTTATTATGTATGTATAACTTAGAAAATTTAAATATTTAAGAATACTTGCCTTCAGGAGGCAGAGGCAGGTGTGTCTCTGAGCTGTTCATAGATACACAATGAGACACTATCTCAAATAAGAATGTAAGCAAACAAACAAACAAAACCCAAAAACAAAATCCTTGGCATGTCGAAGATTGTAGACTAGTTGGTCTGCATTTTTTGGAATAATCCTTTGTTTTTTGCTCTGGTCATCTTTTGATGTAGCCAATGTATATTTATTGATTGGATTTTTAGATGTTAAACCAAGCTTGCATTGTTGACGTAAACCAAGCTTGTTCATACTGTTGTGGTTACCATTAGCTTTATTTGGTTTCTACTTGAAGATTCTTGCTTCTCTGCTCAGTGACTGTGCATAGTGATTAGCAGACACTGAGTGGTAGCGGTCAGCAAAATGGGATGATTTGTGCAAAAGAATTAGGGGAAATGGTTATGGTGGACAGACAAGCAAAGAGGACTGGGAAAGGACTGTGTGATACGGATCTGGCCCTAAGGGAGAAAAGTGAAGGGAAGATTTGTTAGGTGAAGCCCCACACTTCAGTCTGGATCCGTGGACATTTCAGCTAGGCCAGCAAGCAGTGGACAAATTGGGGGCAGTCTTCCTAAAGAGCCCTGCTTTGGGCATGCTGGATCAGTGTGGACCCGGCAATAGATCTGATGGCTCGAGAGCTGCTCCCTGCAGAAGGTTCTCAAGGAAATGTGAGCACAGTATCTTCATGCTTGACAGCCTGGGCTTCTTTGTCTCCATCCCAGCTGAAGGCCTGTGATGGTTTCCAGGCTGCTCCTGTTGCATGGCCCTGACCTTGCTTCCCTCCCCAGCTTGTGGAGACTGGCTCTTTGCCTTGTCTAGCTTTCCTGGGTCTTACTTCCTAGTTTCAAACCTGTGCTAGTGCCACACTTTCTCTGAACAGGTAAACCAAGAGGCAAGATTCCCACCTAATTTACCACAGAAAATGGTCATGAGATTATGCAAAGCAGAACACTTAGTTGTTCAGTGTGAGCTTCCCCTCCTCCCTTTGTGATTGCCTCCTTCCCTCTTTCCTCCTTTTCCCACCCCACTCTCTTTTTGTAGACTATCAGGATCTCTTGATGTTGGCTTGGCACTCTTGAACTTGGCTCAAGTGATACCCCTTTCTTAGCCTACCAAGGCAGAAACTGCAGATCCACTCCACTTAGCATCATTGTGCTTTTGAAATGATTTCTATGTACTATTCTCAGACCAAAGATTATGAAGAATAGGGAATGCCACAGATCGCTGAATTTTCACTGAGTAAGTGCTTTGTACGTAGTAGGAGCTTATATGCACCAGTGACTGTTGAATAAAAGGAAGGACAGTGACACCTGCTGTGATGGCTACCATGGTGCTGTTCTTTTTTTTTTATTATTAATAAATTTTATTTAAATTAGGAACAATCTTATTTTACATATCAATCCCAGTTCTCCCTCCCATCCTTCCATTTCCCCCATGGATCTCCCCCCATCCCATCCCCCATCCACTCCCCAGGGAGGGTAAGGCCTTCCATAAGGGATCATCAAAATCTGTCAAGTCATTTGGGGTAGGGCCTCCCCACTCCCCTCCCCCGTGTTTCTAGGCTAAGGGAGTATCCCTCCATGGGAAATGGGCTCCCAAAGCCCGTTCTTGCACTAGGGATACATCCTGGTTCAATTGCTAGAGGCCCATAGATTGCCCAGTCCTCCTAACTGACACCTATGTTCAGGGGCCCTGGTTTGAACCTACATTGGTTTCCCAGCTGTCAGATTGGGGCCATGAGTTCCCCACTTGCTCAGGTCAGCTGTTTTTGGTGTTGTTCTTAAGTGAGTGTTGTCCATGCTACAGAGTTTAGGTCGTTAGTCTGTGTCTGCTACTGGGGAGAAAACTAGTTCTATGTCTCCCTTCTTAACTCCCCATAGTCTTTGTAACTCAAGGGTTAGTGGCACTTTGTGAACTAGAAACTACATTTCAAATAACTAAGTATGTGTATGAGAAAATAATAAAATTAAGGCAATCTTGGGCTTACATGGAAATTTAGACATGCTCTGCAAACTAAACTGGTAGGTGAAAAAGTTAAAGTCTTGATGAAGGGAATTCAGCTGGATAAAAGGAGATGTCAGAAACCCACCTCTTAGGAATAGATTTTAAGACTTGAAAAACATAATAGATGAAGTTGTTGGTGGTCAATAAATCAGATATGATTTCAAAATCTCATTAAGAATTCTAAGTGCTTTGTGAAATATGAAAGATAGCTTCCAAGAGTTAATCAGAGGTACTGGGCAGAGGGATGAAACTATAAAAGAATGAGAGTTCACGCAGGCTGTGCAGCCTCTGAGTGTGGCTCTGCTCTGCAGATCTCCCTCTTATGAATGCTGCCTCGGGCAGCCGTATAATTAGGGGATTTTGAGCTGTCTTTTCCTAGCTGCTCTGTAACATGTGACCTGGCTCCCAGATACCACCCTGCTGGATTACCCCATTCTTGTTTCTAAAAGCTCTCCAGCTAGCCTACATAGAAATTGTGGGATTCCTAACTTCATAAAAGTTAATTGTGGGAATTACAGTCCCTGCTTTTGACATTGAGCACATACCTTTTTATCCTTGGCATAAAAACAGAACAAAACTATGTGCAGATAAATGCTGAGTACATTAAACTAAGAAATACATTTCTTGTTTTTTTATTCACTTAGCAAACATCTGTTCAGTTTGTGCCATGAGCCAGACATTGAACTGATTGCATGGAAGGAAGCAACGTGGCCTCTAACCTCACTTCCCTCACAGTGTTGATCAGATGTCACCTGATACAGTGGACTTCCTCTACCGTTTAATAAAAACAGCCCAGCCTTTCATGTTCTCTTTCTGTGTGGTGTTCTCCATAACATCCTCTCACTAATTTCTTCACTACTTTTTCTTCCCTCTCAGTTGAAATGTAGGGCAAGAAGTTTTAATTCTTTTTTTTCTTCCTTCAAATTCAGAATAATTTCTGCCATACATTTATTGGAAACATACAGACCCACAATATGACACTCTGATTCCAAGAAACTTGTAGTCTGTGGGAAGACGGAACTATAAAGTAATTCTTAAAGTACAAAAAGAAAGTATATACAGTTGTTACAGGATTTTGACAAATAAATAAATTTTTGCTACTTAGATAGGACATTTGTTAGACTGTTGGTGGACAAATGAAACTTAATGAGAAGGAAGTAAAAATAGCATGTCAGAAGAAACTTCTAAGACATTTTGCAGTAACATTTGCCTAACTTGGGGGAATAAAAGGGGGTGGGTTGTGTCTATTAGTTGTGGGTGACTGATACATGGAGAGTTGTGCTTAGTTTTTCTAGGTTGAGTAAGATTGAATGAATGAATGAAAACTCCATTAACCAAAAGATGCTACAGGAGAAGCATCTTCCTGTGCCTGGAAGTAGATTCAGTTTGGGATAAGGTACTTCTGTGATGAGTACTAGAGCACCTAGTCTGGAGTTCTTGAGGAGGAGCAGCCATTTAGGCATCAGGAGCAGATGTGCTAGAATTAGATCCTGTGCATAGTGAAACCATCCCAAGAGCGTTGAACCACAGGCTACCATGCGACCAGGGAAGGTGATGCCTAATGATGGCCAGAGCAAGAAAATCAGAAAGAAATCAGATCTGAAGACAGCCAGAGTTGGCAGATCGTGATTCAAACATGTCAGTGAAAAATTTTTCATTTGTAGCAGAGGATGCATTAGGATGGTGGCCAAAAAGATACTTTCCAACAAATAACAAAATAGTGAATTTACAGACAGCAGTAGAGTTGACAGAATTTGAGGAAAGCGGGTATTCATGAATTGGAACGTTAGAGTATCACTACATGCCCAGGGAGAACAGTGTCATGGTGGTGAGTTTGTATACCTGTCTTGGGGATGTTTGTTCATCTCAGAAAACCCTATTGATCAATGAGTACAGACTGCACTGGCAAGGTGTGAAGTAGGACAGAGGCACACCAGCACTCGCCACAGCCACCTGGAAGGGAGAAAAAGGGAACTTCTAGAAGAAAATGTATGGTTGACAGGAGTATATACATGATCCGATCGCTGTGGACAAGGCGCTGAGGAAGGCCGTGAGGTCCAAGTCCTTGCTTGAGACAAGACACAGGAGGAAAACCCCTCAAAATGAAACTGAGCATTAAAAAAGAAAAAAGAGGCCAGAGCAGCAGAAGTACCGGAAACAGGAGAGACAGATCCAGTGTGACCTGTGCTGCAGGGAGGAGAGCAGGTTAAAATTACCAGAAGTTTGGAAGACCAGCCTCAAGGGAACAGGAGTCGAAATAAGGCAAGAGCCTTTCCTGAGCATTGTCAGGAATTTGCTTGAATTTAGAAAGCACTTCACTGTGTGGCTCAGCTTCATTGCGTGGCACTAGGAGGCCAGGAACTGGGGGCAGAGCTCTTGTGTGATTGACATTTCTCTGTAGTTAGATGGGCAAATTGGGTATTTTGAAAGGTCAGGGGGGAAAAGAGGTTGAAGTTGCTGTTTAGTTTTGTTGGAATGTGGGTCCATAGGTGGTCTGAGAAAGTTTCCTGAGGAAGGCTGGTAGTATTGGCCAGTAGAGGGCACAAAGGAAGGTCTTGACAAGATTGAGAAGCAAACTTATGAGTTGGTCAAGGAGTTGAGCAGTGGTAAATTCAGAGATGGAAAGTTGTTGCTCATGATTAAGAATGCTGTAACTATTTGGGTGGCCAGTGAACTCTTAACCCAGCTTAGCAAGAATAACAGGGCTGTGACTCTAGGCATGATACATGATTTATGAAACTCCTAAAACATATGGGAAAATCTAACAGTATGTGAACTTCAGATACTCTGAAAGGCAATCACGGGGCTGTTTTGTTCATTATGAGAGAATCAGTATGAGATGGGGCAAATATTTGTTGGGTTGATAACATGCTCTCATCATGCTTCTGTTCAGCTGTGTGTCTGACATCTAGTGGTACTATGCTTACACTACTCTCATTGCCTACCCTGTTCCTGGGCTGGTCAGGACAGGAAATAAACCTCAGCAATGCTTCTGGCTGTTTTACTGTAGGCATTTTCTAGGGTGACATTTTGAATCAGACAGAAGGTATTTATTGAACATCTGTTACATGCCTGGTACCATTCTGTGCACTTGAGATTTTCAAGTGGCATGTATTCTCTTCTATAAACTCTGAGAATTTGAAAATATAGCTGAGCAAATCTGCTATAAACTCGCTGAATTTTGACATATAACTTGAGAAATTTGACTATATAGCTAAGCAGATCTACTATTAACTCAGATTTTGAATCTGTAACTGAGCAAATCCACAGACGGGCAACTTGTCTATAAACTTAATATATGTTTGTCTTGTGATTTTCACATGTGAGAACCTCTTTGTATTTGTCTCCTGGCTTGGGGGGCTATGTCTGTCCTTCACATTAAGTAGATATTTAAGAAGATAAAAGGTTGCTTTGCACATGTGAGAAACTGTGCTGAATACTCCAAATTGTGGATACTCTGTGAAACATTTTGCTGATTTGCCTGTAAGTTAATACTAAAGTTCTTATCTTTCAGCTGTGCCTGCCCACTTATTTACAGTGTTTAGGAATGAATCAACATCTGGGGTTTAATTTTAAATGCTTTAGAAGGATATGAGTGGGCTTAAATTGAATAAGATTTTCATAGCTCTTTAGGTAGACTTCTGGGGCTTCGTGCTGTTGGCCTCTCTGGTTCTGAGTGTATGAAACATTCCCATGGCAAAAAGATCTAGATGTATCTGATTTGAAAAAGCCTAACATGAGTAAATTCAAACAGTCTCCTTTTCAAGTTTTTGAAAAGATGCATTTCTCCATTATTTTTAAAGGTCAGTTTGCGTAAAGAGACTATATATTTGTTTCTAGTATATGTAACTGTGATTGAAACATGACAGGGCCCATCTCAGTTCCATCCAAGGTTATTATAACTTGAGACCAGGAACTCTTAAAGTTGTCATTTCTGTAGAATGGGAGTGAAAACTTGAATGTACTAACTAGCATTCTGAAAATGAGCATGTTGAATAGGATTTGGAGAACTCCTTGATTTAATCAATTATCCACCCCCATTTGTTTTTGCCCTTACCACAAAAGAAGAAAAAGAGGCTAACAAATCAGCTATAGTATTTTAGTGTCTGATTATATGACATGTGCATTCTTAAACATTAGGTAGTGTGTCTTTTTTAGGATCTTAAAATGGCTTTTATAGCTGGGTGTGGTGACTCATGCCTATAATCTCAGCTTTGAGAGTCTAAGACAGAGTTGCTGTGAGTTCGAGATCAGCCTGATGACAGTACATTCAAGTTGCCCAGGAGTTTCAGTGGACACAAAGCATGGACACCTTTCCCACTGATCCCATTTCTTTTGGCTGTATAGCCAGTAATAGGTGGATTTTTTAAAAAAATCATTTATTTATTTATTTGAATATGCTTTGTACTGTTTTTCATAGTGGTTGTGTTTGTTGGTTTTATGTCAACTTGACACACAATAGAGTCATTTGGGAAGAGGGACTCCGGGACTCCTTTCCTCTTGTGTTTTTTACTCATTGAAAAATAATCTACTGTGATCTATTGGTCTCAAGATCAGAAGTTTGGGAAACAACCTAGTAAAGAAGTGCATATTTCAATAGAATCAAGCAGTGCCAGAGGCTTCAGTGTCCCCTTGAAAGAACAACCAATGAGCTAGCTCTTTTGCCAATTCCCAGTCTTAAATTTTATTCATAGTTAAAACCCATGTGAGGAAATGAGTACATAAAAGGAATTTAGATTTATTTTACAAATTCAACCTTACACGTATTTTTATTTTTAAAAATTTGACTTTGGAGATTATAATATAATTACATCAGGTTTCTCTTTTTCTCCCTTCAGCCTTTCCTATATTCCCATCTCCCTAGTCTCTATCAAATTCATGGATTCTTTCCCTTTAGTAGTTGTGAGAGTGTGTGTATTTCTTCCTAAATGTGTAAGTACAACCTGCTCCATCTGTACTATGTTAACTTGTGTGTATATGTTTCCAAGACTGACTTTTTGTATTGGATAACCAATTGGGGGACTCTGCTGGGTGGGGGAGTGGCAACTCGTTCTCCCACTCTTAGCATTTCATAGTTGACTGTAAATCTTTGTTTATGACTGAGGACTCGAGGCCACTTTTCCATGTTAGCTTGTCTAAGTATGGCCCTTGTTCAGCTCATGTGCTTGTTCAGTTTATGCCTTTGTGTCAATGTGACTTCATGGGTATAGCTTCTCTGGCTCTGCTAGGAGACACAATCTCACATCAACCATCCTATTCTCTGGCTTTTGCAATCTTTCTGCTGCTCTTTGGCAATGATCCCTGAGCCTTAGATGTAGGAGTTATTCTTTCCTATGTATCCAATGGCACTGAGCTTCACAGCTCTGCATTTTGATCAACTGTGGTTTTCTGTAATGGTCTCCATCTGTTGTGAAGAGAAGGGTGAGGACTACCCTTCTCTTTGGGTATAAGGATAAATATTTACTATGTAGTTAGGGATTATGCCCACTTAGTAAAGTGGCAATTACAGGTTCTTCAAGATCTATGACTTCACTCTCCCCAGGTAATTGGGTAGATTTCTAGTACCAGGCATGACTTCCCTCTTGTTGAGCAGTTAGAGCTGTTGGTTATTGCCAAGGTATGCATACCATTACTGCACCCTTAGGGTTATCATGCCATGGTGGTTGTTGTGGTCCTTAGGCATCATACATAGCTGGGTAAGACTGTTGGTTGCCTCCTCCCCTTTGGAAGCTTGTGTGACATATTTTGGTATCACAAGAGCTAGTTCTCGTGGGGGAGAAATTCAGGTCAGGTCTAGCTCAGGGTCTCTGGGTAGAAAGTGATCTGCCCATGTATTCAGATTTCATGAGTTAGTAGTGGGTCTGCTCAGCTATATATTCAAATTCAGTTCATGGTGATTTAGCAATAGGGACTTTACTTCACCGCTTGGAAGCAACCAGGGGCAACAGCAGTAACCTATAATGTTTTGGGACTCTCTTGGACCACCTTGACCAACAACTCATGTGAGGACTTCTCATGCTTTGTCTTAGGTTTTTGTTAAATATTATTGCTCTTGAGGAGAGCTTTATCAGCTCAATGGGATAATTTCATTTAAACAATATATGCATGTTTATATTCAGACTGATATGTATTATAGATATTTTTAGGTAGGTAGATAATAGTATGATTCCTTCCTTATGATTTTTTTCTGACATCCTTAGTGTTAATTTTACCCTCTTCCCTCCTTCTGTTTTCTACTCTCCTCTTCAGATCAGTTATATCTTGTTGGAAGAGGGATGTTAGTTGAGAAAATGCCTTCATAACATCAATTCCTCCTGGCATTTTTCTTGATTAGTGATTGATGAGGAAGAGCTCAGCCTGCTGTGGACAGTGGCAGTGCTGGACAGGTGGTCCTGAGTTGTATAAGGAAGCAGCTGGGGAAGCCATAGTGAGGAAACCAGTCAGTAGTGCTCCTCCTCGGCCTCTGCTCCCGTTTGTGCCTTTAGGAGTATGACCTGACATCAACAGTGTGACCTGAGAGTTGTGAGCTCAAATGAACCCTTTCCCTCCTGAGTTGCTTTTGGCCATGGCACTTTATCACAGCAGTAGAAACCCTAAGACAGCTGTGTCACTTTACATTGCCACCAGTGTGCAGGGCTTCCCCTTCTTGTCCTTGCCAGCACTTGTTACTGTAGTTTTTTCATGGCAGCCACTGTGCTCCACATAAAGCTGTAGCTCACTGTAGTTTTGGTTTATATTTCTTTACTACCTAGTAATGTGGAACTTTATTATTTTTCACTATGTGTTGACCACCTGTATGTCTGCTGAGAAGTATCTATTTACATCTGTTGCCCATTTTCTTTTAATTGGGTTGATTTTTTTCTTTTTCTTTCTTTCTTTTTTGCTATTGAATTTCTGTAGTTCCTTAATATTTTGATTATCACCTTTTTTTCAGATGTATGATTTGCATCATTTTCTCTTGTTCTGTGTGCTATCTCTTGACTGTGATGCACATTTCCTATTTGTAGAATCATTTCAGTTTGGTATAATCCCATTTATTTATTTCCTTTTGTTTGCTTGCTATATTTCTGGGGCAATGTGAATATGAGCATGACATACGTTTCAATACATTTTTTTTTTAGTCTGACTATAGGTACATTTACTTTGTTATGGAACTATAGGATTTCCTGGTTGTCATGATCTGTTACTTTGTGGATCATTGTGGTCTTTTTTGTAACTGGCTGTTTTAGTTAGGGTTTTGGGAAACATTTAATTGGGATGGTTTCAGAGGTTCAGTCCGTTATCATCATGGGGAGGCTGGCAACGTGCAAGCCGACATGCTGCTGACTACACCTTGACCAGAAAGTGGACTCATGTGTGACACTAAATAAAGAGTGAGCCAGGAGACCTCCAAGCACACCCCCACAGTGACACAGTTCCTCCAACAAGGCCACACCTACTTAAACAAGGCCACACCTCCTAATAGTGCCACTCCCTTTGGGGGGGGCATTTTCTTTCAAACCACCACACTGGCATAGGTCAAAGGTTGTTTCTTTATAGTTTGTTTGCTCTGTGTAATTTATACTTAAAATGCTTCAGGTGATTTCAATTGGAGCCTTCTCCAAAGAAGTTCATTATAGATTTAAATCATCTGTCTTGACTCTAGAGATGTCATACTTCGTCTAAGCCACCAATCTCTTTGGAGATGGGAGTCTAGTTCACAACAGAGATATTGGGACATTTTGTGCTTATATCTTTATGCCCCCTTCTCTTTCATTTCTGTTTCCCTTGGACTGTGTTCTTCAGCTTCTTTCTCATTGATGGTTGGGTTTCATGGACAGTTTCTCAGCCTGTGTTTTCTAATTCCTTGCAGGGATACAAGTTTGATGTCTTCTCACAGAGCTTGTCTTGATCTGTGTGTAAACCTTGTCTGTAACCTTTGTTTACACTAAAGTGAGCATAGCCATATATGTAATATCTTTATGCAAGTCCTCACAGCAGCTTTGTCAGGTAGGCATAATTACTGTTGTTACCACATCGCAAATGAGCAAACTGGCTCATGTAAGCAAGTTATGTAAAAAGTCACTTGGAGATAAAATAAAGAGTGCTTAGTTAAGTTTGACATTCATTTCAATAAGTAATAATCATTAGTTAGAACATGTATCAAATATTGCAAAATTTGGTAGCTGAATTGGAAAGTAAGTGATAAAGGTTGGGTTTTAAACTGTATGTTGTGTAGGGCCTAAGTGTTTAAGTTCTCCATTATCCTGGGCACAGAATCTGACTCCCCCGGCCTTTGAGACTTGGATGGCCCCCTGTATGTTAACTCTTTTTACTTAAGCTGCAACTGATCACATGATTGTAAAGTTTATGTGCTCTCATCTCAGGTGTGATCCTGAGCTTCGAGTGAGTTCACATGTGCTTTTCATGCCTTCTTATCAAGCATGACCACTTCTTTTAGCCATTTGCACCCATACAAGGTTCATTTGCTTATTTTTCTACAAAAGTGAGTTAGTTCCATGAATATGCTATTGTAAGTATTTTGAGAAGGTCAATGGAATGACACCCAAATAAGACACTTGACCTTTAAAATGTGTTCTGTGTCTCTTAAAAAAGTCAAGAAATGGGGAGGTAAAGGGAGTGAAGCATAAGTGACTTTCTAAGAATTACCAAGGCTGCTGTCTGGAAGCAGAGGAGTAATTCTTCCTTTTGGATTATTAAAACTCAGAATTGGGCTTTTCCTTATACGTCCAGAAACTGGTCTACAAGAACTAATGCCCTATAAGATTGAGTGGCACACATTTTATTTACTTATTGTCTTATTTTTATTTGTTTGGTGCATAGGTGGTATATACATATGTGTACCTGTGTGGATATGGATACACCTTTTCATGCAGAAATGCAAATAACTTATCGTGTCATCCTTTATCCACTTTGTTTTTTGAGACATACTACACTGAACCTGGAGCTCATCTGGACAGCTGGCCAGTGAGCTCCAGAGATCTGCCTGTCTGTGGCTGGTTATAACTGTGTGCTGCTGTGCTTGCCTTTTACGTGGGTGGTGGAGATCCGAACTCGGGTCCTTATCTCAGCAAGAAGCTCTATCCATTGAGCAGTCTCCTTACATTCGTTTGTTCATTCATTCGTTCAAGACAAGGCTTTGCTCTGTAGCTGGGCTGGCCTCAAACTCATGATCCTAATGCCTTCAACTTCTGAGTATTTAAATGATAGATATGTACCACCATGCCTGACTTCATACATGTTTTAAGTTTGATATATTTGAGCTCAAGTTCAAACAGAATTCAGCTTCTACCCCAGCCCCGTTCTTGCGTACGTGCGTGGGTGCATGCATGCCTGCACATGCGCGCACATGTGTAAAGTCTAAGCATAGAAATTGAAGACATGTACATTCCTACTGAGGTTTGCTTATATTTAAGGGATACATGGAGAGCAGTTTTCTCTTTTGTAAGAAGGATTAGATTAGAGCCAGATAGAATTTAAGATCGAATTCATTCTCCGCATACCTTATGATTTATTGATATGATTGGTCTCTCTTTTAATCCATTTCACCCCCATAGGTCTTTAGACATAGTTTGATGACAGACTTGTCAATAACTAATTAACTGACTTTATAAAAGAAGCCATTTCGAAAGTAGTATTGCTTTTGTAGACGTTAGGACCAAATTATTTTGGTTATCATTTCTCTGTGTAAGTAAACTTTTCTACCAGAATTTTTAGGTGTCACCACATTGCTACCCAATTAACTTTTTATTATTTTGTAGAATGTAGTCATTTGCATTTAATACATATTTGCAGCAAGCTCTTTTTATTATTTTATTTTATGTGTATTTTATTTATTTATTTTATGTGTTTGCCTGTATGTAAGTCCATGTACCATATGTGTGCCTGATGCCCAAGGAGGCCAATAGAAAGTATCAGATCCCCTGAAACTGGAGTTACAGAAGGTTGTGAGCTGCCATGTGGGTACTGAGAATCGAACCTGGGTCCTGTCAAAGAGCAGCTGGTGCTCTTAACTGCTGAGCTATCTCTATAGTCTATATTTTTGAATGAGACAGATGAGAAGACATCAATAAAAAAGCAAATGTCTTTTATTACATAAACCTCCCTGTGAAAGCAATGTCGTCATAAAACAAAATATTAAATCCTCAGATCTTTAGCCAAAAGGATAGTGATTTTCCTTTAATGTGAACTGTTGTAAATGTTGGGTTGGTCACAAAGGGATCTAGTTAGATTAGCTTCTTGATTAGAATTCAGTGTTTGCATTTTGAAATACACTTTTTTTTTCTTATAAATTGCAGCTGTGTATCACATAAAGTGACAGTACATTATAAGTAGCTGTCCTTAGGTGATTTTTGTCATTGAGTTAGTATTGTGTGTATTAAATGGGGATGTAACTCACTGGCAAAGCTCTCACCTAAAATGCAAGCCGTAGGTTCCATCCCAGCACTGCAAAGAAAAAACAGCTAAAAATGTAGATAGATAGCATTACCTTTATTCAGCTACTGCTATATGGTTTAGCCACTAATGCGTATGGTTTGTCACTGACAAATGGTTAGACTCATGACTGTAATTGTAAGTGGGCTTGTATCAATAAAGCTGAACAATTGGATTAATGTTAGTTACTGAGATGCCACATTTGAATTCATACCGGGGTGCAGATCTCTACCCTGCCCCTACCAAATGCTTAGTTTCTCATTCTCTCTCAGTCATATGACAGCCTTTGGACCACAGTTCTTGTGATCTCCAAAGCTTGTGAAAGTTGGACTAAGTAATACGTTTATTCATCAAATTAATAACTGCTTATTAGATGCCAGCTCCATGCCAACCTTTGTTCTAGGTGCTGTGATATCAGGAAAAATGATAAATTTCTTGCCTATATTTTTCATGGGCAACACATACAGCAAATAAAAAAGCAAATATGCAATTTTTGTAGTAATAGTTTCTGTGAACACAAGAGCAGAAAATTTAAAGTCAGAAAGGGGTCTATGGCCATACCACCCTGAATGCACCCAGTCTCCTTTGATCTCAAGTGAGAAAGGGAATTGAGCTCATTCCTACTGATTTCTGAAACATAAATGGTTGCCACAATAGTAGGATGGCTTAGGTAGCTGAGTGATCAATTATTGTTTTAGAGGCTTTCTTTCAGATTACAGAGCTAGTTGTGAACAGGAATGACCAATTGATGCTCTGTTATAGAGAAATGTCTTTTGAGCCTTCTTTGTGCACACACGGTAGTATTCAGTTTCATGTGGTAATAATGGAGGGTTCTCATATGTGGCACCCTCTTCTCCCCAGTGTTGCTGTGTAGTAAGTAGCATTAGATTACCCTGTGTGTGTGTGTGTGTGTGTGTGTGTGTGTGTGTGTGTGTGTGTGTGTGTGTGTATGGCTTGTTACTCAGTCATATTCCTCTCCGAATGTCTATGTCTTCTATTTTAGTGGTTCTCAAGTTTGGGCACTAACCTCAGACTGTCTGGAACCAGTCTCCAGACCTGCTTTTCTAACTTAGCCCCAGGTGATGCTGATATTCTACACTGGTCTGGACCTTGGAAACTGTGGGGTTTGTTTTTGTTTGCATTCCACAGTGGTTATCATGGTGTTTATCACTCAGCTGGTTATTCTCTCTTCTCTGACTCTTTCCTTGACATCTATTTAATAGAAACTGTTATTTTCACATTCTAGTGAGTATTAGGATAAATAACTTGTTAACAAAACAAAATTCTGTTTGGACCCTAGAACATTCATTTTTCATAGCTACTATGGGTCTCCATACAGTGGATCTGTGGACCTCATTTTGTGAAATACTGACTGTCTTAGTTAGGGTTTTTATTGCTGTGAAAAGACACCATGACCACAGCAATTCTTAGAAAGAAAACATTTAATCTAGGTGGCAGCTTACAGTTTCAGAGGTTCAGTCCATTATCACATGTCAAGGATGGTGATGGCATGCAGGCAGATGTACTGCTGAAGCTGAGAGTCCTACATTTTGCAGGCAACAGGAAGTTGACTGTCACACTGAGCGAAGCTTGAGCAAACAAGACCTTAAAGCCCGCCCCCACAGTGACACACTTCCTCCAGTAAGGCCACCCCTCCAATAAGGCCATACCCACTTCCACAAGACCACCACTCCCTCTGTGGGCCATTTTCTTTCAAACCACTATACTAACTATATTCAGGTTGGTGTTGTTCTCATTGTTACCACTGTATGTTGTATCTGTCTTTAGTCAATTTTTATACTATCTTGTCTTTTATTTATATCTCTTCCCTCCCCCATCATCTCTTAAAGGAATGTCTTAAGTGTTTAGCACCATTCAGTATTAGGAAGCAGTAGTCTGGGTGTTGCAGTGTAACAAGCTTTAGAATTTGTTAGTTCTGTGACCTTGGAAGAAAAAGACTTTGGTCCTCTTTGTACTTGGTGATCATTTTATTTATTAAGTGTGGGAACTACAAGCTGTGAGGTATGCATGGTATATGATGTAGTCATAAGTATAAGAATATGCTCAGTAAATGGAAACCATCAATTTGGTTGTCATTGCATTGTGGAAGAAGCAAATACATTCCCCTTTACTGAAAATCTCCACCGTCTCATGTTAGCAATCAAATTCAGGTTGTGTTTAATACTTTATTTCTACTGTCATTTTAATTAACTCTCATGTTATGTTTGATAGTTTTATTTAAAGAAAATACTGTAAAGTAAAACCATGCCTTGGGCTTTTTTCTTTCCTAGGAAAGCCAAGAAACCGATTGGAGCCGATGGACACCATATTTGTTAAACAAGTGAAGGAAGGGGGACCTGCCTCCGAGGCTGGACTATGCACAGGTGCTAGTCATCAGTGTCTCGTAAATTCATTTTACTTTTCTTACACATTTTTTCTGTACTTTTTCCTCTCTTCACATCTGTTATTGCTGTTTCTGAGTTAAGTTAAATTTTTCTTGAAACTCAATGGATGTAGCGGAACAGACAGAACAATGGAACTTGATAAAGTATGAGCACTTTTAGTTAAGACACAGACTTGTAGTCCTTCTTAAATTTGCAGTTGAATTTTAACAAAATGGTTGCAAATAACAAACTGATGAAGGTACTTCTCTAGTGTAATTGAGATGATCTTTGATCTCCAGGTCTGGAAGTGCTGGATCAGGCAGGTAGCATACAGGTTGGTTAAACTTTCCTAAGTACCTGCAAGTCCCTTCATTTCTAGGTATCAGTTGGAGTGGTCTGTTGAGGTAGATTTAATAGCTGCTTGATACTATATCCTGTTAATTTGATTTGTGACTTTAATGAAATTAACACAAGATCAAAGATTAGCAAATACTATAGAATATTTTTGTTTTTATACATAAAATAATTTAAAGCAGAAATTGACAGTTTCTATAGACTTTAGTCCCTTTGAATAAAGTGTATTTTCAGCTACAGATAAGTAATGAGTACCACTAGATTAACTAGGATGCATTGTAATTATCCTTATCATATTTAAAGTAACTCTTATTTTAATACCATTAATATATATATATAACATGTATATTAGTATCTACATGTATGGAATCCACCTATCATATTCTTAGTGTCACAATTTTGAGAAAAGAATTGGAGATGATATGCTAGACACACAGAAAATACTTTATTTCTATTTTCCATTCCTCTGTCCTTTATCCCTTTTGACCTTTCTATTCCTGTTTTTCTGAGTAGTCTAGTGTTTTCTTCCATTAAAATAAAGAGTAAATTAATAGGTACAAAGAAAAAAAAACATGCATCCATATTCAAGTTTTATAGTATACTCATCAACTAGCCAAATATGTAAATTGGAAGAGCACTGTAACTCAGTGGATAAAATCAGATGATACTGTTGAAACGTTAACCGCCAGCATTTTAGGCATGATGGACAAGTGGAGCAGTAGCTGATAGTTCTTCGAGTCTTTTTTTTTCCCCTCTTGGTTTTTCAAGACAGGGTTTCTCTGTAGCTTTGGAAGCTGTCCGGAAACTTGCTTTGTAGACCAAGCTGGCCTCAAACTCACAAAGATCTGTCTGCCTCTGCCTCTGCCTCTGCCTCTTGAGTGCTGGGATTAAAGGCGTATGCCACTATTGCCTGGCTTCTTTGAGTCTTTCTAGCTGACAGGGCAACAGGACAGGAGCAGCACTCACCTGGGGGCAATACTATTTCAGTTTAAGTTCATCAGTATCAGAGTTCTTACAACATTGCTATACTTCATGAGAAGTTGGATACATTGACAGGTAGATTTATTTTTGTAACAGGTACTTACAAATATTCTATAAATATTTAAAAAAAAAAAAAGTAAGGGCATATTAGGTCTCAGGGCAGAGCTCAGGCATTGAACGGTTTGATCCCAGCACTGCCAAAACAGTAAAGAGGTGGGAGCAGTCTCAGGAGTTACTTCACAGTTACTCAAAACGGACTCTTCCAGGAGGTCCTAATATGTTGCCTGCCTGCCTGCCTGCCTGCCTGCCTTCCTTCCTTCCTTCCTTCCTTCCTTCCTTCCTTCCTTCCTTCCTTCCTTCCTTCCTTCCTTCTTTTTTTTATTATTCTTTGTCATTATTCTTTGAAGGTGACCGGATTATAAAAGTCAATGGAGAAAGTGTCATAGGAAAGACCTATTCCCAAGTAATTGCTCTCATTCAGAACAGGTAAGATTCTTGAAAATGGATTAATATTGGTTAAAACCCTATAGAGCAAGTGGGTTTCATGCGGTGCTGTGCTCCTGTGAGGGACTGGGGTAACATAGAGCACCCCCATTCAGTGGATAATGCACCTGCTGTTGTCAAGCATTAGCCCACTGATTGCTTAGTGGGCTTACAAATTTGTAATGTTCACAATGTAAAGTCCTTTAGGCTTTGAGAGCACACATTGTGGATTTAATACAAGTTTTCCACTTTGATTTGAAGTAACAAATATATAATTTGTTTAAAATAAATTTTGAAATAATGCACACTTGGTTTTCTAAACAGTAATTCTGAGAGTCATATTTTTATGTATTTTACCTAACAGTCTTATTGAATAAAATCAGTGGCTTATATTCCTTCATTTGTTTTTAATAATCTCAGCAAGATACTCTTTTTAAATCCATTTGCCTGTAATCTACAGAACGGTAGAATTTTGAGCTCTAAAAACATGTAGATTTTTGTTACGGCAGGTTTCCCCGCCAGCCTCCCGGTCCTGCCGCCACGTGGGCCCACAGCCGCGCCAGCCCCAAATAACACTCAGGAGACTCTATATTTGATACAATCCTGTTGGCCAGTTACCATTATTGTTAATGGGCTAGCTCTGCCTTAATTATTAACCCATTTCTACTTATCTAAGTATTTCCACGTGGTCGTCTTATCGGGGAGCCGCGGGAGTCGAGATGTAGCCCAGGGAAGACGCAGGACGCTGGCCGCGGCTCCCCGATAAGACGACCACGTGGAAATACTTAGATAAGTAGAAATGGTTTAATAATTAAGGCAGAGCTAGCCCATTAACAATAATGGTAACTGGCCAACAGGATTGTATCAAATACAGAGTCTCTGAGTGTTATTTGGGACACACTTGGCTGCAGGACTGGCGGCAGGACCGGGAGGCCGGCAGGGAGGAACCTGCCTTAACAGATATTTATAGAATAAGTATTTGTAGGACAACAAAGACACTTTAGTTTTACTTTCTTTCACCCATACACTTAAAAAAATTTTAAATAGCATTTTTAAAAAATCCAAAGTCAAAGCGGTCACAACATTTTCTATCAAGCCTATGCCATGAGTCTGGCTCTGGTATCCAACCCTATCTTTGTTCTAAGAGGTTCTTCCCCAATTCAAATACTTAATTTTTGGATTATTGAATGGTTCCTCTTAGCTTTATTCACCTGTTTATAACTCAATTGAAATTCTTATTTTCTAAAAGGTAGGAGCGTATGTGTTTCAAAGACAACCTGAGGTCTTCTTCCTCAGGAACACTATCCATCTTGTTTGAGAGATGCTCAGCACGTAGATGAGACTGGCTGTCTAGAGATACACTCCCCGCCCCCCCCCCCCCCCCATTTAATTACAGTCTTGTGCCACCACTCTTGGGAATTTTTAGGTGGGTTCTGAAGATCCATTCAGCAAGCACTTGGTGCTATCTCACCACCATCCTAAGGTTTTTTATTGAGGGTCTCTAGCTATGTCTACAGCAGTTTGTGCCATAGTTTAAATTATTTATACTAATGCCCTAATGGATTTGGATGTTTTTACAATGAAATGACATGATCATGATTAATTGATCTCAGAGTATTCTCTTTGATGTTTTAATATTTAATGAAATTTCTAGAGAAGCCCAGTCATGACTGTAATGTAGGTCATGGCAGCATAGCATCTGCAGAGGCAGCAGGAGAGAGGTGTACATTCTCCCTTTATAGCAACCAAGATCACCACAGCTGCAGCAGCATACCATCCCTCTATTATGTGTGCTTATGGGTGCAGCTCTTTCAGAGTAACATGAGAGTGGTAGCCTTAAAACTTCAGCCAGAAGCAATTTGATAATGAGAGAAAAGCTGTTTATGTTATTACTTTCTTTCCAAAGCTGTATAGCAGTGGGCAAAGCAGCTGAAAGCCACGGGGCTGCTGCAGGGGGGCTTCTCTGTACATTGTGATTTTGACCACCTGTAACATCGAAATGCAAGGCTTTCCCTGTGTTGTTAGATGTGTCTGCACCTGTGGCTCATTGGTTCACCAGCCTCCTAAAATTTATCAACATAAATAGACATAGGCAAATTATTGGATTTTGGACTTTTTTCCATTTTTTTGGGGTTGGGATTATTGATTAGTCTCTGAGGGTATTAAAGGGAAGCCAGAATAATTGTTAGATTGAGATGGCCCTCCTATCCTTAATCTATCTAAATATAGATCCGGGCCATGACACAGGGTTCAGTTCAGTTTCCCTCCTGAGTTCTCTCCTTCCCCCTTGTTGTTGTTGTTTCCCACACCCCCACATCTCCCACCCCCGTGTGGCAGCTCAAAACCAGGGCCTGACAAATGGGCTCCCACTGCCCTGTGCAAACCCAGGGAGCCTTTTCTATCGCAGCTACCAGAAACCTGCAGTGCCAGCACAAAGGGCTTTGAGCTGCACCTATAGAATGCTCAGATTAAATCTTACGGGTAAAACAAATAGTTGAGGAGATGCTGAAATTGAAATTATTCTAGTAGAGATGATGGTGAGCTAATGCCATCACTTCTGAGGCTAAGATGGAATTTTCAAAATTAGGACATTTAAATCTGCTTGAAATGTTAAATTTCTGGGGTATAGTAAGCTGCAACTCAGTGCCCAGAAATAAGAAAGTTAACTAGAAGAGGTTTGGCTTTACATTAGTAAATTTTGTTAATAATACAAACTTATAATTTGCCTTATGGCTTAAATAAGCAATGAAGAATCATACTTTAATATGCTTACAAGTTTTGTCCTACAACTATTTATTAAGTAACTTTTTATTTCTGAATTAGCAGCACATTCTAAAGAGAGCTCACTTGATTATGAGCTGTGCAAACTTGTGAGGAAGCCCTCTTTTGTATGTCACTTAACTTTGTACTAACAACTTCTTTTCATATGGTTTGGTTTGGTTTGGAAGTAATGATTTAAAATGTTCTTAAACAAAGCATTCTGAGTTAGAGTTTGTTGTTCCGCCTCCTACCTGCCCTGACAGTGTTGTGCTCAATTTCAGTGACACCACATTGGAGCTCAGTGTTATGCCAAAGGATGAAGATATTCTCCAAGTGGTAAGTTATCTCTAAATAGAAATTATTTTGTAGACATGAATATTAAGATGGTTTTAAAAGGAAGATGAATTAAAAAACAAACAAAACAAAAAACAAAACAGAACAAAAAAAAAAAAAAAAACCCAGATTCCAGAACCAAGCAACCTACTGATTCACTTAGCAGGATTTGGATTTCTGTACATTTTATAAGAAAAAGAGAGACTTTTGTCCATTATTTGGAATTAAATGACATAGGACTGTTTTATAACACCCTTGGACCTGAGGGCTGAACTCAGAGCCTTGGGCTCTCTAGGCAAGCTCTTTACCATGGAGCTAATTCCCCAACCTCTTAATTTCACAGTAAACTGTTAATGTTGCCATTTAGGATGAAATGCCCGAACAACTAAGCTACACTGCATTGCAGGATGTCCTTTGACCCCAAGGCCAAAGGTCAGAGTGTATATGCATATCCTTAGGAATGAGATTTTTTGTTTTTTAATATGTGAACAAAAGTTTCAAGAAAGTAGATGCTAAATTTTCTTATTAAATGTTAGGGTTTTAAGTTAATCCAGCAGTTTTGTTTATAGGACGGACTCATTCCTTTAAAAGTGTTTATTGTGAATGAACTCTACAGCTTAGTAGGAAATACATTTCAGGAAATGAAACAGTGTAGGTACAAACATAAGCATTTAGTCTAAAACATTTTCTAGTTGTTAGAAAGAAGTATATTTAATGGACTATTTAAACACCTTAGTGTGAATATTATTTAAGGTAAATGGATAATAAAAATATAAATTTCCCTCAAAATAATGTTTTTAGTGGACCTGGCAGGTCAGTGACACTTCATTTTCACACAGGCCACTAGGGTGACGGCCTCCTCTCGGTGATTTGTGTTTTACGTACAGCTAAACTGAACAAAACAGGGAATAGAGCTAGAATGTAGCTCAACAGGCTCCTAAACAGTTTGTTTGTTTGTTTGGTTGGTTGGTTGGTTGGTTGGTTGGTTTTTTGTTTTTGTTTTTTTAAGCAAAAAGGTCAGTAAGGGCACCCTAATGATTCATCTTCTTTGCTGACATATAAAATATGAATTAACTGAAATTCATGGAGATCAACCTCAAGTGTCCAAAGGCATGATGCTTTCCTTAGGAATGACTCACTATTGATTACAGAGTATTCTTCCTAAGGGTGTGGGCTAGGGGCTGGGGAGACTCGACCAGGAACGCGTCAGTACAGTGTAGCAACAGAATAACTCATATCGTATCAGGGAGTGAGACTGATGCTTCTAGGAACTAGACTAGACATAGAGGATTTTCTCTAATAATCTGCTGACAACAGTGCTACAGGGTGTGTTGTGTATTCAGTAAACCTGGGATCTGAAGACTTGAAGGTAGACTTGATTTCAAAGCTGAGCTGTCCTGAGCTTTAGTTACTTTTCCTCACCACCCCTGGGTGCAGGTGGAACAATGAGGCTGCTATTGTTCTGAATTTCTGTGTTTGGAACTGAATGCAGAATTCTGTCACTGTTGTGTGATAGTTGAAGAATGGCAAACGATTTCATACAACTGTGAAAACAACTTCCTATTAAGATCAGAGGAGGGCTGGATGTGGTAGCACATACCTTTAATACCAGCACTGGGGAGGCAGATCTCTGAGTTCAGGACAGCCAAGGCTGTTATACAGAGAAACCCTGTCACAAACAAACAGCAAAAATCAAACAGCAAAAACCAACCAACCAACCAACCAACCAAAAATCATCAGAGGAAAACTTAAGTCATCCTGCTGTATAATTCTTTACAGCAAGTATACAATAAAAGTAAAGCGCAAAGCGTCGTAAACATGGGGTGGCATGGGCTTATAGGTGTAGGCTCAGCAACAAAGATTGTGGGTAGACTAAAATCTGAAATTTACTCATAACATTTTTAAATTACTTCAGTCATAAATTTAAAAGCATGTACCCTTAATGATAAAAGAAAACCCCACCTTTATACTTAGCCTTAACTCTCATTTCAGATCATTAGGAAATCAAAAGGGTGCAAGTGTAACATAATTAATATATAATATGCATTGGCCTATGAAGGACAGAAGGTTATGGCTATTTTTCTGAAGCATACTTTTATGGGATTATAGGCAAGCATTGTCTTAGGGGTTCTATTGTTGTGATGAGACACCATGACCATGGAAACTCTTATAAAGGAAAACATTTAATTTATTAGGGGCTGGCTTATATAATTCAGAGGTTTGGTTCATTGTCATCATGACACACAGGCAGACGAGGTGCTGGAGAGTTGCTCAGAGTTCTACATCCAGATTGGCAAGCAATAGAAAGAGAGTGACACAGGGCCTGAGTTGAGCTTTTGAAACCTCAAAGCCCACCCGCAGTGACACACTTGCTCCAACAAGGCCACACCTCCTAAAAGTGCTACTCTGGTGGGCCTGCGGGAGCCATTTTCATTGAGATCACCACAAGCATCATTTTTGGAGCTATTATAAATATGCAAAGAGAACCAAAGGTTTGGTTTTAGTTTTGTTTTAACTTAATTAGAAAGATACTGTGTTTTAGTACAGATTCTGTCGCTAAACTATTTCACAAGGGACCTTGAAGTTTTATGTAAGTATTTACATTGAGTTTAAATTTGTTTTTAATTTTGAAGACTCCATTGGGTTTAAAAAGAAAAATAAAACTGAGTAGCTAAATAAGCAATCCTTAATAATATTGATAGCAGTGATCATATAATTTCAGGTGATTTTTTTTCCATACAGTATGAGTTAATATCATCATAAAAGAATATAAATTAACACTATTATATAAGAACATACTGCTTTGTTTTGCTTAAGGGGTATTTTGTGCCATTTAATTGGTGCCTGCTGATAACTTAACGGTTCCCTGATGGGTATTTAAAGCACTGTTATGTTGGACCAAGATTACTCATTGGAAGATTTGGTGCTGTGTAACTAAGCACATGAGAGGAAACACAACATTATAGATGTGAGCAAGTTTGAATTACCAATTCTCTTTTCAGAATGTAAAATCATATCTTTATACTCAATGTTCATTTGCCTCAAAAAAGTTACATATTCTGGTTCCATCCAGATGACCTTTTCTTATGAATACTTTTTATGGAGCCCAATGCATTCTATAAATGGCCTGGGAGGGGAAACAAAACAAAACAAAACATTTGGTAGTTGTGAATTGTCTGTTCCTGACTTACTTCCCCAGTATTCCTTGGAACTAATTTGTGCCATACATTTATGCTTCTTGGGATTGTCATATGCAGCCCTGATTTATTCTTGAGTACAGTGATTGTTGTTCTCCATGGGTGGTTAACGGGGGAAACCATATGTTCCCAAACTTAGTGTCTAGAATTTCTGTATAGAAAGTTTAGTTATATCTAAAGAATATAAAAGGGTAAAATATTTTATAGATACTATTCCTTCTCAAATTTGAATAAATGAGTTACCTGTAAATTATTATAGAGTGGCCTTTCCAAGCATTTGTAAAACCTGTGGAGTAAAAATTGCCTTTATGGGGAGTAAGTATGTGTATGTTCTCTTCAAGTACAATGTGTTCTAGTGCAGTAGAGATTTGCCAAAGCTCCAAGCTTCCCTGACATCACTGGCCGTAGGGACCTGCCCTCCTCTCCAGGTGGCCCATGAAAGTATACAAACCCACTGAAGGAAATACTGCAGGACAGTCACAATGCTTTCTTAGACTTTTTTTTTTATCATCATAAAACTAGGCTTGTTATATCCAGATACATATGTTAATACTGACAGTGTTTATGCTATAAAAATATTATGGTGTATGCATGTGTTTATAGATTTAGCTTTGATTTTTAACTGCATTCCAGACTGTGCTCTATAATATTCATTATCACTATACATTACACTTTGGGAGTGATATTTTTATGTGTAGCCAATAGTTGTTTCATAAATGAATAAAACACTATAAAAGAAATTGTATTGAAAGATCTTAATTTTTAAGTGAAAAATCTATTTAAACCAAATGGTTGTTTCCTCCAGTCACATGGTGAAATCATCTATAGTCAGCTGAAAGCTTGTGGCTATGCTCTGATCTTCCAGGGAAGGAGGAGGTTGCACTATTTTAAATGCATAATAGAGCATTCACTTAGTCTTCTGGAAGCAGAGATGAAGGAGCTCAGGGGAAAAGAGAGGCAGCGATGCTGCTCATGTTGAGGGGAAGCTTTGTGGCACATTATCAGATAGCGGTGCGTATTGGAGAAAATACCTGTCAGGGATACATGTCAGCAGATGTTTTCTGCTTCCAAGAGTAGCAACAAATCCAATAAGAACCAGATAAGAGCTTGAGAATGAGATGCTCAGGTGGATACGGAAGTTATTGTCATGCTCCACTGCCCTCTACCTCTCTTGGTACCTTCCAGAGAAATCAGTATAGATGTATTTTTAGCTTGCTGTTTCCAGCATCAATATGACAACATGGTTCTGTCTTTATATCAGTAAGCAGCTTCTACTATGTTTTCCTATTTTCTGCTAGCTACAATTTACAAAGGATGTCACAGCACTGGTAAGAGATGCACTGTAGCCATTTCCTTGTTTTATAAGTTGTGTTTCATAGAGATTTATAACAAGCCAATCTATTAAAATTATAAGTTTGCTTAATCATACTAATTTGCAGAGAGTGTATGTGATGTATCGTTTTCCTTCCTCCTCTTTGTTTTTTGTTTATACCCTCTATAACTAATGCTAAAGCATATTTTTCTGCATCTGTATTTTTTTTAAGTGTCTTACCCTCTCCTCCCTAATTCTTTGCTGTTATTTGGTAGCTGCACTTGATCTTTGCAGGCTGTGTAGTGTGAAGGCAGGATGTGTTGCTAGCTAGGAATTAAGCTCATTTGATCAGAGATGATAGACACCACACCTTACTGCCTTGGATCTGAACATAGTCCTGTGTGACATCCATGAGCTCTGTTGTATGGAGTCTATCTAATTAATTTCAGTTCTTAAATTTTCAAAAGTGCTGCTAGATAATTTTATAAATTAAAAAAAAAATAAGAGCTACATGCTTGTTATTAGTTGAAATGTCCTAAGTAAAAGAGATCTATTTGTCGAGTAATGTTTAACTTAAAATAAAAAGTTTCTATTAAGAAAGATGAGTTCTCTTTCATATTTTTTTGCTTTTAGTATGTGCTACTTAATTTCTTAAATATGCACATTCACTGATTTTAAATATGAAAATATTTGATGTTGCTGTTTAGGGGCTTAATTTTTCAAGATGAATTTTTAAAAATTCTTTATAGTTAATTGACAAGCCATTTCAGTAAATGTTTAATTTGTTATGGTATTACTGCATTAAAAAAACAATGAGTTTGGGTAAGGCTTTTAATATTTTGACTTTCTTCCCTTATAAACATTAAGAATCTTCTTTTGCTGGGATTTATTAGACAGCCACTTGACCTGTTGACAACTGAAAAATCTTAAAGCTTAAATGGAGAGGTTTTAGAAATAGCATGCTATGTCTGGTTGGTTAGGGGCAATATTATGTCTCATGAACCTTTTGGAAAAACTAGTGATTGCAGTTTGTGTGTATGGCACGTTCTACACTTTATTCAATTTCTCTAAGAATAATTCTTGAGAATGTAGTACCCTGTGCTATGCTTTGCATGCATGCCATAGTGTATGTTGTTCAGGATTAAGGTAGGGCTTACTTGGTCAAATAGTAAACTACAAACATGAAAATTATTGTGACACTTTTCTCTGATTTCCGTACAGGCATATTCTCAAGATGCCTACCTGAAAGGCAATGAAGCTTACAGTGGCAACGCCCGTAACATACCTGAACCTCCACCAGTTTGCTATCCCTGGTTGTCATCCACTCCTTCAGCCACGGTGCAGCCAGTTGAACTATCTCCTCCAGACTCATTACCGAACAAACAGCAAACAAGTACACCAGTGCTGACACAACCTGGCAGGGCCTATAGAATGGAAATACAAGTGCCTCCATCACCGACAGATGTTGCAAAATCAAACACAGCAGTGTGTGTTTGCAATGAAAGTGTGAGGACTGTCATTGTGCCTTCTGAGAAGGTTGTAGACTTGTTATCCAATAGAAACAACCATTCAGGTCCTTCCCATAGAACAGAAGAAGTAAGGTATGGTGTAAGTGAGCAGACCTCTTCAAAAGCAGCATCCAGAACCATATCGCCGCCATCAGTTCCCACTGCCCATCTGATCCATCAGACCACAGGCTCCAGATCATTGGAGCCTTCTGGAATTTTACTTAAATCTGGAAATTACAGTGGACACTCAGAAGGAATCTCAGGTAGTAGACCTCAAGCTGTGGATTCTCCTTCTGTGTCTGTCAATCACTATTCCCCAAACTCCCATCAGCACATAGACTGGAAAAATTATAAGACTTACAAAGAATACATTGATAATAGGAGATCGCACATAGGTTGCCGGACAATTCAAGAAAGGCTGGACAGCTTAAGAGCTGCATCTCAGAGTGCAGCAGACTATAACCAGGTGGTGCCCACCCGCACTGCTTTGCAGGTACGACGCCGAAGCACCTCTCACGATCGAGTGCCCCAGTCTGTTCAGATTCGGCAGCGCAGTGTATCTCAGGAAAGGCTGGAAGATTCTGTGCTGATGAAGTATTGCCCAAGAAGCGCGTCTCAAGGAGCGCTGACCTCCCCACCTGTTAGTTTTAGTAACCATAGAACTCGCTCATGGGATTACATCGAGGGACAGGGTGAAAGCACAGCCGGTGTCAGTTCTGAAGGTCAAACACCCGATTCAAATGGGGAACGGAAACAGACCTACAAGTGGAGTGGGTTCACTGAGCAAGATGATAGACGGGGTATTTATGAAAGACCTAGGCCGCAGGAAATACACAAACCTTTCCGAGGTTCACATTTGACTGTGGCCCCTGTTAATTCTGACAACAGGCGACTGATTGGTAGAGGAACGGGACCTGTTTCACAGTTTAAAAAAGTCCCGGCAGACCTAAGACCGCCACATTCCAACAGAAATTTCCCAACTACTAGTGGGATGTCACTGCCACGGGGTGTTTCACAGGACAGGTCCCCACTTGTGAAAGTCCGAAGCAATTCTCTGAAAGCGCCTTCTACACCTGTCTCCAAACCATCCTTCAGCCAGCACTCACTGGTTAACACCAAAGACCAGAAGCCAGTCAATCATCTGCATCAGCACAGCCCACTGAGTCAGCAGACATGGTTCAGACCTGAAAGCACCCTCAATCACCAGCTGGAGGCCCAGATGTCCCCATGTGTACCGGGAACTTCTGCTAAGACTGGGCCACAGCTCAGTGAGAACTTGGGAACGTCAGATTTAGAATTATCTGCCAGCCCAAGGAATGGAGATTTAAACTTACAGGAGGCTGAAATGCAGCAGCCAGATGTGCTAGATAATAAAGAATCAGTCATCCTAAGGGAAAAACCTCCATCTGGTCGCCAGACACCACAGCCTTTAAGACATCAGTCTTACATCTTGGCAGTGAATGACCAGGAAACTGGGTCAGACACCACCTGCTGGCTGCCAAACGATGCTCGCAGAGAGGTCCATATAAAAAGGATGGAGGAAAGGAAGGCTTCCAGCACGAGTCCGCCTGGTGATTCCCTGGCTTCCATCCCATTTATAGGTGAGTTCATTCAGAAGCACTGCATAGTGTCCACTAAGTAAAGATGTTTTCAGAAAAGTGGGATTTATGTTCCATAGGCACAGACATCTTAATCTGTGCTTTCAAAGCATTTTAAAGTGTTGTTTACTTGTTTATTTTCACTGCTGGGATCAAACCCAGGGCCTTCTGCTAGGCCCTGCTAGACAGGTGCTTCCCACTAAGTCACAGCACCCCACTCAGTTACTATGCAGGTAAGGTATTAAATTCTATGAACAACAGGAACTATTCAGTAAGTTTGGCAGTAAGGGTACAAATATGCACGTGGGTATAATTTTGGTGAAAACACTCCTCACAATGAAAATACCCTATTTATTAAATTTTGACACTATGTAGACTCCTTTTAAGCTGATTTGGGTACTGCCACCTGACAATTTAATTGTTCAACAGCTTAAAGTTTCTGTAGATTGGCAAACATTACATCACAAAGCTACTGAGGGCCTTCCAGAAACTTGTAAGAGGAAGGTGGCAAAGCAAGGCCCCTGTACACACAGACGCACAGTCCCTCTTTACGATGTGCTTCTTAGAGAACAGTGCTCTAGGAGTGTTTGTGATGCTGAATCAAGCTAGCCTAGAGCCCTCATTTCTAAGTTCTCTTATGGAAGTAGTTTGTTCTCTGTACTCTAGACTAATCATTTATAAAAATGAAGACACTATTAAGTATATTTATCATGACTGTACTTATAGATGATGTCTTAGGACTGCACAGTAATTATGACAGAATTTTCCTTCCTCTTCCCTCCTTCAGTTTCCTATACATTCAGTCGTCATTACAAAGTATCACTCAGCTACTATCTTAACACCTGTCTGCCTCATGAGTGCCTCTTTCCTCCAGGCAGTGTTCTGGGCATAGGAAACAATGAATGACATGAACTCTCAAGAGTGTGTGTTCTCCTTTGACAGAGAGATGTGAGATGTGCAATCAGAAGTACAGATGTGGGTCTGACTGGACACATCCGTGGACACATCTGAAGTGGCTCTTTTAAATACAGTGCAGGAATGCCTGAATAGGTTTGGGATATTCAAACAGGTGGTGAAACACACCATGGCAGAAGGGCCTGTGGTTATCTGTGGCTGTGTATCTGGCATATTGTGGGATAGAAAGGTGTCAGAGAGACAGCAGAAGGGAGGAGTACAGAAGATCCGAATGAGAGTGAGAACAGAGAGGTGAGCTGGAGCAGGAATGGCAGCCTCATCGGTCACAGCAGACTCTTAGTTTAAATCTATTTTGGGTGAGATGGGAGGAAAACGCAAGGTTCTGACCAGCTGTGAGGACAGCACTGGGGTAAGGGCAGGGGTAAGTGGGACAGGTGATACAGACTGGACACACACTTGAAAAATTTCCAAATCCACTCCCATTATTCCCACAACTAGGTAAATGCACAATAAAGGCCGTTTTTCTCAAACCAAGTAAAATTTACAAAGGAATAAGCCTTAGAAAAGAAAGACACAGCTCAAATGCAGGGCTCTCTTTTTTTTGTTTGTTTTAACCTTAGTAAACTACTTGAGTCTTTGGTGGTTTCTTAGAGGAATATGGGGGGGAGGGCTACCTACAGGAACGGATTAATGAAAACAGACTGTCTTATTTGATTGGTTTTTAAGAACAAAATGATCAGGGATGGAGTGTTGACTTGTCAATTAAAAGTACTTCCTGCTCTTCCCGAGGACCTGAGTTCAGTTCCCAGTTCACCTATACCAGGTGGCTCGCAACTGCCTGTAACTCCAGCTTCAGGAGATCCGTCTGATGGCCTCCATAGGACCTGTACACATGTGACATATATGCACGTGGATGCACGTACAAAACAAATATCAAGCCGGGTGGTGGTGGTGCATACTTTATCCCAGCACTCGGGAAGCAGAGGCAGGCAGATCTCTGAATTTAGTTCAGTCTGGTCTACAGAGCAAGTTCTAGGACAGCCAGGGCTGGCTACACAAAGTAAACCTGTCTCAAAAAACAAAACAACAAAATCGGTCCCTTTTAAAAAGAATAAAAGTGCTCACTGACTCCCTTCATTGAATTTGAGTACTTACTAAAGCCTTTCTCACAGTTCCTACTAAATAAGCACATGTGTTTGTACTTCCTAAAGTTATGCGACATAGCAATGCACTTAAAGCCCACTTACTGCTTCACACGTGGCCTGTGGTCACTGTGGCACTTGTTACACAGCACAGGAGTGGAGGCTGAGATGCCTAAGGCTCTGGGACTCTTCTCTCTCTGTGGAACCTATCCAGCCCATGATCAGTCTCCCAGAAATTCCCAAGCCGGAGGTGGGCAGCTCTCCTGGAACACACTATTGTAAGCCAGGTTGGACTTAAGAGAGTCACCTGTCTGTCAAGTTCTGGGATTGAACACTACATGTGCTATGATATCCAGCTCCCTTGTTTCACTGACAGTTGTAAGTGCTTATGGGATATAAGGTGATATTTGATCATATACATTGTACCATGATGAGATGATTAGCATTTTCATCTCCTCCCACATTTATTATTTCTTTCTGGTTTATGCATTCAAAACCTCCTTGCAACTATTTTGAAAACATAATTTATTGTTAATGCTTTCCCAGTGATACTGTAAAATTCCAGAATTTATTCTTCCTGTGTAGCTCAAACTTTGTACCTGTTGGCCAATCTCTTAGTCTCTTAACCCTCTGCCTCTTCTCTAGCCTCCAGGAACCACGTGTGTGTAAAAATCATACAGCACTTGACTCTCCATCCTGACTTAACTTCACTTAGCAAGACGCCCCCACTCCACCCACCCCCAGGTTTGCCCATATTGCAAATGATCCTTTAAAAAAAAGTCATTATGTTGTATATATATCCCACATTTTATTTGGGTCTTGATCCCAATCATGGACAGTGCAGTTGATTCCATGTTAGCTCTTGCAGTGTGCCTGGGAATCCAGATGTCTCTCCAACATACTGATGTCACTTCTCTTGGATATAACCCAGCAATGGGATTGCTGAGTAGCATGGTAGTTCTGTTTTTGACTCTGAAGAACCTTCATACTGTTTTTCATGTTCTCATTAACAGCGTGTGAGGATTACCTTGCACACCATTGCCAGCACTTGTCACCTGAGTCTTCTGGGTAATGGTGGGAGTGAGGGGATAGATAGCTCAGTGCAGTTGTGGTTTGTGTTTCCTACTGGTGTTTGTTGATAGGCCTCTGGCAGGGTGTGCATGTATTCTTAGAAATGTGGATGTCTATTCAGATCTTTTGCTCATTCTTAAATCAGTTTGTTTTTTTTTCCAGAAATGATGATGGTTATTGAGACCCTAAATATTCTGGATATTTTAAGTCATTGTCAGATGTATAGTTTGTAAATATTGTCTATTGCTTTATATATTCTTTTGACTAGGTTATTTCCTTCTAATTTTGATATAATCCCATCTGTCCAGTTTTGCAATTGTTACCTATTCTTTTGGTATCTTATTAAAAGAAACAAATCCTTAAAGATCGTACATGTAGGTCTTAACCTTTAAGTTTGCTGTCCATTTGAATTAGCTGTTGTATATAGAAACGGTCCAATTTCTTCTGAGTGTTGATACCTTTTTTCCAGCAACTACATCTTGAAGAAACCGCCCATCCCTCATTGTGTGGTCTTGGCCCCTGGTCATTTGGCTGTAAATGAGAGGGCCTCACCTGTGAAGCTTTTTATTGGTATTTTGACAGGGAATGATCGCATGAAATCTGCAGATTGCTTGGGTAGCATGGACATTTTAACAATAATTATTCTAACCGTGCATGAGCACAAGACATCTTTGTAGTTATTTGTTTCTTGTATTCTTTTATTAGTGCTTTGTAATTTCTGTACAGTTATCATTTGCTTCTTTCATTTTTTTTCCCAAGATTCTTTGTGGGGTTTTTTTGTAACTAATTGCAAATGGGATTATTTTTATGAGTTTTTCAGATGATCCAAAAGCTATAGTGTATAGAAATGCTGCTGTTTTGTATGTTAATGGCTATGTTTGTATCTTGCAGTGTGGCCAAGTTTATTTACTTGTAATAATGTACCAGGTTTTGTTAATAATGAACCAGGTTTTGTTGTTGCTATTGAGTTTTATTTCCAAAATATGGACTCAGCCAGAGTCCTGGACGAGCTAGAACTCTGTGTATCTGAGGATGGCCTTGAACTTCTTATTCTCCTGTCTATCTCCTGGGTGCTGGGATTAGAGAGGTGTATGGCACCATACTGGTTTCATGAAGTAATGGGGGGATGTCTTTCTGTATGCTGTGACTATATGTTTCTCTTACTGGTTGATGAATAAAGCTGTTTCACCCAGTGAATTTACCTAGGTGGGAATCACTAAGACACAGGCAGGAAGAAGGAAGAGAAAAGACAGATGCCATTTGCAGCTGGGGAGTCAAGAGGCCCAGGCATCACCAGTAAACCAAGGCCACGTAGAGATACACAGATTAATATAAATGGGTTAATAAGAAAGAGCTAGCTAATAAGAAGCCTAAGCCATTAGCTAAACAATTGTTACTGATATTAAGTCTTGGAGTGGGTTGTGAGAAAACCAGTCCAGTGGGACTGAGATAGACAGAGAAAATCTTCTACAATGAAGAACTAGTGATCCAGCATGTTAGGCAAGCACTTTACCAACTGAGCTACATCCTCAACCTATGTCCTAATTGGTTTTTGATAGAATCTTCCAGACAGCTGGTCACATTGTATCTGGGGAGGGGCAGGGGGTGAGCGGCTCATACTAGAGATACCTCCCCATCAGTTGTACTGCCTACATTCAAGGTGGGTCTTTCCTCTTTAGTTATATACCTTCCTGGAAATACCGCCATAGACATACCCAGAGAGTGTGTTTCCATGGTGATTCCAAGTCTAATCAAGTTAACAGTGGAATATTAATCATCACAAAGATCATGCAATCTGCAAACAAAATTTTTAAAAAAGAATTCTGTTGTGATAGCATTGTCATCTCTTTATTGGGCCTTCACTTGTTTTCTTTTAGTGTGAGTATGGGTTGTCAATCTTGCTTTTCTTTGCAGAGAATTAACTTTTTGTTTCATTGACTCTATTTATTTAAAGGATTTATTGCTTTTAATAATAAAATAGAAATGCTACAATTTTCAAACATTAGTTCTTTTTGCTAGCATTTGCTCAGAATTAGTGTTTGACCTTCTGAGCCAAGTAATCAAAATTCTGTTTTATATAATTATAGTTTATTTGTAAAGGATTCCATGATGGGACATCTAGTCTTATGCTTTATAGTTTCTGGCTTCTTACAAATTACATTTGGCCTGAAATATTAGAATTTACATCATTGATTTTTTTTTTTTTTTTTTTTTTTTTACAAGAGTTAAGAATTTAGAATGAAGCTATTGCCCACTAATGGAAGATAGGTGCCAAGCAGAACCAGTGTGAGACTTGGTTTAGATGACACCATTGAATTCTGCTGTCTTAGCCTGTAAAATCATATGTTTCAGAGTTTCCTTTGTTTTACAGGAAGTAGGCTATATAAACCATTTACATGACCTAGCACATAATAAGCACCATTAATATTAGCTGTCATACATGCATACAAATTTGTTTGACAGATGGTGACAGACGTAGAGATGGTGAAAACTCACAGCACAAAATTTCCTGTTTCTACAAGTCCATTTGCACAAAGCTAATGGGAAGATCATGACTGACACCTGTCTGGGAAAGAAGGACCTTTTTATGATTTACATAAAAATTCCAAATAGATTAGAATGTCCTGGTAGTATGCTTCTTCTGGCTGTTACAGACTGGGCTTTGTGGTCTTGCTACAAAAACTAAAAACGTGTTGGGGGTGGACGCATGGACTTGAAAAGTAATTTTATTTTTTTTATATAATGTCTGATTATTTGCTTTGGTCCATTTGAGTAACCTACAAATTTTGCTATGCTTGTTTTCATTTACACATAGTTAGGAAAAATACTTATTTTTCTTATATTTTTAGAGTTTTTGGCATCACTAGAGTAGTGGTTATGCAAGGTGAATTTTAATAGACAACTATGTTGTTTATTGGTGGTTTAATGGCTGCTAAAACTTCTATTTGGTTTAGCCAAAAAAAAAAAAAAAAAAAAATCATCTATTAAGTTTTTAAGGTTCCAGTAATTGTTTCCTTTCTTACAGATGAACCAACCAGTCCTAGCATTGATCATGATATCGCACATATCCCTGCTTCTGCTGTTATCTCAGCCTCTACCTCCCAGGTCCCCTCCATAGCAACAGTTCCTCCCAGCCTCACAACTTCTGCTCCTTTGATTCGACGTCAGCTCTCCCATGACCAAGGTACGTTTATAGAGACTGCACACCGTACCTTGCAATACGTGGCACACTGACCTTTCCATCATTGAAAAAATGTGGGAAACCACTTGAAAAATATGAATGCTGGGTTTTCATTGCAGAATCTGTTGGACCTCCCAGCTTGGATGGCCAGCACAACTCAAAGACAGAAAGATCAAAATCCTATGATGAAGGGCTGGATGATTATAGAGAAGATGCAAAATTGTGAGTCTCAGATGTATTAGTTTAAATGTTTTTATATGACTGGTATTCATTATGAATTTAGCTTTTAAGGTTGTCTCATTTTTAACTTTGACATTAGAAATGCAAACCAAATAGTATCAAAGTAACATCCAGTTGATTTTAGAATATTTATATTCTAAAATATATATATATATGTATATGTATACATATATATCAATATGCATATATATGTATATATATATATATATATGCTTTTTATATGTTACAGATTTAAGATGCTTCTCCTCCCCTAGACTTGTAGCTACTTATAATGGTTTTATAATGCTTTTATAATGACATAGGGCTATTATTCATCACTAGGATTTTACTTTTTCAAAATTCTGCTGGTTATTTTTATTATTTGAACCTTCAAACATGATTTTTTAGATCTTTTTCATGTAGATATTTTCATTGACACACTACCTGGTTCATAGATTAACAATGAACAATTCTTATGTCGCCTTGTTTGATGTCCTCCTACACTTTCATCAGATTGTCATTTATATTCTAATTCAATTAGATCTTCCAGGACTGGTCACTTAAGAGTGGTCCCTGTGAGGTACGGCCAGGGCACAGTGTTCCAGCTCAGTAGGAATGTTCCTACTGTTGCGAGGTTGGATGTGTGAGCTATTTGAGCATGTCAGTGACTGCCACACTTCAGGCTCCTCCCACAGAGGCTGCACAGCTTCTTCAAAGATGCTAGCACTGTGTGTTTCATTATTTAATACGGATACAATGTCTTAGACAATATTAATTCCCCAGTGCTTCACTTGGCCCCTCCCCAACTCCTGCTAAACTCCCTGTCCAATCAACCCCTCTACTTCTGTGTCCCACTGAGATTCAGTAGGGAAACAAGACTTGCATGAGCAGGTGTGGGGGTATGCTCGGCTTACCATGGCCACACTCAGGATGAAAATGTCTCCCCTACCCCCACCCCACCCCCGCATGCCTGCAAGCAGTGGCACCTCCTCACTTTTCTCCCCTCACTGGTGCTAGGTGGTGGCCTGTGAGTTCTCACAGTTCCACCTTGTGTCCTGTGTGTGAATGGGGGATGGGTTGGCTTTGATCTCTCAGAGGACAGTAAACTTCGATATTATTTGAATATATAGCTAATGGCATCCTCTCTGTTGGTTTTTAGCTGCTCTTTTTTGTTCATGAGAGTAGTTAGTATATTTTGCACTAATTCTTTGATAATTCCAATGTCCAGCTCATTTCTGTGTTTGGTTTTATAATTTTCCATATCTTGAAACTGGGTTCCTTTTTCTTTTGAATACCACTGTTATTTTTTATTGAGAACAGGATACTACAGATACACAGAAATTGGGGTTAATGTTACAGTGTTTGTTCCAGAGGTGGGCGTACATTGTGAGACAGACTCCCTCCAGGATTTGAACCCTTTCTTTCTATCCTATTAAACAGTTTCAGTGTCTCCTGGTACTTTTCAGGATGGAGTTTATATATCTGTTTCTAATTTCTTCCTTATTTTGAGGTGGTTTTTGTGAGAGAACAAAAATACATTTAGTCACATCCTTAAAAGCTTAAAAGCTTAATTATTTTAAAGAATTAATACAGGCATGTCTTCTGAAGCTTTCATTGACAGCGTTTATTTCTCCCCTTCTCGATAACACTCAGTGTGGGTGGAGGAGCATGTTCAGGAGGGATGGGCTGGGGTAGAGGGGAGGCATCTCTGGCCTTCATGGGCTTGCCAGGAGATGATCCATAGGCAAGAAATCTGGTTCAGCATGATTCAGTAGCCAGTGTTGGTTCAGACTCTGGTGGTTTATTTTAGGCATGTTTAAGCATAGCACAATTTAGTGAAAACTTTTCTGGTGATAATTAACTCAGTCCTGTGTGCACAACAAAGCATACATAAATGTCTTTGAGAAACAAAGTCAGCTCCATAAAGGTCAGACATGACTACTTTGAAACTCTTTGCTAAAGTACAGCAGGACAGCTTCCATAAGGATAGGTTCTGTGGATTGACTGAGGAAAACAAGTTTTCAAGGGTATAGAGGAGGAAGAGTCTAGTGCCAGAAAGTCTCAGACTGTACAGACAGTACCAAGGTCTGTAGGCTACAAGGCATGTCTGCTTCAGCCTTCTGGGCAGCAAACAGGCTTTCATTCCTTCCCTTGAAGGAACAGCTCTGTGAGCTTAACATTCCAGGTACCCCCAGTGCTTTTCCGTGTCCACCAAGACCTCCTGCCTCCTACAGGTGGAGGGTACAGAGTGTGGCTCGCATCGCCTGACAGCTCGATGGCTGCTGCATTGAAGGCCCAGGGTTTTCACTAGCTAAATGAGCTGTAGTCGGATGCCAGCTGTAGGGAAACAGTCCAGTAGTTATCCAGGGCAGCTTTTCCTTTGATATAAAGAAATGTTTTTTTCAAAAGTTGCCCACGTAAAGCAAAAAAAGGCAGAAACAGCTGACCTGGCAAATTAAAGCTAAGAAAGCTGCTATCAGTGAATTGAAAACGTACATATTTACAACTTAGCTACTCACACATTGAACAATAAACATAGTGATCACATGGTAGGGATGAAATGTCAACTTATTAATGAAAATTTAATTGTAGTAGTTAATTCTTGCACCAAGAGTTTTATATTTATTACATTTGTTTATATACTTTCCCAACAGATCCTTTAAGCACGTGTCTAGCCTAAAGGGAATCAAGGTTAGTATTTAATATTTTTACCATACCAAGTAATTGATAAATGTTTTGTTTATCTTTGTTTCTTTTAGCCCGTCAAGGAAAAGTATGTATCTTGTATTTAAATGATGTAACTGTTTAATCCACACCTATTGCATTTGAAAAGTACATGAATAAATGTTTTTCATTTCCAAACATATCCATCACGTATGTAATGCCTTATATACATTGGGCTGACTTTTCTCATTAACAATTCAAGGCCCAAGTCATACTGCCCAGCAGTCCTTCTGTGTTGTCTTTCCTCCAGTCACAGCCACATCTGTGCGGTCTCCTTCACCCTTCCCTGTACTTCACTGAAAAATTAGGAACGACTAGATAGGAATGTTCTTATTTACCACCCCCAGAGATGGTTGTGGCTGCATAGTTCTTTCCTTTCTTGCTCTTACCTTAAAAGCTTTGTGCTTGGAACATGATCCTGGTGGAAGCCAGCAGGCACTGTGGTGCCCGTCAGTCAACGCTCGCTTTCTCTAGCTCTAGCCCGTCTTCTTCTGTAGAGGCCATCTTCCTGTGCACGTTCACTGTCAACAGTCATCATCTACTATCTTTGTTAAACTGAAATCTTCTGGAATCTGCCCCTCTCTACTACTCCTGTTTTGTACTTTATACTAAATCTTCTTGAACAATGTGTACGGAGTCTCTTCTCCTTAGTTCACATACACGTGTACGATAGTATACCAAGGTTGCCAGTGACACTCAGCTTCACTGATGATGGTTAACTTGGGTTTGTAACTTAACGCAACTTTTGAGGAATAGTTAACACAGTTCCCGCCCCCGTGGGGAAGTATCTCCATTTGCCACGTTCACTTCATCAGCTCTTCCCTCGACTTCTGAGAGTACATCTGAGTCTTTGCTGCAACTTCTGCACAGTTAAAAGTTTGGAATGCTTGAGGCTAGTTTCAGCCCATTTCCTCGTTGATTAATTCAGAGGCCTCACAGAGTTTGTTCGTAGCCTCAGCTTCCTCCCAGAACAACAGCTCATGTAAACCACTACCTAACCTGCCGTCTTCATCCACATGTTTAGTAAGCAGCTCTGGGTTTGCATAGCTCTTGATTACCCTTAGATGGGTTATCCCTTCTCTCCAGCTCATTAAATCCACTCTGTTCTCCCATTTGCTCAAGCCAAACTCTAGAACTTTTCCCTGTTTCTTCTGTTTGTTTTACTCTGAGAGGTCAGATGGGTCTACTCTGCTTCTGCCACTGGCTGAGTGCTTTATTCCTCCTTGTCCTCACTTATGGTGTCAGTCCCTTTCTCCCCAGTCACATGTCTCTTCATGCATAACCCTTGAGAAACTCCTCCTTGTAGCAGAGTGGCTTATTCCATCACTTTCAGGTTTTCCTTCTTTCTACCATGGACAAAAGTCCAGAACAACACTTCCTTAGCTCTTGCTCTTTTGCAGACTGTGAATTATTAAAACAATAAATATGAGTTCATTAGCCACGCATTGCTGCTGAACTTTTCCTGTCTGATCTTTTATGGCTGGCTCCTTCACTGTGAAGAGGCATAGCTATGGCGCCAACAGCTTAGTCTTTCAGTGTTCAATCCCCCCGAGCTCATTCTCCAGAAGCACGGCTCACAAAACAAATGGCTGATTTCCTCACTTTTGTCTGCACAAATTTTTGTTTTAAAGCAGGTCATTGTATTTGAACTCACTTTGTGCTCCAGGCTGGTCCCAAACTCTGTAAACTACACATAGATTCATTATTTGTACACCTTGAGATCTTATTGCAGCTTCCTGAGTGCCTAGGTTACAGAGGTGTAGCACTCACTACACCTGACTTCTTGACAAACTTCTTGCCATCAAGTGTGTGTGTGCATGTCCAGCCAGTTTTCCTTTTCTCCCAAAATGTGACTCCATGAAACCAGGAAAGTCATACTATTCTGTAGATGGCTTTTGAAAAACAAAGGAAGCCTTTTCACCTTTGCAGGGGGGGTGCGGGGGGGCGCGGGTGTGAGCCAAGGGGAGGTATTGGATTACATGTGTTTCTAGTGTGACTTCTTCTAACCCCAGAACTTTCCACAGCGTTTTACTTAGAACATTAAATATGACATTTTCCCAACAAAGTTTCCATATGTTTATATTTACTGTCCTTGACCCTTTCTGTAGATTACGGATGGTCAGAAGTCATCAGAGGACTCTGGATCCAGAAAGGACTCTTCCTCTGAGGTCTTCAGTGATGCTGCCAAAGAAGGGTGGCTCCAGTTCCGACCACTTACCACCGATAAGGGCAAGGTAGTGCACTTTCTTTTTTTTTTTTTAAGCTCATGCGATATCAATAGGCTTGATATGAAAAGCTCATACACATGTGAGGTTCTGCAACACCCAGGCATTCCTAAGAAAGGAAAGTGTGGTCAGTGGGGCAGTTTTCTGCTTCTCATCTTTGAACGTCAACTTACATGTGGAGTATACTGACTCACAGGGTGCCAGTACAAACAGGAAATTGGGGTCTAAGGAGGAACCCACTTCCGTTATTTACCAGAATTGGTGATCAGAGAGGCCCTTAAGTCACTAAATAACAATTATTATTAGTTTTCTTTTCAATTTCCTTTTTAATTTCTGCTTCACTTATAAACCATGAATTACATAAATGTGTATAATGGTATCAACATGTGCTTCAGTAAGTAGAATCCAACCCAATGAAAATCTTTGCATAAGTACTATTTTAGTGTTGCCAAAAAATTTAAATTTGCAGACATACTTGAATATAGAAGCTTTTGCTTTATACCATGTAAAGCTGATGACTTTGGTGATGTCATTTCCTGACAGTACATTTTGTTTTGGGAACACTCCCATCTGGGGTGTTTATCATGCCCCTGTTCTAAACCTTGATTTTTTACTTGTATTATGGTTTTTGTGTTTCCTTTGGTTGTTTTTTGTTTTTTTTCTGACCAGAGATATAGCTCAGTGGTATAGCACTTGAACAATACTCTGAATTCACTCCCCAGCACCAGAAGGGAAAAAAGAATATTAATGGATTTCTTTCTTTTAATTATGAAAATTTAACACTTTTGTGTCCAATGATTGTTATTAAAGCAAACAAACAGTTAATGTCTATAGCATGTATTTTATATGGGTTTTAGTTATTCAATTTTTTCTTCCCATCTGAAGTTGGTGCAGATACATTTCCTAATTGATACATATGTGACATTTTTTAAATGACTTTTTAAGAAGAAAATCCTTTTATTGATTCTTTGTGGATTTCACATCATATATCATGATCCTATTCCTCTCTCTGTACCTTCATATCCACCCTCTATCCTTTAACCACCTCCCCCCAATAAAATTTAAGAGAAAGGGAAAGAAAAAAATGTCAGTGTAGAAGCTGTAGTATGACAGTGAGTCAGTCACACAGTTTGCCCTTTAGTCCATAGCTTTACTTGCAAGTGTTCACTGCAGAGTCATTGGTCTGGCTTCTGCTGCACCATCGATACTAGAGCTCCTCTTGGATATCATGTTGTTGTCCTCCTTCATGGAGATCCTGCAGCTTTGAATCTGCAGACTCTGCCCCCTTCATGTGCTCCAGCAGTTCATAGATGTTGGGGTGAGCTACCTCATAGCCCTGGTTCTGGGCCTGGGTGGTAGCTGGGTTGATCGGCCTGCCAGCTTTCCCTCATCATTACCCCCAGGGAGAGCTCTCCAGCACTGCCTTAGCTAGCTCACCCAGTGCAGCCAGCAGCAAGGGCCAGAGTCAGTTCTCCTGCCCTTGGGACTGACTAACCTGCACCCATACCATGAAAAATTTAAATTTTCATTCATTTTCTCAGATGGGACCTCACTGTGTACTTGGAACTTGCTAAGTAGACTATGCTGTCCTCACATCAGAGCCTTTGCCTCCTATGTACTGGGACATGAGTCACCATGCCCAGCTACACTTTTAAATGTATCTTTGTGCATGTATATTATGTGATTGTCTGTATGCCAAGGTAAGCACATGGAGGTCAGAGGACAGCCTGTGGGAGTCAGTTCTCTTGTACTATGTGGGTCTCTTGATAGAACTCATATCAGGCTTGGCAGCAGGCTCCTTTTCCCACTGAGCCAACCTTACATTTTTTATTCTTCCTCTCTTAATGTGTATTCAAGAAAAGGATGCATCTCCTATACCAGGCACATAAGTATGCCTCTGAAAGACGGTACTTAGTCCTGATCCTGTCACAGAGTTGCATATTCACAGACATGGACCACTTACTATTTTCTAGCGTGTTGGTGGCAGCATTAGGCCATGGAAACAGATGTATGTTGTACTTCGGGGCCATTCACTTTACCTGTACAAAGACAGAAGAGAGCAGACAACGCCATCAGAGGAAGAACAGCCCATCAGTGTCAATGCTTGTCTGATAGACATTTCATACAGTGAGACCAAGAGGAGGAATGTGTTTCGGCTTACCACATCCGACTGTGAATGCCTGTTCCAGGCTGAAGACAGAGATGACATGCTAGCATGGATCAAGACTATCCAGGAAAGTAGCAACCTAAATGAAGAGGTATGTTTTTCAAAGGATGTGGGTAAAACTGGACACTTGCATTGAACATATTGTTTTTAGGAAAAATAAAATACACTATTTTCAGTCATTAAAAAGGAAAACCTGCAGTATTTTTACTTATTAAAAAAGTACTATTACTTAAGAAAAATAGGATATTCATATTCTTCGTATCTTTTCAGACACAACAGATCACAGACAGGAGCCCATGTTATCTTCTGCTCATGAGTGTTGTCCCTGGTATCTGTGAGGGGGGTCACAACACCCTCCATGGATACCACTATCTGTGGGTACTTCAGCTTCTTACATATGGCATAGAACCTGCAGGAACCTTTTTGAACAAATTACTACAAGCCTGTCTTGGATATTGAAGTTAGTATTATTGTGGGCTAGGCTACAATAAAAACATTTACAAAAAACAAGTTGCTATGTAAAGGTAAAGATATGATTTTTTTATATAGAACTATATAGGTAAAAATATATATCTTAGTATACTCATGGGTTTCTAAGGAAGTATATGTTATGAAAAAAACATGTTATAAGCCATTTTTTTTAAAATAAGGAATAATGCTAATAATGCGTTGCAGTTTTGAGAGTCTCTGGCTTACATCATCAAGGAGTTGCTTTTGCAGTAGGAATTTTGGTAGCCACGGTATTTTTCAGTGTCATTAGCACAGTTGTCCTTGCATAGTCCTCGTGCTCTTTGCACCCATCGCTCACAGTACTCATGAACACCAGCGTCAGCTGTGCAGCCTCACGTAAGACTTTCCTCCACTCATTTTCATCGTCCCCTTGACACCGAGAGGCTTGCACCCTGAGGACAACCTCCCTGTGCCACAGTGCCTCCTGCCTTGCCTTTACTCTGTAGCTGCTCACTGCAGAGTGTCAGCTGAATTGTGTGTAGGGAGGCTGAAAGTATAGATTTGGGCTGTAACAGTTATTTGGGGGTTTTGTTTTGTGGTTTTTTTTTGGGGGGGAGGAGATAGGGTTTCTCTGTGTAGCCCTGGCCTTCCTGGAACTCAAGCCTAGTTTTGCTTATGGACTCAGTCTTTACTGATCCCTTTCCCTCATTCCCTTTCTTCCTGGTCTCCTTCTTTCTGCAAGTAGCGTGCATTCCACTTCATGTCACATGTATTTTGTTGGCTTTTTATTTCCTACTTTTTCCCTCATGGTTCTGATTCTAATCAAGATCATATCCACACTCATACATGCACACATATAAAAATTAAAATCTAGGGTCTGCATGGGAAAGAAAACATGCAGTTTGTCTTCCTAAGCTTTGGCAAAGTAATAATAAAAAGTGGATACATTGGAAAGAAGGAACAAAGAAGTCCAGTGGCCTCCACTGTCCTTGAGAATCCTGTGTGAGAATTAGGTTTAAATAGAGGACAGAAAGGCGTGAGGAGGTAAACAGTCCTGATCTGGGTGTGGTCCTACCCATCATCATTATGGTTTAGGTTTGTCAAGTTACAAAAACTGAGTAAAATCTCTTTGTAGAAGACAAGGCCCCTCTTACTGACATGAAGCATGATGTTATTAGCCTTTCCTTCTTTCAACATGAGATTCCTGGGAAAATTCCAACTTTTTGAGAACCATTGTTTCAATAATCTTATAGCCAAAAAGAGCACAGGCTCTTCAAGTATCTTCATTCCTGCCTGTATGGGTTACATGTATTTCATCACACTCAAAATAAAACATATTTTAAAAATTGCTTGCAGACACATGCCAGTGTGTAATTGTAATTGCTACAAATAGTTATTCCTACTTGTCAGTTCTGGGTCTGCCCCTCTTGATTCCACCTGACTCCCAATTCACTATTCCTGCAAGTCAATCATTAATAAATTCTGGTGTATTTTTCTATCTATTACTAAATGGTATGAGTGCTCATGATTTGTTCTGGTATTTGAGAAGAAACTGGGTTGTCCTCCCCAGTCAGGTATTTTACGTAGCATATTAATTCAGTACATACTGAATTATTGTTAGTTAAAAACTATCCTAAGTGTTGCATATATACAGAAAATGCACAGCAAACTCACTTTCAGGAGCAGGAGGCACTTAGACCATCTGTCACATGGATGACAGGTCCGCTGAGAATAAGTCATAGCATTTGTATTAATAAACAAAGTGGTATCTAATAGCAACCCTCAAACCCAGGGGTCACCCTCTGCCTCTAATAGTCTAATAACATACTTTCTGATGCCACCTTCTGCTTATTCTGTAGGACACTGGAGTTACCAACAGAGATCTAATTAGTCGAAGAATCAAAGAATATAACAGTCTGATGAGGTGAGAATACCACCATGCCTATGGTTAATTTAGATGTCATATGTACAGTTGTTAAAAAATGTTCATTTCTCCCAACAGCAAAACAGAACAGTTGCCAAAAACGCCTCGCCAGAGTCTTAGCATCAGGCAGACTTTGCTCGGTGCTAAATCAGAGCCAAAGACTCAAAGCCCACATTCTCCAAAGGAGGAGTCAGAGAGAAAGCTTCTCAGCAAAGGTAACTGACTATAGCAAGACCATGAGTGTGTGTTCCTGCTTCACAATGCTATTTTTACCAACAGACCTGGGGTCCACCTTTTCCTCTAAGGTGAGGCCCAAGCCATCTGTCTCTGTAATCAAGGGAAAGGAAGGAAAGCATAGTCATATCTTTACAGATGTGAATAGCCAGATGTATCACTGTAAGACAAAGCCAAGGTCTCCGGTTCTGTTTCTTTCTGAAAGGGTAAAGAAGTGTACTGTATTTGACAGGTTATATGAACAGGTCGGAGTGGGAAGAGAATAATGTGCTAAGTGTAGACTGTTCTATAGGACTGCAGTTATTAACTATAAGCATTGATAAATTAGACTTAAGTGATTTAAGGTCTTTTTCCATTGTGTACAATGTCATTTTATTTTCAATAACAATCAAAAGATGATACCAGTCCACCCAAAGACAAAGGCACTTGGAGAAGAGGTATTCCAAGCATTGTGAGGAAGACATTTGAGAAAAAGCCAGCTGCCACAGGGACCTTCGGAGTTAGGCTGGATGACTGCCCGCCTGCTCACACCAACCGGGTAGGAGACCCCAAATATCTGGATTAGTCAGTGGCCATCATAGCAGGGCCTGAGTTCACAGACCTTTAGATAAAGGGCTACCTGCTCATTTAGTAAGCACTTTCCTCCCTTAGTATGACTGAGTAATTTTTATCATTAAGCTCTTGATCTAACGTATTAACTCTGAACTAGAGTAGTGATAGGAATTCATTTGTACTGTGTTAAATAAAATGCTGGTGTCTTGTTTTGCAGTATATTCCATTAATCGTTGACATATGTTGCAAGTTAGTTGAAGAAAGGGGTCTTGAATATACAGGTATTTACAGAGTTCCTGGCAACAACGCAGCCATTTCAAGCATGCAGGAAGAACTTAACAAAGGGATGGCAGACATAGATATACAAGATGATGTAAGTTCATTTCTGTTTGAATAACTGACCCATTTTTTTTTCTTTCATAATATTGACCACAAAAATACTGTTTCTCTTGTGCATATCTAGAAATGGCGAGATCTGAATGTGATCAGCAGTTTACTAAAATCCTTCTTCAGAAAGCTCCCTGAGCCTCTCTTCACAAATGGTGAGTTAGCTCCCACACACCATGTCAGAGGAAAAGGCTAACAGCCTGTGCTAGGAACCAGGGCATAACAAATCAAACCAGGAAAACAGTAAAACAGTATGAGGGAAGATGGAAGTGGCATGTATCTCAGGTCTAAGTTTAATGAAAACCACAATTAAGAGCTGGGTTTTTTTCATTTGTAGTCTTCATAAATAAATATTGGTGAAAAAATCAATAAAAGTAAGTAAGGTCTTTGTTGACCTATGTTTGTCATCAAGCTACAAAAGTTACTACTTTTCAGTGAAAATTCTTTGGCTATAAGGTGTAGTTATACGACTCTGTGCTACATTCTGTCATAAGAATGTGGACGGACTGAGGGATGCCAGACAGTAGCTTCAAAGAAGTCCCATTGAGAGAACTCTTCTGTTTGTTGGAAAGGTTTTGAGAGCATTAAAAACCATCTGTAGCCTGAAAATTTCAGAGATTTATGTTTCAAAGATAGACAAAAAATCTTATGTATTGTAAATTGTGGTTTAAACTTAAGCCCTGTTCTCTTGTTCCTACGGTTGCCAGATAAATATGCTGACTTCATTGAGGCCAATCGTAAGGAAGACCCTGTAGACCGGCTGAAAACGTTAAAAAGACTAGTAGGTATTCCTTTTCGTCTGGGGAGGCACAATTCAAATACAGCATTTAAATCCATTCTGAAAATAATATGTTCCAGATTCATGATCTACCTGAACATCATTATGAAACACTTAAGTTTCTTTCGGCTCATCTGAAGACAGTGGCAGAAAATTCAGAAAAAAATAAGGTATGTAAGGTACAGCCTATTGAAATCCATTCTTTCAGCTGAGCATTGGCCTTCACTCTGTGCTGAGTACTCATAGGAAGCCTAGGATTGCCTCAGACTACACTGGCTGGGTCCTTCTCAAGGTCGCTCAAAAACACAGGTCCCCAGACAGCAGTTGTCACTCTCGTGAAGGGGCACTTTATTTAGAAATGCTTCATTTTATGTCACTACTTCCTTTTAACACCATATCACCATATACCCACAACTACTGTCCTAAGTATTATCAGATATTCAGTTCATGTTTGGGCTTTCTTGATGAATTGTTCTGTTTATCTTTATATAGTATGGCTGTCCTGGAATTTGCTATGTAGACCAGACTAGCCTCAACTCAGAAATCCTATCTCTGCCTCCCCCATGCTGGAATTAAAAGTGTGAGCCACCATACCTGCCTCAGTTTTTTTGTAGCTCAGGCTGGCCTTGAATCCAACCATGGAACCTAAGTATATTTAACTATCTATCCTCTTGCCTCCTCTTGTCAATACTGGAGCCAAGGGTGTATCACACTTGATTTCTTGGAGTTTTTACTGGATTAATACTGAATCTTGAAGACAGTATGGTACTTTATTTCCTTGACTTACGAAACAAAAAAAAAAAACACTGTGGACTAAGTGTCATCTTATATATAGGAGCCAGCTAAAAGCTACTCATATAGGCCAATCAAAGTATGCCATTAGTCTAAAGACTTAAATGAAGCCAGAGACAGGAATCTACTGAATGCCAGATATAAATAAAGCATTTGATGTGGTGGATTTTTGGGCTTTGAGCTCTTACCAGCACAGGGGTTAAAATAACTGAATATTCCAAAAAGAGACACAGACATGCCAGTGCCCAAATCTTTTCCCAATGGTATTATTTTTATATTCTAGTAAGGCAACATCCTAGGAAAATGTTATGAGCAGGTTTTTCCTTGCTGGTCTTGTCCCACCGCCACGCCAGCCCCCAATAACACACAGAGACTCTGTATTTGATATTAATTCTGTTGGCCAGTTACTAGTTTCTTATTGGCTAGCTCTGTCTTAAATATTAACCCATTTCTATTAATCTAAGTATTTCCATGTGGTCTCATCTTTCCGAAGAGAGGGCCGGCGTTCTGCTCTCTCCAGTCTCTCCATGTTGACTCCTCCTTACTGCCGGATATAAATAAAGCATTTGATGTGGTGGATTTTTCAGCTTTGGGCCACTCTTACCAGCAAAGGGGTTAAAATAAAATAACTGAATATTCCAGAAAGAGACACAGACATGCCAGTGCCCAAATCTTTTCCCAAAGGTATTATTTCTATATTCTAGTAAGGTAACATCCTAGGAAAATCCTAAATGTAGTGAGTTATTTTTCTTCCATATGGTATGGTAGCACATGTGACACTGGTTAAAAGATGGCATTTACGTCAATAGAAAAGTTACAGACTCCTTTGTTAAATTTATGCACGTGTCAGTGCCTCCCAAATAACCTAGTAATGCGGGATCCAGAAAGATGAATTTTTTCATACCCTGGTTAAGTATGATTGTATGATTGGTCCTTTGTCCCTTACTTTCAATTCCTTTTTCTTTAATTTCACTTTTTCCCCCCCACCCAGTCCATCTTCTAACTAAAAACAGTTGATTTGCTTTAAAACTAATCAGAGACTTCTTGGAGAAACACAAATACCAATTAGCCATTCGAAAATTTGCTCATGAAAACCCTAACTAGGAAGCATTTCCTTTTCTTCATCCATTCCTTGTATTTTCTTCTTCAAAATTAATTTCAGCAACAATATGCCAGACCGGCAGTGGAGGTTTAATCTAATTTTCCACTTTCTTCTTTTCTTCAGATGGAACCAAGAAACCTAGCAATCGTTTTTGGTCCAACTCTAGTGCGAACATCAGAAGACAACATGACCCACATGGTCACACACATGCCTGACCAGTACAAAATTGTAGAGACTCTCATCCAGAAAGTAAGTTCACAGTGAGTCTCTTCCTGAAAGTTACCTTTCATCACAGCTGACAACTGGTAGGACAAAAGTTGCTTCTACCTTTTCCTCCCTTACGGCATTTCCCTTATTTCTGTGCTGTTTCCCCAAGATAGAAATACCTGTAGAGGGTTATTTAATTATTCTCACCTTTTTATTTTAAATTTTAGCATGACTGGTTTTTCACAGAAGAGGGTGCTGAAGAACCTCTCGTAAGTATTGTCAGCGCACGTGCTCAGCAGTTTTCATGTGGGACACAGGCTCCTTCTGATGCCACCGCAGTCTTGATCTTCTGCTTTGTGTGCTGTTATCAGCTTTGCACCCGGAAGTAGGTCTCTAGTGCCTCGGTTGCTGATCTGATAATATAACTGTGGTGCTTTCTTTACTTTACCGCTAGTGACATCTAACCAATGCAACGTTAAGCTCACGCGCCATATGATAACATGTCTTTTACTAGATGTTGTTTGAAAGTTGTCTTTGAAGAAATGATGAAGAGCTCTTTGTTTGTTAACCATAGACAACAGTGCAGGAGGAGAACACAGTAGACTCCCAGCCAGTACCAAACATAGATCATTTGCTCACCAACATTGGAAGGACAGGCGTGCTCCCTGGAGATGTATCAGGTAACGTGATGGGCAGGACTGACCTCTAGGTTATTTGACATTCCTATAACATGAAACAGCGGATCAGCCATAAGTAACAATCCACTATGAGTTCTTTTTCTCTTCCTTCCTCTTTTTCCTTTCTACTAATAAAAGCTACGATCTGCCTTTTCTGATTGACCTCACTTACCTTCCAGTGATTATAATGCCATTGACAGTGCATGGAGTTGTAATGTTTGTCAGAATGGAAAGATGAGAGCAAGGAGCATGCAAATCACTTGTTTTGTTTTGTTTTATTTATTTTTTTTCAATTCACAGTTTCCATGTAATAGTCATCACAAGGTAAAACAGATACATGCTGCTGAATATGTGGTTGCTGTGATGGCAGAAAGTATGGTTAGACTGAATGCATAGTTCTTGTTTGTGGCTAGTTCTGAGAGCAGCAGGTATACAGCCTGAGCTGCTCCTCTCAACCCAGTGTGTCATCTGTCACTAGAGACCTTGGTTTTCTTCTTTCCCTTACTGCCACCCTAACGCTTGGTGAAGTATGAGTATTTGGTAGGCTCTTGGTGAAAACGTCTCCTGCCAAACTGTTGCGCTAATCTGGCATGCTGTTTCACACAATGTTCTCCCTTTGTCTCTAGTTCTTGTTTTAGCTCTAAAAGGGTTTTTTTCAGCACTTACTGACACAGGCAAATCTATACTGATGTTGCACAGGCGAAGTGGGAGGAGTCTATCACACGGTAATGTCACTAGTGGATTCTGTGATGTCCCTGATGGACAGCTGGAACTGTAGGAAGAAGGAGGACTGCTGTCCACACTGTAGCTGCCTTGTCTGCAGAAGTCCCCGGTTCTTGTAAATGCAAACATAGTTGATCTGTGGTGTAAAGTCTCTCTTAAGAATATTGTAAACAGATCACTACTACTCTCTTAAAAGTTTCTCTGCTGTCTCTTGTTATTTCTGAAGCGGACCCTGAGGAGAAATAGCATGGTATGGTCCTCCGGTTCTTAAAGTCATAAAGCATTTAGCCATGTGTTGAAAGGGGCGTGGCACGGGGCCCAGCTCATTAATCTTGAAAATAATTTTCCCAAAAGTTCAAAGATAAAATTCTAAAATTGATATTTATTCTCCATCATGCTGGCCCCTTCCTACCCTCTTTTATAATTGTATAATCTGAGTTTTTGCCAGACAGCAAAATTATGGTCTTCATTTTTCCATTTCCATAATAGCATTTGTTAATAGATACTTATAAACCTGGTAGCAATTTAACCAAAGTAACCAAAAGGATCCCTGACTGCACGGATGTGAAACATCATCTAACAAAACCAAAAGTGATCTGGAAGCAAGGTCACCCTAATGCCTCTGTCATATCTACTCACATCCGGGATATGCTTATACAAATTCCAATCTGACAGTCTGACAAAAATCAACACATACACCAGTGTGAGTGTTTCAATTTGTAGCTAGGGCAGCCAGCAGTCTGGAAAGTCCTTCATTGTGTATCAGTTTCAGATACAAGATGTGGGACATAATTTTTAAAGGTCTTCAAGCTTCATTATTGCTAGATTTACTATTTAGAAAAATAAACACTAGTATTTCTGTTTTTGTTTAGCACAGGGCTCCTTTGCCATTCCTATCATTGAGCTGGTTCTGCCTACAATTCACAGCATCCTTTCATGGCGGTGGCTTTCTGTGGTGCAGCTTGCATCTTTGTGAGCTCTGACTATCCACTGTGTTCTATTGTTTTGAGTTTTGCTTTCACATTTTGTTCTGTGCCTGTCCTCTTCATAAGTTTTGCATTGTTTGTTGAAAGTGGTGAAGCTTGGCTTCCCACTAACCACATTTTATTTACTTTCCACAGATTCAGCTACTAGTGACTCAACAAAATCTAAGGTAAGTTGTTTCATACAGTTTGAAAATACTTCATAGTGTCTTTGCATGAGTACTTTTATCATTAACATGTAATAGTAGTCCATACGCAATAAGAGCAGAAAAGTCTAGCAGGTGGAGAAGTTAATTTGGAATAAAGAAGGCTGGAAAATGCAAGATTGTGAGCTGGAAGGTTGCAGATGTGGGAAAAGTTTAGCGTGATGCAGACAACAATGGCTTGTTTACATTGTCAACAATTTACTAACATAAAAGCAGGGAGAATCTCTATAAGCCATGTTGATGGCACAGACCTGAAGCAGGAAAATAACCCAGTCTAGCATGGGCATTGCTGTTATAGTGAGACTCTGTCTGCACACACACACACACACACACACACACACACACACACACACACACACACACACAGAGTCTTCCAACACAAACTGGACTCAAAGGACATAAAAACAAGCAAACAAACTAAAAAGACATAGTTATGGAGTGCATCTTCAAGTCTTTAAGAAAAGAGACTTCCATGCTTGGAAGGGTACTAGATTAATAGTTTCCAAGCATTCTGCAGTGCACGTGTAGAGGTCAGAGGAACATATACTAGACCGCTTCTCCCCACTTCGTGAGTCCAGTGGATTGAATCAGGTCTGCAGTCACTTCTCACCAGCTCTTACAGTTTCTGTTGCTATGACAAATACCATGACACACAGAGACTCAGGAAGAAAAGAGTTTACCTCAACCTCTACTTTCAGGTCACAGTCCACCATTGAGGAAGTCAGGACAAGAACCCAAGGCAGGAAGATGAAGCAGAAATCACCAAACACTGCCTGCTGGCTCACGCAAGGGCTCATGTTTTTAGTTAGCTTTCTTATGTAGCCAGGACCATCTGCCTAGGGATGGTGCTGTCCACAGTGTCCAAGCCATCACAACCCTGTTAGCAATCACAACAGTCCTGCACACACTTGCCCATTGTACAAATGAGGCTATCTTTGCAGGTGAGTTCACAAGTCAAATCATCATAGTCAGGGTACTAATACGAGCATGATACACTATTATATAATGTAGTTTTTTGTAAATTTTCCCAATTACCTGAGTATTCTTTTAACCCTCTGTTCAGGAATAATCAGAAATCATTGCTTACATTTAGTTGCCATGTCTCCCTAGTCTTTCTAGATCTAGAACATTTATTTCTTAAATCTCTTTTGCCAGAATTTTGTTTGAAACAGGGTCTCACAATGTAGTCCAAGCTAGCCTGGGGCACAGTCTTCCGGCCTCGGCTTCCCAAGTGCATCACTGGACCCTGCTGCAAACAATAAGCTTTGAGATCAGAAAGACATACTTGAAATTCCTGCCCCCTCTCACTAGACATACACCTCTTTCCCTGTATGTTCATCTTACATTGTTTTGTATTATGCCTGTAACCGATACTTGAATTCTCACTGTTTCCAAATTGTAAAAAAGCAGAGTCATTTTCCCCAACACACAGAATTAGAGAATTTTAAAGATGACATAATTGAGGTGCTTCTACAAACAGTAAAATTGAGATTTGAAAAAGAATTCATCCCTTCTCTGTGCCCTGCCCTGCAGAGCAGGCTAGAGACAGGGGACCAGTTCCCCCACTCAGCCCAGTTTCAGCCATGATCCACCAGTGTGAAACATGGAGGAAGCATAGTAACTTATAGGAATGCACTGGGTGGTTGCACTGGGTGGTTGAGAAATGCTTTATAGAGTATTACAGCGCAAGCCTACTGATCTGTGATTTGTCCTTTTCAATACAACAACAGCCTTTCAAAAGACCTTAGAATAGCAGTCTAGCTTATTTAAGATGTTTAATTTTTTTAATAGAGATAGATTTTTTTTGATCCGTTACTCCACATGCCTTCTGCTAGGCTGTCTTTACTGAAGATTGTGTTATAGAAACAAGAACGTATTCACCTGCCTGCTAACCATTTAGCAGACAGGCATTCTGAATAAACTAATTAAAATAGTTGTCATCAAGAACTTCACACATAGCAAGTGACTCTTATATTAACAGTGCACTGGAGTGTTTTGTGGCAAGGATTTACAACATTTTTGAGTAACCTTATGTCATTTGAATTTTCTACTTTGCTGTTACACGAGATGAATGAAGCCTTTACTAACCTGATTTACCCAAGGCAAATCCCTGAAGATCCAGTCTTGGTGAGCTAATGGGAGCCAGACTCCCCTTAGCTGAATGAAGTGTCTCAGGTACAGTGCTTGTACCATGTATTTTCCACAATTAAAAAATTGAATTCAACCATGCAAGCCAAATCATGTCTGAATATTAAACTGTCAGAATGGTGTTTACCTATGTCCCTTTTTGGGTGTTTGAGACAGAGTCCCACTGTGGAGTTGGAGCTTGCCTTCTTCCTGGCAGCCCCTGAGTGGTGTGATTACAGGTGTGCACACCATCACACCATCACACCCGGCAGAATACTGCTTAACTCTTCTCCTTATAGGCCAGATATAGACCAGATAAAGGAAGTGGGAATATTTTGAGCATTATGGATGTGGGGAAAACCAATGGGAAAATTAATGAGAATTGGGAATCCTCGGTATCCCTAAACATATTTCCCTGCAAGAGAGAGATATCTGTTATGTGGCAAGAAATGGGATTTGTGATTAAATGAGAAGCTAACATGGATACAGGTTCAAAGGGGAGTATTAAAAAATAAAGGCTATGTTGTGGATGCATCTGGAGCTTTGGTAGAAATATCTGGGGATAAGCCAACACTGATCAGGCTCTGGACAGTGTTCATAGCCTCATTTTTCTGCTTGTTTCCTAGGGCTCTTGGGGATCGGGGAAGGATCAGTATAGCAGGGAGCTGCTTGTGTCCTCCATCTTCGCAGCTGCTAGTCGTAAGAGGAAAAAGCCCAAAGAGAAAGCCCAGCCCAGCAGCTCTGAAGATGAGCTGGACAGCGTATTTTTTAAGAAGGAGAATGTGGAACAGAGTCACAGTGAGATTAAAGAAGATTCCAAAAGAGAAAGTGAGACATCAGGCAGAAAGCAGAGGGCTGCCATTGCCAAAGACAGTAATGTCAAGACAGACATGGGTGCAGCCAAGGAGGAAAAGACAACGCCTTCTGAAGAACCCTCCCCGCCACAGAGCTCCAAACGCAACAGGTCACCAACTCTCAGCTGTCGCCTGGCCATGCTCAAGGAAAGCCCCAGATCGCTTCTGACACCGAAGCCCCACTGCGAAGAAACAGGGTCTGACTCGGGCACCCTGCTTAGCACATCTTCCCAGGCTTCGCTGGCGAGGTCCTCCTCCACCAAAAAATCAACCAGTCCCGAAACCAAGCACAGTGAGTTTTTGGCCAATACCGGCACCATCACCTCGGATTATTCTACCACATCATCAGCTACCTACTTGACCAGCTTGGACTCCAGCCGCCTGAGCCCCGAGGTGCAGTCTGTGGCAGAGAGCAAGGGGGACGAAGCTGACGATGAGAGGAGTGAGCTGGTGAGTGAAGGGCGGCCCGTGGAGACGGACAGTGAGAGTGAGTTCCCAGTGTTCCCCACCGCCCTGACTTCAGACCGGCTCTTCCGAGGGAAGCTCCAGGAGGTAGCCAGGGTGAGCCGCAGGAACTCGGAAGGCAGTGAAGCCAGCTGCACTGAGGGAAGCCTCACACCAAGTTTAGACAGCCGTAGGCAGCAGTTCAGTTCCCACAGGCTGATCGAATGTGACACGCTGTCCAGGAAGAAGTCTGCTCGCTTCAAGTCAGATAGTGGGAGCCCTGGAGACTCTAGGACGGAGAAAGAAACTCCTGCTCTGGCCAAAGTGTTTGATGTCATGAAGAAGGGCAAGTCGACGGGGAGCCTCCTGACACCCAACAGAAGCGAATCTGAAAAGCAGGAGGCCACTTGGAAAACAAAGATAGCAGATCGCTTAAAACTGAGACCCAGGGCACCCGCTGACGACATGTTTGGAGTTGGGAATCAAAAACCTACTGCTGAGACAGCGAAAAGGAAAAATATCAAACGCAGACATACGCTCGGAGGCCACAGAGACGCTACTGAAATCAGCGTCCTGAGTTTCTGGAAAGCACACGAGCAGAATGCAGACAAAGAGTCCGAACTTTCAGCTGTGAATCGGTTAAAGCCCAAGTGCTCGGCCCAGGACCTCTCCATCTCAGACTGGCTGGCCAGGGAGCGCATCCGCACCAGCGCCTCCGACCTGAGCCGAGGCGAAGGCCGCGAGTCACAGGTCGAGAGCCCCAGCGTGCTGGGCACACCTGCCAGCACCCACTCACCGGCCTCTCAGCAGCCCGAAGCCAGGGGTGACTCTAGCACCTTGGCTTCCTCTAGCGGACCCCCTGTTTCCACACCACCACAGTCACCTGACCAAATAAACGGAGAAAGCTTCCAGAACACGAGCCAAAATGTTAGCTCTGCAGCCAACACCCACCCTCACAAACTGTCTGAGAGTCCCAGCACTAAAGCAGAGTCTCCTGCCTGTCTATAAGCTGGGTCTATCCACTATAACAAGAAAATACTGTTACATGGTCCAGTAACTCTGTAAATATTTTTCTTGTACCAGAATTGTTATTATGCAGCCTTGGTTTGGGCTGGATTCACCATTTTGCACTGTGAAATAGCTTTACAGTGCATTACTACAGCCAGAAGAACACACACACACACACATATATATATATATTTAAAAGTATATCAGATAGTTGTATACAAATAAGCAAAGTGTTTGTTGCAACATACTACATAGTATAATCCCCCAAATTACTGAAGAAAACTTGCTGGCTCGTACAGCAGAATTGTTCTTTTGGTTTCTCACTAACAAAAGTGCCTCATGATAAAAGTACATTTGATTTTTAGGGTGCCATACTGTTGAAATTAGATAACTTACACTGAATAAATGAATGCATTTTATCCGTAACCAATTTCATTACATTTACCAGTTTTAACACAGGTGGTACAGAACTTTCATTCTTTAGTCATTCCAGATGGATCTGAGTTTTATATTCAAACTTTTAATACAGTTTTTGAGTTTTGTGTGACTTGAATTTTTAATCTTTCTGTAAAATACGTAATAACTTAAATGAACATATTCTAAGTGTATCTTTTCTTCAGATACCAGATTTGATATAAATGTTGTAACATAGGTGTGTAGATAGTGGATCCTGGATGGAACTGGCTTCTTCCTGAGAATATAATTCTGCATGAGGACTTAAATCCAAACCTGTGTCATGCCTGTGTGCATACCCAATTAAACACTGGAAATAAAAATTGTTTTGGTGAACTTTGCACTGTTGGGATCTTACTCTATTTTAAAATGTTGCCCATTTATATACTGTCTAGGCCAATCTTTTAAAAATTAGCCCCTGTTTGCACAGTCCTTCCCCCTTTCCTCTTTCCTGCTTTGGGGGCATGGCCTCTTGCGGATGCTGATGGCAGCCTGCCCCCACTTCTGTGCGTAGGTAGCACCCAGAGCTGTGGGGGCAACATTGCTGCTGCCCACCTTTTCTCCAGGAACATCAAGTGAAGGCTCTGGTGCAGTGCAAAGTGGAGGTTTTAAGAGTTCATCCGTGACTGTACTTCCCAGATATGTAGTGTGTTAAACTCTGTAACGTAAGTAAAACCTAAATGTGTTAAGTTTTGGTGACCTCTGAAGTCACTGGAGCCATAGAGTCTCAAAGCTGTCAGACCTGAAACCCTTTTTCATGAAAATAGTTTTAAAATTCTGTATCACAAAATTCTATACCTATATAACTTTGTATTCAGCATATCACAGGGGCTGCATTTCTCGTCACAGGAAAGGAATTTGCAATAATGCATACTCAGTATGCAGGTGCTTTGAGCCAACCCCATCACAGAAGTTTGATGTAGTCATCAGACACTGTGCTAATAGGTGTCCCAGAGATGTCACAGTGGAAGCAGAACCATAAGTAACTGCCATCAGTGCTGTGATTTTCTGGCTTGCTTTAGACATGGTCTCACTATATAACCCTGACTGTCCTAGAATTTGCTATGTGAACCAGGCTGGTTAGGATGCCTCTGCCTTCCCAGTGCTGAGACTAGAGGTGTTTGCCACCATGCCAGGCTGGATGTAATTTTAAACAGAACATGCTGTGAAGAAAACACACTTTTTGTGTAGTTTACACAGCAAAAGTAGAAGTTGCTATATTACTAAAACTGTGAAAACCATCTTTTGGGCATTCTGAAAGTCTGGTCCAAGGCTCAAATGATTGTATTTCAATCTGTATTTCAATCTGTCTTTGAATTCATTATGTTTTTGGATTAAGTTGGTTGTGCATTTTTAAAAATCCCTAGTGTAATTGCTTAGATTGTTGATTTTTTCCAGAGTTTCACTCTTTCATTTTCTAACATATACATTTTAGACCTTTGGACTCTATTTTTATTATTAACTTAAAAATATTGGCCAGAGAGATGGGTCAGTGGATAGGAGTAATCTGGCTCCAAGCCCAACCTGTTCCATCCCTAAAATCTACATAGGTGGAAAGAGACATGATCCCCACATGTGTGTGCACATAAGAAACAAAGTCTTAAGTGGTTTTTGGTTTCCACCCTGGGTTTGTTTTTCCAGAACCTGTGTGTTATTTCCATGTGGATCTGCTTTACTTCCAGACAACTGCTTACTGAGTGCTGCCAGCGATCTATGTGGTCACAAAGCAGTGCTCAGCTCTGAGCCATTCAAAAATGAGACACATTTTCAATTCATATGTTGCGCAGGCATGCACAAGCCATGACTCACATGCCATTGGCACTCATGGAGGTTAAAGGACAACTCTCAGGAGTCACTCTTACCTCCCTGTAGGATCCAGGGTTGAACCAGGATATCAGGCCTGTGTGCAAACATCTGAGACATCCTTTGCATCTTGGGAAGAATATTGATGTCTTTACTGGGCTTTTATTGGATAGATTAGGTCAAGTTCAAGTTCATTATTTTCTTTTTTTGTTGTTGTTGTTGTTACTGTTTTGTTTTTGTTTTTTAAGACAGGGTTTCACTTGTGTATCCCTGGCTGTCCTGGAACTTACTCTAGAATAGTCTGGCCTTGAACTTGCCTCTGCCTCCCGACTGGGATTAAAGGTGTGTGCCACCACCATGTCTGGCTCACTACTTTCGTTTTGGATCTGCTTCCTACCTTGTTATTCAGAACCTGGCTGGAAGGTGATAAGAGTTTATGACTACAGATCTGTATGTTATGAGATTTGGTTACTAAGTAAACTTAAGAACTCATGTGTTGTGATGCATTAAGTTTTTCATCCTTATAGATGTAAGTCCTAATCTTTGCTGATCTCTTTAATACATCTTTTTCATCCTTTTACTTTCAGTCTATTTTTATTTTGCACATTGGTGCTTTTATCTCAAGACTGGCATGTAGGTTTTTCGAGTGTAGTCTGTAGATGGAATATACAACTTCATTACACTTAGTGCTATTACTAGTATAGAATGATTAGATATGCACATACACACGTTTTAGCCTTGGCTAGCCTAGACTCCCTATATAGACCAGGCTAAACTCAAACTCAGAGATCTATCTCCCAAGTGCTAGCTGGGATTAAAGGCATGTACCACCAAGCCCAGCCAACATTTATTTTAAAGTAGGGTCACTATATAATCTACTGTCCATTGACTTGTAATGTCACAAGAAATGACTGAGGCTGAATAATTTATAAGGATGTCTATTTTTAACTTGTGATTCTGGAGGGGTAAGAACATGTTTCCAGCATACTGGGCAGGCTTATTCCATGTGCTGTGTTATATCATGCTAGAGAAGTGGGAAGGGCAGTGGCCATGTGCAGAAGGGGCCAAGCTGGAGGCTGACCTCACTGTACAGCAAACAGCTTGAAGTAAAGCATAATTAGCTTCTGAGGGGGATGCCCCTTGACTTTCTTCTATTAGACACCTGTGGCAGGTGAGATGGCACAGGGGGTAAAGACACTTGTTGAAAATACCACTACCGCAGCAATGTCACACCAAGGATCATGCATGCCCCCAAGGCCTGGACACATAACACAGCATTTCAAACCCTAACATTGGGTAACACAAGATTTTTCTTTTTAAGTACTTTTTAAGATTTATTTATTATGTGCACAGTGTTCTGCCTACATGTATGCCTGCAGGCCAGAAGAGGACACCAGATCTCATAGATGGTTGTGAGCCACCATGTGGTTTCTGGGAATTGAACTCAGGACCTTTGGGAGAACAGCCAGAGCTCTTAAACTCTGAGCCATCTCTCCAGCCCCCTTTGTAGATATTTTTAAGGTTTCTTTTATTATTGTATGAGGGTGGGTACAAGTGTGCTGTAGCACATGTGTAAAGGACAGAGGACAGCTTTTAGGAGTTGGCTCTCTCACCATGGGTGCAGAACTCAGGTCATCAGGTTTGGTAACAAGCACCTTCACTTGCTGAGCCATTTTTCAAAGGATTTTAATGTAAGTAGTATGATATTGAAGAACAGGTGATGGGAACTAATTTTTTTTTTTTTTTTTTTTTTTTTTTTTTGTCCTGGGGTGCCAATCCCCAGGGCTGAATATGCCATTTCCCCACTGATTCTGCCTTCCGTCACTGCGTGGGGCTCAGTATCTTCTCTCTTGCTGTAATGCAAGTCCCTGCTCATAATACATACTTTATAAATCTTGATGGGGAGGTTTTTCTTCTCATTGCTTCTAAGCTATGGACTTGCACTGAGTTTTCTAATTCAGCACACTATCTTCTTCCCGTCTATTGGAGGAATAGTTTTTGTTCTTTAATTTCTCAAGTTGGGTGATTAAGTTCATTTATGTTATCTTTAGTCTTTTCAAATCCAATAAAGATTATGATTTCCTTATGTTTATAAGCTGTATCAACCAAGTTTTTTATGGTCTTTTTTTTTTTTGACAGATGGCTTTTGAAATGTTTTTAAATGTCCAGACATGACATTTTTATAGTGTATTTTATGGTAAAATACATAGTTCGCATGTCCTAATTCTTGGCAATTGGTTGGGGTTATTGTACAGTCATTTATAACAATGTTCTGTCTGCGTTTGATAGACATTGCACTCACTCCTTTACAGAAGACATGCCACATCCGAACAAGGCTGCTGTGATGATGGTTACTGTCTCCCAGTTTTTTCTTTTCTAGAGGAGGCAATGAGGTCCTTTGTGACAGTGTACGCTGTTGACACTGGGTACAGCCATGTCAAGGATCCTAATGTCCCTCATCCCCATGGGGGTGGCAAAGTTTCCCCAAGTCTGAGTGTGAATGTTAACAGTATGTGCAGAAAGTGTCCACTGTAGCTCCACCCACCCCCAGATGTTTACAGCTGGTGAGACTGCTTCTACTGAGATTAGCTAAACCTGCCTCTGTTCAGCTGCATAAAACCCTGCCTCTGGTTCAGCTATTGTCCCTTATTAGGTCAATTCCTGGAGCCATGCAGGACATGACACTTTTCTTCTTGCTGGTGTTTTTTTTTTTTTTTAATTTATTTTTTAAAAATTTCAAATTGTTATGATCTCCTGTCTAGCCAAGGACACTTGGGATTGCATGAGTAAACTAATTTTTTCTATTGAGTTAGAGTCTGTTTTATACTTGATCTTGTATTCATGTAGCAAAATTAGCCTTGTTCTGGTTTGTATATTTTTCACCTTGCTCTATTCTTCCATTCTTTAATCTTTAACCTTTCTCTATTTTCCTTATAAATCGCTGCATTCCCTTATGTTCTGTTATGTTTTTTAAGTAGTTAGATAAAGTGTCTTTCAACCTCAGTGATCAGTCTTTACCCACCCATTGCACTTTCCAATCATTCCATCATCTATCCACTGACTGTTTGCTTTTATTATTTTTTCCTCACCCTTTATTTTCACTTGGGTCCAGATTTTTCTCTTTCTGCCTTCCTCCCATTCCTATCCTTTCAGTAAATCTAGAAAATACAATATTTGGGACTGGAAACATTGCTCAATGACTGTGTATTGTGCTTGCAAAGGACCTGGGTTTCATTCTCAGCACCCACATAGGGTGGCTCACAAAAACCTGTAACTTCAGTTCTAGGGGGATCTGATACCGTACACTCTGGTTCTTTGGGCACTTGTACTCACATGCACATGAACACACATAAAAATAAATTTTAAAAGAAAAAGTTAATATGCATACTACAAGACATGTCTTCAATAGTTGAGCTTTGCTCTAAAGCAATATAGACACACAAGCATAAGCTCATGCTGGCTATTTATACTAACATTTCCCAGAAATTTGTTTTTATTTTTCACTCCATGGTGTGGACAGTGTTCCTTTTTGGTGGTTAGGCCAATACCTAGACTTACTGGCATGTCACTGACCACTGCTTCTTGTAATCCAGGCTGACATTCTAAGAGCATTTCCGTGGAACCTGATCTATACCTTTTAGAAGTTCCTTCAGTGAAAATCATTGGACATTCGACATCTACAGCTTCTATTTGTCTTTGGGTGGAATTATTTTGCTTTTCATCCTTGAAAGAACTGTGTTGCTGGCAGTGCACTAACAGGTTGGAGCAGTATTTTCTGCTCATCAGGAGATGCCATTGTCTCCCCTGGTGTTGCTGTACTGACTCGGTCTGTACATGACCAATTCCCTTTTGAAATCCTCTTGTAGTTTTGAGATCCTCTCTTTATCAGCGTTCTGAGGCTTTGGTGATGTGTGTGGGGTTTCATTTCATTATCCTGCTGAGACTTCTGTGGCTGTAGTATCTTATCAGTTCTGTGCTTTCTCGTGTCACCTTCCCTCCTTACACTCATCATATCCATCAGGAGTAACACCTTTAAAATATGTTGAATGAGCTTCCCCTCCTTCTATGTCCCCTCCCTTTTTGTTCCGCTTTCTCTCTGCCTGACTTCCTCACAGCTCCTTTCCACTTTGCTGTCTACTTTTAGCTCGGTCTAATCTGCAGTTGACTCTGTTTAGCAAGTTTCAACTTTCACTTGTTTCGTCTTTGTCTAAAATAACATCTTTTCTTAAATGGCCTCATCAACTCTGAAATACCACTTGTCTTTCATTCTGTAGAATGAAATCATTTTTATCTTAGCACGAATCCCAGGAGCAGGCGACCTGCCCTGGCCACAAATCTAAATAGTGCCATTTACAGAAGAGGTGAGTTTCCTCACATGGACCCTGAGGAGAGTAATAATTCCTCCCAGAGTTCATGTGTGGTGTTGTTATTGACATAATCCAGCTCTAGTGGGTCTGATTGTTTTATCTGACTCTTGCTAATGTAGACCGTTTTCTTCTGAAGAACATACCCAGTTTCTACTTTTACTGTGATCAGCATTTGTCATATGGTATTTGTTATACCATATCGAGCTCAGTGTACCCAAATGGTGTACATTTTATCCTTCTGTAATTACTTTGTTACAAGAAACTACTAACCTTGGCTATAAGCATCTGTATTTTTAGGCTAAATATTGTTGCCACCTCTAAAATTCAGCCTCTCTTTAGTCTCAAATAGCAAGAGAGAGCCTTAACTTGTTCATTTTGGTCACGATGTCTTGAAACCTGTGTTAAAGTTTCTTTTATGGTATGTTGACATCTTTATAACATTCTAAATTTATCCTGCTCATAAATTCTTAGGGGAGAAATATCTCATAATTTCTTCCCCATTTTCCGTAAGCAGTTTGCTCTGAGGACCTACTATAACCCCCAAAGCACTCTAGCTACAGAGTAATGAGGAAAACCCTGGCTTTTTCTACAGGCTCCAGCAGGCTTCAGGGTTGATGATTGAGGGCAGACATTCCCCAGCCTCACTTTGGGCAAATATCATTTAAAGAGATTTGTCCCCAGTCAAAGCAGAGATGAGGAAAATAATCTTGCTGATGAATTTCATGGAGTGAGTAGCGGTGTTTAGTGGCAGGGGGAAAAAAAAAACCTCGAACCAAGCCCTTCCTGTGTGCCAACCTCAGCGTGATGGGGCTTTGATGTTTTTGATTCAGGGTCTCACATAGCTTAGGTTGGCTTTTAACTCACTCAGTAGCCTTGAACACCTAATCCTGCCACCACTTCTGAGTGCTGTGGTGACAGGCATTGGCCAATACATTGAGCTCAGTGTCATTTTTAAATGGGTGCTGTATTTCTGGTATAGCTTTGTTTTGTTTTTCAGGACGGGGTTTCTCTCTGTTGCTCTGGTTGTCCTAAAACTCACTCTGTAGACAAGGCTAACCTCAAACTCAGAGATCTGCCTGCCTCTACCTCTTGGGTGTTGGCATTACAGGTGTGCACCACCACTGCCCGGCTTCCCACCCAGCTTCTACCATAGTTTTTGAACATTGCAGACTAGTAATATTTCCATCCCTCTAGCTCACTTTAGCAGACACCATGCAAACAAAAACTCTGAAGTCACACAATTTAGGCTGTTTCCTCCCTTGGGGTCCCTGTCCAGCTGAGGGGAGTGGCAGGCTGAGGACCTCTTCCAGGTCAGCCTTAGTAAGCTCCACCCTTGAGGTCTCCCCTAACCCCCAGTAATGTGGACATTGTAACATTTTACAATCATGCCTCCAGCTGCAGCTGATTGCTTTTCCAACCCACCCCACATCTCATTATTTTCCATCTCATGTGGCCTCAGCAGACTGATAGCTTGCCTGTGGCCATAAGACAGTGCTCAGAGTGAATAAAAAGATGTCATATTAAAATAAGCCCAAACTGTTCTAAAATCAGAAGTGCTGGCCGCACCTGTCACAAGTGCCCACCCCTTAGAGAGCATGTGCCTGTTTCCAGCTCACTTGGCCCCTCCAGCCTGTGCCTCCCAACTGGCACTATTGCAATATATATTGGTCCCAAATCACTGCCCTGATGCTAGGCTTGACTGAAATCTCTTTGAATAGAGAGAGCAGACTTTGGGCCTCTCAGCCCACAACCCCATCTCTAAAGATAGATAAGGGAATATGTTCTCTTGTATCCTAAGGTGTGATATAGGAAGGGACCATGAAAAGGAGTGGGTTTTCTGATGCTCACATTTCCCTAAGCTAAAATGCCTGTGACAGCCACTAACATAGCGTGACAATATGCAGGGTGGCAGGTAATGACTTAAGTATTTGATTCACATCAGCCTCCTGAGTTTTCAATGCTACGCAATCAAATTGGCGGGGAGTTCTGGTTGTTTCCCTGTGCGGAGTAATGAGGAAAAGTAAGTGTTTAAACAATGCTTATCCTGTACCCTGTGTGTTTGGGTTTCTTTATGTGCTTCACCAGCAGTCTGTCTCACTTTAGGGGAGAAAAAAAATCTTATTTCTAAAAAGCATAGCACCCAAAATCTTCAGGTGACTAGATTTTATGCAGATGAGTAATACCCTATTCAGTGTAACAAACTCAGGCCTCGGCCTCCAGGCAGCTAGCTGTGGCCAAATGAGTTCTTGCTTGCTGTCCACAAGGAGGGGAACTTGCTACCAGTTCCTGAAAAAGCAATAAATGAGCTTGGACTCACTTTCCCTGTGGCATACACTGACCACAGTCCACGACTCTTGAGTGAGTCAGGCAATCTCAGAAAAAAGCCTTGCACAGTGGCCCCCAAGTTCATGTACATGGACTGCCATCCCAATATCCCTACTTCTCAGCTGCATGCACAGAGAGGAAAAGAATCTCTCTTGGTGCCGCTGCCCATAGTCCTGGGTGAGAGAGACATTCATACAGTGCTTTAGATGAGGCCACGTGGGAATAGGGTCAGTCATCTTTCCAAGTCTATTTGGCTAGGAACAAAAAAGTCTGAACTTTAGAACTTAGAAAATGTGGAAATAGCTACCCCCTGTAAGATATGTGTGCTAAGAACACAAAGGAAAATGGGAACATCAGGTTAGTATTATTATCTGAATAAAATCTAGCCACTTGAGGATTTAAGACATATGTTCTTACTTAGAAATAAGATTTTTCTGAAATGAGAGAATTTACTGGAGAAATGTGTCAAGAGAACCAAGAACATACAGAACTAAGATTATTTAAACACTTTTTCTTACTATGTAAACGTAAATGGCTTGGGCCATTTTTATAAGCGGCCTCAGTTTCTCATAGGACAGCTGACCTTAGGATAAGAGTTCAGAGATGCTAACCTCCTGCAGGAAAAATGCTTTGGTTTACACACAATTTCTTTTTCTGTTAATTAAAGTCCTAGACACTAAAAACATAGTTGTCATGATTCCTATAGAACATAGTGCATGGCTCGGTTCCTATCTGAAATTCAAACAATTGTTTGACTCATGCTAAGTATTTTCTTAAAACAACCAGTGAGGCAGGTAAAGGTAGGTACTTGCTACCAAGTTGATAAACCAAGTTCAATCCCTGGGACCCATATAGTTCTACAGGTTGTCCTCAGACCTCTATTACACACACACACACACACACACACACACACACACACACACACACACACACACACACTCACACACACACTACATTTTTCTGAATAGCAACCAAAATATGTGTGTTAATAACTTCCATTTGGTTTGATAAAAACACCCAAGAGACAAATTTAAAAAAAAAAAAGATATACTTTAACTTATGGTTTCAGAAGTATGAGTCTGAACTTGGCTCCACTTTTGCAGTGGCCCCTGGTGAGGTGATATGACAGAAGGGCACAGCAGAGGAAAACTACACAGGGAGCAAAAAGCACACCCCCCCAGTGACCTACCCGCAACTAGACCCTGCCATCTTCTAATTCTTCCAGCTATGCCTTATCAATGGATCAACCCACAGATTATGTCAGAAGTCCCATGATCCAGTCACCTCTCAAAAGATCAGCTGGTGACCAAGTCTTTAACACAAATCATTTCAGGCTAATTTTAGATTCATCCTATAATAGCTTTCCAAGCGAGAAGTTGTCCAGTACTGTCATTCAGTTGTTGTATTCTAGAACTCTCATTTTGTTCTCTGTAGCTTTCTTGCTGCCAACACTGGCTGTGTAGATGTGGAAGCTTCTCATTGATGTTAGTGGCATCTTATATGGACTCCCACTGCCACTCCTTGTCCATCCTCTGCACTGTTGTAACAAGTTATAACTGCCACTTCTTTGGTACCATTTCCCATTGTGAAGACATGAGGTGAGGTCTGGGGTGAAGCATGACCTCTTCGTGGCAATGCTTGCTCTTTTCTATGCTAATTCCTCAGCAGAAGATGACCTACCAGAAAGCCATTTTCATTCCATGTGCTTTGGCAGCCAACACTGAAGCAGGATAGCATGAATCTTGGGTAGGACCAAAGCCAACTCATATGTCTCAAAAAAAAACCAAAAAACAAAAAAACACGAAAAAAAAAAAACCTTTCTGAATAACATTATAACATTTCCTCTAGACCTCTAGACCAATGTTTCTCAACCTTCCTAATGCTGGAATCTTTAATACAGTTCCTCATGTTGTGGTGACCCCCAGCCTTAAAATTATATCATTGCTACTTCATAACTATAATTTTGCTACTAGTATGAGTCATAAATATCTAATTATTGCAACCTGTAAAGGGGTCATGACCCACAGGTTGAGAACCACTGCTCTAGACAAATCACACAAACTGTCTTTGTCTGGCCTTGTTTTTCTGGTTCTCTTTCCTAGGTCTCTCCTCTCAGATCCTGCCACTCAGCTCTAAAGAGTCTTGCCAGAATACTGAGCATGTGTCTAGATGCTCAACCTTTCCTGCTGGCTTTAGATGTCTTTAAGGGCAGGAATTGAGTTCCACTGCAGACAGAATCTATGAAATAGAAGAAGCTGAGATAAAACCCAAAATCCATTCAATGACATTGTAACAGAGCATTCCCCAAACCCAGGGAAAGAAATGGACATCCAAGTACAAGAGGAACCCCAAATGGACATGACCAGAAAAGAACTCTTCCAGTACACATTATAGTTCAAATGCTCAGGCTGCAGAACAAAGAAACAGAGTTAAATTCTGTAAGAGAAAAACTCCAATTCACTTACAAAAGCAACCCCACCAGAATATGTTAGCAAAACCCCTCAAGGCCAGGGAATTATGAATGACATATTTTAAGTCTTGAAAGTGAAGAACTGACAACTAAGATTACTACATCCAGCAAAATTATCTTTTAAAATCCATGGAGAAATAGACATTCCCAAACATGCATAAAGCAATTCATGATTTCTGAGCCAGCACTCCAGAAAATACTTAGAATTAGCAGACAGGTCCCAGTCTGCTTTCTGTTGCTGATATAAAACAGTCTGACCAAAAGCAGCTGTCACAGTATATCATTGAGGAAAGACAGAAAAGGAACTTTAGGCAGGAACCTAGAGCCGTAGAAGAAACTTGCTGGTTGAGTTTCAGGCTCAAACACACCTAGCTTTCTTATACAGTCCAAGCCCACCTGCCTAGGGATGGTATTCCCCTCAACGGGTTAGGCACTTCTGTTTTAATAACCAAGAAAATCTCCAATAGACATGCCCACAAGCCAATCTTACCTAGGCAATTCCTCAATCAAGATTTTCCTCTCAGGCGATGACTCAAGGCTATGTCAAGTTGACAAAGATAACTAGAATAAATCCTAATTACGGGATGGTGGGGGGAGTACTGGGGACTGGACCTAGGGAATCATGCACGAGAGACAAGTACTCTACCACTTCAATATAGTTCATTACCTATTTATGAATGTGAAGAGGAAAAAAGATTGTTTTAGACATTTAATATGTTTTTATAGATACAATTGTATAGAGGCTATTTACCATGAAATCTTGAACTTAATGGCAAAATCTTGGAAAGTTTCACCACTGACAACAAAACAAAGAAGGGATCACTGGTGATAGCAATTCTATCCAAGAAAGACAAATCTACAATGATTAATTTCTGAAAGTAAGTTAGACTGGTTAGATGGCTCAGCATGTAAAGGCAGTTGCTGCCAAACCTGCTGCCTGTGTTTGATCCCTGGGATGCAGGTGCTAAAAGGAGAAAGATGACCCCAGCAGGTTGCCCTCTGATCTCTGTGTATGTGCTGTGGCACACATGCACTTACACACACATACACATTCCTCTCCTAAGTTACTTTTGGTCATGGTATGGTATTTGTCAAAACAACAAAAAGGAAAAGTATAATAAACCTTTTACAAAATTAACCAAGATGACTCAACATTTGCAAATCAGTAGTCATAATATAGCACAAGTAGAAACAAAGAATCATCTAAATAGATATAGAAAGGGCCTTTGATAAACCTCAGATAAACCTCAATAGCTCCTCATGATAAAACCACCAATGGACTAAAAAGAATCATATCTTAATGGACAATATACAAAAAACCTATAGCTAATGTCATACTAAATGTTGAAAGTAAAGCATTTTTCTAAAGTAAGGACAAGAGGGTCTGTCTCCTGTTACCATCTCTTCTTTAACATAGTACTTGAAGATTTAGCCCAGAACAAACACAAAAATAAAAGGGATAGGATAATAGAAAAGAATTAAGCCAAATTATTATTTTTAATATGATATATGGTCCTATACTCAGAAAACCCTAAAAATGGTCCCAAAAGTCTCATATCTGATAAAAAGTCAGCAAAGTAATAGGATACAAAATCAACATGCAAAAATCAGTAGCTTTCTTATATACAAATATGGAACCTACAGAGAAAGAAATAAGGAAAGCTTTGATTTGAAATAGCCTTAAAACCCAGACAAACAGGCAAAACAGAAGTAAAACTAGCCGAGGAGGTAAGAGGCCCCTCCAATGAAACCTTCAAAACACTGGAAAATTGAAGACCTTAGAAAAGGGAAGGGACCCCAGTCAGTGTTCAGGGATGGAGAAACTGGTGTTGGTAAAACAGGAGCAGTAATGAAAGTGGTCAGATCTGAGGCAATCCCCACCTAACTCCCACAACATTTGCCACAGAATTAGAAAACAATATCCTACCATTCTTATAGAAGTCCAGATGACCCCAAATAGCCCAAGCAATCGTGAGTAAAAGAGTGATCAAACATACCATGAAGAACAACCCAAGCAGCATTCAGTGTCTGTATCAGATTTGTGGGACAGAGAGACTGTTGCTAGAGTAGAGAATACTGGATGCATACATTGGAGAATGAACATCATCTTTAATGAATGGGGATGGGAAAACTAGGTGTTCCAATACATAGCTCACCGTGTATGGAAATCAACTCAAAATGGATCTGAGAGCTTAGTGTAAAACCTGAAACTTGAAATTTTCTAGCAGAAAATGTAGGAGGAACACTTGAAGATATTGGCATGAGTGGTTCCTGAATAGAACTCCAATGGCTTAATAAATAAGAGACAGGAATACCACTTAGATTAATCTCAAATGATAGGGCTTCTGTACAGCCAAGGAAACAATCGACAGACTGAACATGCAACCTGTAGAATAAAAGAAATCATAGCTGGCTGTTCATTTATTTGACAACAGGCCAATGTCCAGAAGCTCCAAAGTACTTAAATACTCAACAAGAAAATAATTCAGTCAATAAAAGCTATCAAAAAATTGTAAAGTAGCCTTTGTCCTGTTGGGCCTGCTGCTCAGGGTGAGCATTGGGCCAGAGTGCAGGTCTAACAATCCCTTCACCTCCATGGAACTTCCTGGGTTTGCTCTGAGCACACGGGCCCACCTATCCACTCAAGACCACATTGAGGCCACACTGGCCTGATCTTTGGACCTCAGAGGAGAGACCTCCAAGAGAGCTTGGATCATCTAGAGTTACAGACATTGAACTCCTGACCTATCTACACCCACCAGGAGAGCGGGAGAGAGCGGAAGAGAGAGAGAGAGAGAGAGAGAGAGAGAGAGAGAGAGAGAGAGAGAGAGAGAGAGAGAGAGAGAGTCTCCACCTGCACCCACTGGAAGAAGCAATGGGAAGACGGCAATACAAAAAAACACCCAACAATACAAAGACCATGTATGACACCACCAGAATCTAGGGACACTATACCAACTAGACCTGAACACACCAAAGCAGATGAAGCAGAAGAGAACAACTTAAAAAATAACTTTATAAGAATGATAGAGGCCAACTCTGAGTTCCTGTGGGCTGGATCCTTGACCCCCATCACAGGGCCTCTGCTAAAGAGGCCTCAGCTGGAGAGTGCCAGGTCCCAGCTAGATCTGCCTATCGGTGCGGAAGCATCCTGAGTATCAGCCCAGTCTTTGTCCCCCATCACCAGGCCTTGGCTAGAGATCTTTGACTCCCATTGCCAGTCTTTGCTGGAGCCTGATCTTTGACCCCCATTGCCAGGCTCCTGCCTGTGGAGAGACCTCCTGGAGAGCTTGGACCACCCAGAGTTACAGACATCAAACCTCTGACCCACCTAAGCCCACCAGGGAAGTACCATAGAGAGAGGGAGAGACCCCATCAACACCTACTGGAAGAAGCTATGGGAAGATGGCAATACAAGAAAACACCTAACAACAGAAAGACAAGCATAACACCACCAGAATCTAGGGAATCTACACCAACTAGACCAGAACACACCAAAGCAGATGAAGCAGAAGAGAATGACTTAAAAATTATCGTCATAAAAATGATAGAGGCCCTCAAAGAAGATGTGAGAAAATCCCTTAAAGAAATGGAAGAAAAAACAAACAAAAAATTGGAAGAAATGAACAAATTTCTTAAAGAAAGTTAAAAAAAAAAAAGTATAGAAAGCCAAGAAAAAACAATTAAACAGGTGAAGGAAATTATTCAAGACTTGAAAATTGAAATAGAGACAATAAAGAAAACACAAACTGAAGGAATGCTGGAAATAGAAAAACTGGGCAAACGATTTGGATCAACAGACACAAGCATAACCAATAGAATGCAAGAGATGGAAGAGAGAATCTCAGGCGCTGAAGATAAACTAGAGGAAATAGATTCATCGACCAAAGAAAATAGTAAATCCAACAAATCCTTAACACAAAACATCCGGGAAATGTGGGAAACAGTGAAAAGGCCAAACCTAAGAATAATAGGCATAGAGGAAGGTGAAAGAGGCCGAAAACATATTCAACAAAATCAGAGAGGAAAACTTTCCCAATCTGAAGAAGGACATGCCCATGAAAGTACAAGAAGCATACCGAACACAAAAATAGACTGGACCAAAGAAAAAAGACCCCTTGACATATAATAATCAAAACACCTAACATACAGAATAAAGAAAGAGTGTTAAGAGCAGTGAAGGAAAAGGGACAGGTAACATATAAAGGCAGACCCATCAAAATTACACCTGACTACTCCATGAAAACCCTAAAGGCCAGATAGTCCTGGATAGATGTTCTACAAGCACTAAGAGTCCACGGATGCCAGCCCAAGCTACTATACCCAGAAAAACTCTCAAATCACTATAGATGGAGAAAACAAGATATTTAATGACAAAGCCAGATTTTCACAATACATATCTACAAATCCAGCCCTACAGAAAGTTTTGGAAGGAAAACTCCAACTCAAGGAAGTTAACTACACTCACAAAGATGTAGGTAACAGATAATCCCACTTCACCAGAAACCAAGGGTAAAGCAGGACAAATATATTCACAACACCATTGCCAACAACAAATCTAAAACAAACAAGCATTAACAATCAATGGTCCTTACTCTCCCTCAACATTAATGGTCTTAACTCACCTATAAAAAGACACAGGCTAACAGAATGGATACGAAAACAGAATCCATCCTTCTGCTGCATTCAAGAAACGCATCTAAGCTTCAAAGATAGACATTACCTCAGGATAAAGGGCTGGGAAAAGATCTTCCAATCAAATGGGTCCAAGAAGCAAGCAGGTGTGGCTATCCTAATATCTAACATGTTAGACTTCAAACCAAAATTAATCAAAAGAGATGAAGATGGTCATTTCGTATTCACCACAAGAGAAATCCATCAGCACAAAGTCTTAATTCTGAACATCTATGCCCCAAATACAAAGGCACCCACATTCGTAAAAGAAATGCTACTAAAACTCAAACCTCACATAAAACCTCACACATTTAGTGGGAGACTTCAACATACAACTCTCACCACTAGACAGGACCGCCAATCAGAAACTCAAGGAAACAAAAGAATAGAAGTTATGTCTCAACTGGGCTTAACAGACATCTATAGAACATTCCATCCAAACACAAAAGAATATACCTTCTTCTCTGCTCCACATGGAACCGTCTCTAAAATCAGCTACATACTAGGTGGCATAACAAACCTCAACAGATACAAAAGAATTGGAATAGTCCCCTGTATCTTATCAAACCACCATGCTTTAAAATTGGAATTCAACAACAACACACATCACAGAAACCCTACAAACTCATGGAAACTGAACAATGGGCAAGTGCACCACACCTGGGTCAAAGAAGAAATAAAGAAAGAAATTAAGGACTTCCTAAAATTCAACGAGAATGAGGACACAACATACTCGAACCTATGGGACACTTTGAAAGCAGTGTTACGAGGAAGTTCATTGCACTGAGTGCCCATATGAAGAAAATAGAGGATAGTCACATTAGAGAATTAATAGCGCAACTGGAAGCCTTAGAACAAAAAGATGCAAACTCACCCTGGAGGAGGAGACACCAGGAAATAATCAATTTGAGGGCTGTAATCAATAAAATAGAAACCAGGAAAACAATACAAAAAAATCAATGCAACAAAGAGTTGGTTTTTCAAGAAAATCAACAAGATAGACAAACCTTTATCCAAACTAACGAAAAAGCAGAGAGAGAACATGCAAATTAACAAAATCAGAAACAAAAAGGGGGCATAACAACAGACACAGAAGAAATCCAGACAACTTTCAGGTCATACTTTGAAAACATGTACTCCACAAAATTAGAAAATTCAAAGGAAATGGACAAATTTCTGGATAGGTATCACCAAAATTAAATCAAGAACAGACAAATAACTTAAATAGACCTATAACCCCCAATGAAATAGAAGCAGTCATCGAAAGCCTTCCAAGCACAAAAAAGCCCAGGGCCAGATGGCTTCAGTGCAGAATTCTACCAGAAATTCAAGGAAGAGCTAATAGCATAGAAGAAGGCGAAAAAGCCCAGCTCAAAGGTGAATAAAACATATTCAACAAAATCATTGAAGAAAACTTTCCCAATCTGAAGAAGGACATGCCCATGAAAGTACAAGAAGCATACCAAACACCAAATAGACTGAACCAAAAAAAAAAAAAGTCCCCTTACCACATATTAATCTAAACACCTAACAAAAACACCTAACATACAGGATAAAGAAAGAATATGAAGGGCAGTGAAGGAAAAAAGTAACATATAAAGGCAAAACTATCAGAATTACACCTGACTTCTCCATGGAAACTCTGAAGGTCAGAAGGTCTTGGATTCTGCCAACACTGAGAGAGCATGGATGCCAACCCAAACTACTATACTCAGCAAAGCTTTCAATTACTATAGATGGAGAAACCAAGATTTAAACAATACTTATCAACTAATCAAACCTTACAGAAAGTTCTGGAAGGAAAACTCCAACCCAAGGAATTTGACTACACCCACAAAAATATAGGCAACAGATAATCCCACTTTACCAAGAGCCAAAAGAAAAAAAGGGGGAATCCACACATAATACCACCACCAAAACATCCAAAACAAACAATTAACAATCAATGGTCACTAATATGCCTCAATATAAATGGTCTTTATTCGCCTATAAAAAGACACATGCTAACAGAATGGATATGAAGAGAGAATCCATCCTTCTGCTGCATACAAAAACACACCTCAATTTCAAAGACAGATGTTCCCTTAGAGTTAAGGGTTGGGAAAAGATTTTTTTCAATCAAATAGACCCAAGAAAGAAGCAGGTATAGCTATTCTAATATCTAACTTTAAACTAAAACCAATCAAAAGGGTGAAGAAGGTCATTTTTTATTCATCACAGGAGAAATCCATCAAGATGAAGTCTCAATTCTGATCATCTATGCCCCAAATACAAAGGCACCCACATTCATAAAAGAAACACTACTTAAACTCAAAGCTCACATAAACCTCACACACTTACAGGGGGAGATTTCAACACCCCACTCTCAATACTAGCCAGGTCCAAGAGGCAGAAATTTAGCGAAGAAACAAAGGAACTAACAGAAGTTATGACCCAATTAGGTTAACAGACATTTATAGAACATTCCGTACAAACCCAAAATAATATACCTTCTTCTCAGCTCCACATGGAACCCTCTCTAAAATACTGGCAATATAGTAAGCCTCAATAGGCACAAAAAAAATGGAATAATCCCCTGTATCTTATCAGACTACAATGCTCTAAAGTTAGAATTCAACAACAACACAAATTGCAAAATTTCTAAAAACTCATGGAAATTGAACAGTGCACAATTGCACCATTCCTTGGTCAAGGAAGAAATAAAGAAAAAAAATTAAAGACTTCCTAGAATTCAATGAGAATGAAGACACAACATACCCACACTTATGGGACACTTTGAAAGCAGTACAAAGAGGAAAGTTCATAGCATTAAGTGCTCATATGAAGAAAACGGAGGATAGTCACATTAGAAAATTAACAGCACAACTGAAAGCTCTAGAGCAAAAGGAAGCAAACTCACCTGGAGGAGTAAATGCCAGGAAATAATCAAATCGAGGGCTGAAATCAATAAAGTAGAAACTAGGAAAACAATACAAAGAATCAATGTAACAAAGAGTTTGTTCTTCTAGAAAATCAAGATAGACAAACCCATATCCAAACTAACCAAAAAGCAGAGAGAGAACATGCAAATCAGCAAAATCAGAAATGAAAAGGAGGCATAACAAAGGACACTGAGGAAATCTGGAGACTCTTCAGGTCACACTTTGAAAACCTGTACTCCATAAGATTTGAAAATTTGAAGTAGATGGACAAATTTCTGGATAGGTATCACCAAAATTAAATCAAGAACAGATAAGCAATTTAAATAGACCTATAACCCCTAATGAAATAGAAATAGTCATCAAAAGCCTTTCAAGCAAAAAAAGCCTAGGGCCAGATGGCTTCAGTGCAGAATTCTACCAGAAATTCAAGGAAGAGCTAATAGCAATACTCCTCAAATTGTTCCATCCAATAGAAACAGAAGGTTCATTGCAAAACTCTTTCTACGAGGCCACAATCACCTTAGTACCCAAGACTCATAAAGACACAACTAAGAAAGAGAACTACAGACCAATATCCCTGATGAACATTGATGCAAAAATACTCAATTAAATACTGGCAAATCGAATCCAAGAACACATCAGAGAAATCATCCACCATGACCAAGTAGGTTTCATACCAGGGATGCAGGGATGGTTCAACATACAAAAAAATCTATCAATGTAATCTACCATAAACAAACTGAAAAAGAAAAATTATATGATCATCTTACTAGATGCTGAAAAAACCTTCAACAAAATCCAACACCCCTTCATGATAAAGGTCTTGGAGAGAACAGGGATAAAAGGAACAAACCTAAACATAATAAGAGCAATATATAGTAAACCAACATCAAACTAAATAGAGAAACTTAATGTGATTCCTCTAAAATCAGGAACAAGACAAGGCTGCCCTCTCTCTCCATATCTCTTCAATGTTGTACTTGAAGCTCTAGCTAGAGCAATAAGACAACAAAGGAAGATCAAGGGGATAGAAATTGGAAAGGAAGAAGTCAAACTTTCACTATTTGCAGATGATATGATAGTTTACATAAGTGACCCAATAAACTCTACCAGGGAACTCCTACAGCTGATAAACACCTTCAGCAAACTAGCAGGATACAAGATAAACTAAAAAAAAAATCAGTAGCCCTACTTTATTCAGACGACAAAGAGGCTGAGAAAGAAATCAGAGGAACATCACCCTTTACAATAGCCACAAACAACATAAAGTATCTTGGGGTAATGCTTACCAAACAAGTGAAAGACCTACATAATAAGAACTTTGTGGCTTTAAAGAAAGAAATTAAAGAAGCTACCAGAAAATGGAAAGACTTCCCATGCTCTTGGGTAGGTAGGATAAACATAGTAAAAATGGTAATCTTGCCAAAAACAATCTACAGATTCAATGCAATTCCCATTAAAATCCCAGCACAATTCTTCACTGACCTTGTGGTGAATCAGTATTTATCCCTAGTATAGGAATGGATTTGGGAGCCCATTCCACATAGATGGATACTCCCTCAGCCTAATGCATGGGGGAGGGCATGTGCCCTGCTCTAAATGATATGACAGACTTCGAAGACTCCCCATGGAAGGCCTCACCTGGGGAGCAGAAAGGGGATGGGATGGGTGTTAGTGGGGGGAACAGGGGTAAATAGGAGGGTGTAGGGACTGGGTTTGATATGTAAAACAAGCTTGTTTCAAATTTAAAAGTTATAAATTAGTACAAATGGTCAGTATGTGAAAACATGTGGAACATCCCTAGCCATCAGGGAAATGCAAATACTACATGACATCAGGCAGAATGTCAGTCAAGAAAATAAACAGCAACAAAAATTAGTGAGATTATGAGGGAGAAGAACACGTATACATTATTGAATTATCAGCCCATTCACCATGGAGAACAGAGCAGAAATCCCTAAGAAACCAAACAAATAAATCACTAAAATAGGGACTGGCTGCTCTTCCAGAGGACTTGCACTCAATTCCCAGCACCTACACGGGAGGCTCACAACCATCTGTAACTCCAGTTCCAGGGGATCTAATGTCCTTTTCTAGCCTCTGCTGGTACCATAACTAACATAGTGCATGAACATACATGAAGGCAAAAAAAGCATATGAATTAAAATAAATAAGAACTACTATATGATCCTGTTATACTGATATAGAGTATACTCAAGGGAGTCAAAGTCAGCATATGATAGAGATAAATCTATACCATATTTATCATGGCATTGTTTATGCTATTTTAGAGATATGGTCAGTGTGGTGATATCGTGTTGTACAAATAAAGTGTATCTGAAGATCAGAGAGATGAAGGAGCAAGCCATAGCCACACCTTACCTCACCAACATCCCAGCTGAAAAGAGACTAGGTTCCTGTTTCCTCCTGCCTATATTCCTTTCCCCACCCAGGCATCTCACGTCCTTGTCTGTCTGTAGCTAGTGGCAAGCTCCACCCTCTGATCTTTAGACACGCTTCATTTGTACAAACAAGATATCACCACAGGTCAGTCAAGGTGTCTAGTAATAGACAAACAGGTAAAAACTATGGTATATACTCACAATGGAGTTGTTATTCAGCCACAAAGAACAAAATCAACCAATTTTTAGGAAAAGTGGACACAACTAAAGGTTACCTATAAGAGATAAGCCAAACTCAGACAAATCTCATTCATTGGCTCCTCTCATGAGAAAACTGCTTGGTAGAAGAAGAAAAGATGTCTTGGTAGTGGTAGAGGGACAGCTGGAGAAGGACACAGGGATCGAAGGGTGAATGACAGCAAAATAACGGAAGGGAGAAAATGTCATGGTTTGTTTTATGCAATGTGCATCAGTGGCTGCCGTAAGGATCCCGAAGAGAGCTGCTAGGGATCTATGCTTTGCTGAGTTGGCGAGTGGCTTTCGTGAAAGGGGGAATAGCACTTTCTGAATACAATCTCTACATGCAAAAGGGATGTGTGGACTGCAAATAAGCACATGAGGAATTCTCTCTTCATTGTCAACTAACTGACCTAGTTATTCTTCTGTCAACTTGGCACAAGCTAGAATCACCTGTGAAGGGAAGAAAGGCCACCATCAGATTGACCTGTGAGCAAGTCTGCGGGGCATTTTCTGGATTAGTTGTTGATACTGGAGGGCCCAGCCCACTGTGGGCAGATCTGTCCCTGGACAGGTGATGTCAGGATGTATAAGAAAGGTGGCAGAGAAAGCCATGGTGAGCAAGTCAGCAAGCAGCATTCCTCCATGGCCTCTGCATCAGTCCCTGCCTCCAGTTCCTGCCCTGACTTCCCTTCATGATGATGACACCCGCAAGCTGTATAAATAACCCCCTCTTCTGCAACTTGTTTTTGGTCATGGTGTTTATCACAGAAATAGAAAGCAAACCAAGACACAAAACAAAACGAAATGGACCAAGATCAACCTCTCTGTACTCATGAAGATGGCTAAAATTTAGATGATGGACTTTGCCAAATATTGGTGAGGCTGTGGAATGGCAGGGGCACGCACAGTCCTGCTGATGGTTTTGAAAAGCTGTCTGCAGCCTCCTGCAAATATTAAATGTGGCATTCCTGAATGGCACAGGCAGTGAATGAAAGGCTAAGTCCATGAAAAGACTTCTCTATAAATGTCCACAGTAACCTTGCTTGTCAAAGCCAAAGTAGGAAATCACTCCTTTGTCTACCAATAGGTAATGAATAATTACAGCATATCCCTGCAATGAGACACTATTTGGTCATAGGGAGACCTAACTACTGATACACACAATAACATTCATGGAGCCAAGAATAGGGTGAACATTCTATAACTCCATTTACATGAAAAAAAGAGAACACTCAAAACTTAGTTACAGTGGCTGAAAGAAGAGCAGAGCTTGGAGAAGGAAAGGGTAGGGAGAGATGAAAAGGAAAGATTAAAACAGAGCCCTACAGTGGAGCCATGTAGGGTGGCCCCATTGTCCCCACGTAATGGCATCCACTGCCGCATTTAATCTTCTCGTGGAAAAGTTTGTTTGTGAGCCACACTTTACCTCAATGCTGGGGGTGGGGGTGTCTCATCTCCATTAGATTAGGTAAGATGTCATCTCCTGTGCTGTTAGCACACTTTATCCCTTGCTATATTCTCTCTTGTTCACCTTTATATTTTGGTGAACTGGAACTCAGTCCCAGGGACCGCAGTATGCCATACACATGCCCCACCCCAGGGGCCGCAGTATGCCATACACATGCCCCACCCCAGGGACCACAGTATGCCATACACATGCCCCACCCCAGGGGCTGCAGTATGTCATACACATGCCCCATCCCAGGGACCGCAGTATGCCATACACATGCTCCGCCCCAGGGACCACAGTATGCCATACACATGCCCCATCCCAGGGACCACAGTATGCCATACACATGCCCCACCCCAGGGACCACAGTATGCCATACACATGCCCCATCCCAGGGACCGCAGTATGCCATACACATGTCCCACCCCAGGGACCACAGTATGTCATACACATGCCCCATCCCAGGGACCACAGTATGCCATACACATGACCCATCCCAGGGACCACAGTATGCCATACACATGCCCCACCCCAGGGGCTGCAGTATGTCATACACATGCCCCATCCCAGGGACCGCAGTATGCCATACACATGCTCCACCCCAGGGACCACAGTATGTCATACACATGCCCCATCCCAGGGACCACAGTATGCCATACACATGCCCCACCCCAGGGACCACAGTATGCCATACACATGCTCCACCCCAGGGACCACAGTATGTCACACACATGCTCCATCCCAGGGACCACAGTATGTCATACACATGCCCCATCCCAGGGACCACAGTATGTCACACACATGCCCCATCCCAGGGACCGCAGTATGTCATACACATGCCCCACCCCAGGGACCACAGTATGCCATACACATGCCCCACCCCAGGGACCACAGTATGCCATACACATGCCCCACCCCAGGGACCACAGTACTTGAAATCAACAATCCTGAACATGTTAAAATGACCACTCTACTTGGAAGGTAGTGAGTGCTCAGGGCCAGCAAACTGGAACAGTCTGTGGGACACAAGGGACAAAAGGTCACGGCCTAACTTTAGGTGTTATTTCTATAGGAGCTTCTAGGGATACGAGAAGGACACTGGCTCTTCACAGTCTCCAAGCCACAATCGTTGGGGCAAGGAGCAGGTAGAAATCAAGGCCAAGGATTCTCAGCTTGGAGTTTTGTAGAGATTGTCTGGACAGGCCTGGGAGAAACAGGTTCGCATCCTTTCCAATGGATGCTCCTAGCCCAAGTGGCCCTGATCCTGGGAAGAGGGACTTTCTCAGGCACCTGGTACACCCATGTACTACTGGCTGCCTCTTCCTCATTCCCGGCTGAGTTTTAAAGTCCACAGTTAATTCTCACTTGGAGCCACTGTTGAAAATCATGCCTTTGCCTCACTCTTCCCACTCTGAGTTGGCTGAAGATGCCAGACCATGGTACTGAATTTATAGATCTTTATTTCCTGTCACCACCTGAAATGAGACAGGGCAACTGGTATTGAGGTAAATAGGGGTTGTCCTCAGAGTTAGAGGCCTTTAGGTACCATGCCACTAGTATCCTCTGTGGACCAAAGTCAGACACCCCTCCCCTCAAAACAAACCAAAACAAAAACAATCAGGGCTCTCAGAGCCAGGTAGATGTGAAAAACCAACACATTGTGAAGTAAAGCAGAACATCTCAGTCCTCCATACCCTCTCCCCGGCCCGCCATGCTCTGTGTCCTGAGAAGTTCAGGGAATTTAGTAAACCAGAAAGCCCCACTGAGCATATGACAGCCAAGGGACCCACAGTATCTCCAGGAATCAGTAAATGTCTGCTGTGGGGCTGAGCTGGTGAAACAGGAGAGGATTATCAGTCAGTGGTGACAATTTCTCCAGTTTTAATCGCATGCCCCCTTTGCTGAACGTGGCTTCTGGGGATAGCAGATCCACGTGCATGTGGACAGGTGTGCACATGTGATACTTAGGATTAAACCCAGGACCTACCCAGGACCTTGAAAATGCTAGACAAGTGCTCGACCACTGTGGCATACTTTGGTTATTGTTGTTTTTAAATGCAGGGGTTTATAATTTCTAGCTGTTCCCCACAATGGGCAACAAAACTCCTGGAAATCCCACAGGTATGCATAAAAGAGCAGCAAGCTCATGATGAACAGAACTTAAACATAGGGACTAGAGGACCTGGGTTACATTTCCTGCACAGTCCCTGCCTGCAAAGCAATTGCCTGTCATGGGATTCCTTGCAGGTGACCTCTGATCCTTAGGATTTCATAATCAGTGACTCTTTAATTGTCACCCTGTGTCTGAAGGCCTGAAGGACCTGGAGGGAACATTAATTTTCTGTCTAACTTTACCCCACCCAGTAGGCATGATAGAAGGCAGTGAGTATTCTACAGAGGGTAACCCTGAGTGATGACAAGTGTCATCACTCTTTCATCCTGGTCACTTAAGCACTTTTGTAGCTATAGCAAAAGGTACAAGAAGAAGAGAAAGGTACTTGAAGTTCTAAGCATGAGCACTAGGGGGCAGTACATAAGCAATCTTTGCCTACAAGTGTAAATGCTTGGAGCATTGTAAATTGTAAGAAAATGCAAGTCACCCAACAGCAGCATGCCATGGTGCTGAAAGATTTACAGCAGGTCCTGTTCTCGGCTTTTTGTCTGCCTGAAATATATATATATATACGTATATATATATATATATATTCATTAATATATTTCATTACCGTACTTTACTGACATCTCATACATGCCTCACTAACTGATATGGAAGAGGGCTGCTTCTAGCACGGACTTCCTGGAAGGGGCAGCACATGAGTCAAGTCTATAGGGATCATTAGGAAGCAGGAGAGGACTTAGATGGGGACACTGCAGGCAGAGGAAGCTACTTGTGGCATGGGCTTGTCTTAGAAAAATGGCTGGCACTGCGACTGAAGGAAGATTGCACCTCTGGGGCAGGAACACTTGTTTTAGAAAAGTCTTCTATGAGGCGGTTTAGACAAAAGGGAAGTTAATGCCCCCCCCCCATCTCAGGCATCAGTGTGGAACTGCAGGCCTGCCAAGACCCTTCTACTCTGGTCCTATTCAGTTGTGAAGATGAAAGCAGTCTGATTACAACTGTTGCAAATAATGTATCTGTTCTGGAACCTTGTCCTCCCTGCCTCCTTTCCCAGGTAAGGAAGGCTTTCTCCTGGCTTGGCTTCCTCAAGCTGACATCGGGTATAAGCATGACCTTTTCAGGGAGAGAGCTGGACTGGAAAGACTAGCTTCATGGAGGGAAGAGATGCTGGGGCCCCAAGAAAGCATGGGTACCTGTATGAAAGGGCTAGAGACCTAGAGAGAGATTGGCCTTTCAAGGGTTCACTTTGCTTCTTTATAGTCCTAAGAAAGCATCCAGCACTAATCCACCTGTACATTCAATGTAATGTACACCCTTGGGTTCAGTCTGTTGACAAGACAGCAACGGACGGAGATTTCCATGCTGGCTCAAAACAAAATCAAAGTCAAAACCAAGCAAGTCCAGCCAAGAATAATCCACTAAGTAGATGGTATTTCCAAAAACTATACAGTGTCCCCGGCAGATAGACGGCATGCCCTGCACTTGTCACCACTGAGCCATTAGCATCCCTCCTTAGCATCCCTCCATCCTGCAGAGGTGTGCTGATTGGTAAGGCCAGAGGACTAAGACTGCCTCCCCCCACCCCATGTCAATACAGAAAGGCCTTCTGTCCTGTTAAAGCCAGAGCATTGCTGGCAATGGCTTTCAGTGAAACCAAAGACAGTGACTGAAGAAACAGAGGTCTGGTGAGCATCATTGAGGAGCTGGACCTGGGGGCTGAGTGTGCAGACAGAGAGAATCCCAAGGAGAAGGGGGGCCTGGCAAAATGGGCTGCAGCTACGAGGCCAAACTTTGATGGGCCCGGCCTGAAGTAGGTGGTGTTGAGACAAAGAAAAGAGGCTGATAGAAAGAGCTGACCGTACTTTGAGCAAGGGAGAGACTGAGGCTTTGGCTTCTGGCCTTGTGTTACCTGCACTGTTAACCTGATGACCAGAGGAACTGTGTCACCCTCCTGACAGGAACCACACAATTGCAGCTGAGACAGCTTCCCCGCTTTCTCCCATATCCTGCACCACATCTGCAGGAGCACCTCCCCATTATGTTAGGATGTCTTTTGTGCTTCACATGTACACCGTGTTATACAGAAACAGGGAGGCACTATGTGGGACACATCATTACAGTGCTGCTGACCACACAAGAAGTCTTTGGTACCAACACACTTAAAATGCCTCACGTAAGTATTAGGAACATTCTGGAGACGAAGGAGAACCCAGGTCTGTGACTTCATTAGATCAGGTCTTAATTCCACCTGCAAAGGCACCGAAACGCTATGAACCCATGCCTCAAAGAAAGCATCAGGTGTAGCAAATCCCAAGCCAACTCTCCAAGGCACCAAGAGTATAATGCAGAAGGTGTTTATAAATTCTGACTTTATAAAGTTGGACAGGACAGGGTGGCACTCCAGATGCAATCGGAGCACCCTGGAGGCTGGATGATATGAGTCTCTGTTTCTAAGTAAGTAAGTAGGTAAAATAGCATAGTTGAGAAGCTGGAGGTGGGGTGTTCACAAATACCCCCCAAATGATGGCTGAGTCAAATCCTTCCTCTGGGAACTAGTGTGGCAGCAATGGCATCTGTATTTGCCTCTGGCTTCTCTAGGAGCAGAGGGCACTTTCCAGACCTGTTGTCCCTTTAAGAGTAACCTGAGGGGTTGAGGAAATACCCTCCTCCCCCTCCCCTCTGAGCAACTTTTCGAAGCTGCCCCCTGACCCTCCAATATCTTGCACCAGATTTCTTGGGTTCTGCCACTTCGGGGGTGCATCTCACTGTTCTCTCTCTTTTACTGTCCTGATAGCCTGGCAATGTGTTGGTGGCAGGTCCTGCCCTGGTTCCCCTTTCCCAGCCCTGTTCTCACAAGTGCCCAGAAGCTGGATTTCCACGGCTAACAACTTCCCAGGCTTTATGACGAGAGCATACAAGGATATAGGCTTAGTGAAGACCTAGAGGGACAGAGCAACTTGGAGGATCTGTGGAGAGTGTCTTCTTGTCAGCAGTGAAGGTCTAAGTAGTATTTAGTGAGTGGGGTGCTAGAAGCCTGCTTAAGGATGTTCCTTGCCTGGTAGGACCCTGCTGCCACCTGCTGGACATTTAAGAAATGAAAACTGTGTTTGTAATTACCAGATACCAGAGGTCAAATTCATTTCACCTTTAAGCAATCTAGGCTCCCGTGATGAGTGAAAATGGGGGATGGCGTTTGTTTTGTTTGACCCCTTTAAATAGAGGTCCACTTTTTCAAAATGCCATAACACATGGCGCTCTCAACGTTTGAGTCCGAGTCCTGGTCTGGATGCACTTTTCATTTGCAGACGAGTTCTGCCAATGACGAGAGTGTGCTATGACAGACATTGGGCCAGGGACTATATTTCACCAGTGGATGGATAGATACACCCGTAGGGATTTCACCTCATACAAAACAGTTTAAAGGGGGAACTTACATGCAACAGAATTAAGATTCCTTCTTTCATTTCAAAGACTATCTGGGGGCCCGAAGTGTCTCTCCACAGAGTTATAGTTGGCAAAGTTCAAAGCCAAGAACCCAGAATCCCTTTCAGGAGGCACTTACCAACAGCACTTCACCAGATGACCACGACCAGCCAGAGGATTCCCATGTCCGACAGGGCCCTGACTACAGCAGGGAGGACCAACCCTGGCAAGAGGTCCCTGCCCAGCACCTTGGAGTTTCAGATACGAACATGCATGTAGCTTTGGGGAGCGTTGTGTTGTGAGCCTAGATTTGTGCTCAGCTTATTTTCCCAGAAACAATTAACAGCTGATGACAATGTCAGCCTGGTGAGCAGAGAAGCTTCTCACCTGCCCTTCTTCTGATAGGGAAGATTCCAGAACTTAAAACCTAATAACTTCTACAGTGGCTGCTTTTCTTCAGTGTGTTTCTTTGATCAAGGAATGGAAAACACCTGTCAACAGCACCGCCTTCCAAAGAGCAGTCCGACCCCATGCAAAACAGCCAAGCTCCTCCCCGCTGGGAGGAGCCTGGGCGCACTGACCAGGGAAGGGAGGGCAGTGGGTGGGGGAAAGACATGGGTGAGGCTGAAAAGGCAATGGATCTTCCTGGCTCATAATAGACAAAAGATGGCCATCACCGCCACTGTGTTCACAGACTCATGGTCTAAGGAATCTCTGGAAAGCTCAGGCAATTAAACATTAAGCATTTTGTGTGAATGTAAGGTATGCAGCATAGTCTCTGTGCCGTTTGGGGCAGAATGTGTGGGTGAAGCACCGCTTAACCCTCCTGATCTCGGACTGTCGAGTGAGCCTCTACTTCTAAGCTGGGCAGCATGAGCTGTTGTTGGGGCAGGAGTGTGGACCAACACATAATTGTAAACTTACTCAAAACATGAGAGTTTTATTTACTTTTAATTCAATAGCAAAGCTCTTGAGTATACACATTGTGGACAGCTGGCACACACCTGTCATCTACTCTGCAGTGAAGATCGGGAGCTGGATGGTGGGCCTGGCTAGAGGTTTTTTTCCTGGCTGGTGCTACTGTCAGGTGTACAAACTAGCTTCGGTGCTGTTGGCTGATAGTTTCTCCATCTTCTGCCGCCTCCCGAAGGCAGTTAGGCTTCTCCAGTGTCTTAGCATTTACAGAGCACTAGAAGCTGGTTAGCACTAGGACATCCAGGAAGACCTACCCCTACAAACCCAGTTCAAAGAAGGAGTATGTGGCCTGCTCCAGTGCCCAGTGGACTGAGCTGGGGACTCCTGCCCTGAGAATTCAGCTTTATAGAACTACATTCTTACAGCCAAGATTCCCAGATTATCGCTATTTCCCCATGCCTATGCAAAGAGCCATGGGCAATGTATCATTCAAGCAGCTCCTCTGATGCCAAGACAGTATGTGTTGTCCCCAGAGGGCCAAACGATACCAGCCCCCTGAAGCCACAGAAAAGAACTTTGCAGCATCTGTTACAACTATGAATCTCCTGTCTGTCACATCGGTGACTTGTCCTCCCTAGAATTCACCCTCACTTCATGAATGGACTAGAAACTTCTTAGGGGCTGAACAGTGCCACAGTTATCATTGGAATGGTGTTAACTATAAGCCCAATCTGTTCTGAAGACTCTGGATGTGTTAGGCTCTGTCTTAATTGTTGTATCATATTTAATCCCACACTCCCAAGTGTCAAATCCCATTACTATACTGTATTAACAGACAAGAAAAACAAACTATACTCAAATTTGTACAATCAGGACATAGCCCCACACCCTCTCATCCCCCAGAGCCCCCCAAAACTGATTCAGTGGAGTTTGTTGATTCAATTTGCTCCTCCCGCCTTAATGCCTGTCAGGGCATCAGGTTTTCATGCCACCTTTACCAGATGAACCATCTTGCTGAGCCTATGAAACTTATTTCTAAGAATCTTTGTCAGATTGCAGAGATTTTTTTAGATTAATGACAACCATAAGTGATTCTTAAGCAAATATCTATTTATAATTTGACGCGAGAAGCCAGCTGCTCTAGCTGCCACCCTTCACCCACTTTAGATGTTAAAATAACCAAGGTGTGCTTGTGACCTACATTGTGTGAATTCTACTTTGACCGTGAGATCTTTATGCTGGAAGGCTCTCAAACCGAACAGCCACTGTCTAGGAGGCGTATGCGACAAGAAATTAAACACAAAATACAGGAAAGAGAGGTAAATTTATTATTTAAGGGCCTTTGAGTGCTGATGGGGGTGGAGCCAGAGTGATGGTGAGTCAGAACAAAGCTCAGTCAGCAGGTTGGTAGCAGGTCCAAGAGGCTCCAGGGGCAGTGGGGGTGGGGGGGGTGGGATTCTTTTACTACAGTCCTCACCATTTTCCTTGACCTTCAGAGAGATTGGCTGGTTTAAAGAAAACTCATGTGAAGTAGAAACCATTAGGCTTGATTGTGGTTAGCCACTGAATGGTGTGTTGGGTTTGTGGCCAGTGAGATGAGGAACCAACCCAAAGAGGAGGGGATCTTAACACAGCTAAGGGTGTCAGTCATAGAAATGAGTGTTGAGCCACCACATTTCTGCCTGCTGCTGATTTGCTAAACATGGCTAGGGGCAGCCTGTGTGTAAGCGGGCCCTGTTCCTCACAGGAAGAGAGGTCTCTAGCCCAGGGAATCTGCTCCTGCCTGTCTGACACTGACTGGCTCAAAGGGGACAATCTGCTGAACTCTGCCAGGGCTCTGAGACGTCTGATGTCAAAATAAGCCTCAACCTGCTGGTTAGGTGCTTAAGCAAAAATTCTCAGCATGGCCATAAACAGGACCAAGGACACCAGCATGAATTAGCTAGCTATTAGTTACATAGAACAAGTATAATTCTAGGAGCTGGTGTTGTCTATGAACTCTTGTCAAGATTATGGGATCTTGCTTGCGGAAATACCTCCCTAAGAGCCACAACTCGTGGCTGCCATGACTGTTGAGAATAGAGGTCTCAGAAGGCATTTCTGAAGAAGGCATGATGTTCAGGAAGCCTGAAGCTTGGATCTTGTAAAGTGTGACTGTTCGCTCTCGACAGCTAACCAGCAATTTGTCTTCTGATGTGAAAAGTAACGATAAGTAGGTTGTTTGTGGAATCTGGGGATTTTTATTACTAATAACTCCTTGCCAGTTTGTGTGCGTGTGTCTATATTTATGAATGTGCATACATGCATGCCACAGCCAGAGGCCAATCTTGGGCTCTGTTCCTCAGGGTTATCTCACTGGCCTGGAACTCACGGGTTAAGCTAGACTTGCTGGCCAGACAGTCTCTAAGGACCTGCCTGTCTCACTCACCGCCAGTGCTGGAATACAAGGGCATGCCACTCTGCTCAGCTGTTTTTGTGGGTTCTGGGGAGCAAACTCAGAATCCTCGTACTCGCAGGGCAGGTCCTTACTGAATGAGCCTTCTCCTCTGTCTTCTGTCCTTTCTTTGTAAATGAAAACATGGGCTGTGCTGCGCAAACGTTTCCTGTACACCAGCAATATTTCTCTCAAAACAGAGAACTCCAGGCTGGGGAGATGGCTCAGTTATCGAGAGCACTGGCTCCTCTTGCAGAGGACCCAGGTTTGATTCCCAGCACCTACACTGAGGCTCTCAATCGGCTGCAACTCCAGTTCCAGGGGATCTGACGCAACTCTTCTGACCACAGGCACCAGGAACGAATGTGGTATACAGACACACATCTGAGCAGAATATCCATATCCATAAAATAATAATTTCAAAAATTCAAAATTGGGAACTGAAGAAAACAAACAAACAAAACAAGAATAACAACAACAACAAAAACCACCCTGAACCCAGTGATAAAAACATCTTCTTTTTTACTTTTACTAGAAATTAAGAAAACAACAAAAACAAAACTAGAAAGCAGCAAAAGCTCCTTTGCTGAATGAGTATGCGTATGCAAACTTGTACATAGATTTATTTTCTGTTAGCCAAACCCCAAGAAGCCCTAGTGAAGAGTCAGGCCGCAAATTAAGTTCAGACAACCACACTGTCAATTAGTTTATTAGGAACTCATCCTTTGCTACTCCGAGCTTTCGGAGAAGCACTGCTGTATAAGTGGATGTGGCTACACATTACTCAGAATACCGAAAGAGCAGAGACCCTGTGGCAATTCTTACATGCTCTTTGTCTAGGAAGTAGTTAGTTACAATGACAAGGTACAAAAAATAAGCATGCAGCCCTTTATTTAGTTTTGTGAAGTCTCCGCTTACAGTCAGGCCTGTATGTTACATGGCTGTGTTATACAAATACAGTTATTTACAAAACCACTCTAGCTGTGCAAACTTGTAGCTTCTTAAAAACGTATGGATACTTCCATTTCTGCCCATCCCAGTAGAGACGCTTAGAGCATGCATAAAAAGTAACTTTGGTGTGGGAAAACTACTCTATGTGCTGTCACATACAGTATTTCGATGTCTATTTATATTTATATATTTACAAAAGTTCCTCAGTGTACAGAACCGTACAGAAGTGTACATTTTAAAATCCACAATGCAATAGTGTGGGTTACCAGGTCTAAGAAAACATAAAATGGGGTTCAGATACTCCAAAGGAAACTGCTACAGAATACTAATGTGGTTTTTTTTCTTTAAGGAAAAAAAAAAAAAAAAGCAAAAAGAAAACAAACCTGATCGGGCTAGCAAATTGTCATCCATACTTTTGGTGGCAGAGCAAGAGTTTGGCTGAAATTCTTCCTATGGGCTGGGTAGAAGCTCATTGGCTTAGAGTCTAGCATGCTACTTTCAAATGTACAATGCTGTAGTATCAAAATGTTTTGGCAAAAAAGATCTGGAAAGGAACCATGACGTTTTTGACAAAAATAGAAATCTGTAATAAAGCTAAATAACACTAAAATAAAAGAAAATATCATAATATATGCTTTACAATTTATATAGTCACACTTGTGTATCTCTCTGTTCACCTCTAGTCTCCGTAATGAAAAATATTTTTATACAAAACATACTAAAATTCTGGAATCATACATGTTTTACATGCGTAGTATAGCTCATCTTACACGCCTCCTCACTCTCACCATACTCTCTTCATAACACATGCTTTCTTCATTGAATAGATATTGAATCTAGACAGTAAACACTATGTAATTACAACAGCAATAGAAAAAAAAACAAGCTTGACTGTAATCTATCAACTTGGTACTTAGCACATACTTTGCATGAAGCCTTGAACAGTACAGCACTATGGTACATTCTCTTGTGAAAACAGTTGTTCCAGATGCTGAAAATTAAAAATAAGAATGTGATTCCTCCTTGTGCCTAATAGGATCTGGCCTTTAAGAAGTTTCCTTTGCTGTGGATGGGGTGGCTTTGCTTGAACTTCCATTCTGTGCTTTGTAGCTGGCGAGGCTAGGAGTGTGGATGGTCCGGACGCCTCTGGCACCTTGATTCAGGGAGGTGGGGGAGGCAGGGGAGGGAGGGGAGGAGGACGAGGAGGAAGTAGGGGCAGCTCGGCCATTTTGAGTCTGCAGTGCAAACGAAAGGTGATGGCCTTTACCTGCATGAGGCGGGCTCTGAAACTTTAAGGAGCCATTAGAGACAGAGGGGATGAGGGAGGTGGAGTGAGTGGACCGTCCTGCTTGCGGACTGAGAGGGGTAGAAGCAATCGATGGTTTAGTAGCAGGTGCATTGGGGAGGTTAGAGCTGTCACCACTAGCAGAGGGTAGAGAACTGCTTTTCCCAGAGCTGGGAGAAAGGGCTGGAATCTTAGAAGCAGGTAAGGAGGGGGAAGTAGGCTTACAATCCCCACCAGCTTTCTTAGCACTTCCATTAGCCTGCAAACAAAGATGGCGGGAGACACTCTGTCAGAAAGCTGGTAACACGATCAACACAAAGGGCCTGGCAACACAGCCCTTTTGAGAATCATTCGGCAAAAGAAAACAACATACAGCCTGTGGCCTGAGCTAAGCTTTGTGCTTATCTGGACCTGGTTCAAACCTCCCATGCACATAGCAAAAGAGGTACAGAAGCGACAAAGAGGAAGACTACACATCATGCATTCCACAGGCATCCACGGTGCCAGTCAGCCATGCACGGGGACTGTTACTGGGGTGGGGAGGGTGAATGTGCTTTTGATGTGAGACAGTTAATGTCATTTTAAAGCAATGCAGTCAACACAGATGTTAGTAGTGGTGACAAGAGCAGTTCGACAACAGGTTGGTTTGCCTCTGTTTCCCAAGAGGTTTTGATGAAGAATACATTCAGCAAAGAAACCGCCACTGGCCTGGCACCATGTGTTAACAGTTAAGGTCTGAAGTCACAAAGGAAAAGATGTTTTACTGTATGCATGCAAGAGTGTGATGAAAAGTTTAACACGGGTTCTTTTTAGACTTTCTTCATGCCCCAGATCCAGGATTTCTATGTAAATGATATCTCACAAAGAAAACACAGTATTTGGTATAAATTAAGTCAGTGACTGGCTTCTTAATTGCAATGGTGTCCATCCAAAATTTGGTTTAAGGTAAAACTACCTGACGGTATTGGCGGGGGTCCTGCAGTTTGGACTGTTTGCTCGGCTTATCCAGGCTTCCAGGTCTGTTCTTAGAACTCATGGGGACTGGCATCCGACTTGTCTGTGTGGTGGTACTGGAGCCCTGGGGAAGGACCAGTGAGAGAGGGGAGACAAAGAGACGAAGGTGAGTGGATCGTTACTAACACTGCCCCACTGTGTGCAGAGAAGGTCAAATGAGAAGCTAGCACCCTACATGCAGGACAGACCCAGGAGACACCGACTGGGTTAATCAGAAGAATCAAACAGAATCAACAGCTCACTGCCGATCAATTGGATTTTAATGTGAGTACCAACAGCACACAGCTGGCCCAGCTTCCTGATATGGACCCAACACCAATCAGCAACAGAGGCACAAACAGAATTGATTAGCTGTTAGACACCCAGTTGCCGGTTGTTTTTGGAAGGCGACGGAGAAGGGAGAAGAGACGGGTACATGACGAATAGACAAAAAAAAAATGTGAGCCACCTGAAAGGAAGCAATTAAACCACAAGACACCTTTTGCTACTGTGATTATGACAGGCTTAAGAAGCAGCTGGGTTTTTCCACTTTCCACAGACCAAGATACCTTACGTGAAGCTGAAGATATGGACGTGGGGGGCTCTGGGGCAGGGGGCACTTCATCCAGAACTAGCAAGGACCTGGGAGAGACCTCTTGGGCTATGTGGGGCGAGCTTGCACCACAATCTCTGTTGGAAGAACACGGGGTATCAACTAGGGCTCTGGGGCTCATCTCACTGATTGTATTTTCAAGTTGCTTTATGGTCTGCTCCAGGCTATCCAGCGTTCTGTAAGTATTTTTCCTAATTTCATCTGTCCTTGAAGTTGGAGCTGTGCCTTCAAGACTGTGCTGCTCTTGCCTCCGAGCCAAGGTCTTCAGGGCATCTTCAGGTTGTGACCTGTTGATTTCAAACCTCTTGGCCTCTTTGTGCTGTTTCAAAGTACCATCCTCTTCCTCTTCCTCATAGACCACCACCTGTAGGGTTTTCTTTCCGGTCTTGGTCCCTGTGCGGATTGCCTGGGTAAGAGCAGCAAGCTGCTTTTTAGGGAATTTGAACTTAAACTTTTTCTTGGGGCTCTCAAACTGGTCATCGGCTGTGTCACACTTGTTTCCCCAGTTTGGAGACTCTCCTGAGCCAAGCTTTCTCTGCTCGGCTTTATGAGCTTCCTGCCTGCCCAGAGTCTGCATCTCTGCTGACAGGGATTGGGGCTGTGATTGTGTCTCTGCCTTTTGTCCCCTCCTACCACTTCCTGAGTCAACCTGCTTCGGAGACATTTGGGAAGAGGTCTGAACTCCAGTGTCTCCATTCTCATCCTCTTCCTCCTCCTCTATCTTTTCCTCTGTCATCATTCTCTCTAATTCCTCATCGCATTCCTCAAAGATGGTCGAAAGTCTCTTATAGGCAGATCGGATGTCCATGGGTTCATCAAAGATGATGATAACTGGCTTCTTGTCTAGGCACACAACTGGCTCTTCACCGTCAGCCCCTTCTTGCTGAGAGGTTGTCAGTTTCCTTGCATCAATATTGACTGTGTGTACGTCTTCTCCCTTTTGGCTCACAATGTCGTGGACCTCCCCACTGGACAGCACCTGGACAGCCGTTTTGGTGATCATGAAGGCAATGTTATCAGTGGCTGTGTGTTCCTCACTGGGAGAACTTGGAGTTGATTCTCCATCCCCATTAGTGTTCATATTAGTGTGCCTACCCACCTTAGGTCTTAGGACAACTTGGCCAAGATCTGTCATGACAGCATCATGATTTTGTGTTTTGGCATCATGAATACTTATTTCTGCTGATCTAGTTAGGGGAGGAATGTGGCTCTTCTCTGGATTTTCTTGTCCTTGTTGGCCTGTCTCTCTTAACTTTCCAGAATTCAACTTCTGATTCTCGTTGTCGGGAAGAGCACACTGTAGTCCCGAGACCTTAGGCCCTTTGCTGATTTCTCCTTCTAATGAATTCATGCCAGTGAAATTAAAATTGACCTTAGGCACATTTTTCTGGGAATAGTGTTTACTGTCTCTGAATACATTCTTATTGGGTGTGGAATTTTCCTCCACGAAGGTGTCAGCTCTACATTCTGGTGTTCTTGTGTCAGGCATACTAGGCACCATTGCTCTTTCCCACATGGGAGGGCCACTAGGTCTCAGAGCCCCTGCAGCAACCTGAGAGGCAAAGCGGAAAAAGCAAACCACATACATTAATCAGAAAAGGATCTTCCAGGGGGAGTAATTAAGCTGCATGGCATCAGTGGGACCCAGATGTGGCAAACTCACCTTTTGAGATTCCACTTGGGGGCCATTTTCACATTCAACATCAGATTTTCGTACATCTTCATGGAAAAATTCCAAATTCTGGTAGAATAGTGTAGGACATGTTACTCCACAAACCACATGCTTCCCAAAGTGGACTATACTATCGTTTAATTACACTTCCAAACATGCGCGTGGCCCAAGCACATGTGTTACACACCAACCCGATCCCTACAGCTCTCTTTACCTGGGACTGCTTTGTTCTCCAGCCTCCAAAACTGCCCTGTGTTTGCACAAGATGAAAGTCTCCATTAGTAGGATATTTCAAGTATTTCCAATTTTGTGGGGGAACAGGTAAGAGAATGGGTGGAGCCATTAACAACTCTCTTTTCAATGCCTGACTGTCTGTGATCTTAGCAGAATCTAACACTGTAGGAAGCACACTGGGGGCCGGTCAAGCACAGAATTCTGGTATATATCTGCTTCTTAATGATGTGGCTTTGGACACATCCTTTATTTTACATCTCTCTATCTCAGGTATTGTTTTTGTTTTGCCTATAAACTAAGGAACAAGAGCAGTTTTAAAATGTCCCTTCCAACTTGTTTATGGAAATCAGCCCATAAAGGAGTTTTGTTTGGGTTGGTTGTCATATACTAGGACAAAAATCATGTTTCTTCCATGGTCCAGTGACATATTGAAAATGTCTTTGCAGGTCATCACTGTGTTCAAATAACCTTCAAGTGAATAATAGCCATGATGATTACATCTAAATTTGCAGTGGTAATACTCCATAGTTTGTAGCCATGTGGTCCTCAACAACAGAGTAGGTCCTGACAAATGAGTGCAAACATCTTAGTGTGTACTTACACTCAGTAGATGTCTAAGCTACTATTGTGTGTGGCCTCAGGATGCTCTGGACAGATCCACTAGTGCACAAAGCTGCTGCCTGGGTGGTAACTGTGTTACAGTGGCTTCTGGTTTTCACTTCACTAGAAGTATACTCTAAGACACTGATAAAGAGTATAGAAAATTACATAAGCCAGTGACAGCTTTTATTATCCTTATCCCGTCAGGCAGGAGAGGCAACTGTCTCTTTCATACATCAGCATCAAGTAGACATGTTTAGTCCACCACAAACCACCTCAGCACAACTGTGTGATGGGGATGACTGACATCAGTTAGGACCTCATTGGATCACCACTGTAGACATGGTCCATTGCTCACCAAAACATTGTGTTACATGGTACATGACTGTAATCTTAAAAAAAAAAATACAAAACGGGCATCTGAGGTCAAGATGGAGGCTGTGATGTCATAGTCAGTTTTTATTCTCTACATTTTATAATGCAACTTTAGTTCTCTATATTTTAAGATGTAAAGATACCCATGAGGGTCACACTAAGATTCAGGGTTGAAGGCCCCAAGAGCAGTGAGGGTTCAGGTAATCAGAGCATTTCACCTAAGGGCACTATGTTCGAGCCTGGCTGGATGAGTAGCCGGGTCCTGCCTATCCCTAGTATTAGGGTACCGTCTTTTCTCAGAATACTGCTACTGGCCTTTCTAGCTGTAGAACACCAAGAGGACGTGATGTCAGATACAAAGTGAAATACAATCCCAACGATGGCTGTTTGGTTAAAGCAATGGCAACATCACAAAGCACAATAACCCAGGCTGTACCAAAGTTAACAATACTGCCCTGGTTTAGAGTGGAAGGAACAGTCACACACATTGAAGGAATAACATAAACAATAGGTCAGCATTAACCACATGGAACACCATTAATGACAAAGAGCCAAGTACACTCGCCGCCAGTCACGCCTGTTAACTTGTCTGTTCCCCAAGATAGGAACAGTACTGCTGCTGCAATAGAAAGTAAGTTTTTCTGTGGGATTTTAAATTCAGATTATAAAGCAACTAATGTAGCACAAAAAGAAAAAAAAAAAAAAGAAAAGAAAAAAGATTTTCAGAAGAATATTAAATGAGGATCCAGCCCAACATTTCAGTTCCAAACATGGAATTTGCATATTTCACTAGGACCCAAGTAAAAGTTTACTCTCTGAATTAAAGAAAACACTGGCTATGTATAAACTCAAGTTCCCTGCCAGGCCCATTTACTAGGGGTAGAGGAGAGGGAAGGGTATTGGTACTGGTTGTTTAGGGCCACACCATGTCCATTGTTAAATGTTTCCAGTCTAACCCAGTAATATGGGTAGTTGAATACAATTTGGTAGTGGGACTACTCCAGCAGAAATAACTGAGTTGAAGACTAGTTTGAATGTCACGTGGACAATTGTATTTTATCAGTGGACTAGGGGAAAAAAGGAATAAGTGCATCAAAGCAAGTGCATGAACTTCAGGGAAATTGACAGCGATTTCTTAGCCATGGATGGTCACAATTTTGCATGAAAGGCAAAAAACCCTCTCTAATATTTGCTTATGATCTCCATGATTTAAATGACGTAAATGGCTGGAGGAAGCATGCTCCATGTGTACAGATAATAAACAGCATAGAGACCTGGTCATGGGGAAACTATAAATGTGAAGTACCAGGCTGGAGCTTCATGAGGGTAGGAGGAAAAACAATGGAGAATATATTTAAGTTATGGAAGGTAGATAAATAGGCCACAAAGAGGTTAGTAATGACAAAAACAGGGTATGTCTGATAGAGCTGCCTATTACAAAGTGATGCACCTACTCAGTTTGATGATCCAAAATGAGTACCTAACCTGCAAACAAACCCAGTGTTGGGTACTCAACAATGCCCACTGGCATTCCCATGCATCATCAGAACCAACTAAAAAAGTCTGCAACGAGACCATGGTCTTCAGAGGGGACCTTTGAGAGATATGAACTTTCCACTTAGTGTTCTAGGATGGTCACATTGGTCCAAATACAACATTCCAGGCTCTGCCAGGGGCCTTCTACAGATTAGTAGTAATAAAGTCATTTGGGAAATTCCACATACTGAATAAGGAATCTATTTCTGGGGTGATTTCACGGGTTTAGTTTTTTGCATGAGCCAGCTTTGTCTATCATTGTCTAATAACTTCCGGGTGCATAAAGACACCCTCTGCTGACAGTTCTATCTGTTGACTGCGGGCAGATCACTCCACCCACACTAGGGCTCTGTGATGGTGCTAGGCCAGAGCTAAGCAGGTCCCTTGAAGGCTATTGGATTTGCCCTCTGTGGTCTGATAGATCTACCTCACTAAGTTTGCTTATATAAAAGCCAAGGAATCCATGAGTAGATAGTAGGCAACCTTGCAGCTTTTTTTGTTACTATTGTCTTTCTTTATTTAAAACAAAGTAATGAAATTAAAAAAAGGACTTTTAAAAATGGGAAAAAGTAAGTAAAGCAGTATCCCTCCGTTCTGAAATGTAAGTTTTCTGGTGAGAAATGCTAGGACTTGAGCTGGTTAAACCTTTGGTCCTTAATTAAGGTTAGATGGCTCTGAATCCTCAAATCCCAAGTGCTCTGGATTCAGCTTCACACTGTAGCTCTGACACTGGTGCCAGCAGCTTTCTCCTCAGCGTGAATGGATGCTTTGCTACACAGCCTAGACTCCTCTTTGAAGTCACAAGCATATTATTTTAGCATTAAAGCTATACTTACTAGTTTAAAAAAATATACCTCAAAGATTGGCAGTAGTTTGCAAGGATCCCATTTGGCATACTTCAATGTATATATAGGTATGTTTCTGTAATTCTAAGCTTTTATGAGGTATGTTAAAACATGAGAAAAACTTGCATTTACCTTATTATTTCTGGGTTTTGTTTGTTTGTTTTTGTGGTTGTTGTTCCCAAAGAGTTGGTCTAAAACTCTTGAAATGAAACATTCTATATTTTGGGAAGTTATTGTCTTACACGCACAGGGAACCACACTTACTTTGGAAACCTGAGCCAGATATTTCTAATCTCACTCTACACCTGTATCTCCATTAGTTTAAAAAGAAAAGGGAGAGAGCAAAACAGGAGGGCCAAGTGCAAGAGGTCAAGTGCAGGAGTGCTGTGTTAGTAGCATAGCAGGGCAGGGCTGTCTGACTGCATGGTGAACGTATAGCTACCACATGTTACCTTCTTCTCCTTGGGTGGGACTGTGGCGCCTGGCCTAGTGTCTTTAAGGTCAGCTCTGGACTGCTCAGCATGACTGTTTGGATTTACATCCGTAAAGGAACACTTCTGGAATGCCTAAGGAATTAAAATACTGAGGTTAACAGGGGTCCAAATGTACGAAGCAGAAAAGAGGAGGGAATCCAAAGACATGGGATCCTCAGCCCTGGTCCTGCAGGCAGGCTCTGCGAGGAGGCAGCATCCTGAAATCCTGTATCCCACAGGGCCTCAAGCTGGCCCCTGGCTGAGCTCTAAGCAAAAACTTCCTTCTATGAAATGGACAGAGCCCTAGAAACTATTAATACCCTTGGGCTAAGGTATGGCTTGGTGACAGGTACATGCTTGGCAGGCAAGAAAATCTGGGCTCAATATCTTGCATCAAGAGAATAGAAATGCTCTCAAGCTAACTGGATTTGACTTAGTGTTGCTTTTTGTCTTGACCTTTTCATGTTGGCAAATATATAAACAAATCAAGATGAAAAGACGTCTTTATGGTCTTCATTTTTTTTCTATCAGTTTTATTTAGACGATAGGAAGAAACACATAAGACATTTTTAAACTTGAAAAGAAATAATGCACACCTGTTCATTTCCTGAAACAGTCACAGATCCCCACCCTGGTCTGTTGCCTCTTTCCGGCAATGCATGCTTTTTAACACCACATGGACATGGATGGCCAAGGAGCTGTCAAGCTCTGGACATAACCATGGGACCAGCAGCTGGTCATGTAATCAGGGCCAGGGAGACTAGTTTGTAGATAAGGAGCAGAAGTTCTGCTTTTGTCTATCAGATGACAGGCTTGGGGACATCAGGAGAGTCTCTTGACACCATGATTCTGGAGGATAGCTGATAACTCTGAGTCCAAAGCTGCTTAGCATCAGTAGTCCTCATGGCTGTGCAACAACCCACCACCAGTACTATACAGGTCTCACTCCAAAGGACAAGTAAATAAGAATCTCTGGGCATTTTCCACACAAATGCTCCAGTAATTCTAATGTGCAATTAGCATTAAAAAGAATTTATTGAAATGAATAATCTGAAACAGTCGCCTAATAGTCAGTCTGTGTCAAATGTTGACATCTGGACACACCTCAGTAGGCAGAAAGAAGAATTTGTGACCTTGCCAAGTGAGCATTTTAGCATCTGTCCTAACAACTGGATGTAGCTGGCAACAGAGACCCTCTTCTGCCTTCAACACTTGTCTCTCTGTTTTGGCCATCTTTGTCCTCGATGCAATCTATTCTTCAGAAACTGAATCCTGGCTCATCCTAGACAGGCCTGCCAACTGAGACCACCTGCTATGTCTTCTGAGCTGTTTCTTCTGATGACCGGTCACCTGAACACAGGACACTATTTAAAGGAAATTACCCTTGGAGGGGACTGGAGTCTTCTTGTCATGCTTGGAGTCTGACTCAAGAGCACACATAGGCAACTAGCTGGACCTACAGAGCTAGAGAATTTCGGTCTCTGTATAAAAGCCACTTACAGAACAAGAAGCCTGATGCCAGATTCCCCACTACCTGGAAAGTGATCATCACAAAAGACACTGAAGACACAGGACTCTCAGTGTGGGAGAGGCCATCTAGAATGGTAGCTAAAAGTGCCTATGACAAATATATGGTTACTACTAGCGGGCTGAGATTGGAACAATCAAAAACCCAATGGTCACTAACTGTAAATCTGTTTCTTATCAGTAAATTTCTGACTATTCTAAGAACACATGGAGTCTGCTTGGTGGAGGGCTTGACCCAGGACACTCTGTGAGCTTGTGTGAGTATTCATAGGGTTCACCACCCAACACAACACTCAGCAGTCCATTTTCCATATGAGATGCAAGGAGCGCAATTTTGGCAGCTATCACCATGGATACCATGAAAACCAGAGTAGACTGAGCATCACAAGATTGACATGGAATGTTTTCTACACTCCGTTTCTATATTCCACATGAAGAAATTAGATTCACTGGGGTGCACCAAACCACATGGACACTGGTGAAGAGGTGGCCTGTTTTGGAGTCCCACAAAGGATATAGTCTCTGAGAAGCAAAACTGTCCCTTAAAAAAGGGGGAGGGGTTAAAAAAGATCCTGAGTTTGGTCTAGGAATTATGTATGTTATCTAATGAGGTGAGTTCTCAGGATATGCTTGGAGGGAAGAGTCACATTCATAACAGGAACATGGGATGGCCTTGGATATGCACTCTGCCATCCATTCTCAGTCTTAGCAGAGAGTTATGACATTAAATATTACAACCCCCCCAAAAAAAAACAAAAACAACAGCAACAACAATAAAATACTCTCTAATAGGCCAAGGAAAATGAAAAAGAATAGACTATTCCTATCACCTAGATCTAGAGAAGTCTACAACTGATTTTTCTATATAAACTTTATAGAACTGTTTTTAAAATGGTCTCTAGCTACACATCCTCTAGGTGCCCAGACAGATGGTTGACTCTCATCCTCGAAAAATAGGTCAGGGTTAAAAGACACAGCTAGCATATGCCAGCTTCAGCGCCCTTGATTAACTGTCCAGTTAACAAACCTGTGAGCTTCATGGCCCGAGAAGCCAAGATGAGAAGGCAGAGAGCCGATGGCCAGGAGTCACCTGAGCTACATACCTGGAGTTCTGCCATGATTTTGTCTCCTTCTTCTTCTTCCTCCTCATCTTTAGAGGAAGTGGTAGGGACTGGTGGTGGGGATGGGGCCCAAGCCGAGGCAGGCTCCTCTGTGGCACATTTTGTGGCTCTAGGCTGTGGGGTTGGCCCAGGTTCTTCATTGCTCACCTATAAGGGATTCAGACCACAGATACTGGTGTAAGACCCTCAGGTCAGACTACATAGATTCTCACTGCCTCTTTGGCTCTGGCTCTTCTGGCCAAAAAACTGTTTTACTTTTTTGCATTTAGTTTAGGTTTGTTTGCATAAGTTGTCACACTGGTGAATGGTTTGAAGAATTATAAAATTGTAGATCCCCCACATTTACAAAAGTCCTCCCACATTTCATTTCCAATTGAAAATTGTACTTTTTCATTTAACACAAGGGACAAGGCTTTCCAAGTGTAAGCTAGGCTCATTTAACAGCTTTTCATAAAAACACCACAGCGTGTCTGCTGATAAGAACATCTTTCTTTCTACCCTCACTTCAGGTTAATGATGACCCCGCTACAGAAGGTAGCTGGTGATCTGCACTTCATATTGTCCCAGTAGAAGTTACATAAGACTAGCAGCCATAGCGCCCAGGCTAGTGCAATGGCACTGACCGGCATTCTCCATCTGAGGCACTTTCTGGGGACCTAGATGAGTTGAATCACTACTCTTTGTTTGATATTCATTCATATCTGTCCACACCCAGAAACTAATTTGCTACGACTCAACGCGCCAAACCTTAGACATGCTCTCCTTTCTGCCGGTGTAGACCACATCGCCAGACCTCGTGGTGGTGAGTCCTGACCCAGGCAGGTAGCTTCGACGAGGGGGTGGGGGCGGAGGAGGGGGTGACTTTCCCCCTAGCTTGTCCAATTCCTGCTCAGAATTTGGAGAATCTTCTGGAAAAGAGTATGCCATTTCAAAGATAATGTCTTTCCAAGATACATCTGGTGTGTACAAACGAATTACAATTAGACTTACAAACTCTGTTCTCGCCACAGACCAATGATTACGGGGACAGCCTTGATGGCAAACTAAACTTAACTCCCAGTAAGAGTAAGCCCCTGCATATGTGACCTCCCTTCTTGCCGACTCAGTTCTTTCTTACATACTGCATATAAAACAACAGACTTTCCAGTGGGGCGTTCTGGGGATTAAATGACATCATTGTCTTATTGTGAATGCAATGCAAACTATCAGATTTCTTGGTACATATAAGAACTAAGGGGCACTAAAAGAATGAAAAAATCGGGTAACTAAAGTCTCCAATCGCAGCCTGAAACAGTATTACCAATAAGAATTTACGTAGCTATGGGGATAAACTCTATTTAAAGAGGGGAGAGGTAGAGGAGAAATGGGGACAAAGAATTAAGCAAGGAAGAAGTGGGGAGAAGGAACACAGTTAAGGGTTTTGCCAGCAATATGGGGGTCAATATCATAAACCAGAATTAATAGCAATGTTAGGGGACATGGGTATCTCTCAGCTCCACCTCATATGCAGGAAAGCCATTTCTCACTCAAAGGTTAACCCAACAGCCTGGCTTTTGCCCACCCTCTACCTGAGACCCACAGGCTCACCAAACTGAAACCCACAATCCGTTTCTGGAGTTTCCGTTTATTCTTTCTCTGGACTTGGTGTATTTTACATTTCTGGGAAACTAAGACTTGTTTTGAGGAGATTCGTCAGTTTCTACTTTGACTTGTGATGGAGACCCGGGTAAGTCATTGGGACAAAAAGCAAATGGGTCTTCCTGAAGGAGTGTGGCTTTAGGGATGCCCACCCCACGATGTAGGTGATAGGTAGACCCTGCCCAACTGGGAGGCTGCCTTGATTTTGAGCAATCCAGCATTGCCATGGCTGACAGTAGAGGCCTGTCTTCTCAGTGCTCTGTGAACTTCATCAGGTCCCTTCAGTCTCCTTGGCTGGACCCTGACCTGGCTACTGAGCCTAGTTTTAGCAGAAAATCCTGCTGACAGTTTACTAAGGATCTCTCCATCCCTGATATTTCTCTCTTGTTTACTCCAAGACTCTCAAACAAATCTTTCTCTGCTCTTTTAAAGAAATATCTACTGAATAATTTTTATTTAACAATGACCACGGCTGTGGTGTTCAAATTTTCTATCAAGTTTTTCCCGTCTACTCATTACCTGTATAATTTAACAATACACATATGAAGGTGTATGTAGACTATTGTTTCACACACACACACACACACACACACACACACACACACACACGCACGCGCACACACACACACACTGATAGAAACCAGCATTTATAGCTGCAGGTGACTGCTACATATTGTGGGTGGCCTGTACATTTCTGATAATGTTTTTGTTGTTGTTTGTTAAGTAGAAAATGGCATTGTACTGAATAAAAACATTCATGCTGGTAGCTGAATAATTCATGCAGAATTTTTTTTTTATTATTGGTTTCTTAAGACAGGGTTTCTCTGTGTAGCCCTGGCTATCCTCAAAATCAGAAACCCACCTGCCTCTACCTCCCAAGTGCTAGGATTAAAGGTGTGCACTACCACTACCTGCTGAGAATATTTTAATCTAAAAGTAAAAAATGAAAATGGAACATCTTTACAAAATATAAGCTATATATAAAGGAAGACTATAAGAATTATATGAAACACCAACAAACTGTGAAAAAATTAACAGCAGGGAAGGCGGTTATATAGGTAGAAATGTAATGAGCTGAGTCAGAAATTCTTTCCAGGGACCTGAGGAGAAAAGCCAGCTTTGGAGAATCATGACCCCTCCAATGTCTTAACCTCCCCAGGAAATTTCTTTTGTAGAGAGACTGTATCGTGCATGTGTGTGGAGGTATTATCTGGCCTGCACATAGAGGTTAGAAGACAACCTTCAGGAGTGGCTCTTCCCTTCTACTAGGTCAGCTCTGGGGATGAACTCAGGTTGTCAGGCTCGGTGTCAAGTGACTTTGCCTGCTGAGCCGCTGAGGTTCTGCAGAAAGCGAGACATGGTCCTGTTGTCCCACAGGAGCTTATGTGAACCTGCATATCTTTGCAAGGCCTGCTGTGGGCTGGCCCTTACCTGACAGCTCCAGCTTGTCCACTGTGGCTTCAGCCTTTGGCGCTGGGCTGGAAGCTGGAGGCATCTCCAAGTTTGGAATTGACTTCATGATGTTGGCCTGAGCTTCTTCCAGCAACTTCTCAAACTCTTTCCCATTATAGTGCTCTAGATTTTGCCTTTTTTCTTCCCATTTCCTTTCTGCTTTCTGCAGGAAAATGACAATTGCAGATAGTTTAGAAACCAGAGAGAAGATTTAGGTTAGCGATTTCATTCTGAAGCACAGGAGGGGTGTAACACGGTTAAAGTGTTGATGAGATAATGCCCTGGTCCATCTGAGGCTGCCTGCCCCACTGCCCAGACCCATCAGGCTGGTGATACTCATCCACAGAACAGCTATCTCAAATTCAATCTACCCCTTAACAAGCACTCAGCACTTACCATAGATTTCTGCCAATGCTAGATTAAAACAGGTATGGATATTGCTTTCAAAGGTGTTCTACTACTAAACTTTGCTTTCTAAATCTGGCTGTCATTGCAAAAGGAACGTTTAAAAAACAGCAACACAATCCCCAACGCTCACTATGAACCACAATAAGAAAAGAACCTATGTCCTGATTTTACAATGCACCCATGTATTGAACTATCATGTGGCACTCGATTAATATGTATCATTTAAAGATTTTAAGCATCAGTTGCAAAAACAAATTCAGGTTAAAAAAAATCCATTGCCTCAATTCTAATTCTGCTCAAGACTATGTGACCTCTGGGTCATCCTTTCTTACTTGTAAAATTGTTTTAGATTAACTACAGTGTGATGAGTTCATGATAGACACGCATTCACGTGTTTTAAAAGCGAACAGAAGCCCCTTTCCACCAGCATCAGCCTCCCATGTTTTCCCTATCTAGCACTGACCACGTGGTGAGCCCGGCTCACTGCAGACCCAGAGTCTATGAGAGATAGTAAGGATCAGTAAATATTTATAAAATAAAAGTGTTGTCACATTGGCATCCTTTAAGTAAGGAAATGCACACACACACACACACACACACACACACACACACACACACACACACACCCAGTACCGGGGATAGAGTCTTACTCCATTGATCACCATCCATCCCTTCTTCAATGAGCAATTTTTAAATAAGTGACATGGATCAGGGTACAAACACTGCATATGGAATGGAAACGACCCCCATCTAGAGGCTACACGACCATGGCTATGGCAGTTTAAGTAGGTCATCCCAAGGCTCCTAGAAGTATCTGCTGGTGACATGTAAGAAAGGCGAGGGTGGGTATGACCCAGTTGCTAGGGACAGGAGGAAAGGCCCTGGGATTAGGGGAAAGTGAGAACTGGGGGAGCAAAATGTACTTAAAATAATATGCTTTTACTTTTTTGCAAGTCACTTGATGGGAAATCCAGGAACCAGCATATGTGGAGCCAATGCTTTGTTGTCCTAACCCCCACCCCAGCATCTTCCCGTGTAACCCAGGCTGCCCTCCAACTCACAACGTTCCTGCATTAGCCTTTCAACTACTACAGTACAGGTGGTCCCTACCAAGGCCACTGCTCCGTTTCCATCCTCAGGCTACTGCAGTAACTTCCCGTTCAGTTCCCTCAGTCCCAGACCCACCACCTCAGCTGACTCACTGCCCAGACCTTCCTTGTTCTCAGATATCTCTAAATCACAACCCAGGGACCTTGTACTGGCTTCCAGGTGCTCCCAGATCAACACATAACCAGATAATCTGGTTTCTCACAGCCTTCCTTCTCCTCCAGCATTGCTCTATCCCAGGGTGCCCTCCTAAACACCTTGTCCTGGTTAGTTTTTTGTCAACTTGACACAAGGTACAGTAATCTGGGAAGAGGACCCTCAGTGGAGAAAATGCCTTCATAAGATTGCCTGTAGGCAAGGCATTTTCTTGATGAGTGACGGATGTGAGGAGGCTCGGCCCACCGGGGACTGTGCCATCCTCAGGATGGTGGGCCTGGGGTACATAAGAATGCATGCTGAGCAAACCACGGGGAGCAAGCCAGAGAGCACTGCTCCTCCATGGTCTCTGCCTCAGTTCCTGCTCTGGGTTTTCACCTTGGGTTCCTTTCTTGGCTTCCCTCAGTGGACTGTGGCCCTGTAAGGTCACCTAACAAATAAACCCTTCCCTCCCCAGGTTACTTTTGGTCATGGTGTTTATCACAGCAACAGAAAGCAAACTCAGACAACGCCTTCTCTGCTTACCCAGGGTCTAGTGACTTCACAATCCTCTCCAAGCTCCCCTTTAGCATGGTGGCTCTGTGTGCCGCCTCAGAAAACTCACCGCCACATTTCTCTGCAAACTTACATTCAGCCATCTCAGGCAGGCATACCAGAGCCCAGATCAGCGCTCACGGGAGCTGGCAGATGCTTCCTATCAGGTTTTTCCCCACGAGAGCCAGCTGCTCAACATTTACCAGCATACCTGACTCATTTCCTCTGCGTTAGGGATACTCCCACACCTGATGACTTGTCCCTCAAACCTACTCCTGTATTCTGTGTCTGTTTCTAAAACAATCTGAAAGCAAACAGCACAATTCCTAAATATCTATAAAAAGCTATCTATAGTCACAATACATCTTTGATTCATATTGTATTCATGTGACTACAGTCCTATTCATATATGTGAACAATACATATTCACACTTTGGTATTTAAATATGTAACAATCAGAATATAAACTCTCTTTAGGAAAGGGGATGGGATTGTGAGAAATGGGAATAGGACTCTACCTCAATGGACACTGCCCTGTTCTTGGCACTCATGCTGTGGATTTCCTCAATGAACAAGCTCTGCATGGAAGAACCATTCACTGGGGTTTGAGGGGATTGGGGGGCTGGAGCCGACTGCGGTGCAGAGGTTACTTCCTGTGTGATCGCTGTGGGGCTGGCTGTATGGGAACCAGTCCCTCCAGGCAAGTTCTGGACCGGGTTCAGCAAGGCTGAGGAGTGCTGGGAGGGTTGCATGACCACAGGGGAGCTCTGTACATGGTGAACCGTCATGGTAGACAGAGGTACCACTTCTGACTTCACATCGCCAGGGCTTCCAGTGCTGCTGTGGAGGGGCTGTCCTGGCACATGAACTGTCTCCTCCTGATGCTTCAGGACCTCTGCAGCTGTGGCCTTTTCCATGGCGACATACTGTGCAGCTTGGGCTGCATCTGTGCCTTTCAGGAGCCCATCAGTGACATGCCTAGAAAAAAACCATACACAGCAGTGTTAAATTGTTTTTAGTGTCCCTCCATGCTCTCTTTGTGGCATATCTGAACGCCATGCATCAGAGCCTGTTTAGGTGAAAATATTAAAGAACTCAGGATGGCTCAGGGGTGAGGGTTACCCTGGCAAATTCCAAAGCCATATGGGCTTTTGTAGTTCTTTCTTCAAAAGATGGTTTTGTTTGTGTGTGTGTCCTCATTCATGTGTGTGTAAACTCAGACATACACGTGCCATGGTCCACATGGAGATCAAAGGATAAACTGTGGAGTCTCAGTCCTTACTTTCTACCTTGCTAAGGCTGGATCTCATTGCTGTTATTGATGCCAGCATGGCCTGTGAGCTTTGGAAGACTTTCTGTCTCTGCCTCCCATCTGGTCACAGGTATACTTATGCCTGGTACTACATGGATTCTAGGAATCTGAACTGAGGTCCTCATGCTTTGTGGCAAGTGCCCTTACCCATTGAGCCATGCCATGAGCCCCAGAAGATAGTCCCTTTCTTTTATGGTAACACTATCATGCCCAGATTGAGACTAGTCCCTCACTGGTGGTGGTAAATGTAAGTGAACTCTTGTTTACCAATAATCACTCATCTGCCTGATCCTGGATAGTGAAGCCCTTAAATATACTCAATTCTCACTCAGAAGTTTCTAGAAGTCTCCAAACTCTTCTTGGACTGTGAGCCATGTCAGCCTGTATCTTATCTTATTGCTTTCTTTCCCTTGTACCTTGTTACTATCTTTTCCTTTATGTGGAACCAATCAAATATTTCAAGACCAACTGTGACTCCAAATTGAGGCATGTTGTATTCCTCATCCTTCTGAACATGCTATGCAAATGTTCTGTAACTGCTCTATGTCCTTGTTCTTGGGTTCTGAGACAAAGTCTGTGTAGCTCATGCTGACTTTGAATTTGGGATTATAAGCATGTGCCTGGTTCTTTGGGAGTCATTTAAAGTTATGTGTTCATTTTCATACAGGCTACAGTGGAAAAGGCAGTGGTCTTTGGAAGTACATACTCCTGTGATTGAGTATCCATTCTGACATGTTCTAGAATGTCAGGGACATTGACACTTTGAGTCTCCTATACTTCTGTAGAATGTAATGATGGTAATAAAGATGGTACCTTCTTACAGTTGGACAGTGGTGGCACATGACTTTAATCCCATCACTCAGGAGGCAGAGGCAGGCAGATCTCTGAGTTTGAGGCCAGCCTGGTCCACAGAGTGAGTTTTAGGGCAGCTAGAGCTACACAGAAAAACCCTGTCTTGAAAAACAAGCAAACAAAGATGGTGCCTTCTACAGGGAGTGGGTGCTTGGCATTTTTGCAGTTGACCATACATCTACTTTGGAGAGTTATCTTGTTGAGGTTGGTTTTTGTTAGAAAAATCAAATCTGCTTCTTATGACTAGTTATCCATCTTAAAGTTAACTGCATACCCAATATAATTCTCTTCTAAATCTGACAGAGAGATTAGTCAGAGAACAACATTCTTACAAAGTTTCTGACATATTACTTCTGCCTGCTGGGAACTACTCTTTTTCTCTTTTCTCCTTCCTTCTTTTTTGGTGGTATTTTTCACAGCTAGGATGAATACATCCTAGGCAAGTGTTCTACCTCTGAGCTACACCCCAGGTTTTGTAAGCATAGATATGATGATTCTAGAATTTTTTCATTGAAAGGTCCAGATCAGGCAGCGATTTCTCTGAATCTTTCTTCACAGCAATGATCTTTGATGAGCAGGTCCACTCAAGCATGCTAAGCTTCTTTCCTGGGTGGTACCAGTATGTTCTCAGATACTTTCAGTAGATAAACACTTGACATAGATTTTCTAGCTGAAATCTCCTATGCCCCCAAGGTGAAGGCAGCTAACAATATTTTAATTTGTTCTTTATCTACAAAATGTTACCTTTATTTTTAAAAACTATTTACTTATTTAATTTTATTCTTAAATTCATTACTTTCATAGGGGTGAGGATCAAACTCAGGTACACACACTATCAGTAAGCCCAGCCCATGACTAATAATTTAAAAGCCTATGATGGGTCCGGTGTGTCAGTCTACACTGTAGCATTATATCCTCAAGACACACTGTAACAAATGTTTAGGGGCTGAAGGTGTTGTGGGTACTCTTCAGGATGCCATAAGCAAGGGGTGATAAGTCATGATGTTACTAGAAATAGGCCCTTGGAGAAGGCCAGGAACCTAGAGCCCATGACCTGCACACCGGCCTTTGAGCCCTCCTCCTCAGCCACCCCACCAGGGCCTCAACAGTCACCTCCGCAACATTGTCAGGACGTCTGTCATGCTCCTCACGCGCTTCAGGAGGCTGTCCAGCTTGTGTGGTTCTTCCTTCAGGAATCTCACTGCCTCAACTTCTATGCGCAGGACGGCACGCATCTTATTTTGCAAGGTTGGAAACTCTCCTACAGGCCAAACTAGTGGTGAGTTACGGAATAGGAAGACACCCATCCTGTTATTATGATCTGGAGTAGCACAGAGAAGTATCATGCCTACACATGAGATGAGGCAGTGGGTTAAGAGCATAGATGGTCAGACCTTGGATAAGGTCTGTAATGGATAAGATCAACTGAAAGTTAGGGTTGTTTTCAAGAGTTTGGTATGTCTGTAAGGTGCAGTGATACAATTAAACAGACAGTTTTAAAAATTTATATTACAAACATTCTTGTTTTACATGTCAATGCCAGTTCCCTCTCCCTCCCCTCTTCCCCTGCTCCCCCACCGACCCCTATCTCCTCCCCTTTCTGCTCCTTCCATGGGGGATCTTATCTGAAAGGTTATGTATTTGAAACAGGTTTCACTGTTTCCCTGGGCTGTTCTCCACTAAGTTCAAGGGATCCTCCCGCCTCAGCCTCCCAAGTAACTGGGATGACGGGCGCATATTCGAAAGATTCTTAAACATCCCAAGAGGCACATTTACAGCGGAAGCGGAAGACTGACCTTTCAGAGTGGCCACTGCTTCTCCCACTTGTCGCAGGAGGAAAGCTCCATCCTCCACATCTTTCAGAGTCACCACTCGGCCAGCGGAAGAAGAGTCCTTCTTCAAATCCTCAACAAAGTCCTCCAGCTCACTGTGAGGGGGCACAAAGCAGAGGGACTGAGCACGGAGTGTCTCAGAAAGGATAGGTACAGAAGCAGGGCACTCCCCATTTGCTGCTGTGTCCCAGCCCGTCCTCAGCCTTCTATAGAGGCGGTGGGAGCACACTAGAAGGTTGTCTGCTTTGGAACATTGCATAGAGGTATAAGACAGCTGAGGAGTGCTCTCCTGGGCCTGTCATTTGAGTTCCTTTCAGAGGTTTTCATGCCACCAAGGGTACAAGGGAGTAAAGTGTACCCTTGGTGACCAGAAGGGAGGGAAGAAAGTGGTGATAGACTAGCAGGTAAGAGGTGTGAAGAGGTAGCTAGTACGAGGTGTAGTCCCTCCAGTACTGTAGTGACTGGAAATCAGACGACCAGGTTTCTCAACTTTGGTATCTGACATTTTGGGCCATGTAATTTCTTTTTTAGCACTAACAGCTGTTTAGCTACATGCCTGGTCTCTGCCAATAGCAAGCTACCAATAATTTGTGACACGCGTGAATATCCTTTGACACTGTCAAATGTTTTTGGGAGACAGCAAACTGGCCTCAAAATTCCCTAATGAATAACCTCTAGTATACATTATTATACCACCAATAATGATTGCTTCTCTTCTCATGGCTATGCACTTAGAGATCTGATTCCTGGGGTGTGTGTGTGTGTGTGTGTGTGTGTGTACAGATGCTAACTCCAACAGAAGTAAGTTACAGTCTTCCACCTGAAACAACAAAAGCAATCTGCCCACCCCCATGTGTTTGTATCCTTTCAATTTGCCTACAACTTCAAGAAAAAGCTTTTCTTAATGATTAGTGAGGACAGAGTGCTGAGAAACACATCACCACTAGGTGGCAGCAAGTGAATGACAACTGTTCTTCCTGGAGCCATCCCTAGTGGAGTGGGCAGAAGATGGTCACTGAGGAGGTGACATGGCTCTTTTCCTCTAGGTGAGTGAGTGAGGGAGGGTAGCTGCAAGAGGGAGTCCAGCAGGGCAAAGTATCCATTCAATAAGGACGAAGTCAAACACAACAAATGACCTCCTCTGAGCAGGAAGATGAAGTGGTTGGTGGTACCGGACATTCTGATACAGAAATTTCAGAAGGAGGACACCTTGGCTCCTGTGTCTGCATTTGTGAAATGTGTCTGGTGTTATGTGAGCATATCCACAGGACACATACAGTTGCTGCTGCTTGAGGTGAGACCTCTGAATATGATGCCCTTTGTGAGGGGAATTCCCTGATAGAGTAAGCAGAGTCAGTCTCCACTCATCTTTCCTAACCTCTGTTCTCCTGCCAGACGGTCCCACCAACTTAACCTGGTCTGTGTCTGTTTAAAATATAAGGGGAAGTTATGATATCATCAAAAGGGTACATTTCATAACTTTTAAATTAGTGTTGTGTGTATATGACATGGGACTGTGCATAAAAAGGCACATGTGTGGAGGTCAGAGGATGCTTTTCTGGAATTGGTTCTCTTGTTCTACTGTGGGCCCCAAGATCTTCCAGTTTTGGCATGCACAGCCTAGACGGGTATCCAGCAAGTCTCCAAAGCAGGAGCATGGTGGACGGTGCCATGCAGATAGGAATGGCATGACTCAAACACGAGATGTCATTAGCACCTTGTACCCAATTCTCCTGCCAATGCCCCTGCCCCCTTCCCTAAGGATGTCCCACTTTCCTGCCATGGGGACTGTAGAATTCCCCAGGCCTTGATGGTGGGATGCTTGGAATCGCAGACACCGGGGTTGGCAGAGCTCTGGCAAACACAGTAGGGACTCAATAAAGAGAGGGAGAAAAATAACAACTATGGAAAGCACCCTGTGGACAGGGCAGCTTTTGTCCTCAGGTGGCCCGCACTCACCGTAACTTCCTGCCAATCCTCTCCTCTTCGTGAAGGTACCTCTGTCTCTCCTGCTCCACCAGGGTGCGCTGGCGTTGCACTGGGTCCTCCAGTCTCTTCATGGTCTCCTTCACTTTGCTACTGATTTCCAGCTCAGCCTTCTTCATCATGGTCCTCAGAATGTCCTGGTTCTGCAGCTGTTGAACAAAAGAAATCAGCTTTCATTGGCTCTGCCTGTCTGCCATCGTGAAGACTGAACACCCTGCAGTCTTTCAAAGCGGGCTCAGAGAAAAAGCACAGCTGAATCTTTATTTTGGTAAGAAAGAGGAGAAAGCAAGGACTGTCTATAATATTGATTCCTAAGGAACAGCTGAGCTTCAGCAGGGAATCAGTTTTTGCATATATATATGAAGGTAGAATCTTTTCTACCTGTTGGCTACTGTTTCACACACACAAGGCACAAACTCTGATGGACATAATTTTATAGAGGAGCCAAGAACACTAGTGTTGGAATCCCTGTGGATCAGTCAACTCTTAGTCCCCAGCCCGCTAGAGACGTGGGGCACACCACTTAGATTTTCATGCTCTCCGTTTCACTTTGATGATGTGGAATCTGCTTTCCTTGCAGGACCACGCTGAGGCTCTCGTGAAAACTCAGCTACCATTGGCTTGACAAGAATTTTTCAGAATGTTTTTTTAAAGTCAATCTGTCCTCTCGGGTTTGTTTGGGTCCATGTCTCAATACCATGGAATCATAGCACCTTACCATGTGGCACTCAGTATTGATGGTGACAATGATACTGAGTCCAGAGGACCCCAAGGCTCTTGGTCATTTACTACGTTCACTGGATTTGACAGAGACTACATGTGCATCTAAACCCATAATTTCCATACAGTTTCCAGAACTTACTAGTTTTTCATCTCATGGAGCATATGGCATGCAAGTTTGCAGCTAGACTTCATAAAACAATTGTCAACACTTGCATTTTTGGGGCAGGGCAATGATGGGCTTTCATATGTCCACGAAGTGAACACTGTCCATCAGTCTCAGTAGCAGTGATTGCATTATATTCATTACACTATCCCCCAAGTCCCCCAGATACACCAGAGAGACCTTGAATTGTTTTCTGGACCCTTCTCCACTACAAGCTATCACCTCACAGGAGTGAGGATGCTGTTGTCATCTTCCCCATTATATCTTTACACTGAAAGGAAGTACAGTTTGACCATGGTATCACTTGTTCAAAGTCTCATTGGGATCTCCATTACCCAGGTAAGGAATAAGCTGGGTCACACACAAAGGCACCATTGGGTTCCAATGTCAGTGCAAGATTCTGCATGGTGATTACAGACTAAAAAGTCTATGGCCATGAATGTCACTAGTTTCCATGACTGTTAATAAGGTCGTGTGGTGACAGGACAGTGCTTTTGGCTGGTTGTGGGGATTTGGTGAGACAATTAAAAAAATGTTTAGGATAACGTCTGGTGTAAACCTAACTCTGAGAACATACCAGCTACTGTTAGCAGAGAGCAGAAACCTGGTGGTGGAATATCTGGGAGGGAGCCAAATAAAAGTGTGCCACTCTTGGTGACCTCTGTGACTCACGGTCATGTTTCCAAAGCTTTGTAAATGTCCTTTGTCTATAGCTCTGGCCCGTCCTTCCTTGAGGCAGCCCTTCCTTCCTGTCTAGCCTCTTCCCAGGCATGTCTCCTGCACTCCTATGCCCACACCAGCAGCCTTCAGTCTTTCTGACTTACTGAGCTCTTTTCTGCCACAGTGACCTTGAACCTTCTATTTCCGCCTCCTGAAATGGTCTTCCCATCTCCCTGTTAATTTCTGCTCTAGAAAGAGGATCGATCCTACAACTTCTTTCGAACAAATGAACCTAAGCAGCCATCGTGATAATAAAGAGCAGTAGAAAAGCCAGAATTGTTCTCTAAGTGGTTGAATTAGGGAGTGACACTCTCCCCCCACCCCTTGGCTCCGATGAGCCTTGTGCTCAGCCTGTGCTGCAGGGGCTGCGGCAGGTCTGTGGTCAATGAAACATAAACTGCAATACTGCCTTCTAGGAAAAGCTATGCTCTTATTCAGGACTATGGAGCAAGCTCCATGGAGCTCTGCCTGGGATGGGGAGGTACAACGAGTGGAGATGGATATGTAAGACAGAGAAGTGCACAATTAAATAGTTGTAAAGGTTATGGCGCTTGAGGAAGGCTTCATCCTCCCTGGGAAGTGGATGGGGAGTTGGTGGGCAACATGGGAGAGGAAACTGAAATATGTAAAATAGGATTGATTCTAAGTTAAATAAATAAAAATAATAATAAAAAAAAGAAGAAGAAAAAGAAAGAGGTCATTTTATCTGGACTCCTAAATGTCTCTTCTATCCAGACAAGAGTCTTGCTTTCGGAATACTTTCAGGCACATAATAACATTTCTGTCACAATTACAGATATCCTGGAAGAGGACAATTCCATGCAATAACTAAAGGAGTTATTGTGCTACCAGAGTAGAAGAGGGATGGCTGTTCCTAAGTGCTTGGCTGTATTAGTCTCCTTGTCAGGTTTCCTGGGATTCAGCTGAGGGTACGGAGAGGACACTTGTGACTTTGAGGAGCGATATTACTGAAGGGAGAAATGCCAGGCCTACTTTCTTCTATCCTGCCCTGTTACTGTCGTTACCTCCTGGCCACGAAAATGCCCTGGTTCATCCCAGCACAGTGCAAAAAGAAAAGTAGAAGGCCAGATTTTGATCTAGAGACAGGTCCTTAGTCGTTCTCTGTATCAGAGAGCATGGGTAAGGTTTGAGGTTTGTAGGTTTGCCTTTCAGCTGATCAAAGAACCAAGTGTATAAAGGGACAGTATTCAAACAGTAAGATATGTGTGCTCACACTTAGACACAGTTCCCTAAGTCCACTAGGAAACACCACTAAAGAGACTTTGTCACTCTAAAAGTTTCCTTCACAATCCCTCAAGTTTGCAACCCTTAGCCCATGGAACCACCCGTACTTCTGTTATCACAGAACAATTCCTCCTGTCCCAGAATATCATGCAAATGGAATCACACATTTCCTATTGTATCTGGCTTTCTTCATTCAGTTCTCCCAGCCCCAGTGCTGAAATGGAACTCGGGGCCTCGCATGTGCTAGATAACTGCTCTACCCCTGGGCTATACTCCCAGCCCAGCCCAGAGCTTCTGAGATTCCAACAATGTTAATTCAGCAGTTTGTTCATTTTATGGCCAAGAGACATTCCCTTGTATGGACATACTAGACGTTTTCATGTTTGGCTTGATTCTGGTGATCTTGCTGAAGTCACTTATTCCTAATGGCACTTTTAGATCCCTTTCCATTTCACACACAATCATATTGTTTGCGAGGAGAGACAAGTACACTCTGTATTTTCTTGTCATATACCTGCATTTCCTTTGCTAGCCATGGCGTGCTTCATAAGATATTCAGTCCAGTGCTAAGCAGAAGCAAAAGTTGATGTCCTTCCACTTGGTTCTTGCTTTTACTGGGATCGTGTGTGTTTCACTAGCAATACCATTCTTTTTAGGTCAAGGAATGTTCTTTCTCTCTGGAGACTGCTGCGTATTGATATCACTCATGGTGAATTTCAGCATGCTTCTCTAGTATTTACTGAGAGGATATGCTGTTTTATTCTGTTGATGGGGTCAAACATGTCAGCTTATATTCCTACATTAAGGGGCTCCGAGATCATTATCTTTTAATACATTACTGAACTTTGTTATTATTTTAAGGGTTTGATACCTTTATTTTTGCAAAGGCTACTGGCCTGTGACCTTCTGACCTTGGCTTTTGTTCTTAGGGTATGTCTGGTTAGTTTTTGTCAACTTCACACAGACTAGAGTCATTTGGGAAGAGTGAACTTCAATTGATTGTCCTGTGGGCAAGTCGTGGGGCATTTTCTTGATTAATGATTGATGTGGGAGGGTCCAGCCCACCGTGAACAGTGCCACCACTGGGCTGGTGGTCCTTGGTATGTATAAGAAAGCAGGCTGGGCAAGCCATGGAGAGCAAGCCAGTCAGCAGTGCCTGTCCACTGCCTTTGCTTCAGTTGCTGCTTTCTCTGCTCTTCATGATGGACTGTGATTGGGATATGTAAGCCAAATAAACCCTCTCACCTCCAGACTGCATCTGGTCACTGTGTTTATCACAACAATAAAAAGCTATCTAGGACAGGGTAACACCGACTACATGAAAAGAGTTGGGCAGTAAGTATCCTCCCTTACGTATCTGTTCTTTCCTTTTGGGCCTTTGAAGATGTCATTAAACCATTTTGTTGACTTGTCTTGTTCCTGATGAGAAGTGAATATTAATCCTGACTTGTATTTCCTAGTATGAAATGCTTCTCCCCCTTCTGTCTGCCTTTTCTATTAATCTTTGTTTTCTAGCAATCTGTTTACAATATCTATTGCTATGATTCCCTTTTCCATTACTAGTCTGGATTTTTACTGGGCTCTTTGGTCTGTGGATTTATAACCTTCATCAAATTTGGGAAAACTGCACTCACTTGATAGTGTCCTTTCCCCCACTGACCCTTTAATACTGCTCCATGGGTCATTGGATTTTAGTGTAATATCTTCTTAACTCTTGGATGGTTTCTGTTGCTGTTTTCTATTGCTTTTGTTGGCCAGAGTTTTATCTTTTAAGTCTATATAGATACTTTATGTTTTCTTTTAACTTTCAAACTCTCTGCTCTTAATCGCTTATAGATTTGGTTCATGTTTTTTTCTAAATCCTTGAGAATAATTTGAATAGCTTTTTGAAGTCTTTGCTACTGATGTCATTATCTCTATCGCTTCTATAGGATGAGTTTTCATAGATCATATTTTTTTTTTACCATTATTCATTGTCCAGTCATTTTTGGACACTAGGCATGTAGTATTAACTTTTGTTGTTTTCCTTACAGATTTTGGGTATTCTCTGACAGGCTAGTTATGTGTGGCTCATGTTGTTGCTGAGAGGATTATTTTTAACCTTTTATAGGGAGAATTTAGGGTAATCTTTACACTAGTACTTTAGTCCAAAGTCTATACTTAATATCGAGGTACCCAACATGGCCTCTTCATTCTTCTTTTCAAACACTAGAGTTGCTCTAGGCCTGGGTAGTCTCTAGAAAGATTTTGGCTTGCTGGTTTACCCACATAGTCTTTACTTGGTCCAGAGGTCTGTTCACTGTACATATATTTGGTTAATTACCCAATAGCTGGCCCTCAGATTAACGCAGTCCTTTCTAGCAGAGCCTTCTCTTTCTATTTGGCACTCCATTCCACGCTAGCTCCTTCAGCTCTCTGAATCTTGATTTTTATCTCCTTAGCCCAGAAAGATGATCCCAGGTCTGCTTGAGTTTCCGCATTTCATCTGGAAAGTACCTCCAGGCAGATGCATAGGTCAACCATGGGATTCATCTCCTTTGCTCCATCCTTCTGAGCTACCCAGGCCCAAATTTTCTGTTGTCCAGTGTCTGCAACTCATGTTCAATAGTTTCCAGTTCTCTAATTGTCAACAATGGGATGGTGAATGGAGTTTCAACTACTCCTACTTAGCTGGAAACACAATTTATTGAAAACGCCTTTGATGGTTTTATAAGCATACTTAGAATGTTCTTGGACATTAAGTCTTAATTGGATCAAGTGAACTATCCATATCAACTTCATGAATAATGTAGGAAACTGTTTAAATCTAACTACCTCAAAATAGCCCTGTACCTCCTTAGCTCATCCCTGATGTGGTAGGTGAAACCAGCCTTGACAACATGGCCAGCTGGCAAAATGGACCAGATGCTACAATCTACCCATAACACTGAGCAGTGGTTATACCACAAACCAGGGAGTTTCGGATTGAAAACCAGACCCTAGAATGACTCCGAATCACCTACATAACATCTCCCAAGGCTTCAGTGAACAAAACAATGCCTGGTCATGGACACATGTTATCTGGATGTTGTCTCAGCATTTTAGATAGTCTCTTGTCTGTAGATCTGACCAGGGCTTGGTAAATTGTTCAGTGACTTAACTGTCAACCTCTGTATCAGTTCCATTTATCATTTCTGCCTGGGTGGAAAAACAGTGTGTTCTACAAGGACCAGATTTTGGTGTGCGTTCCTTTGGCACACACATTCTCCTGACTATAATTTTGGACATCAGAAAATAAAAAACTCTAACATGAAAGATACATTAAGATAACTGTTGAATTACGTTAGGCCAGATCCTCAGGCTCTGTGAACTACAGTCTCCTCTTTAATGTTGATCCTCCCTCACCAGAGAAAAAACAGCAGATTCCCAGAACCTTAAAAATGTAACACTAAGTTCAGAATAATCTGATTATTTTTTTTTTTTTTAAAGAACAGGAAGCTGGATAAAGAGATGACTAAGTTAAAAAAAAAAATAATGTGCGAATTGGAACAGTAGAATGTTTCCATTCTTTTGATTTGGGTGAAATCCTGACTGTGGTCTCCACAGAACTAGTTCTCTTCCAGAAATACATTTCTCTCCTCAACTCAGAGAGGGACAGAAATGTAGTCACCTCTGTGGGTCTGGAATTCTTTTGGAAAGAAAAAAAAATAATCTATGCACTGGGACATTCTGCATATTCACCATCAGAAAAAAATCAGATTTTTATTTATAAATCGTATCGGGAAAAGAAATAGGTTAAGGTCATCATCCTTTTGAAGAGAACATTTGTTGAGTTATAATGTTCTTTAATTGTTGCCATCATTGTGGACCCAGACAGAGGTCACTTGGGAGTGACAAAATAGAAGTGTCATCAGCTTGTGGCTTATAGCAAATCTGAGGACGCAGAGGAGGCACAGCTGAGGAGCACAGCTTGGAGTGGTTTAAGTTAGCATCTCCTTCCGGGCTTACAGAGTGGTACTCATTCGCATCCACTACTGATCCTGGCATATCTCTGAGGCATCTCACTGGATTGAGCATTCATAATTCCTGAAAGCAGTAATTCTTACCCTGGAATATTCTAGAACCACTAGCTTACCTGCCAGTCTACACCAATGAAGTGGGACTCCATTAGAGTGACTCAGTATATGTACTTTTGTGAGGAACCTGAGGTGACTGTAATGGGAAGCATGGGTGGAGCATGTTTTGTTAACTGATAACTCATATGAAATGGGAGAAAGCAAATTGCACGTAGAGGGACTTGGTTGTCTCAAATGGCCTCACTGCATCATATCCCCATCTAACCACCCCTTGTGTCTGCTTCATATTTTTATTCCAGAGAAGAATCTATCACTTCTGGAGATGAAATGTTCATATATGATGATCTGCTACAGTCTAGGGCTTTCCAGTGATTTAATTATCTAATTACTGGAGCAGGCTGCCAAATACAAAAGAGTTTATTTAGTTTCACTATTTTATAACACAGCTCAAAGAACATTGGAATTTCTAATTCAATTTTCCTTCTTTTCAGAATCTTGAAGCGAGTTCTGCATGTCTCTAATGATAACTCCATTACTGGACTCATAATTACTCTGGGGCTGCATTTCCTATTAGGTATAGGACAATACAGGTACCTAAGGAGAATCGGCACTGCCACAGCTTAATTATCCTCATTGTTCCTGTGTTAAATAGACTCCCTTGGCTGAAAAGACAGAAGTTGATGGGGAATGGAAGCCTGGGACATAATGAATACAAAGATTGGTGTGGAGATGAGGTGACAGTGGTGACCAGGTTAAGAAACAAAGCACTTATCTTCCCTTTGGGTCTGCTTTGGAGACTCCTGACACTTCTAAGCCCAAGAGCACATTGTTCATTTCCATTTACGCTCAGACAGAACCAGTGAAAGTAAACAGTTATATAGGGACAAAGAAAACCAGGACTACACTAGTAGTCAAGAACATTCTTGTTAAGAAATTGACTGTGCTACATGGTGCTGACATGGGTTTGAGGGTTGACAGAGGTGGCAGGTGTTAAGAGATCTCTCTCAACCATCCCATAACCAAACACTGCCACGTACCACCTAAGGAAGTTCTAGGCATCTGGTCTGTGAACCTGTAATGGTTCACACCCTTTGGGTGTGGCTTCAGGCAGACAGAAGTAGGAAAAGGGAAGTGTGAGGCATGGCTTTCCTTCCCTCTCCCTTTCTGGGGTTGGGGCGGGGGGTGCCATTACAACCTCACGTTCAGGTGTGGCTTCAGTTACAGGTTCACAGACCAGATGCCTACAGGTAGTACCATAGTTAACAAACCCAAAGTAATAAATGTGTCTCAAATGCTTATGAAATAGCTAAGACAACTGCTTGTGCTCATGACAAAGCAATGTCACTCATGTCTCCAAATCATGCTCACTTAGAAGAAAAGTCTACTATAGAAATGATATTTAATTTGCATGGAGAGTGGGGGGGTTATATTCAGTGAGGAACACTATTTCCAAACAGCTAGCAGATAGTGCTAAAAGGCAGCTGCAGTTGAGGAGGGAGCATGCTGTGGATAAACCTGTACACTATGAAAACGTGCTGTTCTCATTGTTAATAAAAAAGCTGATTGGCTGAGAGCTAGGCAAGATTTTGGGGGGTAGAGAGAATGCTGGGAAGAAGGGTGGATTGGGGAATCAAGAGCTAGATGCAGGAGAAGCAAGACGGGAAGTTCATAGAAGAGCTAAACAAGACTTGGGGAAGCACATAGATTAACAGAAATGTGTTAGTTTAAGTTGTAAGAGCTGGAGACAAGCCTAAGCTACAGGCCAAGCATTTATAATTAAGTCTCTTGTGGTTATTTGGGAGCAACTGTCAGGACAGAAAGACTCCGCCTACAAATGGGACCCACTGTCAGACAGATTAGATCCACATAACCTGAGAAAGTTTTTGAAAGGTTCCAAACACACAAAAATGGAGTTAAATCTGACTTCTTGGTGACTGCCTTCTTTCAGGTAAACTCTGTTTGTTAGCAGCTAACAGAGGCTCCTTTTAAGAGACGGGATCCTGTCTTAATGATACTGGCAAGCACGGGTGCAGATCTTTTAAGAGGACTTGCTACCCATCACTTAAATGGGGTTTATGAGCAATGGGTGGCATGATACTTGGAAGCATGGACCTAACAACTTCTCAGAGTTGGAGCAGTAAATGTGGTTTCTGCCACTACCTCTGCCATGGAACTCGGCTCTCAGGGAACAAAGTGGGGGAAGCCAGACACCAATGCCATGTACCAATTCATGCACTAAGCTGAGCAGTGCTGGCTACTAACAAAGCAGTTTAAGGTTCATCTCATGTGGTCTAAGAACAATACAAATGTTCAGATGGGAAAATAAAAACCCTCTAAACAGGTTACAGTGTGTTTAAAAGTATACATAAGGCTTGGGAGAGAAAAGAAGAAAGGTATATACAGTTGCAAAAAAAAAAAAAAAGTTAAAAATAATAAACTCTTAAAAGAAAAGATAAAGTAATATAAAGAAAAAAAGCTAATATACATTGGATTATGAAAACTGCTGGATTAAACCAACCTATATATCTTAAAAATGTCTGACCTCAAAATGAAAGTCAAAAGATTCGTTACTTTGAGGAAGAGGTTATGCTTTTATTTCCACAGGAAACGAGAGGCTGTGGATTCATACCAGACTGATTTGGATCAGGTTTGATCAGGGAAGACACCCTGAAAATTCTGGCTACAGACATAAAGAAATAAACCTAGAAGAATTACAAGAGACATAATATATTTTACCTGCCTCAATTGCTGACTGTATAATGTACAAACAGAACCAGCACACACACACACACACACACACACACACACACACACACACACACACACAAAGTGACTGCAAACTTTGCCAAGACAAGGCAGAATACTCCCTCAACATGCCTTGCTTCTCAGAAAAGTCTGTCAGATATACTAGGCCAAAGTTGGATGCCCCAAAATTACAGAAGAACTTTGGGTGACTATCTAGGCAACCAGATGTCCCTATTGTTAGTTAACATTACACCCTTTTGGGATCTTTGATGGAGTTAAAGACTAAATAATTAGACAAAGTTTTCCTTAGTTATGATAGAAAGGTAAATTAGGTATAAAACTTTATACTTACAAAGATAAATGTAAGTACAAAGATCTAGAGAATATGTTCTCTAGATCTGTCAAATACAAATGGACGGGATATTGTAACTGTAATTCATACTAATAACTGTTTTTGCTCTATATAATTTTACTATGTTAAAGTTTAAAACCTTCCTTTTTAATTAGACAAAACGGGGAAATACTTTGAAATATCCTTCTGCACACTGTGAAAATGTGTTGCTCTCATTGTTAATAAAAAGCTGATTGGCCGATAGCAAGGCAGGATTTTTGGGGCAGAGAATGCTGGGAAGAAGAAAAGTGGAGTGGAGCAGAATATTATTTTAAGGCATGTGATTTTTGTTTATGCTGTATTTGTTTAACTCTGTGAAGTTGTGGTTCTTTTCCTGTTTAAAAACCTGATAGCCTAATAAAGAGCTGAATGGGCGGACAATAGTGAGACAAGAGTAAGGACAGGCGGGGCTGGCAGGCAGCGAGTATAAACAGAAGGAGAACCAAGGCAGAGAAGTGTCAAGAGAACAAGGGGAGGAGGACATGAGGAGCCAGCCACCCCGCCAGCCGCAGAGTAAGAAGGAAGGTAAGATCTACAGAAGTAAGAAAGATAACAGCCCAGAAGGAAAAGGTAGACAAGCTGACCAGCAACAAGCCAAGCTAAGGGCAGGCATTCCTAAGCAATAATAAGACTCTGTGTGTGACTTACTTGGGAACTGGGTGGTGGACCCCCATGAAAGCAACACGGGACAGTGGAGTCTAAGGAGTCAAGAGCCAGATGCAGGAGCAACATAGTAAGTTCACAGATGAGGTAAGCAAGCTCAGGACAACACAGATAAACAGAAACGGGTTACTTTAAGTTGTAAGCGCTGGCTAGTCAAAGCCTAAGCTATTGGCTGAGAATTTATAATTAATATTAAGTCTCATGATTATTTGGGAGTGACTTCTGGGACACAAACCCCACCAAAGGGGCAGACTCCAGACAAACTGGGAAAGAAACTGGGAGGTGACAGGAGGCGTCTGACCTACAGACCCATCTTTTGGCCTTGGCAGCACCAAACAATTGAGTTTTAATTACCCTCTAACACTTGAAAACGGAAGGTTTTTTTTTTTTTTTTTAAATATCTAACCTGTATTCCCAGATTTTCTGGGAGTACTGAAAAGCAGAATCACAGTATGAGTTCACAGGGTTAGGGGTAGCTGGAATTGAGTGGCAGTTGCTTTTCACAGGGGCTGATTTCTTTGACATTCTTTGCTCCATTTGTTAAGTCCATTGTTAGGACACTGAGGGCTGAAAACATTCTACTTTGTCATTCCAACCAACAATAGGGACACTTTATTTCACTGCAAAAACAATTCATTCTTATTCTCATCCTGTCTGCGTGTCTGTCTGTTTCCCTCCCTTCCCACCCTCTTTTCCCTTCTTTGCAGAGAGCTGGCTCAGTGCATAAGAGTGCACGCTGTACAAGGATCTGAGTTTGAACTTCAAGCACTCATATGAAAAACAGGGCACAGCTGCACAGGCCTGTGATCTCAGCATTGGAGGACAGGGACAGGCAGGTAGATCCTGAGAGCTCAATGGCAGCCAGCCTAGCTGAAATAGCAAGCTTCTGGTTCAGAGAGAGACCCTGTCTCAAAGCAGTGAAGTGAAGTGAAGAGCGATAGAGGAAAACCCTAAGGTCTTTTTCTGCCCGTTGCATACACATGTGCATGGGCACACACCTGTATACTCACATGCATACACCATACACACATATACGCCACCCACCACAAACATGCAAAATGAAAAAAATTAAAAAAAATATTTTGTTTTTGCAAGGAAAGGAGAAGTCCATCTAAGATTGACTTCACTGATGCTGTGATTCAGAGGTGATTTAAATAAGCACGTTCCAGGCGTCTAGGACAGAGGGACAGAGTGAGTAGATGTCGTGTGTATCTAAGTACTGAGGAGGGTGCGGTGTTTTGTTAGCCCTCACCTAGTACTCCAGGCTCTCAGAGGAGGTCCTCCAAATCAGCCACTTTTATTTTACATTTTAATTTTAATTAAAATTAGAGGAGACGATTATGCAGTATAGGTGGGCCTCAAACTCATGATTGTCCTGCCTCAGCCTGCCAGCTGTAATCCCTGCCAGGGATTATAGACCTGAGTATGACTTCAGGCCTGGCTCTGGCCGCCCCTCCCCATTTCCCACTGCTAGACACTGGTGGTGAGAAAGCCTGTTCTTAGCTTTAATGAGGTGGTGAAATGTGTTGGGGTTTATGCCACTGGGGTGCAGAAGGAACTGTGGTTCAAAGTCCTTTCCTGCCTGGGCATTGCTTCCGCTAGCTGCAGAGGAGCTCTGCCCATGTGGCTGTCCCAGCTCCTGGGTGTGTTCAACTTTTAACAATATTTGGATTATGAGCTTCTTAAAGACGGTCAAAGAGGAGTCTCCATAAAGTCTAAGCTTGGACTATGCCCTCAGTGTCCAAGCCCTTGCCAGAGACAGGGAGCGCAAGGCTGCCCCAGAGGCAAACGTGACCTCTGCAGTGTTGTGCCTTCCAGCAACTTAGGACTCAAGTCAGGAGATGGAATGTCCTACTTTGTCAGAGTGACAGTATTTTCTGGGCAAGATCTGGGATGTGAAGGGTTATTTTTGCCTTCCCTTTGATTCCCTACAGCTTGTATACTCCTCAGTGGCAGAAAGGACAAAGGAAACCTGGAACATACCATCCAAATAAAAGGCAGATTTTTGTTCTCAACACATCACCCATAGTAGCTTCTTTTCCCTTAGTAATTTGCCTTCTATGCTGACCTCATAGTGCTTGAGGAGGAGGGGGAATCTGCTTCCTGAGGGATGGACTGAGAGCTGGCAGCCTTGAGGGGTAGCATGTCCCTTGAGGGGCAGCTCTCCCCTAAAAAAAGCAGGCATTGAAAGGCTCTCTCTCTCATGTAAAGCACTTACTGTCAAGCGAAGTTGTCATCCACTGGCTATAGTTATAGTGGAAGGTTCTAGACCATGCTTACATGTAAACAGGAAGGTGTGCTATTATGATCATGTGTGTGGAACCTTCGATTAACTCCTAGGGAGAGTAGGTCAGGGAGCCCAGGGAAATCCCAGCAGGACTGGGGCCATGGAGAGTGGGCAGAAAAGTCAGATGGAGAGCCACTGAGATAAGGCTCTGAGAGAAGCCTTATCTGTGAAAAGTACCTGAAGCTGCCTCATTTGCTGGAGCTGGAGCCTGAGCTCAGCCACATTCCTCCTCATGTCAAGCAGGCTCATGTGAATGGCTGAGGTACCAGCAGGCAGGGGTTGGCTGGGAGGCAGTGGTGACTCCAAAGTGCCCAGACTCTTCCCAGCAGGAAGTTGGACCGTTCCTGTGAGGAAAAAAATAACAATCAGAAAACAGCAGAGGCCTTAGAATGCAGATAGCACTTGAGCTATCTCCACACAGATGACTTAAAAAACTAATTAAGAAAAATATCAGGAAGACAATAGGTCATAGAATGCTAAGAGTTGCAGTGTGTAATGATCATGTTCTAGAAGTTTCACTGTCATAGGATGGCAGAGCAGTATATACAGCACGGTGCCATGTCAACTAAACTGTTTATGCTGTTGCCAGCCCCTCTGTATCCATCTGTCTCCTCCTCTCTCTCTTCTCCCTCCCTCCCTCTCTACCTCTCCATCCCCCTATGCTGTGATTTCTCTACCTTCCTTTTTCGTTTTCTTTAAATGAACAGGGTTTCATAACAAAAGTTGAGCATTTCTGGCTCCTGATATTCTATTGCTAAATTTTAAATGTTTAAAATCTAATGTATGTATGCATGTATGTATGTATGTATGTATGTATGTATCATTCTGAAGTAGGGGGGATTTAATTTCTGGGCCCTTATAGAGCATGCTGTGTGAGTATCCCCTGCTGGCTGATGGACATGGTACAAGCCGGAGATGTAGACGGGAAACTAATTAAAGAGGGTACACTTGGCTAAGTACTCACAGGTTTCTAAAACCAAAAGAAGCCAGATTTCTGTGCACCCTTAGTAAGAAAACATGACTTTACTTAAAAATTCTTTAGGAAAGAAATTAAAACCAAAGGCAATGGAAAGAAACGTCTAGGCTGGGGACACAGCTCTCAGTGGTGAAGTACTCTGAGGCTCTTTTTTAGCACAAAAAAAAGCTAAGATAGAGAAGGAAAACACAGTTAGTCTCTGCTGCCACAGCCTCTGTCTTTGGTTCAACTTCAATAAGATTCTTACATTTTGTGAGTCTATTGGGGAGGGTCCTGAGCTGAAGTATGACTTACAGGGCCAGCTAGGTATAAAAAATCTTTACCAGGTGGTTTGGACATTTAAGAGAGTGCAAAGATATAGAACAGGCCCCCAGAGTAAATGCTGAACCTCTCTCTCTCTCTCTCTCTCTCTCTCTCTCTCTCTCTCTCTCTCTCTCTCTCTCTCTCTCTCTCTCTCTCTCACACACACACACACTCACACACACACACACACACATAGCACCTGGGCTAATTCTCATGAACTTTAGTGGTTATTCACACCATTACCAGTCAGGGCTGGAGAAACTTCCACATGTCCCTATCCCTTATGCACAGAACAAAGTCACCCCCAGAAAAGTCAATATTGCCATCTGTGCAGCTGTTGAAAAGACGGTTTTCCACTGTGAGGTGCAAAGGAACAGAACAGCCAGTGACATCTCCTGCTACAGAGCATGTCATAATTAACTTAGTGTCTTCCAAGGTCAGGTATTCTGACAGGGAACGACTACCAGTTCCAAGTTGCCGCTTTTGAATCAGACAGCTTATGCCTTGTGTGTAGGCAAAGATGCATGTGTACAGGCATGTGAACACTCCCCAATTTCATCACATGTCATCTGCATAGCACATGGATCCACCATGGTACCTCTCTGGTAAAAATGACACTGTAAAGTCAGTCTGTTCTGCTGGCTCCTCAGCAAAATGAAGGCCAATTCCTTCTACATAACCTGGGATCTTTGCACATTGTGGGTTCTGCTGCGTGTGGCTCTTAGTCCCAGCGATTTACTAGAAATGGCTGCTCACGAAGGGGTCAGCGATGGCCACTCTCCAGGAAGCATGATTTCATCTAGCACAGCATTGTCTTTGTTGTCCGTCAGTCACTTCTTGGCTTTCCTGTCACTATGGCATGTCTCACCCTTGACTTCTTCCCTCTCTGCTGATGCACCTTTATTAGACTCTAACCCTCCCTCCATTAACCTTTGAGCCCCGGGTGCCTGCTGTCCCAGGCCTGCTCTTTCCATTGCTCATGCTTTCAGGGACATTTCCATCCTCTATCTTCTGTCCAGCTTACCACACACCATGCCCCTCCCCCACTGCACACCTACAGTTATCTTCAGAGCCACATACCAACAGCCTCAAGTCACCTCAGCCCTTCCTGTAAGCAGATCCAATTCATTATCTCCTCTCACCTCCCCACACACTGCTTTCTGCCTCTATTTGATTTTAGCCAAGGCCACTATTATCCATTTTAATATTTACGCCAGAACCTGGAAGCCATTCTCATTATCTATTTTTTCCATGTATGATCGTGAGCAAATAAGTGCTTAACAGTGTTCTCTCTGTACTTGCTTAAATGGGCATTGGTGCTACCCTGTGGGCTAAGGACGTCAACACCTGTAGCTGTTTAGCCCAATGTCTGGTGAAGAGTGAACCTTACTGCCCTTCGGTGAATTCCCTGAGCAGAATGGTAGAAAGGACCATCTTCCCTAACTCCACCTAGAATCGCACCAGGGTAACCTAACAGCTAGCAAGGATCTACAGCAAGGGCCCTGAAATGCAGACTCTGAAATGCAGGCTCTGAGGAGGTCCCCATTCACACTGGAGTCACAAGACCTAGAGTTGGTATGCCACACCCACAGGTGGGTAGTCACATTCAGTCTAGTATAAAAGGAGACAACATTATCATTTGTCCCCAGAATCTTATTCCTTCCTGTGTACTGAGCCTACCCCAGGTCATTGATCTTCGTTAGTTTACATCCTAAAATCCTCATTATCATTGTGTGTGTGTGTGTGTGTGTGTGTGTGTGTGTGTGTGTGTGTGGTGTTCATGACATGCAATTGCAGGTCAGAGCACAACTCTGGAGTCGGTTCCCCCTTCTGCCTTCCTGTAGATCTGTAGATCCTGGGGACTGAGGTTGCCAGGCTTGCATCTCTCACTGGTCCTTAGTTAGTTAGATCTTAATATGAATCTTAACAAGTGTACATGTGAAATGACCTTAATATGCTGTGACAGAACTAACACTGGTGTGAGCTTTAGAAAGAATGACTGTCATTAGCTGGGGACTCGGAGCATCTTAACTTACTATGTGTTTCCCTCCATAAGAAACAGATAGCAACACTTTCCTCACAAACTGAGAAAATAAACAACATAACACACATGGTATGCCTCAGAAGTGGGAGACGCCTTCTGTTCCCTCATGTCGACAGTAAATTACACATTTCTAATGTAACCAGGAAGTCTGAACTTCATTTGTGTTGCCCTTTGGCCAAATGAGTTCCTTGGCGTCTATGTAAATCTGTCATTTGTCTATATGCAGGGATAACACTGTTTTTCTTATAGTTTACTTTCTAGGATTATGGAAGAATTACTATATCTTGTGCACTATACTGGCTGCTATGGCAACTAAGCCCCTGTGGGCAGTGTCTTGCCTTGGTACATTCATTAGAAAGAGAAAGGCCAAATGGGCAGAAACACAGGAGGGAAAAATCACTCACATTGCCAATGGAATTGTCTGTCCCCCACAACCACTGATCACACTTGGAAATAGCCAAAGAAATTACACTTGTTTCTTCTTCCTTGCTCAATAGAGACATTTACAAAAATCTCAGAGTGAAGGTTATCAAACAATCTGTGTATTTTTCAAGGGACTCATGTATCATAACATTGATGAGATCAAACAGGAGGTATGTGACTGTATGTCATGTGTGTGGACTTGTGTCCAAGTCCTTACCTGGAAAAAGAAAATAAAAATGATACCTACTCCTTGGGGATTGACATTAATGGGCTAACACATGAACAGTGCCAGGCACACAGGAATCGCTCCCTAAATGTTTCCTTATTATTACCCTACAGAAACCGAGAAAGCAGCAAAGCTTACAACCAGTATTGAACAGAATGAAATACAGGACACTCATCATTTCCAGAAAGGATTCCCGAGGCAATGAAGGCTTTAGTGTCAGCAGTTTAATTTTACCCCTTAAGGTCATAATAAATAAGAAAATGAGTGAATAAATATCCCCAAGCAAACCGGTAATTGCTCTGAAGTCAAGTTTAGTGATTTCCATGGAAAAACTGTCTGGGTTCAGCCCAGGCCACTGACTGATTTTCTAAGTTGATTGCTGGAGAAACATCCCTCAGAACTGAGTGCTAGGGTTTGTGCAGCCCAAGTGGAGCCAGGGCTAGGGGTGGGGTGTTAAACCTATGTCCCTAACCCTATCCACATTCAAGTGCTATAGAAAACTAGATGTGGTTTCCCCCAGATTAGGGGTTTCATACATCTAACTATTTGCTTCTGTAGAATCTCAGCATGTGAGTGAGCATGTTCCTGCCATGGTTTGTTCCCCCCGCCCCCAGCGGGCAGGAAGACAGCATCTTTTTCAGGGAGGCCAGCCTGGAAACCAAAGGAGCAGACTGTCACCCCATATTATTCTGCCTGGAAGTCCTCCTTCCCTAAGTCACATTCATTCTCTTTCCCAATCTAGACTTTGTATTAAGTGGCTCCTGCTTCCCACTCACCCTTGTCCATTCTCCTATCAGACCCAGCCAAAAGTCCTTCCTCAGAGCGGACTCTCCCAATGGCTTCACTTCACACTTTAGGGACCCCACATTGCCTCCACCTGGAAGGCTGGATCCTCTCCCTTTCCCTTCTCTGAGCTCTAGGTTCCCTTCGTACTCCTCCATCACCTTCAATCCAAGCGTAAAGTTTACCCCATAACTCTTGACACTCAACGCACAGGTATTTCAACTTTTCTGTGGATTTGAAGCTCTAGGCAGGCAAAACCATGTTTCATGCTTACCACATCCACTCTGCACACCAGCGCCTGGAACTAAAGAAGGTCATATGAGTGAGTGAGTGAATGAACATTGAGGGCAGTAATTTCTGCAATGCAGGAGGCTGTAGTAGCCTGAGTTCCTGAGGACGCCTTGGCCATCATACCAATTGACTTAGAGAAACACTGAGTATTTGTAAAGACAGTCAGAGATGACTGAAACTCGTGGCCCTCCAGAGGTCCTGGGAATACTCACCTGCACCATCTGTTTGGTTCCTGTTGGCTGTGGCTTTTGACATTTTCTCACTGAATAAAAGAAAAAAGAGAGTCAACTTCACAGTTTTCAAAGTGTCACTGTCTTTCCCAACCCTTCTATTAAGAATTAGCGGTGATGAACTAAGCAATGAAGGATTTGAACATCAGATCCATGATTGCCTGAGATGGAAGAGGCTTCTCAGGTGTGTACTGACACAGGCGGATGCAGCTGGGCACGCAATGATTTTCAGATGGTGGCGGATGTGGACACACATGGACGGTAGTAACAGGCACTACATAGCAAGTGGTCCATGAAGCCACATGCACTAGGCAGGCCTCTCACCTTTCTTGGGCCAAAGTGTTACCTTTGCCCAAGAATTACCAGATGAAAAACAAAACCAAAAAAACACCCCTCCCACCCTGATTAATAAAGATGAAAACGCCAGCCCTAAAGTGATCACGAAGAAACAAATTTCAGTGAATGAATGGCTGTAGTGATTGAGGAGAAGCAAGTTGGATTATTTTTTTCGCTGCATGCCTTGCTTCTTTTTACCTAGACGCCTCTTTGCTACTACTTGCAATGGGCCCTTTAAAAAGCGCAGACTGAACAAGGCCAGTTAGACTGGCAATCTGCTTCTCCATGGCTTGCATCCTCTCTCTGCAAAACAAGAGAATTATTTGTTAAAGCTCTTTTGACTTTCAGAGGGGTTCTTTTAGGTGAATGATCCACCTGAGGGCTTTAAAAGTACCACCTAACAGGCTACTCAAACCCAGAGGTCTGAAGATCCTTGGCAGAGGCCAAGATTTATTGATAAGAGTGGAGAAAGGAGACCGTGGCCTCACAAAAGACAATGCACAGGCCAGCAGAGGCCTCCCAGAAAAAAATATCTCTCTCAGATGGTCACACAGCATGTATTTTTCAGCCTTCTTGCATTGTTTTGTTGTTTACATTGTATGAGAGGAAACCTCAATGGGACTGGTTATACTCTGGCCAGGCCCTGCATTCATACATGCCTCTAGGCTGCTCTTCACAGCTTGGAAACTGCAGGCTGGTTTTGGTGTGAATGATGGAGATATTTGTTTTATGTGTAGTTATCCTTGTTTCATAGCCCAAGGGCAGACAAACAAGTGCCTCTTGTCAACACCATGGAAAATACAATTGAAATCAATTAAGTTTGGGAGTAGACTGTGCTCACTTTAGTGGTGCAGAGGACTTAGCCTGGAGGATTTTACAGGAACAAAGGAAAAAAAATATATATATATATATATATATATTCACAATTCAGTCATGAACACACTAATAAAAATCCCCCTAGTTACTGCCTGTGGACAGGTCCTGTACCTTTCTCTTCAGGACTCTGTGATACAACAGACAGGTATTTCAAACAGGCTTGCCTGTCTACATCTTAGACAGTGGATGTATCATAGGACCATGTGATAGTGATTCCTATTCTACAAACAGCACAGTCATACACTCAAGGTGGCTCTTCAGTGCAAGCCAACTTCTTTATCTGTTATTCTATGGAGTTAGAGCACCAATCTATCCTTTCACTACAGAAACACCACTGGTGAGGTTGGGCTCATGGAGGGACAGGACATCTGCATCCTGAACTTTGTAGCAATCAAAAGCATCCTTGAGCTTTGAAACCTTGGGTCCTGAATTTGGACTAAATTCTTAAATGCTTTATCAATTACTAAGTTTAACTTTGCAATTACCAGCTTCTGACTTGATAATTCCGTGCGCTTTCCTCAGTTTAAACTGACAGTGACGTTATGACATGAGGTTTCTTGCATTCATGGGTGGGTAGTTAAGGGTTGCAAAAAGAAAGCAGCCCCACCAAGTGATATGCATTTGAACAGTATGATCTCCATCCCACTGGGGTAGAAATAATCTCAAATGCCAAGTGTGGATGCACATCCCCACAGTCTGCTGATACATCCAGGCACAGGAGTGGATGTTAATCAGGAACCCCTGTATACTTTAACATAAAAGGATCAACTGGTCAAGAAAAAAAGTTAAAGTTTCTACTAAGGAAATTGGGTTAGAAACACTTGCCAGAAAGCCCGTGTTTGTTTATCAGTAAGCTATAAGTGGCACCTCAGAAGTGACCAGGGTAGTGATTGACCACAATCTGCCATATGAGAGACACAGACACACACAAACATTTGGGAAATTACTTCCTTGGAAAAAAAAATGCCAGTACTGAGTGAAAGTTGTTTAGTTTTATCATTCATTGCACAGAAGATAGAGAGAAACGCATGTATGGGTAGGTGCACAGCTACAAGGAGTAACCAAGAATCTATTTAGAGGGACAGGACAAGAAAAAAATCTCAGCACTGTAACTCTGGCTATGGAGGCCATGGTTTAAATGTTCTAACTAGAGACCGGTTTGTTCTTTATGTTGTCTTACAAGAGGCGGTGGCAGCAACATTAAAAACTAGACCAACACCCTGGATATAGGACCATCTTTAACTGGATCATCACTGTGAACAGAAGTACAGAGCATCATAGTAGAGACTGGGTTAGAGCCAAGAGGGCCCACAGGGCGTCCAAACATTTTCTTTGTATCAGGAGAGGTAGGCTTTTTCACTAAGCTTCCCCTCCGTAGTGGTTTGGGATGCAGATAGAGAGTGACAATTCTCCACTCGCACCCCCACTGCCTGATTTTTCAGGACTTATACCAACACAAGTGTAGATAAGCCAGGGACGCTTGGAGCAAAAGCCCACTATGTGATCCAGGTATCTGCTTGGTTCTGTACTTAGCAACTATGAGTTAGGGCATAAACACTCCCTGGGTGGCCTCTTCCAGGTTATGGTATCAACAGGGCCACCAGGGAGAAGACACAAAGTCAGATGCTGCCGGGAGTTCTTTGACATCCTCCCTGTAGTTTATAGACACTTGAACTTGAATATAGAAGTGCCATGATTCTCTCCCATTCCCAGGTGGGGTCAGTGTGTTGAAGTCAGTAATGGACAGCACAGTGATGAACAGCATGCTGACCACAAATGTATGGGCCAATGTCTCAGCCACAACCACTTCAAGAAAATACAATTCTTTTGACACATGGTAATGAGGAAACTTTTTCCCTTCATATTTAATCATCAAAGTGTTTCTGGTTTCGGGATTCATTTGAGAGAGATTATTTGATTTATAAATTCATAAATAAGATTGTCTTTCCATTTCATGGTTGGTAATCTGGAAACAATTTTATGGTTTAGCTAAATTACAGCAACTGGAAACTTATGCAGCCTTCTCCTGTGATGAAATGAAGTATGCTTAATGTGAAAAGGGAAGAGAATAAGAGAAGTGCAGTGCAAGAAGAGAAATTAAATACAACCCTGCCATTTTACCACAGTAGCAATTCTATGTGATATCCATCAGGATATATTAAGGATGCTTAGGCTAATTCTTACCAACGTCCCTTGGTTTAAGGTATGATGGGGTGGTATAATTACTGTTGGAAAGATAGCTCAAAAATGATTTCATAAACCATTTAATATCATTCCAAAAACCAAATTTATGTGATTAGTAGGAAAGGTCAACTAGTACTGTAAGTCAGCTTGGTTGCACAAGGCTTTTTTGAGGCTCAAATATAACATGAATAAAAAATATAAGGCAAATTCAGTGAGTATAAGGGAAGGAGCCATTCCCAGCATCAATCACCCCAATTTTTGCCAACATTCCTCTCTGGTCTGGGTCTGTGTGTGCAGGTAGAGGACCACCCTGGCTGCCTTTGGAGCAGAGGGGAGAAAAACTTTTATGTCTGAAGAAATATTTTTAGCCAGTGAGTTTATGTATGCGACTTTTGATTCAAGTTTCACCTTTAGTCTCTTTTGATTATGGACATGTCTTTAAGAGTACTGAAGGAGGCCTCCTTGAGCCTGGATTAGTTTCTTATCTTTATATAGTTAAGAAAATGACTGCCAATTAGGAATCAAGCTAACACAATGCTAAGTGAAGACCAGACATTCTTTATGGTGAATCCCAAAGCTATTTGCAAGCATGCGTGAGCCTGTGCATGCACACTTGTGTGCATGTATATGAAAGCTAGAGGCTGATGCTATCTTCTAGAGTCACTCTCCACCCTATTTTTTGAGTCTCTCAATGACCTAGGAGCTCTTTTATTCAGTTAGGCTGGTGGCTAATGAGATTCAAGGACCAGCCTGTCTTCACATCCCCAGCAATGGGATTACAGAGGGAGGCACCCTGCCTGTTCTTATTTGTGTGCTGGGGCTGAATTCAGGGCTGCACATTTGTGTGGCAAATGAGCTATCTCCCAAGCCTTCAAAGAACATGTTTCCAAAGATACAAGGAAGACACCAAGGAGCTGGCTGAAACCAGCCAAGCAAACTAACATGCATCAAAAATTCAGCCATCCCTAGGCACTTCTCCATCATTACAAATAGCTGCATAAGGCAGTAAATAACAAGCACAGAACTGAGACCGCTATTCTAAAAGTACTAACTGATCCCTAAATTCACTTCTGATAATAATACTTTATGATTTGTTGTGGTTCCTCATTGCTATCATTGGGGAACTAATCAATGAATTTTCCATTTCTGGCCTATTATGGGTGAGCTAAATAACCAAGATACCATTCCCAACTCTCCGAATAATTTAACTTCTCATTGAGGCATCTGGACTTGTTGAGGGGATATAGATGGAGTTGGCAGTTGGAGTCTATTATCCACCTGCCCTCTGCTTCTGGAATGAGCAGGAAGACTAGGTATGCTTTGCCCGCCCTACTGTGCCTTCAGCCATCTCAACGAGTCCCCTGCTTCTGAATTTACAATTATATGGGAGGATCTGGGAGGCACTGGGGAAAGGGGTAACCATAATTAGATTATAGAGTATGAATAAGCTATTTTTAATTTAAAAAGATGATAAAAAGAAAACCAAAAGCAAAAGAATTACTTGGTTGTCTTCCTAAGTCAGGGGACCACCCCAGCACTTGTGGGTATTCCAACACAGGAAACTGCCTTTCTGTCACATATCTGTGTTAGTTTTCACATTGTTGTGACTAAATACCTGACAAGGAGCAGCTTAAAAGAGGGGTGATTTATTGTGTTTCATGGCTTTAGAAGGTACAGTCCCTGGTGTGAGAAAGACCTACAGAGCTCATGGAACTCCACACCTTTTGATAGAGTCAGACAGACTGGTGGCCAACAAGCCAGGCTGGGATGCAAGCCTTCATCCCTAGCAAACCATTTCCTAAAGGCTCACAGCTTCCAAAACATGACACCAGCTGGGGATCAAGGGTTCAAACAGATGGTAGGGACATGATTTCCTATTAAAATCATAGCCTTATTCCAACAGACTATCTTTTGTAGCCTTAAGATCCATCCTGATAACCCTTGTAGAAGCCTGATATTACAGATTCTTAAACACATTTCCTGTTATACTCTTGACTAGTTCCAACCTAGAATGTTTTTACTGTCTAGACCTGACACTTGAAAACCCTCCTTAAGCCAATTGGTATTTCATTTCCTTCGGTTCCCTTGTTCACACAGACTAGCCCCTTCTTTGTATCCTGGTCTTTCCTTCTTGCTATCAGCTATCACTACTGTCTGAACAGTCCTGGGGTGGAGGGGTGGGGTGGGGGGGTTTCCATGAGTTTTCTGAAGTTCAGACAGAATACACTGGCCCTGTTGCTATGGCCTATGATGAGACAATACACTGTATGGGAAACACGTGTTGGAGAGCTCTTTGGTGGCATGATGACCAAAGAGATGGGCTAGGGATAGGTGAAGAAGAAGGGAAGGACCCTGATATCCCCTTCAAGGGTATGGTATGCCCTAAATAACCTAACATCACCTAACTTCTTTCCCTTGGCCCCAACTCCATAAGGTTCCATAACTTCCAACAACACTACAAGAAAGTCTTCAATAATTGTCCATAGGGAACTGTTCAGATCCAAACTACAATAGTGCCTAGGGTAAGTAGGACCACTACCCCACCCCCCACCCGTCAAATCGTGTCCAGAGTCTCTTGCTTCTAGACCCCATGTTAGGCTGGCTCATATGCAACAAATGAGAAGAAGTGGCCCCTATGACGTTGTCTTCAGGTGCTCTATCACCAAGCTGCACCCGAGCCCTGCACTTACATCATGATGCACAAAAATATAAACATATGTGGACAAGTCTGGCTTCAAAGCAAGGCTAGAGTCCATTGTGGATGAGGGTAAAAGGCAGTTTATAAATGCTCTGAGGCACTGAGAAAATGAAAGTCTGCAGTGGGATGTGAGGAGGAAATGCCAAAGTTGGTGGCGTACCTCTAGTTCTGAGTCTTTCTCAGACTAGAAAGCGATGCTGATTGTTTTCCTCAAGGCCATGGGAGAGGGCTGATGATCAACTTCAAGATCACCTTGGCAATGACTTTGGGTGTAGGCATCGTGATAGGAAATGGGGGATTGTGGCACTGAAATGTTCTTCTCTTGGTCTCAGGCTTCATATGGCCCGAAGGCTGACACTGGAAGTTATACCCAAATTAGGATTCTGTGGTGTGTTTATGTCCACAAAGAGCTCCCGGATGACCAGAAAGAAGTCAGCTAGAAATGCAACCCCTCCTAAGAGCTGGCACATGAATCAAACATGGAACCTGGAAGGAATGGGTGGGGCACACTAACTGTTCTAGTGTGGGTGTTACAGCAAGTGCAGCAGCAGTAAGCCAACTAAAACAATTCCTATAAAAACATGGACTGGGAATTGATTTGGATTTGTGTTCTAACTTACATAGGTGCGACTTTTCTTCCCACTACAAACTTAACCAACATTTATTGCGCTAGACAATATTCTAAGCACTGAAGGCACAGAAGGTTTTACACACACACACACACACACACACACACACACACACAGCAGGGGGAAGGGGGGCGAGGGCAGGGATATGGGCATGGAAGTGGAGAGCATCCAGAAGGAACAAGGAGTAGTAGAGGAGCTACTGTGCCTATAGTAGAACACCAGAAACAGAGGGAGGGCATTAGGAACCAATGCAGGGGGTGGACTTTTTTGGGTCCCACAGGGAGGGTGAATCCTATAATTTACTTGCAAACCAGTGAACTTTTCAAAATGAAAGGGAGCCACTGGCTGACTATTTAAGGACAGCAGGGTAAATCAGACTGGCCCCAGTCTAGCTGAAAAGTGAGTTCTACACAGATGAGGGCCTTTGGCTCTGACTGTGAATGCATCAGTAGCTGAAGTGAGGACATTCACGGACTCAAATTTTAATTGGAGTCCATGTCTTTGTTGAGAACAGCCCGAAGTAGATAGACTTGGAGTAGGGAGGCAGCTTAGAAAACCACATAATAGTCAAGAACAGCTTCGCTCAGCTGATGGCATTTGGATGAAGTCCAGAGGCTGGAGAGGAGCCAGTCAGGCTGCTGGCCATGGCAGTAAGCACAGGCAGGCGCAACCACAAATGCACAGTCTTCAAAGAAGACAAGTCCCTCCCAAGTTCAGATCCAGGGACCAGCACACATGCAGTGGAGTTCATGGTAGGGGATAGCAAAAGTCTGCTAGAGTTTGGATCTTCAATGTCTTCCGAAGTCCTGTGTGCATCCCTGGCCTGTGGTACGACTGGCGGAGTGGAAACTTTAGGACATAGTATCCAATGGACGGAGGCTAGGTCACAGTGGTATACCCATGATGGGGATACATGACCTTCGCCCATCTTGCTTCCTGGCTGCCATGAAATGAAGAGGGAATCTTCTGCCACACACTCCCATCTTGGTAAACGTATAGCCACGGGCTCAAGGTGACGGACAGGGCCAAGTCAATGTAGACTGATCTCTCAGAACCATGACTCATGAGCCCTTCCCCTTAGTAAGAAACATATCTTGGGTATTTTGTTACAGTGATGGAAAGGGCACACAAAGCTGAAGTTCCAACACTCGGAGGTCACAGGACCATAAGGCTCTGGCATTGAAATAGGGTTGCCCTCAGTCTCATCTACTACCTGGAAAGATCACATCTGAGATATAGCTGGAGTCAGGATCCTAGAACTGAATGGTTTCTCAGTTAGGAGGGGCTTATTCAGCCCTCATAATAATTCTTCTCTCCATTCTGGTTCAGTCATCCAGAGAAAGAGAAAGAGAGAGAGAGAGAGAGAGAGAGAGAGAGAGAGAGAGAGAGAGAGAGAGAGACAGACAGAGAGAGAGAGAGAGACAGAGAGAGAGAGAGGGTGTGGTGTCAAGTCAGGCAAGTAGGTCAAAGCTCAGACACACCCAGGCCAGCACTCCCAAGGTGCACCGTTTCTGAAGCCTGAAGACATCTTCCCAGCACCTAGCACAGTAAATACAGCCAGGAAGCACTTCCAGTAGTTAATGTATTTCACAGTTTACTTTCTGTGTAGGCTGTATTAGTTGGGACCTGAAAATAGCTCCAAGCCAGTGACAAGACACAGTTGTCTTTTGCATCTATCTGGGTGGCCAGCATAACTACATCGCTTCATGCTTTTATGCCCATAAGATTCTAATCAACCAGAGAACTTTCTGAGGCACAAAGTAATTTTTGCACCTATTTTCACTAGAACTGCACAGAACTCATGAGGGGTGTGTGGCTTCTCTGTATTAGAACAAACACCGAGTTTCAGCAAGGGAAGGTTTCTTCAAGAAACATGGCTAATTTCCCTGCAGAGTACAGTGGCCATGGCTTTCCTGCATTGGTGACACACAGCATGGGGTGAAGCGTTTCATTTCCTGTTGGTTCTGTCAGACACTCTAGCTGCCACACCCCAGATCAAGCCAACACGAAATCATCAATTTTGGATTTTTTTTCTCTTCCCCGAGGGTACTCTTCAATATTCATACTGTAGAATGGCATCTCATTTTTTTTTAAATATAGGTCCAAACTGGTAAGAATAGCTGTTCATTTCTATTACAGAACATAATTTATCTTCAACAGATAGTGTTGAAAGCTATGGAGAGATGGTCCTCTTGTGGTTGTGAAAATAAGATCCACCTTTTCTGTAACAGGATCTTCTGACATTGTCTACATTGATCTCAACTCCTGATTTCCCTGCCTCAGTCTCCTGAGCTGCTGGGATGCGGGAGTGCTTCCTGTGCCAGGCTCCTACCTGCTTTAGCTGCAAAGTCCTAGTGAGGACTCCAAAGAAATACAATGACTCAGGAATGGGTGGTGGTGCTGGTGGTAGTGCACACCTTTAATCCTAGTGCTTGGAGGCAAAGGCAAGCAGATATCTGAGTTTGAGGTCAGCCTCGTCTACAGAGTAAGTTCCAAAACAGCTAGGACTACACTGAAAAACCTGTCTCTAAAACCCAAAACCAAACCAAACCAAGTCAAAATGATGACTCAGAAAAAGAAGATATTTCCTATCTGTGCCCTATCTAAAATTCTTATTGACTGTGACCTTTCTAGAAACTTGTGGGTGTCTCCGTTTTACTGGAATGGCTCCAGTTATCACACTCTGGACATTGTCAGGCTGCAGGACAGTGGCCTCCAAATTCCCTTTAGCGCTGAGGGTGGACAAGGAGGATATGGTTTGGCTCACAGCAGTACAATGGGAAATAATAATAATTTTTTTAAAGACCTGCCATTTTTTGAAAAGTTGGAATTAATGCTGTAGTTTTGAAAAATACCACTTACGAAAAATGAAGTATAGAGTTTGAGTAAGGATAAATGTCATCTACTTGACCATCAGTTGGAGGTGTTGTGTGGGCATCACAAGAGCCTGAGTTACTTAGATGAGCCCTATTTTCAGACTGGAGGCAATCATGCTGATTTCTATAGTTTCAAGAAGGCTAGATCTGCCCCCAAACATACTCTTTGGAGAGGTTCTGGTTGGTAAGGAAAGGAATTATCTAACTGTTAAACTGTTTAGGTGACTCTGGATTTCTTCTACATGTCACATTCAAGATTTCTGATTGACAGCACCTCTTGAGTATTCAAAAGTAATACAGTCATGTTTTAATTGGACCTAATTAGTGACAGGTGACAGCTTTTCCTTTGGAGAAGTTGGTTTGTTTAAAGTACCTCAGATTTCAAAGCAGTCATTTTGTAGACTATCTTTGGGGTAAGTATGGAGAGGGATATCTTCATACATCTGTTAGATGGTCAACCATCATACATCTGATGCCTGAGTTCAGTCTTCTATTGCATGGCTACAAATATTCCTTATCCATGAGCTTATATTCCTAAGAATGAGCTAATAATTCAACGTATCGGCACTTACTTGATTTCTTAGGCTGGCAAAACATCCTATCATGATGTCATTTTATAGGTACTGTAATGGCAGAAATATAGCTGGTTTTGGATAAAGACCAGTTGGCCTTCTTTTTATTTCATTATATGCAGACCATAAATTCCAGACCATCTGAGGATTATCACGGAGCTCCCAGATGGGCCTGACTTAGGAAAGTGCTCCTGTTTCTGAATTCTTAGCAATTACAGTCTGTATCAGTGCTGTGGAATTAATTATGTACAAGCATGCCCCCCAATTATGGTAGAGTTGTAATTGAAAAGTTTACTTGTACTTTCAATGTTTAGGACTTGGGATAAATGATGGTTGGATTTCCAGCTGGCCCACAGAAGTCTCTTCACCCTGAAGTGTATTATTAGTCCTGTGGCTCCACATTGTTTTCAAGGAAAAAAACATGTCCTCACTCCCCCAGCTGGACTCTGAAACAATGGAAAGAGATCTCCCCCATGGAGCTCAAGACACAGAGAGGCACTGGGCTCAGCATGTCCTCCCCACTCCCTAATTTGCTAGGAGAATGTCTCTCTCAAGAAGACAGAAAACCATCTCCCAAGCATCTCCAAAGCCAAAGCAAACCCCCCAGCCCTACCACAGGTGTTCTTCCCAGATGGGGATGCAGAAGGTTTGGGAGCCAGAGGGTTGCTGCACTTAACCAGAGCACAGCTTGGATGCATATGTTAAGCTCTGAATGTTTTATGATTGCCTTCAAAGTTTATGGTCCTTGTGTATGAGAGCCACATCTAAGCTCCTCTCTGGGGCCAGCAAAGCATCCAGTTCACAGCCAAGTGCATAAGAGGACCTCAATAAACACCCATTGATCCACAATTAGAGATCTGTGGGAAAGGAGCTCAGACAAGAGCCCAGTTAGTCAGCCACCAGCAAGCATCACAACAGATGGTAATCCAGCCACACCTGGTGGGGGGAGAGGGCTCTGCCATCAAGCCCACTGCTTAGGTTCAGGAGAATCTTAAATGGATGCCTTCAGCCTGCCCTGTCTTTCTGTCCCTGGACTTCAGGATGCACAACCTCGAGGACTTTCCTGAAACAGCCCTGCTAGGGTCTTTGCTGAGCTATACATTCTGAGTCAATTCCATTCTGTGCTCATGCTCGGTTTTATTTTCTCACCCTCCCCCATTCTACCTTGTGATGTTTCGTGCTATTATATTAATATACACACATGCATGCATGCATACACACACACACACACACACACACACACACACACACACACACATACACACATACCTTCAGGCAGATGCTTCTCTCCGTCTATTCCTCCCCTGCCCACACCCGTGGCAGAGTGGTTTGCTCAAAGTAGGAACTCTTAAACACTCATGAAACCTGTATGGAGTTACTTTCTCCATTTCACAAATGAGCAAATGGAGGCAGAGTAATTCCATGAACGTATCAATGAACCAACTGCTGACAAGTGTGGGAATTAATTTGAACCTAGGCAGACTCTGAAGTCTAGAATTTAATGCCTCACCATAAACAGCTGGTGGGCAAGAAAGCTTGAACTGATGGGAGTAACTGTGAGTTCTATCACAATGCACCATTACTCAGGCACGATAGCACCTGTTTGCAAACCCAGCATCTAGAAGCCTGAGGCAAAAGAGCCTAGAGTTCAAGACCAGTCTGGGTATGTAGAGAAATCCTGTTTGAGAAGGAAAGGAATAATCCTACACTTTTTTTATTTTTATTTTTTTTTTTTAAATCATGTTTCACTGTGTCCTGGCAGGAGAAAGCACTATTTAGAGGTTCTTCAGAAGGCTGCCAGTCAAATGGATACTTTTAAATGCCACAAACCCAGATTTAAACTTTCATCCTATCAGCTCCTAAGGCAACCATCCATCCTGTCCCTCAAAACTACCAACACACTAAGATTTGGTCCTTGTAAAATGAGAAAGTTATGAGAAGCAATTGGAAACAGACCCAAGCTATCAGCTAGCATTCAGGTTTCCGTCTACGCCCTACCTGGCCAAAGGCCAGGACTTTTGTTCTGCAAACCTAGAGAGCCCATGCAATCCTAACTAGGTGCTATGTGGCTTCTCTTTCTGTAGACTCAAGATCCAGACAGGGCCAGACTTTGCTTCTCAATATGACTCTTTCCTACCTACTCTGACGAATGTACCTACTCTGGCTGCTGAACAATGTTAAAGTGGGACCTCAGTTCCAGTGCACTGAGCATGAAGAGCTGTATTCCATTCGAAGGGTTCTGTTTTGCACTTGGAGGGGCGGCCATAAGCGACTCTGTAGTGAGCACCTTTGAATTCTGAGTGTTATTTCTAGAAAGATGCTTTCTAGACTATATGATCCAAGCTATAAATAAACCTCAAGTTTCACAGTTAGTCCGGGCTGTTTTATGTGACATGGTCAGAACTAATGATGCTGTTTAACGAAGTGGTTTGATGACCAAGGGAAAGCAGAGCCCCATGCTCCAACCGTCTGTCCCACAGAAGTTTCCCACACAAGTCTCTCATAGCAACTTGAATCCTTCTTTTCCTTTTTAGAGTCCCAGCAGAAGGGGTTGCCTGGGCAAAGCCACCAAAATGATCTTTCTAGAAGATCAGATACAAGCAGGCTGTTAGGAGACAACTCAAACGCCCATGGGCTCCACAGAAGGGGAACACCACCATCAGATAGATGACACCATTCATGCTGACCTTCATCGGATATTTACTGAAGTGTCTTCAAAAACAAAAGAGATGCTGACTCCAGGAGAGCGAGGCACATGACTGATTCCTATGTCAACCAAGTTGTAACAGAATTGTGTTCCCTCAAAGGAACTGCCATGGGCCTCTCCTAGCATACATGGAAAGAAAGGTTTCTTCTCTCCGATTTCTGATGTCCTTGGGCTATTATACTGAAGTGCTCTTAGGAACCATAGGAGACTCAGTCCTGCAGTGCTCAGGGGAAAGCTCAGCCCACCACAGCTCTGGTCCCTGTGTTTTGCCGGCTCACTTAGATGTAAAATCTCACTTCGAGACTCACAAAGAAAAAGCACTCTCATTCATTTGCTCTTAATATTATGAAATGGCAGCAGAAATTGGCTTGGCATTTTGTACCCCATACTCATGAAGTTAGACTTTAAGGGAGCTGAACATGCTTTAAAAGAACTATCCATATTAAATATTTCTTAAATAACATCATGGCCTAAGTGAGACTATAGCATATAATTTTGCACTTTGGTGATTTTTCCTGGTGTTTGTCTTTGGCATTTTTTCCCCACTGACATAGTATTTAGATGCACTTTTTGAAAAAACAAATTCTACCAAGAATGTTCTCTCCTTTTCCCATTTCTATGTAATTGTGCTAATATACCAGCTAGGGCAGTTATACTTTAAATGGCATGCATATATTTAGCAGTATAATTATGCAAATTCTGCCATGTTTATGATTGTGAATGTCCTTTGGGAGCAGCTACTTAGCATCCAGTCCTAAACTGATTTTTGAAGAATTCTGCTTGCAATGTTCAGAACTCACTTCTCTCTACTCCTCCACTGTGGGAAGGTGGGCACATTGCTGTCAATTGCCCATGGCTATTATAGTAGATTATGAATGCCATGAATACAGTCTTCCTTCTTCTTTCCTTCTCTTGAGAAGGGGATGGAATACAGCGCCTTGCACATGCTAAGGCTCTACTACTGAGTTGTGTTCTCATTATTTAAGATAAGGTCTCACTATATAGCCGGGGGCTGGTCTTGGCCTTGAGATCTCCTGTCTCGTATTGGGATTATAGGTGTTTGCCAACATGCCTGGCAAGAGGTACCGACCCTTTACTAGACTGAGCCATTTTATAGCAGAGCCAACTTAACATCCCTGTTTCTCTGTATCTGTGAAATGGGGTAAAGCAAGTACATATCTTTGCAGTTATTCTGACAGTTCTATCCAGGGTATATGAAGGAAACTTACTGCACTTCTTGTTTCAAAGAGGCCCCTGTACAGGACAGATTTGCATGTGTTGCATTTCAGTATGGATGCTGCATTTCAGCTGGTTCATCACTATTTATGAATGTCTGAATCAGTGATGTCAAACATGCCTTTCGTTAGCAGAGGCTCAAAATGTAGATTGTGTGTGTGCCTGAATATAGATGTACATGTCTGTGTGGTATCTCTGTGTATGCTCATTAGTTTTTGGTTTTAGTAGTTGTTTTTCAACTTCACATAAGCCAGGGTTATCTGGGTAGAAGAACCTCAATTGAGAAAATGTCTCCAAGGCTTGAGAGATGTCTCAGCCATTAAAGGCTAGACTCACAACCAAAAATGTAAGAGAAAATGTCTCTATTACAGTGGCTTGAATTCAAGTCTGTGTGATGTTTTCTTGATTAGTGATTGATGTCGGATGGCCCAGCCACTGCGGTCAGTAAGACCCAGAATCGTTGTTTTGGGTGGAATAAGCAAACAGCATGAGCAGCATTCCTCATGGCCTCTGCTTTAGCTTTGCCTGTCTTGAGTTTCTGCTCAGATTTCCCTCAGTGATGGACTATGACCTGGGAGTGTATGATGAAATAAACCCTTTTCTTCCCCTGAGATGCCTTTGGTCATGGTGTTTATCACAGAGATGGAAACCTAACTAGGCCAGAGTGCAGACATGAATGTGTTTGTTTAGAAATATATGTCTGTGGTGCTTTTGTGTGTCTGTATATGTCTATGTGGTTTATGTGAACAAGTGCCCCTGTGGGGTGCCTGTGTTCATACACACACACACACACACACACACACACACACACACACACACACACGAATATATATCTGTAGTGTGCGTTACAGTGCACGATTGTGCACATATGTATTTACATGTATCATATGTGTTATGTATATATGTGCATAATGTAAGGTCTGTGGAAGAATGTGTGTATACAGTACTAACCTACCCACAAACAGCTGTAATCTCTGGAGATAAGTTAATTAAATTAGAATTCAATTCACCTGGGCAGAATGTGTGACGCCAAATCCTTCCTTTGCTATTTCACATGAAGGAGGAACATGAAAATGTATAATTACAGCATCATAGTCATCTGTCATAACACAATGGTGACAACGGCATCATGTTTTAGGTGAGCACTTATCTTTTCTAGTTAATTTTTCTAATATTTTCTATTCTAGATATAATATCATGTGAATTTTATAAAATGTTTTATAATATGTAAAGAAGAAATCTATAGACTTTTTTGAGACAGGATTTCTCTGTATTGCTTTGGAGCCTATCCTGGAACTAGCTCTGTAAACCAGGCTGGCTTCGAACTCACAGAGATCCACCTGCCTCTGTCTCCTGAGTCCTGGGATCAAAGACGTGCAAGACCAAAGCCCATCTTAGATTTTTTTTTGAGATTTGAAAAAATGAAACCATAGAGGTTGGCAAATCCTTTTACACAAGGGAGTGAAAATCCAAGAGGTACAATGGCAAATGGATAGTGAATACCTAAGATCTTAGTCAGGAAGCCACACATGGAACACTGCACATTCTCAAAGGCTATGCTTTTTGTTGTTGTTTGTTTGCTTGACTGGACTTTTAATACGGGTTTCATGAGCTGACTTGGATCTTGCAGAAATCCTTATGCCTCAGTGTCTTGAGTGCTAGGATCCCAGAATGTCCAATGATCACACCCATTACCAAATCTCTCAACAAATAGGGCTAAGTGACTCTGTAGGCTAGGCACCTGTGGCATCAGCATCAATGATACCACACTAGGTGCTGGGAAGGGAGGGTGTGGTGGTTTGAGTGAGAAAAGCCCCTATATATTTGAATACTTGGTCCCCAGTTGTAGGAGGTGGCATGGGGTGGAGGGGGAGCGGTAGAGGGAGGGGAGAATGGTATTTGAGAGTTTATAGACTTGCACCACCTCTGGTTCTTACACTGCTTCCTGTGTGTGGCTAAGATGTGATATCTCAGCCTCCTGCTACCATATTTCCCCCAACATTTGGGACATCTAGTCCTCTATAGCCATAAGCTAAAATGAATTCTTTCTTTTATAGGTTGCTTTCTGTTATGGCATTTTATCACAGCAACAGAAAAAATAACTAATACTGAGGATGCTGCCTCTATTGACAAGATGTACCCAGAACGTAGCATGAGAACAATGTCACATGATGGTGGTAAAGCGGGTTTTTGGTCCTCTGCTCCTCTCAAGGCAGCCACAGGAGCAGTGCAGGCATGGTGCAAAGGTAGGAAGGGCGGATTCTGTTGTCAGCCTTACACCCTAGAAGTGGATTCTTTTTTTAAAATAATTTCTTTCACTAAATCCTTGTGCTTCTAATTCTCATTCTTCCTGTGAGCCACCATTTCCCAGCCTGCACCTCTCAGACCATTTTACGGGACACATTGGGTCACCACATCTGCTGAGGGCTCAGCACTAGCTCCAAGCTCCGCTCTTTTCCTTAGTTCTACATTCTCAAGCCAGTCAGACAGTTGCCATTTTACCAATAGAGAGAATGGGATTTTCTTCTTGCATTAACGACTCCAAAACGTTCATGCTCATTCCTGTTCCGTTTTCCTGTGATCTCTGTGCTTTGAGATTCCTTATGACTGAACAAATAGGGACAGCCTCACATGCTAATATTCTGCTAGAGGCGACAGGGTTTTGGACTGATCTGGGTGTGAAAACAGTAAGTTAGAAAGACAGTTCACATTCCATTCACAAGTTTGGACTTCTTATGAGGTTATATAACAGTGTGTAATGGAATCATTTTTAGTGAGGAACTGTAGTTCTAAGCAGGTTCTGAGCAACTTAGAATCTGATTCTTGCATTTTATCCTTTCAGAACCTACATAAAATGGGTAAGTTGCCCTTTTTACTTCAATTTTTCTGCTAATTTTTATGATTATAATTATTTTTATTCAGTTCAATCAACTCGGGCTAGTGATCTTTCTTCTGTGAAAGTTTGTTTTCCAATCATTACTTTGCAGATTTTGGGGGGGGGGTTTCAGGATACATTAAGGATATAAAATATAAAATTGTGTTTTATTCACTAGAAAAATCTACCCATTCCAGCTCTTCTCCTGAATAAATATTAAATCTGTGGACCTCTGTCTCACATGGTCATTGGTGGACCTCACTGCCCTGACCCCACTCATTCAGAAGCTCTGCAGGGAAAGGCGGTCTTCTCTGATGCTCAGAGTTTGGTTCCCTACTTGGGATCTAGAAAGTAGTTTTCAGAAACACACTGGTACAGACTGCCCTCGGCCGCCCCCATGCCTTACCTGGTTTCTCTGTCTTTGGGGATCGTAGCGGTGCTGTAAGCAAACACTTGCTTCTCAACTAGAGGAGGCCCCAGGTCCACAAGGCTGGATAATCCTGGAGCGTTTCGTGGCTTTTCAATATACACCAGGGTGCCGGGCTCCTTTTTGAAGGACTGGCGACTGGGTGAGACCCGATCTGGCTGCAGGGTGTGAGGGGGCCCATGTGCGTTAAGGTGCGGGTGCATGTCTATCATTCTCAGGTCACCCACCCGGTGCGGAGAGGCTGGAGGCGTTTTGGAGCCCAAGGTAGGCAAATGGCTGTCGGGGTATTTCCTTGACTTTTGTCTGTATAATGACTGCTCCATATGCATTTCTGCTTGCAAGGAAGGGTTACAGTAAGCACTTGCTGACCGGATTGCAGTGCGATGATACGCGATGACATGATCTGGGACATCCAACGGGTGGCCACCATGGGACGAAGCTATGCTCATGCGTCCCTCATGATAGAGGTAAGGGTCGGCATAGAAACCCTCATTTCTGAACATAACCAGGTTTTTGCTGCTCATGTCTTCGTCGGGCTTGACATCTCTTCTTTCCAAAATGGCGCTGGGGCTTGGGGAGATGGATCTAGAGACGGGCAAGCTAGAGAGTCTGTCCCTGGGGATGGTGGCATTGCCAGGAATAGCCATGGGACGGCTGCCCCCGTAAGGAATTCTGGATGGGGAGGGAGGCAAGGAATGTGGCACTGGAGTGGATGGTGGGGAGTTTGGAATTCCATGGGGTGGGTGAGCCGTGGATCCTGGTCTGGAGGCTACAAGGCCATCTCCTCTTGCATAAACAATTTCTCTCTGCATCTGGAAACAAAAGAAGGAATCAGAAAACATTCATAGATAACTATGTTTTTGGAGGAATCTTAATGGGATGAGGGGAATCTGGCTATGACTATCTCCTTCTTACCAGACACATCAATTCAATGGAATCCGAGCATTGGTCCCCTTATTGACAAAAGGGACTTTACAGATACAACCAAGTCATGGATCCTGAGGTGACAGACATTATCCAAGTGGGGCTCATTGCAATCACAAAGGTTTTAATATAGACAACAAGAAAATAGGGAATCAGGCTTGACGGGGGTGGTTGCAATAGTAGAAGTAGTCAAGAACAGAAAGTCTAGAAGGTTCTGTGCTGACTTTAGAGGTGAAGAGGAGCCAGAAACCAAGGACTGCAACTGCACAAGACAAGGAAATGGATTCTCCTTCACAATGCCAACCAAACTGTGGTCCTGCCTACAGGTTGTTAATGGTCCATGAAACTCATTTTAGAGACCCAATCCAACCTCTATACAAGAATAAATTCATAGCATTTAAAACCTAAACAATTTTGTTTGTTTTTGTGATGTTGGAGCTCAAACCCATAGCCTCATAGCTTAGGCAAACACTTTACCACTGCACCCACACCCACAACCACAAGTCTCTAGTAATTTGTTGTAGCAACGTCAAAACAAACAAACAAACAAACAAATCCCAACATATACCCAGTGACAACAGCACAGTGCATGGTCTAAATATTGAGGCCACAACGTCTTACAGCCACTTAATAAATGTAAGGCTAATTTATACATGGATCTAAAAGTATGTTTCCCAAATCCTGTGTTGGGCACATTTTCCTACAGCTAGCCCTATCAAATAACTAATAAGTACTTTCCCACTTTTCCAGGCTAATGTTATATAGGACCATGGCTAGGAAGACAGAGTGGATGCCTGGAAGACATGTGGAAGTTCAATTCACTCATCACCTCTTTATTTGAACCTATGTGAAGGCAGCACAACAGCCTAGGGGAAGCAAGGGGGGAGGCGAGATTACAGGTAAACTCATTGTGAGAAGAGGAGGAGTCTAAACCATGGTGGAGGCCCAGTGGAAAGTCCTAATGGCATAGCATATGGGGGCATAAAATGGTGATGGATGATGTGACATCACTTAAGTGGTGATGGGACTGGGGTACCAGGCTGCTATAAGATGGAGCTTTGGGCTAGGTAGCTTATTTATGCAGGCTGTGGCATCACATGATCTAGAAGAGGTAAGGATGTCCAACGTATCTTAACCAAGTGTGATGCTGATGGTTGTAGCTAGGGTGCATCCTTACTCACATACTCATTAATTAGCCCCAGGACCAAGACAGATGTTGGTTATTTGATATTTTAACCAACACCCACATTCTTCACATGAGAACACATCACAGTATATTAGAGAACCAAGTTAATGAGGAAAGGGGAGAAGTGAATTTGTGTTTTATGTCCATACTATTGTGTTTAGCAAGGACAAAAATCAAACACACAAATGAATCCAGGATATGATTATTTGACACGCTGGTGATTTGGTCAAAGACCAGGAGGGAAAAGCCCATTGAGATTCGCCATTGTCCATGAGGGAGAGGAAAAGGAAACAGTAGCCCCTCATCTGGAATTCCAAGAGATGACAGAAGGGTGTCAATGGCTGGGAGGGTAGCTGTGAGGGGGACATGGGAGAGAGGAGATGGCTCATACATGGGAGAGAGAAGAACCAGAAAGTGCACCAGAAGGACTAATGGTGGAGGGAGTGCAGGATGATTAGGAAACAGAGTCCTTTTCTTGAATAAAAGAAACTGATTCATCACCACATGAATTTGTTTAGTGGACAACCTTTACCAAGTCCTTCTTAAGAGCCAGGCATTGGGATAGAGCTCTAAACAAGCACTCTAGTTCCTATCACTGAGAGGTGAATGCTTTCCCACATGTCCTCCCTGGGAATCCAGAGCAAGAGCCAATCAGTCTTCCACAGCTTCTTCTCTTGTCCCTGGCATCCAATGATAGAGAATCCTTGATTGGATCAGGGACTTCTATGTATTATAATGGGTTCTGCATAGGAAGTGACCAATTAAAAATGCAAAATAGTTGTGCGGGAGAGATGGCTCAGAAGTTAAGAGCACTGCCTGATCTTCCAGAGGTACTGAGCTTGATTCCCAGCAACCACATAGTAGCTCACAACCATCTATAATGAGATCTTTGAGGGTATTTCCTGTGCAATCACTGAACTGGCCCCTTGATTGCCTAAGGACCTGAGTGATTCTGGAAACCCCAGAGGGAGCAGGTTCTTGACTTACAATCATAGTTAATTTCACTATCTTTTCCTCTTCAACACATGCGTGGCATTCATGCTTCCCTAGGATACCAAATCTGGCTGTGTTATCTTGAAACTCCCTCTTGTGTTCTTATTTTTATGTTCCATACCTTGTCCTGGATTCCAGGTGCCCTAAAGTTCCTGCCCATGTGACTGTTCTCTTCTCACCTGACACATGTATGACTCAGGTGTGCACTTCAGTAAACCAGAAGGGCCCCACCCAAAGTCACTGTGGGGTAGTATACCTGATTAGTTCTCCAGAATGGTTAGAACAACCATAGAATGGAGGTTTTGCAAAACCATCACAAATTCTCCAAATACCTTTCCCACTGTCTTACATAGTTCAGGATTCAATAAAAACAAAGGTATGTTCAGCACCTGGCTTTAGAGGTGATAAACCTTGAGAGGGTCTGGCTCAGCTGACAGTGTATGTCTGAACAAATGCTCCAAACAATCATCATAACATGTAATACAATAATCAATCAAAAAACAACAACAACAAAAAAAAAACCCCACAAAACCCCTCAAGCTTATCACATTACATTGATTCAATAGGTCACTGTGTGAAGAGCATCATACATTGCCCAAGATAAAACAAGACACAGAAATTTCTGTTGCCATTATTGTTGGGAATTACAAAGGTAAACAAGATGAAAAATGTCTAGAAGCCACAAGGGAACAGCAACTGCCTTACTCAGGGCTATCTCTGTTTTCCTTTCTTATCTATCTCTAGGTAACACTTAGAATTTGGGGATCCCAGCCCAGCTAGCCACAATAGAAATATCCATCTTTCTGTTAAGAGAGTAAAAAGAGAGAGCAACATTCTAAACAGTAGTTAAAAAATAAGTAATATTAATAAAAGAAAAACGTAAAATTAACTTTAATTTATAAACGCATAGACATTATCTTTTAAAACAGCAGAGGTCTTTGAATAAGAATTTAAAAAGTGTTTTGTGATAGTTAAGAGTTATAAATATCTTTTAAAATAAAATACCAAAAGGCTCATTAGAAAAAAGAAATCTTTAAAGTTGCTGGTGGCATAAATAGATATATTCTGAAAGAATAAATCAATTAAGAATAATTCTGATATACTGTGATGTGCACTCATCTGAAGAATGTGGGTGTCAGTCAAAATATTGAATAACCAACATCTGTCTTGGTCCTGGGGTTAATTAATGAGTATATGAGTGAGGATGTACCCTACCTAGCTACAGCCATCAGCATCACACACTTGCTGACCATGCTGGCTATCATCCCTAAACTTCCCACTTCAAAATAATGGGGCCACTGAAGGAACCACTGAGTTAGGACACTAGACATTCAATTATGACAGAACAGTTAATCTGAAGCTGAATGTCTCCATCAATACTAGGGGCATAGTCAAAGCCTCTGGCAAAATGTTCATGTTGCTTTGCCAGGCTTGGTCTGATTTTCCAAGACAACTTAAAAAAGCACCCAATCATTTCAGCCCCTGCTGTAAATAGAGCCCCAGAAGAGGGCAGCATGATAATCCCATTAAGCCATGGGGAAACATGGCTTTCAGATCTGAGGGAACAAACTCTTAACAGGAGATAACTCAAGTTCTCACAGTAAATGACCTCGCCTGGCTGACGGCACCTCACCCAGGATCTGGTAGGACTGGGAGATGAGGAAAAAACCTTATGCTGATTTTGTTGTTGTTTTTTTTAGTTTTGTTTTTCGAGACAGGGTTTCTCTGTATTGCTTTGTGACCTGTCCTGGAACTAGCTCTGTAGACCAGGCTAGCCTCAAACTCTCAGAGATCCACCTGCCTCTGCCTCCTTAGTGCTGGGATCAAAGGTGTGCCCCACCAACGTCCAGCTCTTCATGCTGATTTTTAAAAACTAGACTTTACTGACTTTATAAGATACTTGACTAGCTGCGGGGCAAGTAAATTTTATAATTTGTCATTTAGAACAACCTTTGCGTTCAAGCTAGTGTACTTTTTATGGCTGTAATGTCCTTGTTTCAGGCATCTACAGTTTTATTTTGATGTGGCTTTTAACTGTCTTACTGACAAAGACCTGACATTAAATATGAATGGGCTTTTCCTATACTAATACCCACAGTCGGGTCTAGGAGATTAGACTACTTCACATGGTAAGATAAGCAAGACACGTGTACACAGGACTGCAGTGTGCCTCTGACCATTTGAGCCCTCAAAGGTCCCACCCACCCCATTCCTCTCAGTAAGTTCAAAATAGCTTCGCCCATCACTGAAGCTTTCTCTACAGGGACTTTGACATTGATATCCGTATGTAAACTGCAGAATTTCCTTCTACAGAAATAGAAAAGGACCTACATACATCTTTTCTACTTCCCTATCAGCATTCAATTATTTATTTGCCTGCCTAGAATAGGGCACAGAAATATTCAGCTTCCCAGCAAATGTATGAACCAGGCTGTTCTTCATCACATGCTTGCTCGGTATGGTACTGCCTTTTCCTTTCTCGGCTACTACCCACATCCCTACTATGTTCTGGTTGTTTGAGTACTGGTGCTGGTAAACAGGGAGGTATTTTACATGGTCTCATCATTGAGCTGGCCCTGGGTAACATGCTGTTGTTCTTATTCACAGCACCCAGTTTGATAATGTACCCCACCCTTCCATCAGCCAGAAAATACCAAGGGTTGGTTCATACAAGGTTTGAGTTAGGCAGCTATGCATATAGCTGTATTATTTCATTTTCCCCAAGCATTCTAACACAAGGCAAGTATCATTCAGTTGGAAGTTTCTGGAAAGTAAGACAAGAAGGAACATTTTAAAAATGTTACTGGAAAAGAAAATCTAGCATGAAAGAAAATGTTCACTTACCATCTTTTGCGGAAATGTTCACGTCATCATTGTCTCTTTCTGAAGCATTTACAACACACAGATATGCTTTGTGGGGAGGGCTTACTCTATTTCAAGCCCCACCCTTCCAAGTCTAGGATCTGTACAGGACCTCCTCCATCAGACCACGTAATGAGTAACAGGAGAAAACAGAAAAGCGTCCTCAGAAATGTTTTCATCCTCAAAGAACAAAGGCCACTTACTTTTTGTCTGAGGGAACCACCTGTGTAACTGCCGCTGTGAAAAGGCCCATTGGCTCTGTGCCGGGTTATAGTCCTCCTTTGTTTGAGATCCGAATCCGAATCCCCAGGCCCTCAGTTGGGTAATGCAGACAACTTTTTTCTCTTCAGAATCCAAATCACCACAAGGGCGCCCAGACACTAAAATGTTCCCCAACGAAGATCAGCTTGTTTTGGCCGGTCTTTAGAACAAAGCTGCCACAGGCATGGGTAAAAAGTAGCTCTCCCCATGATAAGCCAATTTCTCCTCCCCTTGGAAATTAGTCACTGAATAACCTCAGCTCACATCCAACCACAGGCTACTGCGTGGGTGACTCAATCCTTCAACAATTGCTTACAGGGAAACACAGAGCAAGAAAGGCGCTCAACATCGACAGCCCTGGGTAAATGGGTTAACAATAAAAGCTATATTACCAAATATAATCTACATAAAGCAAACACAATCCTTAAAGCAGCCCAAGAGCCAGCCACCAAGAAGCAAAACCAACAGAGAGCCCAGTGTGCTAATTATCCCTCAGGACCAACTCTCGTGCAGTTTCCTGCTATGGGCGCTGAAGAAAAAAAAATCTATCCCAGTACCCAAACTTCATTCTTCTGCTAGACTTTCAAAGTCTGGCTATTGGCAAGACAAACCTGTGTCTTCCCTAGGTTTGTGGTACCTAAGGGGAAACGAGAGGGAGGGGAAAAAAGATTATTTAGTAATTAACCATCGGTCTAACCAGGCTGAGCTATCGGTTCTCTGCAGCAGAGGGCAAGCTAGCAACAGCTATGGTTCTGGAAAACTCAGCTGACATGAGGAGGGAAAAGAGAGGGCAAGCCACAACTGCAGAAAGAGCCGCTCCTGGCAGCCCCACCCTAGGCAACAAGGAAGAAAAAGCCAGAGGCTCTCCACAGGCGTCCCCTGGGGAAGGAACTGTACAGCCTGCTCTTCCAGGGGGACAGGGACAAGAAGGGGCGTGTGTGTCCACCAGAAGTGTCTCACTGAAAGACAGGTGTCAACACCTGGCTAACAAAAGGTGAGTGCGGCAAAACCCAAGGCTTCCTTCCCTTGGCTCACAAAAGCACTCTGTTTAGCCACTCCCCTTGGCCTCTGAGCCCTCAGGGACAGCGCAACCAACACCCAGCTGGGAACCCTGCAACAAGGAACCTCAGACACTAGCTGGCCTTAAGCCACACCCCACTACCACACTCATGGCTGCCTGTGCATTTTTAAAAACATTTTCGGCCTGTCAGAGGTTGTTCTTGCTGACCAAAAGAATTCCGTGACGTCGCTGAAGTCCAAATGCAGTCAGCACAGCGAACACACCAAAGGGACTGTTTACTACCACCAAATGGCTCGTGGTTATTAAAGGAAGGGGGAAAGTGGAACCCATGCTCCCACCGCCCTCCTAGGATGTCCCATCAGAAACAATATTTTGATGAAGTGGTTGTAACAGATGCCACCTAGGAGGTTGGGAAAGAGGAGAAGGGACTTGAAAACCCTTTGTTTTGATTTTTTAAATCTAATCAGCAAGGGTTTGTTATTTCTCACCAGGCTATGGGAATCACACACTCTCAGCTCCCAGGCATCTGGCATAAGTTTGGCAGGTTTTGTTGGGTCACGGAAGGGCTTTCCAGGAAGGGGAGCACAGAGGTTGGCCTTCTCTGTCTGTGGAAGCCACATCCAGCCCCACCGCACCTCCGGCGTCTTTGTTTCATGGTGGGCACAGCATGGATCTTTGAGTGATTTCCCCTGTGTCTTCATGAACAGGGCCACTTGCTCATTCAGAGTGACGAGCCATTCCCATCCCAAACCCGAAGCAATGGACCCTCAGCGCTCTTTGGTTGAGTGAACCATGTCATAGTCAACTTATTTCATGACAGCCCCCTTCAAGGGTAATAGCTTCTGTTGACTCTGCTACCATGTGAGCTGGTGGTACCATGTGGGAGGCCTACCTCTTCCTTCCTGCCATTTCAGAGCCATCTCCTTTCACTTTCAGAGTGTCCCAGGGCATTCTGCATAGTGCATGCATGGCTTTTCACTACTAGAGCAGTAATTCACTGTCAGGGACTGGAAAGGCAGCTGAGAATCCTGCAGTGAATTGGGATGAGTTAAATGCTCTGCAGTAAGCAGGGAGCTGGTCCCAGAGAGGGGAGAGGAGTTTGCTACCCAAGGCTTTGAGAGAGAAATTGTGAATGAATGAATGAATGAATGAATGAATGAACGAACAAACAAACAAACAAACAAATAAAATCTTGTGGTGCTGTACCCAGGCCCACGGAGTGGCTCTCACTCTTCAGAGGATTCCTTAACTCCTTCCCACCAGCCCAAGTGCAGCTACTGGCATCTCACACTCTAGTTTGATCATCAGGTTGTCTACCTTTCCAGAAACAGCCCGTGTGAGATTGCTATTCGCCCCCCAGCTGCTTTTGTTGCACTAAATCTGCAAGTGAAGTGGAAGCAATTTATTTAGATTTAAGAAAGGCCTTGCCAGTAAATATCCAGTTTATCTGGGGAGGCCAATGGCATTGTAAAGCTCACTCCTAAATCTTCTTTCTCATTCATTATCAATCTAAGAAATATATATGTAAAAAGAAACTCCAATGTGCCTATAGACATAAATGCAGTATCATAAAAAGACATGATTATTGTGCTGGAAATATTTCAAACTCATCTCGTTTATAATGCTAAAATTGCAAGGATGGTCATTTGTAAGGTCTTATTAATCTATTAATGTTTCATTTGCTCATAAATGGACCTTCTCCCAGACATGAGACAGACAGGCTGTTGCCAAAATTATTGGATTCTTAGTAAAGAGATGATCCAGTCAGCGGTTAGCTTATGGCTATATTTAACATGAGTGCTATTCCCAGAAATAGTTTGACAAGAAGAAATCTAGTTGGGCCCTACACCACCAGATCTGGTGGGCCAGCCCTGTGCCCAACAGTGATCAAAGATGCTTGGGCTGGGGCAGAATAAAGACATAACATTGAGTACATGATTTAACTTCCAACTCACAATCTGAGACTGGGCAGAGCTGCAGGGTAGGTTAAAAAAAAAAAAAAAAAAAAAAAAAAAGCCCTCTCACATGGATACTTGATTTTCTACAGGGCTACTCCCTGTGTTATCCCGAGTCAAGGACAACTCCTATATCTGTAGTGGTCACAGTTAGTAAAATCCTATCTTCTTACAAACATTTGCAACAGATGGAACAAACAGCTCCTTCTCTGTTTTGTGCATGCACCCATGCTTCTGCACAAACAGTTCTTATGTGCACAGATCCCTTTTAGAACTTCCAGATCTGTTGCTGGTATATTACCTGTGTGCTCAACTCAGTGGCTTACACTATTTCCTTTAAGTAACAGCTATTGAAATGCCTATTTAATTATTAACACATACCTTAAATGTATAATCTATTGCACTATCAACTTCTAATGCTTCTTATTGTGAAAGGAATTTTAAATGTGCCCTCGAGCAAATACATGATAATCATGTAGGAGTTTTGTATTATACAAAGTGCTTTCAGTTTGATTTTATTTATGAACCCCAGAACTCAGAAAGATACATAGTGCAGGTACTATTGTTGTGAATGGCAGGGGAATGAAATGTTAAGAACGTTGTCCAACATCTTGTAGCAAGTACATACATGTAGTAGCTAGTAGTACTTTAGTCATATTCATCTATAGGAGATAAGTTTCAACATATAACTAGACACCTGCAACTGCAGATAGTACAGAACATTATATATACTACATTCCTTACACATGTGCCGAAGAGACCAACAATAGTAGTACATTTGGGATAATTATAACAATAAATTGTGATGAAAGCTACTTAGAACTTATGAGCTGGTTATTTCTTGAATTTCTATTGATTAGTTTTAGATAAACCAATATTGATCTTAGGGAGCTGAAACTATAAGGAGGGAAACCAAACACAGACATTACCTATGGAGGGGCTGGAGAAATGGCTCAGAGGTCAGGAGCATTGGCTGCTCTTCTAGAGAACCCAGGTTCAATTTCCAGCACCCACATGGCAGCTCACAACTGTCTGTAACTCTTGTTCTAGGGGATCTGACATGCTCATGGAGACAAACATGCAGCTAAAACACCAATGTACATACATAAAATAAAAATAAATTTAAAATATCATATATGTATGTATATATACACACACACATTACACACACACAGACATCAGATTACTTATGTGCTAAAATATCTGGGGTGTATCTGATTAAAACCTCTGAGCAACACGACTCCAGTTATGCTAATGGGAACCATATCTCTCAAAGTTTATATCTTGCAGAAATTCATTAACGAGTGACAGAGACACAGGTCCCTTCTTTTGACCCTATGTCCAGCCTTCCTTTCAATATAGAAACTGACCACGTTATGACTGAAGAAACTTAGATACCTCAACAAGTAGCTTTAGGATGATTGCAACAATGTGAGAATTAAGACATGTGCATATTTTGGTTTGATGACATACAAGTCTAAACTTACCAAACGAGTTCATAACGATTTATATAGAACCGTAATCACTACAACTGTAGATTAGAGAGATAGAGATTTCAGGACTCATTAGAGGAAAATGATGGTAGATATCTGGATGAATGACAGAATTTGATTTGGAAACCAAATGGTCACTTAGCAGGCCCATCTTGTATCCATGGGGGATGCATGCAGTTTCCATTACTGTGTAACAGAACAAACATAACGCAAGGCAAGCTGCATCAGTCAGCCCATGTTAAACAGTCTGCTGTGGGTGGTGAGAGGTGCTTTGCTGAGCCATCATTTTTATCCATAACTGAACACTGGCTAATGTGTCAGGAGAAGATAGGACTGTAAAAGAGATAAGTCCCAGGGGATAACACTGGAGTACAATAATTTACAAGTCACCAAATCCAAATTCTTGGCAAATAAATGTGAGACAATAGTGGAGTTTTATATCAAAATAGCCCTTAAAAATAGCTTCCTGTGTCAGACACTTCCATGGGCATCCAAAGGAGGATGTTTATGGGTAAGTCTGTGAATAGATGCTGGATTACAACAGAAAACATGGTACTTTCTTGGTTTTTTTCAAAAACATTCCAACCTTGTGTTTGTAACGAATATGCCCTTGAAACCCCATCTGTGTTCCTGGGCTTTAGTTGGAGCCTGAGACAAAGAATACAAAAACGCCTGTGAGTATTTGGACCAGATTATTATTCCTGAATGACCTCCAAGTGTGTCTCTCAAAAATCAGTGCAGACAGACTGGCAAGATGTCTCAGTAGGTAGAAACACTGGGCCATAAGCCTGATAACCTGAGTTCAGTCCCTGAAACTCATGGTAGAAGGAGTGAACCAACTCTCAGAAGTTATCCTTTTATCTCCACCCATGGGCCATGCCATGTAAATGCCTGTATGCAGATGCACACACACACATACATATACACACGTGTGCACAATATACCACCACCAACACCACCAACAACAATAATATGTGAATGCCTATATGTAGGTGCAAGCAACAACAACAATAATATGTGAATGCCTGTATGTAGGTGCATGCACACTCACGTGTGCACAATACACCCCAATAATAATTAATAATATCAATAATGGTTTTTAAAAATAAGAACATCCATGTAGACTGATTGATTGACCAATACCACTCTTGAGTGAGTCACTGAATCTGCATTCTAGTCCTGGGATTAACATGAGTCTCAATCTTTAAATAGGACTTTCTGTAATACCTACATCAAAAAATATGATTCTGTGAATTCATGGAGTATTTATTGAGTAGCTACTGTCTGTGGTAAGTTCAGGGTTACAACTGATGAGTGAGAAGGGATCTAGTTAAGACATAGTCTTCAGTGAGCATAGAAGCACAGCTTTTTACCCCAGTTCTTGGGAGGTACAGATGGGCAAATCTCTGTGTGTTCAAGGGAAACCTGTTCTACAGAATGAGGACAGCCAGAGCCACATAATGAGATCCTATCTCAAACAACAAAAAACAAATAAAACTGAAAGCAAACCAAACCAATAGTAAGTATATAATCCGCACTTTTGAGGAGGGCACAGTTTAGGAGACAAAGTTAAGAATGCATATAATATACATCATACATACATACATATATATATACATACATACATTTTCAAAATAGGATCCAGAAAGAACTACTTAAATGAGTGCAATAGACAATCCTCCCAGGACTGACAGAATGAGAGCATTCTGATAGTGAGCTGTGGGTGGCAGTCACAGTCACAATTGCCTATGACTTCTCTAGTAGTAAATACTTACATTTGTTCAACTAAATTTGCCAGAAGAAGATGTACATAGGAAAGTAATGTTTTCAGAGATTTCCTATCTATCAATTGCTTTCTAGACTTATCCCATTGAATCCCTAATTATTCCTATCATGTAATTATCACCTCCATTTTCAGATGAACAAACTGACCCAAAATTTGAAGTTTCTCATTCAAAGGCAAAAGCCTGGTACAGAATCCATGAGACGTCAGACAATCTTGCAGTTCAGTATCTAGAGGTAAGTGTTTAGGTCTTACCTTAGAAAGGTCTGAGGTTGAATATTATTTTGGTGCAAAGTCAAGTGCAGTGATATCTGAGCAAAGGCATCTGTGCTGCTTGATCCTGAAAAGAAGGGTCAAACAAACTGACAGTATCTACATTCTCTAAAACTGCAGGGTAAAGTCTTTGAAACAATGACTCCAGGATATCCGTGAACCCCACAAAAGTGCTCCATTTCAAAGGAATACCTTTGTGTTTGCAGTTCAAATATCAAGTTAGCCAGCCAGTGAGCATGGCTCAGAAACCTGAGCTGGTCAGCAAAACCACTGCCTTGCCTTATTTGGATAAATAACAGTCTCAAAGACAACCAGTTTGGGAGTCATGCATGCCCTGAGGCTGAGCTTCTCTGACCATGCCTTGTACTGCCCTGTTCTGCGCCCTGCCCTGCACCAGGAAATGGAGGAATTGAACCAGCTAACACCATCTCTTTGCCACCAGACTAACCCTGATAGAAAAACTCTCCACCTCAGACACTAGATCTGCTTCTCCAAGTTCCAAGAACATACTTCCAGAACTGTGGGCATCCCCACTTTCAGGTGAAGCCCTGAATTCAGAAACCAAGGGAGTCATAAGTAACCAAAAGGTAAGTTAGTAGCTCTGAGACCTCGCAGAGAGTCATCACGCTCCAATGTGACAAAATGCCTACATCATGGAAAGAGGGCGATATGATCTAGTTGTTCTCACCAATACTGTCCCCTAAAAGGAGAGAATCTCAGTCCCACATGTAGTAAGGCATATGAAGAAATGGCGATGGGATCTATGGAGCACGTTTCAAAGTCCCCAACTAGCACCACCAAGAGCTTTGACATTCACTTTAAAGATAAACTCCAGCCTGAACCAAAACATCTTACTTTCTCCCACTGCTCAACACAACCCAACATTCAGCCTCTCCCCCTTTTCAGGGTGGTGTGTGTATGTGTTCATTTAAATTTATTTCCTTTTTTAAAAAGCAACATTGGGTAAAATTTCTCCCAGGAAGAAAGGATAGGAAGATATAGGTCAATAAATAGATAGAGTTTCTTAAAATCAGGATACTGAATTATGGCTAAAGAAGCTTGATATCTCATAGGAATCTCTTTTCCATGATGGTTTCCCAAACTTCACTATAGCTCCAGCAGTGAGTCTCCCTGAGCCTCTAACTGTGCAGCTATGTTGTTCTAGAAATGCCTCCCGTGCTTACACTTCTCAGATCATGAATAGTAAATGGATTAAATCATTGCTACATTATCCGAGGTGTAGAAAAGCATGAAAAACTTGCATTGTTCTAATATCACCAACAAATATTCATGGGCTTCTCGCTGAGTTGTGAGCCAAGACAAAGTGTATAAAATTGATAAGATTCACTTGAATATATTCACAGGAGGATGAAGAAAACAATACCTTCTCTTGGTGAAACAGAAGAACTCATGAATGAGTGGCAATTCTGAATGTAGGCAATGTATACCTTGATCCTTGAGGAGAAAAGTCCAAGTGAATGGCAGGGAGTTGCTCGTAAGAAGATAAAAGAAAACATTCTTGTTTATGTCAGTGAGATGACCTAAGATGTAGAGGTGAAGGCAGCCAGGCCTGATAACCTATTCAATCCTGGGGATACACGGGGTGGAAGGAAAAGAACTGACTGTTATAGAGTATTATTTAAAGATGTATTACATTATTTATGCTGTAGAACATTTGTTTAATGATACAAAGAGGTGTTGATTACTTTTATGTTGCATTTGTTTAACTGTGTGAAGCTGTGTTACCTTGCCTGTCTAAAATATATCTGGTTGGTTTAATAAAGAACTGAACAATGGCCAATAGCGAGGTAGGAGAAAGGACAGGTGGGGCTGGTGGGCAGAAGAATAAATAGGAGGAGAAATCTGGGAGAAGATTAAGGAGCATGAAAAGAAAGGGCCAGTCACCCAGCAACATGGTCAGCCATGGAGTAAGAAGAAAAGAAAAGATATACAGAAATAGAGAAAGGTAAAAAAAAAAAAAAAAGAAAGAAAGAAAGAAAGAAAGCCCAGATAGGATTATGTAAGTTAAGAAAAGTTGGCTAGAAATAAGCCAAGCTAAGGCCTGGCATTCATAACAAAAAATAAGACTGTATATTTATTTGGGAGCTGGGTGGCAGGCCCCAAAGAATAAAGAGTAAAAAACAACCAACCACAACCAACTCCTCTGAGACGTCTTCTGACCTCACATGAGCATCATAGCAAGTGTGTGTGTGTGTGTGTGTGTGTGTGCAAAGAGAACTTGTTATTTTAGAAAAAGAGAGAAAAGATATTTTTCCTCACTTCCATTTTCAAATTAATGAACAATCTGAATCTAGACCACACTGAGTAGAAGGCTGTACTAGTTACTTCTCTGTGGCTGTGATAAAACACCAGGGCCAAAGACCATTAATGGAAGGAAGAGTTTATTTTGGCTTACAGTTCCAAAGGATAAGAGTCTCTAATGGCAGGGAAGCATGAGCAGGAACAAGGGGCTGAGAGACGACATCTCTTAAGCATGAAATAGAAAGAGTGAACTAAAGTAGTGGGAGACTGTATACTCTCATAAACTACCCCCAACACTTCCTCCAGTGTGACCATGCCTCCTAAACCTCCCTAAACAATACTGCCAACCATTCCTATGAACTTCTGGGGGACATTTCTCATTCAAACCACTACAAACTCCCTATACAATTCCAACTGATACAACAAAAAAACTCAAATGTCATCAATTTCTAGTAAGTTATTAGCAAACAACTAGTTATCTACATTTCTGCTTTGGATTTTTCTCTTTCCCTTTCCATCTTATCAGCCAGGAAAATTATCTTTAAATCCATGTTATAGTTAGTTGGAGAGGATGTATCCCCTACAAGGTTCATGTGTTGAAGGCATGGTCAACAGTGAGTGGACAGAATCATTGAGGTGGGATTGGAACACGAGGGCTTGGCTTGCTTTAGTGGATTAATCCATTGATGAGTTGCTAATTGAATGGCATTAGTGGAAGGAGTGGGTATTTTCACAGTGCCTCATTTTGGGTATGTCACTTAAAGGCATGTCCTTGAGGGCTATGCATAGCCCTGAAACCCTTCCTCTACTGTTGTCTGCTTCATGGTTTTCTTCCATAACTGAAGAGCTCTCCTCTACCACAACCTCTGCCCAGAAACAACGGAACCAACTGAACATGGATGAAGAACTCTGAAAATGTGAGCCAGGTTAAAACCTCCTTTTTGTTTTTCTAACTATCTGTCATAGTAGTGGAACTAACTGACACACCATTGGTCATCTGTGTTCTGATGTTGGTGAGGAGGATGCTCAGTCAATTAGCTCAAGGTAATTTGCATATTCTCAGAATTCCACCAGTCATTGACAATCTATCTTGGCCTGTCATACATTCTCGGGTAACAAACATCTTGATACCTTAAAATAGTCCTTGACCAAAAAATGAAACAAAAAACCAAATTATCTTTTGCTATTGCTCAAAATTAAATTTTGGATAGAGTGATCAAAATTTACTGTGTACAAGTGTGAAGATATCATGATGAGGCCTCCTGGTTTGTACATATGCTATGAGCTAGCATTTTTACATTAATTATTGTTTTTTTTTATGCATAGCAAAAAGTATAGATTCAATAAAAATGGACACATTTTGTTACGGGATATCCGTGATTAGTAGGCTTTGCACATATATTCACTGTACAAATACTGAAAACATAAAAATATATTTGGGTCAGTTGGTGGTGGCAGCTGCCTTTAATCCCAGCACTCAGGAGGCAATGGTAGGCAGATCTCTGTGAGTTTGATACCAGCCTGATCTACAAGAGCTACTTCCAGGACAGCCTCCAAAAGCCACAGAGAAAACCTTGTCCTGAAAAACCACACACACACACACACACACACACACACACACACACACACACACACACACACACACACACACGAAAGGTCCAAACATATATATTTGGACTGGAGCTGGCACCAGTTTGTAATCCCAGCTACTCAGGAGTCTGAGGCAGGAAGAATGAAAGTTCAAGGTCACCTTTGTCTCAAAAGGAAGTATGAGAAGAGGACTGGGGTCATAGCTGAGTGAGAACTGATTATATAACACCCATAAGGTCCTGGTTCAGTCCACAGCACTGTAAACACCCAAATTTTCATGAAGTCAGTTTTTACATTATGACAGTACTATATGCACACACACACACACACACACACACACACAAATAATTTTTTTTTTTTTTTTTGAGACAGGGTTTCTCTAGGTATCCCTGTCTATTGTCCTGGAACTAGCTCATAGAGATCTGCTTGCCTTTCTCTCCTGTGTTGGGATTAAAGGGGTGCACCACCACCACCCAGGGAATACACATCTTTTAATAAAAACTGTGACTCAAAGTTCCACAAATTGACTTATTTTTATGCCCTAGTCTCAAGGTGATACAGAATAGGAACTTACTAGCATTTTCCTAAATTTCTTCAGATCATTGTTATGAATAATAAAAATACAGAAACATTTTAAAACAACATATTTCAGTCTGAAAATGGCTACATTAACATAATTATAGCCTTGGTTGCCAATACTGCTATATTTCTCATTTTTATGAGAATACAGAGGTTCTCTTAGATCACAAGCTAATAGGCTCCTTGGTCTAAATATACACAGTGAAATCTTCAGCAGATTTCTAAAGCGATGAGGTCTGACCCTGTAGATATCTGGTTGAGAAAATTACTCTGCAGTAGGGAGGGTCCTTTTTCCTTCTTGTTTTGCTGTTAAACAGCTGCTAGGAAATATATTTTTAGATTCACTTTTAAAGGAAAGCAAAAATGGCATCTACTTTTGGAGATGCATCTAGAATGTTCCTTCACTCACAAACACAGGGTGCCAACCATCTTCAGAATGTTGCAATAATGTCTGTCCTTGGAAATGAGCACAACACAGAGTGCTACGTGTTTATCTTAAATAAAGGTATCAGCTCTGATCACACACATGGTGAGTGTTTCACAAGAAACACACATCAGTGCTCAGGTTCACTATAGAAATTTTTTTATCATGGATGTGTTTTGACTTCTTGCTGTCTATGTCTGTGTATGGCAGTTCTGCCTACTCCATTAAGGGCAAATGAGAAGTAATGGGTTCAAAAGGGTGAAAACGACAAGGCAAACCATGACCTTTGATGTTACCGAAGAAGGAAAGAAAAAAAGGAATGAAATCAAGTGCATGTGTGGACCTGGACCTAGCAAATGAATGAAGCACGGTGTTCATCATGCTTCAGGAATGTGGCATGACTCAGTGCTGCTGTTACAATGGCTTAAATGAAGTCCTGGATGTTCACACCTCTTATTAGCAGAGGCCTCAAGGAAATATATCTGCACAAAACGACTTCATGAATGCTGCCTCTTTTGTGGGGAACAATGAGATGCCAGAGTCTGGAGAACTCTTCAAGTGGGATCAGATGGGATTTTGACAACAAAATGATTCATTCTTTTCAGTTGTACACAATCCAGAATAATTATACCTTCCCTGGTCCCCAGCTTAGATTTCATCCTAAAGTTTCAATCCACGGGATTAACTCTGCATTCACAAGACAGGATTGCCTTTTAGGCTCTAAACCTATTCTAGCTGAACTGTATCACTCATTTAATAATTTTCTTTAAGTTGGTTTTCAAATGACTTTTAATTGCTTAACTGTGACCAAAACAACAACACCCATTAGTTCCTTGGCCTTCAATTGTACAAATCTTAAAAAAAAAAAAAATCATTAAACACGATGACTAAAATTTTAGCCAGGTGTAGTAACACTAGCCATTGAGGCCAGCACCGGATATGGAGTAAGACCCCGATTTCAAAACTACAAAACAAAAGGATGCAAAACCCCCTTTTCCTGTGTCACCTAAAAACTGGTGGTGCAAGGGGAGGACAACTTTGTAAACAGTTTGGGCACAGAACATTTAACGTGACACAAAACGACTTGCAGGCAAGACCGCCGTAACAGAGAAACAGACAATGAGGGACGCAGCTACCCAACTATGTTAAAGCCAATATTTTTTGATTTATTCAACATCTCTCATAATTTGAAGCAGCTGTTGTTGCTCAATTGACTTGATGACCTACTCCCCTTCCATAAAAACACAGGATAATCTAAATTTGGTTAGTTCAACATCTATTTTTGGTGCAGGCCATGCATTTCCAATTAATGAACTCTAGCTTTGACAGGATCTCTGGTTCTTTTTCAGCAAGATAATCAAGAAGAGAGATGGGCTGCTTTCTGGAGAATAAATGAAGCCAAGCTGTACCAGCTACAGCCATGGATGCTGTGAGGCAGATAGTCTTCCCAGGCCCACCAAGAACACAGCTGGGAAGCTGGGCATGGAGGCTTACTGTCCTCATGGAGACCTGGAAGGAACATGCAAGTTGGAGGACAACTTTGGCTATGTAGTAACTTCAAGGCCAGCTTATATTACACAGTGAGTGTCTATGTCTATGTCTATGTCTATGTCTATGTCTATGTCTATGTCTATGTCTATCTCTCTCTCTCTCTCTCTCTCTCTCTCTCTCTCTCTCTCTCTCTCTCTCTCTCTCTCTCTCTCTCTCACACACACACACACACACACACACACACACACACACCAACACCACCACCACCACCACCAACAACAACAACAAATGAGACCCAGAGGGATGGCAATGATAGCAAAGGTCAGCAAAGTGTGGTGCTGGATGAGGGCATGGCAGTGCATGAGGATAACAGGCTGGTCTGGAGAGGGCAGCCTGAGCTCCTGCACCAGTTTTCATCCCTTCTTTGTTTGGCAAACCTGACCAAATCTCTCCAAGGATGCTAAGCCTCTTGGATCGGAACTTCCAGGTGAAGGGTTTACAAAAGGTGATACCTAAGACCCTCTTCTAGCTCTTGAGTCCAAAGACTTCAAACTAGTCAGGCTTAGTCACTGAGGGAAGGAACACCAACTATCCAGGTCCTGTGTGTTTCCTAAAACATATAAAGGAGTGTTTCCCCAAAAGCAGATGGAATATTTCTTGCTCCTGTAAATTAATCACAAGCAAAGAAGCTGCTACCCAGTGGGGAAAAGCACAGTGGAGAGAAATGTCACTGCAGGTGACATGGACTTTAAAACACATTATTAATACATTATTCTCTCGACAATCACACGTACATGAAAACAACATACACACCTGAGGTATTTTGGGAAAGGCAAAGAAAGTGTCCCAGAGCAGAAGGCTAGACCTAGGAAGCCTGGGCTAATGCAGCATGGAACTGTCTGGCATAGTTTGGCCTGCCCTGGCGGAAACCCACAAAGTACATGTTATAGTGAAAGTGCAGCTACAGAACCATCTTCGAGAAGGAGGTTTACAGCTGGAAGACAAGGGGCTGTGGCCTGGAGATGAGAGGCAGGGGTAGGTGGCAAACATTTCCTGCACTCAGTAGCTGAGGTTTCAGATGGGGGGGGGTGCTGCTGAACATCAGGGTGCGAAGCTGCTTCAAGTGATATTTAGGTGGGTTGGTTGTTTGGCCAACCTTGGATTTAAAATAGTCATTAGTGTCTATTAATTTACAAAAGGAGTCTCACTTTGACATTTTCATAATTTGTTGGAATGGGGTTGGGGGCAGGCTGCCTTGGTTGATCCTGAAACCCAATCCTGCAGTCACCTGAGTAGCTGCATCCCTGGTGAGAACTTTGCATAACAAATAACCAGGGTATTCTCCGCTATTAGCTGAGGTCTTGATCTTCAGGAGGAGCTAGGCAGAGCACGGGGAAGGTTAAGCAAGCCAGCAGCCCTAACTCCAGCACCAGCACCCCCACCCCCTTCAATAATCGTTTGCATTCCTCCTGCTTCCTCCTGAAAGGGAAGTGGGAAGGCACCTGGAGCAGTCTTTGTTAATCCATTATCAAGCTCACAGACAGACATTCCCAGCTCTGTCCCAGGAACATAGTTGTTTTTTGTTGTGCCCTTCCCCCTCCCCTGCCCCAACAACTTAGCATTTGTGGAAAAGAAATTGTAAAAGCCTGCAACAGAAGCAGCCGCTCATGCTAGGTGTTTTTATTATCACCAGTCTATCTGGTGGTGACTGCCTTCATGTCACTTTAACTTGTAACCCGGTTCTGGGGAAAACATAAACAGAGGCCTGATACAGTCTCAGGCTTTGAAGGCTCCCAATTTACAAAAACCAAATAAACAAGAGACCTCCAAACAACAACAAAACCCATTACAGTACAAAACAATATCTTGACACTGAGTAAATATGACATTATAACTGTTCCCAAGGTAAACTATCTGCATTGGCTCCAGACCGGAAACTCTCAGCTACTGGCGAGGCTGTGCAGTAAAGGCGAAGACAGGAAAGCTCCAGAGATAAAGCCTCGGTTTAAACCTTAACTCCAGTGCATGATCTTGTTACTGTAATCATTCTTAACCTCAGTTTCCCAATCTTAAAGTGGGTACCACAGTACTGTATGTCATAGGGTTACCATGATGATTATACAAAATGATAATTGGAATGATGATCATATTGGAAAACAACGTCCTACATTTTTAAATCATCTGCAAACGGGGATTAAAAGCACTATAGAATGGATAAGCAGATCCATGCATGTGTTCCTTTAACAGGAAGCTGATGGACTTAAAAAGAGCATGCCTCTCATTAAATTCATTGAAAATTACTCTATAATGACACAGAACCGTTGTCACAAATAAACATGAATTCTGCCAAGGACTTTCAGGCAAACATTAAATGCCACATAACAGGCTGTTTAAAAACTAGATACTTGCTCACCATTTGTTCCTCAAGCTTAAATTGATATCTTCCTGATTTTTTAATAAACTAAAATAATTTAAAAATTTAAGATTAATTTCACAGGAAAAATAAATCAGTAACTTCTCAAAATACTATAAGCCACAAACAGTTTTCTCTAATTTCTCTAAAATTTTTTCAACTGGTCACAGAACTGAATGAAAGATATTTTCATGAAAATATTGACAACCGCCACAAACCCATAAATGAAGGAGCCCTGTTTAGGCAGACTTCATTGACCCTTTAAAGCCTTTCCTAAAAACAAAAGGTTAAACTGAAACAGACTCACAGATCTGTGGGTTGGAGACAGCCCAGTGGAATTAAAGGGGGAATCCTTAAAAATCAGACTAATTCCAGTAACAATGAAACTTCTTTCAAAGCATCATGCAAGAAGTTCGTACAAAACCTCCCACTCAGGTTCCTCACTGGAGTGAACACACGAGACATAAAGCAAGGAAAAGAAGGATACAATCCGTGCCAGAGCCGGGCAGATGAATCTCGAAGGACTGCATTCTGTTTTAAAGGCAGATCTTACCTTTCATCTTCTGTGGTCTGTTCTCTTCTAGAGGAAACTTTCTAGACTTACAGAGACCCAGAACCACCCATCCTTCTGTCGAATGCTTCCAGGTCTGTCTCTCTTCATGGTGACTAAATGCTAGGCTTTGCTTTCGTACAGAAGGAAGCTTTTAGTCAAAACATGTGGTTTAAAGGAGCAATATCCACCCTTGTTAAAACTATTTCACGGACATTCAGAGGTATTGCTTCTGCTCTATGAAAGTTAAAGCTCAACAGGAATGCATTTCTCCTGATCCGGAAATCAGCATAACGAAAAACTAATGCTGAGCCAACGAGAAATGTTTCTTCCCTGTGTGCTGTCTGGCAGAAACTGCAGCCAGATCAAGGAAACACGTGATGTTTATAAATACAATATGGCTCATGTTGTCATAACCTCTCAATGACAAAAAAACGTGTAAGGAAAAACGAGCGGCCATGCAGCAGGAAAAACGAGATTTGCATTAGTGGGAAGCTGCCTGTGTGATGTGCATGTTACCCTCTTGTGTCTGAAAAAAATGTGAAGACCTGACAGCGTGGAGGGAGTAAGTGCTGGGCATTCTGCATTAAAATGTGCACGCTCATTTTAGTCATCACAGCAAGAGTAGTTCCTCATCAGCTGTGACACAGTCATCATAAAGGCTCAGGTAAAAGGGGTACCCTGGAGCTCATTGCTCAACACCAAGACCCACAATGCTCACTGATGCAAGTAATGACAGAGTGAAGGGAAAGCTTCATACAGCCTGGAGCATTTTTTCTCAAAAATGACAGATGTCGATATCGCCATTGATCATCGGCTATTCTGATGCCTGGTAGGCCAGGTCTGGAAGCAGGGGTTTCAACATCTATCTTACTTATTGTTACAGCTCCAGGGTCTGGAGGAAGCATGACCGGGAGACAGAGCTGTCTCCACAGGCTGCAGGGAGAGTTCTGTGACATTTTATCACAGTGGGATGATGCTCACTGTTGCAAAATCATAATGCTTAGTTTATAAGTTTGAAGGTATTTGAAATGGCAATAACGCACTCCACCTTAAGGCAACTTTTGTCCTCAGAATTGTGCACACAGCAACACAGTATCCTATATAGTTGTCTCCCCCCACCCCCAAGGAGAAACTTGCTTTCTACCATAGGTGAGTGCAACTCCTGGAACTCACTCTTTCAAGGGGGAAAAAGGGCTGACAAATGTGCATTTCTCACCATTACCATGTCTGAGAAAGCCAGACTTTCCCCCATCTCTGTTATTCTCATCATAAACTCCAGGGGAAATAACCACTGTCATATTATAGTGATGGAATGAAGACTACAGGAAAACAAGTAGGCTTTCTTGTTTCTCACTGGGAATGGGCTGCAAACCACCAGCAGCTTCATTTACAGACCATTGTATTGACTTTAGTAAATAACACATTACCAGAAAACTCAATAGGAAAGTGCTGACCTAATATTTTCCATGACGGCATTTAGTTGGGATCTATGCAGGATGGGATCCTGAGAGAGCCACAGGGAGTCTGAAGATGAATGAAATGGGCACATGCTCTCTTAAGAAATACAGGGTTCAGAAGAGGGCATCAGTAACTACAGGGTGAGCAAGAGAGAAGAACACGCTAGGAGATTAGGAGGTGACAGGTTATCCACGGATTTCCAAGAAAAGACATCAATGAAGAGCAGGGAATGGGGAATGAGAGGTTTGGTGAAGACAGTGGCTCCTGAGCTAGCTCTTCACGAAATGGTAGCACATAGATGTGGAGATGACTCATGAACACTGATGATGGAGATGAAGAAGATAGTGATGACCACAAAAGCGAACAAGAAGCCAACTCTTGAGTTCTGCCCATCTCTGCATCCAGCTCCATCTCAAAATACTTAAGTGGTACTAAATGTGTTAATTAACCCTGCTCAGCTTCAGCTCTATCTTCCAATGGAATCACAGGAATTTCTCTCTCACTGTGCTATGACAATTGAGTAAGAACGAATACAATGAAAATACAGAACAAGGTGCCAGTCACAGAGTAAGTGGAAGATGAACATGAGTGTCTAATACCATTGCCATTAGGGTAGAGACCACACACGAATGAACAAAGTTACAGCATGCTTTCTGATACTGCCAGCTCTACTGCATTCTCTTCTCTTTCATTCTTACAGTATTATTTTGTTCATCTCAAATCCAAATCTTTCACCTCAACCAGAATGCAAGAGACACAAGAATTCTGCAGCCTGGTCACCTCCTCCATGTCCTCCTCTTCCTCCTTGTGTAACTCTCTCTTCCCTTCCCTCCTGGTTTCTTTCTGCTCATGCTATCTTTTGTGTCATCATCAGAGAACAGGAAGGGACAGAGTAAAAGAAGAAGACCTCATGGAGTAGCTACATCCAACTGTGTTATGAAACAAAGCAAACAATAAAGTGAATACAAAAATAAAGATAAAAAATATGTTGTCTGTTTGGACATCTTATTGGTAATCGTATCTTACTTTATATAACTTTTTATACCTTATAAAACTTATATGTAAGCATCAAGGAAGGAAAGAAAAGGCTGAATACAAAGATGCTGAAAGAAGTGGGCTCGATCTGGTAGCTGATGTTTGCCAACTGTGTGAGCCAAGGGAAGGCTTCTTGAGCCTCGGTTTATCATCTGAAACAAGAATGGATTCAGCACACCTATTTTGCAGAGTTAGTGGCTTTAAATTTAGTTAAAATATAAAGTGCTTTCCCATGTTGCATACACCACAGACACAGGAAAGTCTATCATCTGACATCGGAACAATGGCACACAGAAAATACTATTTGTGTCTGGACAGACTCTGCAAAGAAACTAATACAGATCACATGAATTATTATAATCCTGGAAGAAAAAAAAAATAAAAGCCAAGTGGAATATATGACAAGAGGAAGAAGAAAAGCAGTGAAATTAAAGGGGGAGGCCAGGAACAGTGCCAACACACAAACTACAGCCTGCAAGTGCCTGTACTCTTGCTGTGGGTGGGCCACAAATTTAATTCTAAGCTTTAGAGTAGCAACACAAAGAAGGAAAATGATCATGTACAAGACTCCAAGTGTCCATATGATGAAAATAAACCAGGAGAAGGGAACTATTCTTGGAAATGAGACTGGGGATATTTTTACGAGTGGCTCCTCACTAAGGATGGAAAAGGAACATCACAGCATCTGTAACACTGTAGTATTCCTTGTCCTGGGGATGACCGCACTCCACATCTACCATCCCTCAGGATGACACACTTGCTTTCAGGGAGACTGGGTGAACACAGTATGATCTGCACCTTTAAAAAGCACACCATCTTCAGGATAAAGTGAACAGGACTTAAAGGGTTAGAACAAGATAAGACTGTGTGCACGCTGCTCAGAAGGAAAACGGGATTACACCGAGCTTCCTGAAGTAGGCAATCTTTAGGCCTTAAAAGCAGTTTTTTTTGTTTTGTTTTGTTTTTTAATTTTAATTACTTTTGAAGCATTCTACTGTGGAAACTATAAAACATTAAAAAAAAATAAAATAAAAAAGCCTACTACCTTCTTATGTTTTTCAATGTTTTAAAAAAAAAACTCCATTCACCATGCTGTTTAACATGTAAATACCTTAATATGTTTCTTTCTTCCTTCCTTTCTTTCTTTCTTTCTTTCTTTCTTTCTTTCTTTCTTTCTTTCTTTAAACCACCAACCTATTATTCTAACACATACAGTTGCCAGTCATCCCTTAATATCTTCTGGTATCTAACACATGTTAAAACTTTTCAAAAAGCTTTAAAGATGTCATTTATAGTTGGTTCATTCTCTTTAAGATCTACACACAACCTTAAAATGCTAGCCCTTCCTCCCATGCTTTTATAGGCAAGTAGTTTGTTGGAGAGAGGAATGAGACGACAGTCAATTGGTATGTTTTTTTAAAAAAGACTTAGTTCATTTTGTGTCGCTATAACAGAATATCTAAAGGGTTGGGTATTTTTTGTTGTTGTTGTTCTTGCCCCCACCCCCATTCTGTTGAATACGAAATCCAGACAGAATGGTATAGGTGAATGGTAAGGAGGAATCTATTCAACAATATGGCAAAAGAGCAGAAAGGGAAATTGGTCATGTGAAGAAGGAGCCTGGCACATGAGTAGCCTCACTTTATGGTAATCATGGGTGCCATAAGTGATCCAGTTTTGGGAACTAAATTAATCCCTTTTGAGTTGGTTCCCCCAGGACCCAATACTTTTAACTAGACCCCTAATAATTCACCTTTCACTACCATGGCATCACAGGCCACAATTCTGACAGTCAAGCCTTTGGGAAACACATATGTTCCTTGCAGGCAGACATAGGGCACTCCAGACACAAAGAACAGGAAAAATCAAATGGGAGGTAAGAACTGAGAAGATGCAAAATGATGAACCCCGTAATGAAGGCAGTGGGTGTGAGCTATGCACCTTGACTAGGAAGCCAGCTCTGCAGTAGCAGCCCCTCCTCCAGCAACGCAACTGCCAAACACAAACAAGTGTTCATCAGCTATAAATATGTGGACCACACCAATGTCTGACTCAAAGTTTGCAAGTGCCTAATAAAAGCTCAGGAATTATTACTTACGGGAATGCTAGCACAGATGCCAGAGGGCTGTCTGTGAGAGCCTTTGTGAGTGAGCGACGTGGAGAAAGGCTGGTGAACAGTTGACCATTTTGAAGGACAGGTGTCAGGAAGATTAATAATTCAATGTTTAAAATGTTTTAAATTTTAATTATGGGTAGGTGTGTGGGTTTGTGCAGGAGTGCAGTGCCGGAGGCCAGAAGAAGGGGTCTGATCCCCCGAAGTTGGATTATATCTGGCTGTAATCTACCAGACGTGGGTGCTAGGAACTGAATTCAGTTCCCCTGTGAGAAGTACTTGCTCTACGTCACCAAGCCACTTCTCCAGCCACAAACTCAATGTTTTCAGAACTCTCCTTCATTTCTTGCACATGCATTGGTGAGCATGCATGAGTACACACAAACACTAGCCACCCATCCTTAAAAGATAGAGAACCAAGGGTTTTGTTTTGTTTTTTTTTTTTTTCTTCCTTCAATAGCATGATTAGAAGTACTGAGAGAAAATCAATGTGAAGGAAACAGTTTAGAGCAGTGGTTCTCAACCTGTGGGTCACATATCACATATTTCCATTATGGCACAAAACAGTAGCAAAACAACAGTTATGAAATAGCAACAAAAAGAGTTTTATGGTTGGGTGTCGCCGCAACATGAAGAACTATACTAAAGGATCTCAGCATTAGGAAGGTTGAGAATGACTGCTTAGAGATTACTCACTTAGGTTTGGGATTATAGAAAAAGAATGTAGAAATAAATACATTTCAATGCTCAATCGCAGGGATTAGAGTTTTTAAACAGTATTTTAAGCAGTGATAAAATGAAAGTCTCATAAGTTCAAGGTCAAATAAAAGAAGAGCCAATCCCCCCCAAAAAAATCTGAAAATCTCAAATAATAATAATAAGGATGATGATGATGATAATCCTGACTGAACACTCTGAAGTCATAAGGTCTACAGAATAAAGGAAGCTAGGGTGTATTGCATGTAGGCAAAGAATTTAGCGATGATGTTGAATGGAAGCCATTGGTTTCTAAGGAGACCACTCCACACTGTCAAACACAAAGCTCAAATAGAAAACAACTGGGAAGCAACAACTGACTGGGGTATTGGTAGTTAATTTAAGATGCAAAATTAATTGTGGTGAGTGTGTCATAAACGGAAATCTAGCAGTTGTCTGCATTTAAGTAAAAGATTAAAGACATATGAGTTAAGATCTACAGTAGGCTGAGAGCTTTTCACAATGAAAGAAGAGAATCTTGGGCAATGATATCAATGTTTACAAGCAATAGAGAAGCCCTAAAACAGAATGGATGGCCTTTGTGGTATCTAAAATTTGTGAATAAGCATATACATAATTTATTCCAAAGGGCCTCCTCCATATGGTGGTACCAGTTCCCTGGGAATTGAATTATCAAACCTACCTGATGTAAGGAACAAAAGCTACTCAACTAAATTAGATTGGGGTGCTCTACACACATGTGGAAAGAGTCAGCAGACTCAAGAGTCCAGTAAAGTATGTTTAGTTCTGGCCAAGAAGAACAAGTCTCATTAGATACAGAGGCCTCAGCAACGTTCAGCTAGACGTTAAATGAAAGCCTAGATGCCTGTTTTCCACATAAATTCCAGCACACTCAGAGCCCCATAACTTCAGAGTTAATACTTTGGTCTAACTTGCTTCCTGGGCGACACCATTCTTATCATAAAAACACTCTGGGAGAGCTGCCTATAAATTGCATCTCCACAGTCTTACATTTCTTCTGACTCAAAGGCAAGGTATTAAAGTCCTTGTTTAAGGAAAATCTCAGAGGCCATTGTAGAATCCAGGCATTGCTGCTCCGGCTCCTCTGCTGGTTCCTATCTCTTTCATATGCATGTTTATTGGTAAGGAGTGGGTGGCCCGAAGGTCTGGCCCAGGCTGTCTCTGGAGGCTGGTGAGTGAAGTCTAATGACATCAGGTGCAGAGTCGCTGTGACTGGTGCTTGTGAATAGGATCATGGCATTCCTTCCTGGCCACACTCAGCACCAGCATACAGGAGGACCATGGGCCTCAGACCACCACGCAGCTTGGTTTAGTCTAAGTCTACGATAACTACAGATGCTTGCTCTGTGTCCTTTCAGTTCTTCCCCACCAGCAGCGAAGTTTTACAGCTCGGCTGTGCACAGGCAAGGCTTAGCAAAATTCCCAACCTTTCCCCGGCAATGCAGCTGTATTCACGAAGTCAGAGGGAACAGCTCCAACTTCCCAGAGCCCAACGAGGAGGCTGAAGGATTTCCACATCTTTAAGTTTTTGGAATCTAGGAAAAGGGTTTAAGTTACAAACTTCAGACGTGATTATCCCTAGGTGGTTCTGAAAGAGTTTTTGTATTTCTCATTTTCTGAGTAATCTTTACTAAAATATAAGAACTTTTCTGCTAACTACATTATGAACATTTGTTGTCCCTCATTTGAGGGTAATGGTTGAGTTTGTCTGTCTGTCTGTCTGTCTGTCTCTCTCTCTCTCACACACACACAGACACACACACACACACACACACACACACACACACACGCAAAACTGTTATCAGCACAGGTCCTGTGTAGGCCCTACAGTGCTTAAGAGTCAAAACAGGCGTCTTCCTCAGCCACAAGCAGAACTCTCAGAAACAGTTGTGGGGTCTGAGGAAAGGCTCTGTGTAGCAGAGGCAGAATTTGGCAGAACTGTGGGCATTAGGGAGGCTGGGCACATCCAAACTAAAGATATTTAAAGGGCCAAAATTTACGTATTTTGTAAGTCAAAGTCTCCTAATGTTCACCTACGCTCTGCTAATGGGATGGCCCATTGTCTTCATATGGTTCTGGCTTGCATTAAAATGTAACTAAGAACAAATCTCAAAATTTTAGATTTTTCTGAAGTAGCACTGCGGCCTTTTAGTTTGAATCACAGTGTTTTACACGCGGAAAAAAAGAAACAAGAAAAAAAAAAAAGCAGTTGAGGACAGAATAGGCCTTTACCTTCAAAACAGTGCTCTGATCCCTCTGTGCCTTGACTCACATTACAATTCAGAATTTCATGAAAATTCTTCCACAGCCTTTAGCTGGGTTTCCTGACACTTTCCTTGATTTTTAATGCACAGGCCTCATTTGGAAGGTAGACCTTTGTCCTCCATAGATTCTGCATTCTAATGCCCTGTATATGTGATGTTAGGTTATAAGGGGAAGGGACACTAAGGCTGCTATTCAGCCTACATAAAAATAGAGGCACCCCCCCCCCAGACTATTAGTAGATCCACAGTAATTGCAAGTGTCCTTAGAAGTGGACAGTAGAAGATGGGAGATTCGACAACGGAAGCAGGGCCAGAGGGATGTCATTTTACTGGGAATGCAATTAGGTTGTGAATTAATATAGGTGACTTCTGGAAAAAAGGAGACACACACACACACACACACACACACACAGATTCTTTAGAAAAGAATTTGGCTTGACTGGTCAGTCCTAATTTAGATCAGTAAGACTCTCTAGATATACAAGACTGTAATATAAGTACGTACTGCTTTAAGACATGAAATTGTGCCATCATTTGTTACAGCAGCAAGAAGAAACACATGTATATCGGAAGGAAGTAGGAAGAAACTCACTCACTGAAAGTCCAGTAGGAAATAGTGCCTAGAATTCATTAACAATAAAAAGTTTTTTTTTTTGTTAAAGTTGAAGTCTAGTGTCCTGGTAGGTGTGTTTGTATGCACAGTGCGCATGTGTTGGGGCACTCTAGAAAACTGACTTTTTATCCCCCACTTTTATTTAAGCTAGAATAGCACCCCACCCTCCCAGTGGACTTGTATTAATGTGATTTTCAGGCTCTTCTCATACAGTTTTTCTGTATATTTTTCCTTCCAAACATCCATGAGTCTTGTAAATACTGAGGTAATCTTTCAAGGACCTAAATCTAGAGAGTTCAGCTTCTAAATCATGTAGGTATTTATGTTCTGCCCTCAACACAGTTTGGAGAAGATTTGACAACACTTACTATTAAGAGCAAACAGCTCTGAACTAGCAGGTGAGCAACCACCTGAGGATGCTGAGACCTGGAACAGCTAATGTGAGAACAAGAATTGCTTTTCCATGCAACTCATGCATGTTTTTTGTTTGTTTGTTTGTTTTTACTGAGTGAAAACATTGCATCAGATTCTCTACATAAGCTAAAGCATTACAGACCAAGGTTACTAGCATGGAAGGCATTCAGAAGGAACCTTCAGTATCTTCAGAGTGAGGATTTATCTGAACTCTGTGCCTGGTGTTGAAGATACAGAAGAACTCAGTGAAAAGGCTCTTGCTAGCCTAGCATTTGGGAGACTCTGCATTCCACCCTTAGCACCACTAAAATAAAGAAGTAAATGAATAAAAATGAGAACTGAGATACGTGCTAAGGGAATAGCTTCTAACCTCTTTGCTCCAAATGACCAGGAAGTCTTATTGTTTTACCAGTGAACAAATAATGAGTCGCGCAACATGATGCTGGGAAATGTGGTAATGGGTTGGTGGTGGGGTGTGAGACAGGACAGCGTGAGCTGGGAATGCAGTCAGAACAACAACAGCAGTACTCACCCTCATGTCTCCATTCACAGTTTTCGCCATGTGGTTAAAGGCATGTGAAGGGTCCTTGTTGTACACTTTGAGAAGGGATCTGTCCTGGATGTTCCTGGAATCAAGCACATCCATCACTATGGCAGATGAAAACAGCCTGATTCCGGCCATTTCCTCTCTCTATCCTTAAGCATCAGGTAAAAGACACAGAAAGACACTCTGGCGGGTGTCTACCACGAACCAGACAAAAAGTCCTTTCACCACGAAATGGGCGAAGATAAATAAGGCAAAGGAGAAGAAAAACGACTCTGGCTTCTCTTCCCTCGTCTTGTTCTGAGGGGAACGCATTATCCTTGCAGCATTCACATCCACCCATAAATATCAGGTAACAAGAACTTGCTTTCAAGCTTCAGCGTGTGGGAAACTAACACTCCTGAAGGCAGTAAAATGCCAATATTTACAATACCTTCAAAGTGCTTTGGTTAATATTTAAATATTTAATTGTTTACTTTGCCTAAACACCTGATTTTCTCCTTATGTAATTAATGTACACATAAAAATGATTTCCTTTTTGCTTTCAGACATGCTCAGCAAGGGAAACAAAAAATGTATCTAGAGCGTAGAAGGAAGATCAAAGGGGATCAAACTGGGTATATTGAACAATGCATTTTCACCCTCCCATGGTGCACTCTTAAAAATACTTTTCTCCACACAAATTGAAGCACAAAGGGAAAGCAGTACTCAGAGTCTTCACTGCTTTTAATCCCAGTTGTTGGAGCCAAGAAATCCAACTGCAGAAGACAGGGGTTCTGCATCCCGCTCAAAGCCTACCTTCAAATCACATGACTTCTCTCTCCTTAGGTTGAGCTGTGGCCCCTCTAGCCCATCCACACTGTGGTTTCACCCAGTGCTGGCTGGAGCTGAGGGGGGTGGGGTGGCAGGCAGATGGTGTCTTTCTTGTAGGTGTACTTGCACTGAGAGGGTTGACCACAACCCCCAGGATGGTTAGGTTTATGTTTGTGCTTTAAATAAAGTAGAGGACTCGAGGAGGCGTCTTGTTTCTCTCTAAATTTCCGGCAGCCACTGCTTTGAAGCACCAACTAGTCTTAGCTTGCATGGCTGCTTCAGGTTTCAAGTAGCTCATTAGAAGTGAGCTTGGGGGAGCAGGCAGCCTCTGTCATCAACAGGGGCTAGGTTAATGCAGAGCAGAGAGTCGGGAGTAAGGATATGGAGGTTCACAAAAGGAACCTAGGCTCTGGCTAGGAGACGACACCTGTGACATGTATGGAAACTGGAAATCTCACTTGCCATGAGGAAGGCTCAATGAGATTATAAATGTATTCCAAATATATGAGCTTGGTTTATGATTAATTTGGAAACGTATTCATTTCAGATGAGCCAACAGTAAAAGGCCAGACTGCATAATGATGACGTTTACCTTACAGCATCCTGGCCTGACCTCTCTTCAGTCCCTCCCTTAGGAAAATATATAAAGCCAACACAGTAAGGAACTAGTGAAATGGTTACCAAATGAGCTCTGACATCTAGGACATGGAAAGACGTAAAATGGAATTGTGTGGCTTCAGGAGATTAAAGCCACTGTCTTTAGTTAACACCTATCTATATTATTTTTTTTAATGTATTACGTAATGTTTGAGTTAAAGAAAATTCCATCGTTAAACTTAAATAAAAACATCTTATGTACAAAAGCTAAAACTATAGGGAAGATATGCATGATCATTTAAAGTAAACACCATATTCAACAAACAAAAGTATTTTATCCTGAACACTTTCAGGCTCATTTTTAACATTTAAGTTAAAGAAACAAAAGCAGCTTAAGGAGAGAAGAATGGTAGGCCAAGTGCCAACAAGTTACCATTATTGCAATGAAAACAAACAATACAGTAATGTATTTGAGAATTATTAGGTTGCATGTATGTTTGCAAACATGTATGCAAGCGTGTGTGTGTGTGTGTGTGTGTGTGTGTGTGTGTGTGTGTGTATGTGTGTGCGTGTGCAGCTGGGGTGGTGGGGCATGGGCTAAAACCCAGGCCTTCCTGTCAGGCAGTCTTCTCTTGAGATATACCCTCAAATTATCAGTGTTTAAAAGTGTCTATTTCAACAAGCATCGCTTTTTAGCAGCTGAATTTCCATTGAGGAGAACCACGACCTTTTCCCTCCTTGGCTCTTTCTATGTCCCCTCCTGACATTTCCAAAGAATGCAAAGCCAATCCCAAGGAGCCATGAATTGGGAGTCAGGAGTCAGGAAAGGGTCTACAAAACGGTAACTTGTGGCAATATGCAAATGTTCCTATAGGCTGAAAGCAAAAGCAATCCAGTTACTCCCAACTGCTTCCTTACAGCCTTAGGGTCTGCAATCGAGTGGTTTTTCTTACTTTCATACTGAGTCACTATCATTGTCCCTCAATGTCTCTACTCGTGAATGCAGAAATCTAAGGCAATTGCCATGAAGTGGTCTGTCCATTTAAAAAAATACCACATGCCTTTATATTATTACATGTATATATTTCAACTATAACATGGTTACCTCTGGTTTATGTTTTGTAATTAAAAAAAAAAGGTGAAAGCTTGATTAACAATTTATCTAAGAAAAAAAAGAAGCATGACTTTTCAGTTATCATAAATATTTAAACCTTTTTTCCAAAAGCACGAAGTTTCAGAACAGATGTAGCGCCTATAGCTTGGGGCATGTGTCAAATTCTGAAAGCCCTAAATTACTCATACACCTTGGCACCTGTCTCAGTATGTCATCTGGGATTGCTTTTAGATATGAATCAGCCTGCATCCGTGTTCTGCAGGCACATTTTTTACCAAGTGCTGCTTGTTATTGCATTTCCATGATGAAGAAACAGGGGGAACCTGCTAGCCCCAAGGTAGCGACCAGAAAGTCTGAGTCCTGTCCCTCATGATTTGAGAATTGTCTATGCGTGTGTGCACGTGTGTGTGTGTTTGAGTCTTAATTGGCTGTGTGCTCTTGAATAAGACCCTTAACTTTGATATACCTGAGTTCCTGGTTCCATAAAATGCATGGGCTAGATTAAGCATTTGACTTCTAAACTATTTAGGGGCTATACCAGCAACTACTTACTTATATGAATTTAAATCCTGTTTCCCCAGCTGCTTGGCTGAGATAGATATGAAGGGGGTCCCTTCATTCTATAGACAACATCACTGCAGTTAATGATAAGGATTTTGTCTCCTTGATATTAGTAGTCCTGTTAATCTGCCCAACTGGGCTTCCTGGAGAAAATGCTTTTGGTAAGCGACACTCTCAGGTAAAGGATGACTCTTTTAGAATAGAAGACTGCTTCTTGGTGTCTTTGATGGGTACTGCGTCTAATATTATTTCAAACTTGTAAAGCTAAGGGAAGACCCAGTAGGCTCATTACTTAAAACATCTGTAGGTTGTTATGGAAGAAAGAGTACTTTGTGAGGGAGTTTTTCAGTCTTAAGTATGCCATTAGCTCTTGGCATTTCTTTTCCACCTCTCTGGGCTTTAGTTCCCTTGACTTTCAGGTGAGATACAGTGCTGTGACACTTCTTACATTCCTGTCAGCTATCATACAGAGAGAGCTAGTAACACATCCACAGGTCTCCTTGGAAGAAGTCTATCCACATCTTTGAATTTAACTCTAGTAACTAGATGTAGATTCACATCTGTGTGTAGTAGTTGTGCCAAACGTAATGACTGGGCTTTCTCCACCAAGATGAGGAGAAATTGGAACTGAGAGCAAAGTCTAGACATCCAACATGGTAGTCAAAGACCCTCAAAATGAAATAAACAAACACCCCAAACTACTGCCCTAAATTACTTACCTCACATCATTTAACTCATAATAGACATTTCTGCTTTCGTCTTTGATGTAGATGGCAACACTGGGCGACTCCAGCATCTTCATGGTGAGCTGCTGTGGAAAGGCACTTACGAACAGAGCGCGGATTGTGTCTGCGCTTGTGATTTCATTAGGCATCCGCAGCTGTTTGGTTTCATCTCCATACTGGAGGTAGAGAACACCTGGAAAGAAAAGAATATTCAGTTATCTGCCCATAGATCAAGAACCACAGGATGTGAAGCAGAAGCTGGGCCACACCTACCATACTGCAGTTGTAGATGTTCAGAACAAACGTGGAAAGCAAGCAATGGGGGATGCTCACTTGGAGCTTCCACAGAATGATGCATTATATGGTTATCGTGTAAGTGCCCCATTTTATTCTTTGGGCAGGTGTTAACCAGGCCATTTACCCACCGATTTAGAATAAAAAAGACAAGGATCTAACCCTGAGGACACATAATGTCCTCAGAGGGTATAGTTAGGAGTCTAACTCTGCAGGGTTACTCTGACCCTGTAGTTCATTAACTAGAGACACCATCATTATAGCTTGTCTTAGTAGTTCATCCAGAAACACTCCAAGTGGAAACAGTATGTTTCTGTGGTTTTACTATAGCTATTGAATGTTTATATCACGTTAAACTTCCCTCAAGCGGCTGGCAACTTGACATACTAAATAAAAATGGGACAAGTTTTTTTTACCACAGATACCATCACTGAATGTCAGCGTTTCAAGGCATGTAGCATATGTCTCATTTTGGCCAATGAGACATTAGCCAATGTGGTGCAAAATGAAGACCTGACACTTGCTGGCACACTGGATTTGTCTTCTTGATGAGTAAAGTTTGACAGCGTTCCCTAACAGAACCCCAATTTGAGGAATCCAACCTGAGCCCAGAAAGAGGTAAAATGTAGAAGAATGGGAACCCTGTCTGACTGCTCCAGCAATGCACCCTCATACAGCTAGGAGCACTGGATGAATACCTTGGTTGTGAACTCCCTAGCCACGACATGTCCCTACCAAGCGCTGCTGCAATTGGAGAGTCCTAGACCGTAAATGACTGTAGGAGCAATCCCAGGCTATCATGCTTGCTGCTTTAATTTGAATATGAAATGTCCCCAGTGTAGGTGGTTGTTTTCCGCCGGCCGCCTGGTCTGGTCCTGCCGCCATGCTCCCATCACCCCAGTGGGTTCATATGTTTAAAGACTCATTCCCCAACCAGGGGCACTGTTTGATTAAGTTATGAAACCTTAAGAGACGGAGGAGGTCTATCACTGAAGGCGGGCTTTGAGGGTTGATTCATAGTCTATCCCCATTTACTCTTTTGTTGTGTGCAGATGAAATGTGATCACCCAGCTTCAGGATCTTGCTGTCACACTTCCCTTGCCTGTTGTCAAGATTTTTTTTTTTTTTTTTTTTTTTTTGGTCAGAGTATTTTATTATAGCAACAGAAAATTAAAACAAACATATTTGCCTCATCTGCTATTTGGACATGGATAACTGAAACATTAAATCAAACATGTTGAGATTTCATCTGGATTCTGGCTTTAGTGTATTTGTGAAAAGCCATGGGGGGGGGTAGACTAGCATCACCAGGTAAATATTAGTGGGGGGAGACTGAAAAGGAAACAGACAGCTTCCAGTTAAATATGGCATCTCATCTAACAAACACATCCTCCAGAAACTCCACTGAAATGGCAAGGAGGTAAGAAAAAGCACATATCAAAGAATTAAAAGGAGAGAAGGCAAGAGACAGATGAGAGAAAGCTAACACTGAAATCTTATCAAGTGAGTAGGGGCAAAGAGGTCCATGAGTGGCAGGCTCCTTCTGAACGTGGGCATACAGACTGAAAGGAAGGGGTCTGGCCCAACTTCATGGTCTCCCCATGGGAACGATGTGTCCACCGTTCCCTTCCCTCACTGAGTCCTTTTCACAAGTCCCAAGACTACATTACGGTTGATCAGGATTACAGGACAAGGCTAGGGGGATGGCACCCTACTGTAGGAACCAGACTTGAAAACTGAGTGGCCCAGAGGAAGAGACCCTCAGATTCTGCAAAAGAGCCACATCAGTCATCGTGTATGAACATTTGACATCAGGAATGACTGTCTTCCCACCCTCATGCTAACAGACTCCCAAGCATTTCACACAGCATTTCACACACTTTATGAAAGCTTTTAACATGAAAGAAGAGAACAGTTGAGATTTTTATCAGGCATCCACCTTCCTAGAAAAAAAAAAAAAGGGGGGGGACTTTGGGTAAGGACTATCTGAGCTTTTTTTTCTAGATGATGTACTTAGCCTCATAGGATGCCACTTATAAATAAATGTTCCCTTGTCCCAAGTCTTTGTGTGTTAGGCATGCCCAGTTCTGTGACTCCTCTCTGCCCATCCCATGTCAGATCCTCAGGGACAGAGTTCTCCTGAGTGTCTATGAGGTCACAAATTCCTTAAAGTGCAGAGAAAATCTTTCAGGCCTGTCTGATCACAGACTGTGGAACGTTTTACTCCAAATGAGAATTACAGTGACTGTCCCATGGGCTAGCTTATAGCACATGAAAAGGCTACAACCATTCTTGAAGGCTGGGCCTGAAACAATCCCCAGGTGAGGCCTCTTCAGAATGGCCTGGCAGCAGTTCAATAGCACAGACTTGCCACCCCAGTGGGCCTGGTTTTCATCCCCACATCTGCATTCAGTTATGTGTGTGTGTTTGAAATAGAATTTAAAGACACTGGAGTGGAAACAAATTGGGACTAAACTCCAGTTACCTCAGGTCTGGCTGGTGCAGCTGCCAGCTGGGTACACGTGTCCAGTTATAGGACATGACAGTACAGAAAAGATGGGGATAGTGCCTTTGCAAACAGAGGGAAACAGTGTTTTCACGCTTGATTCTGGAAAGGTTTTTAAAGATTCATGAATTCAGAAAGAATTCTCTTCTGACAGTGATAAACTAAATCCCACATGGCTTCGGCAAGTTAGTGATGGCTGCTCCAGGTTCATGGAGGATGCCTGTGGCCCATAATCTGTTTGTATGATGAAGAGAACAACTGAAACACATTTATGGGATATCCACTGCTTGCCAGACATGGGGCAGGGGTTCCTTCCTGTCAGTCAGCATCTTTGTCCAAGTGTAACTACCACCCAGTTTCATGTCGTGGAAATATTAACAGAAGCTCGTAAGATCCAAGTGGCTTGCCTTGAAGTTACAGCCAATAACTAAGACTCACATATAGTTCCATTTTGAAGATCCGGCAGCCTTTGAAGCATACTGCTTCTAAAATTCTGTACTCAGCCTTGTCCATCTAGTCTTTATCATCAAGTGATCCGAGCTGGCCTTACATTTTTCAAATGACCATGCGGCTTGAAGATCACGTTGAGGATAGTTAGGTAAGAAATTTCCATCTTTTCCCCAACTAAAGGGAATGCAGACACATGGAAGTAAATTCTATACGCCAAGGGCTGGGCTGAGTTGTTAAGGAGAAGTGGGGAGCTCAGAAAATCACACTAGAGTTCTAAAAGGAACCTCAAAGTATTTGGAGTCCTTCTTACAAAAAAAAAAAAAACACACACAAAGCAAAACAAAACAAACAACAACAACAACAACAACGAAAACCTAAACAACTTAGATTGTTTCTACCTTAATGGTTTTGCAAAATCATTGTGGAATTTATCTAAGAACCTTAGTCACAATAAACCAAAGTATATTTGGCAGGATATATATATTCATCTTTCGAACCACAGTATTGGTCCCAGAATGTCATAATAAAGTATCTAAGGATATTCACAGTGTAACCTTATCCTCTTAGACCTGGACTCAAGTCATGCCATCTTCCCAGGCACCACTGTGAGGATATTGGATATTGTCATTCACATTCAGTTCACTGGGCTACTAGCTTATAATGGCCTTCTTGCCCATACTTTGCTACACACACACACACACACACACACACACACACACACACACACACACACACACACACACCTCCTTTGAACATGCTTCCTTCTCTAATCTACTTAGAATTATCGCTATGGTGATAAATACCCGAGAAAAACAATGTAAGAGAAGAAAAATCTCTTGATTCACAACTTATGAGGTTTCAGTACATTGTAGCAAGGAAAGCAGGCAGAGCCAAGCAGCTCACCTCACAGCAGTCAGGAAGAAGAGAGAATGCCTGATGGTAGGCTTTATCTTTCTTCCTTTTATTACAACCAGACCCCCCAGCCTATGTACAGAAGAGTGTTTCTCACATTCATCAGTCCTCTCTGAAAATACTCCCACAGATACAACATGCTTTACTAATCTCCCAGGCACTCTTCAACCTAAGGAAACTGACATTCCAAATCAACCATTACAGCCCCTAACCACACCTCCATCATCTTCATTCTCAGGCACTATTCAGTCTAAGGAAACTGACGTTCCACATCAACCAATACAGTCTCTAACCACTTCTCCATGAGAACTTCATTACGTGTTGAGGAATTAGTTTTCTTCGCATACACGCTTACATTGTGTTTCGTTAAAATTGCAGGCATACCTCTTACTTTTTCATTACAGTTGCTTGCTTGTATACAAGCCATTTCCTCTCACAGGATGGTAATACCAAATACAGTGTGAAGTACCTCATAGATGTTCAGATATATTTACTTTAAATGAATTCAATTCTCCCTGTACAGTGGTTGTGTACCTCTGATACGTGCCTGCTTCCTGGAATGACAACACATTTCTCCTGGAAGGCATTATCCACAGGCAGGTGATGTAGCAATTCCAAATGATCTAAGTTCCCCAGTTTCTCCAAATCCATTTTGAGATTATGCAAACCACAAATCATTATATGCATCACCAGTGGCAAAAGGCCAATGTCTTTGAATATATGAAGAGCTCTAGTAGTAATTTCTGATGGGAAACTATGCTTTCAAATCATTAAAATAAAACAGGAAGGTCATTTGTAACATCTACAAAACTGAAAGGGGATTTACAATAAAATCAGTAGTACTAAGAAAAATTAGAAAGATACTCTCATACTTGTCTTGGAAAGGCTCTTTGTAAATATATATTCAAAATTCCCAAAATATGCAGTTTCAATTAATAATTCCAACTCTGCACATTTAGGCACAAATATGCACATTTAGGCACCAGAGAACTCAGATTATCAGAACACTATAGATGAGGGAGAATGTCCAACCACGGAGGATTGATTTGATGAATCACTGCAATAAATCAGTCTATACACTGGGGCACTGATGCCTCACGAAATTTCCAACAGCATATGGCAATGAGCAAACATCATATTTTTAAGTGACAGAGCATAAAACAAAATGGAAAGGAACCAAATTTTTAAAAGTTAATTACCTCGTTTACCTTGAAGCTGTACTGACTTTTAAACTTAGAAAAATTTGAGGGGCCTCTTTAAGAGCATGAAGTTAGCTATGAAAGCAAATGGTCAGTTGTGGGGCCTGAATCTTGGTCTCAATAGTTTTTGTTAAGTTTATCTATTTGATTGCTATATACCAAAATACCAAAAGTGTATGAAGTGTGCACTCAAACTCTTTTAAACTCTTCTGTACATCCCTCATAAAACAAGATCTGGTTTAACCATCTTCAGGATAGCTTGCACATATTCAAAGAGAATGACTAGGAGAGTAACACCTTCTTGGTTAAGTGGGTCATTTCTTAAGCCCAAAGAGATCTAGGAAGGTAGTCTGATTATATAAAATCTCCCTGTAGAGTTGGTAGAATGTACATTAACATCAGCGTGGAGGAGAGACTGGAATTTAACACGAGTGAGACTGAATTATACTTAATATATCTGAGTATCCCTAAGAAGTGCCTTATAATTAAAAATTATAAAAATAAATATGTACTTAGAGGGACATCATAGACACTGAAAATTAAGCTTTATTAATTAGATGAGTGCCTACCATGTGCAACCTCCTCTTATACAATCTTGAGTATGAAAAATAATATAACCCTAATCAGAATCATAGACATAAAGGCTAAGAGAAGTACAGCACACTTATAACATAAAAAGGTTTAGGTTGATTGTCTTAAGTATGTCAACCCCCCACCAAAAAAAAAAAAAAAAAAAACTAAAAAAACCCAAAACTTCCAAAAAAGCTTAATGTCAAAAAGCCTTATCTGTAAATGTGGGTTATTCTGTATGTGTGTGTGATATCAATATTGGAAGACCTAACTAACACAATTAATGCAAGAAAAAGAAACAAAAGGTGCATAGTGCTGAAAGGGGCACCGAAGGAACGCGGAATGTTGGAGAGAGTCCTAAAGAGCATGAGAAAGAGGAATTCATGAGGACCCAGTGTGGATGAATGGTGCTAGAACAACGGAAAAACACACAGCAACCCAGATGCTAGAAAAATAGAGTAAATATTGCTAAATAGAACTTGTCATTCCTAATAACACTGGCAATTCTGAGGAACACTGATAAGCGGGAGGACTCACTCCTCCCCGCATCAACACTATTAAAACACTGTGGTCTTTGGCACAGAACAAATAAGATTGTGGAACCAGCAAAACCCAGGGAGAGAGAGGTTTTTATGAAGGCCTGGAATATGATAGGAGTGGTTCTAAAATTCATGGAGGAATGTCGATTCAATAAATAGTCTCAGAAAAATTGGTTTTCCATACAGCAAAAGTTAAATATATCCCTTTCTTATGCCATAAGAAGAAAAAAATTCCTGTTAGACTTGAGAGATATATGTGAGGAAAAACTATGAAATTTTTAAAGGCCAGTAACACAGGAAGCTGCATTCTAGTATACTGACATAAGGGGCTTTTAAAAAATAAAACATAGAGAAAGACATTGTTTTATTATCTCACACTAAAATGAGTGTCTGATACTATATAAGACAGTGTAAACAAAGAAAATAAACCACATTCTGAAAGAAGGTATCTATAAATCAATAAGAAAATAGAAAAATAGAAAATGAATACTAATAGACATCCAAAATGAAAATAAGCAAGTCAATGAAGAAGAAACTCCCCAGGCACATAAACACTAAAATGTTCACTATAATTAAGATGTAATTTGAACTGAAAACACTGACATACCATTTTATCCCCATCACACAGGGAAAGCCAGGGAATCTAATGGCCTCAAGTGATGGTGAGAGATGAGAAAATGGCCAGTGAGAGAGTAAATTCATCCATTCCTTTGGAGAATTTAAGGTTTGTGTTCTGTTCTCGGCCATGTCTTTGCATAGGCATGTTTCAGGAAAGCCCACTGTAACTATATTGCAAGTGTTTGTTCTTAGTGGTGTGTTCACACAACGGAGTATTAAACATCTGTTATAATGAGGGGAAATCATGCCTGTCCCCAGAGGTGTATCTCAACAACACGAAGCTGGGTAGCCATGGAGACTACAAAACGGTGCAAACAATCTCACTTAGTAGAATGCTATACCGGCCACATAATCATCCTCTTGCTTGTGAGTATATACAAACATAGCAGAGGCACCAAAATCTGCATGGCAGCTACACCCTTTAGCTCCTGGTTAGCTTCGGAATATGAAGGGATATGTGATTTTATGCCATGCTGCCTCTTTTAAAATGTTTGTTAATTAAGAGGGATCAATTTTAGAAATAATTTTTTCTTCATAAAAATTGACATGCCCTTATATATCCTTGTTATATATACATGTTCTATATGCTATGTATAATATGTCTTTTATATATCACTTATGTCTTATATATCACTTGTTATATGTTATATAACACATATTATGTTATGTGATAGCTCATTTACAATGTTCTCACTTCCTAGAGAAGCTTTGAATGACTCAGCTAGTGATATTTGTTTGTTTGTTGGTTATATGGTATTCTGTGTGCATGTACCCTTGCACGCCAGAAGAGGGCACCAGATCTCATTATAGATGGTTGTGAGCCACCACGTGGTTACTGGAAATTGAACTCAGGACCTCTGCAAGAACAGCCAGTGCTCTTAACCACTGAGCCATCTCTCCAGCCCTCAGCCCTTTATGGATGATCTTGTCCAGGAAGCTATGCCATCTCTCCACCAATAAACAGATCTGTTTATTTTTTTACAATATCAACTATAATGTTGTTTTCTATAGGTTTTCAATGTAAGATACTAAAGAAGAAACCATTTTTAAAGAGATTATCAAGATGGGACTTGAGAGATGGCTCAGTGGTTGTGAGTACCAGCTGCTCCTATAGAGGAACCAGTTTTCATTCCCAGAACCAACATGGCAGCTCACAACCATCTGTAACTCTAGTTCTCTTCTGGCCTCTGAACCCCAAGTAAGCTCAGGGTACATAGACATACACGCAGGCAAATAAGAATAAAATAAAATTTAAAATACATAAAATTGAAAAAATTTAAAAATTCAATCTGGGCATGGTGGCACAGGCCTTTATTCCAGCACTGAGGAGGCATAGCCAGGTAGAGAGCTGTTAGGTCAAGACTAGCCTGGTCTACACAGTGAGTTACAGGCTAGCCAGATGCCCTATCTCAAAACAAAACCCAATAAATAATAATAATAATAATAATAAGCAATTTTCAAGATACTGTTGATAGTAATGATGACAATGATCTTTTAATAGCCTTTCCTCACAAATCATGCAGGTCTGACCAAGAAATTCCCGGGTGCAGCCTGGGAATTTTCTTTGGCTAGCGATAAAACAACAGGTCCTGAAATTCCATAATGACAAGCAAAAAACAAAGGTCACAAAAAGAAGAAGTAGAATTTTTTGAAGGAGGAGGAGAAAAAGCAGAAAAAGAAGAAGAAAAGCTAAAAAAACAAAACAATGATCCAAGAAAAAGGCAGGGGAAAGGAAAGAAACCCAGCAACAATTAAACAAGCATTGTTAACAACAACAACAAATGTATAGGGCAATTCTGATGCATACTTTCTTAGAATTAGACTCTGGTTATAATTTTTAACAAATGTACACGAGCTTCCTTAGGAGATATGTGCATCCTGTACTGTCTTCACTCTCACTGGCCAGCCAACATAGGCACAGTTATGGCTTGATAGAAATGTCCCCCCACAGGTTCATATGTTAATATTTGGTCCCTAGCTGGTGGGACTACTTGGAGAGGTTTCTAGAAGCTAAAGACCCCAGAGGTGTGGCTTGTAACAGAATATGCCTGTTCTACCAGAAGCTTCTCTGCTCTGTTTCAGGCAACCATAAGGGGTAAGAACATTTTCCACTGTGTACCCATGCTGCTCTCATCAAGCCATGGGGCCAGAAAGCCTTGAGCTAAAGATATCTAACCCCCGTAAGCCATTTCTCTTAGGTATTTGATCACAATGATGAGAAAAATAATTAATACAAGCAAGATCATGTCGACTAGTGAGAAACCAAAAACTATCTGAAATCTTTGTAAAAACAACAGTATTTTACAGTAATAACCAATAATCATTGCATGGGAAAATATACTTAGAAAAATTTCTACTACAAAATGCTAGCAGTTTTTGTATCACCACATGGAGATTTAAAAAAAAAAAAACCTGCTAGTGTCATAAATTGAATAGCTTAAAATTCTTTTATTTTCTACTGTTGGGGAAAGAATTCTTTCTGGAAATGTATTGCTTGATTGTTTCTCATGTTGGAGTAGAGATGCACACATACACAAGCAAAAGTTGGGCTCACAAGAACTTCTAGAGGAGCTTTCGGGGCAAAAGGGTCAGGGGGCCTCAATACACTACAAATCATGCTAATGGTGAAGAGATAAAGCTCTTATTTCTAACACCAAATGCTACCAGTGTATGTCTATCAACAGAGCTGCACTTTGGAAGTCTATGCCATAGATCTGACATCCTACTTTTTCAAGCTTCTTTTGATTTGTACTAATTACTTTTACTTTTGACATGTATATGATGCAATGTGATGATATTAACCTCCTCTTATTATTTTTATTTATTTGTGTGTGTGTGTGTGTGTGTGTGTGTGTGTGTGTGTGTGTGTGTGTGTGCACATGCTATGAGAATTTATGTACTCCATATGTTTGTAGGGACCTATGGAAACCAGATACCCTGGAACTGGAGATAAAGGCAATTGTCAGTGGACATGCGGGAGCTGAACTCAAGTGCCCTGTAAGAATAGAAAATGCTCTTAACTGTCCAGCCCAACCTCCTCATACTTTTCGAATGAAAATGTTTTGTTGTTGTTGTTACTTTATGATGGTAGTCAAGCCTTAAACCCCTGAATTCAAGTGGCCCTCTTCTCTCAGACTTCCTACAGTGGAACTACAGGCAAGTGTCGCCATGAAAGGCTCAAGTTTATCTAGAAAGGCACAAATACAGGTTGCTTGGACCTCAGATCATCTTGTGCTTTGGGGCCATCTCTTCTTACCTCTTTGCTCATTCTTTCCTAGACTTGACACATTGGACCCTTAGTCTTGGATGTGTTTCAGTTTCCAACTCAGCCTGGGCCTCCTGTTCCAGTAATGCAAGTTCTCACTGTCTGAGTCTCAGCAAAAGCATGTCTCTCTAGCACTCCAAGGAAGAGGGGCATCATCCATCTTAGAGTGGCTGCCCTTTGCCATTCTTAAGCCTTAGGGTGTATATGACTCCATCACAGGTCTCTAAAGTATAGGCCCCCAATATCAGGCTAACACTGTCATATGCTGCCACTGACAGATATTGGATACTCCTTGTTTTTCAGGTCCATGGATCTATTAGGTCTACTAGATGAGCAATAAAATTGGAAAGACAGGTAGCTGGGAGGGTGTGGCTCATCCCTAAGCAACTCTTCCTCTCCGGGCAGCTCTTTCTCAGCTTCATTTAGGAGTTGAAGGCTGGTCTCAAAATAGAATGCGAGCAGTTTGGAGAAATCCACAACTCTCTGGTCTTCATTTTGAAGTTCTTAAAAGAAACAAGTAACAACAGCAACAACAATAAAAACAAAACAAAAAAACCACACACATAAAAGCCCACCCAATGCCCACACTCCTAATTAAGATCCACTTCCTAAAGCTTTGTGATTTGACCAAAGAGAAGGACAAGACTGATATGTGTCAATCCTGATGGAATAATAAGGGTCATACTATTAGAAGGGGGCCTATGTCCCCAAATGGTCAACATGGGCAGGGAAATTCTTGAAACTGTGGAGTGACATGGCATGGCTGTTGGAGGGTAGTCTTTCCAGCCACCATGCAAAGTAGAACAAGACTGGAGGCAGGCAATCTCGGCAGCATTGCTGCAGGGGTGAAACTTCCTAATCAGACGAGCTAGTTTTGTGCTGACAGTTTAGAGAACTCTAAAATCAAACTTGGCTTTATGTTCAGATTTGGATATTATGAAGGTTTCATTTGTCAAAGCAATAAGAAGGAATAGATTTCATTTTGCAGTTGGTTAGCCAGATTTAAACCTTTAAAACTACATTGATGGGGCTGGAGAGATAGCTCAGTGGTAAGAGCACCAACTACTCTTGCTGAGGACCTAGGTTCAATTCCCAGCACCCACATAACAGCTTACAACTGTCTGTAACTCCAGGATCTGACACACTCACATAGACACATTAAGGCAAAACACAAATGCACATAAAATAAAATAAAAAATAAATGAATTTAAAACTACACTGACAAAAGCTATGCGAGTACATGTATGCTGCATATTGGTGTGTTACATGCTAGGATTTGGGTGTTCACAAGGCCAGAGCTAAGAACAGCAAGGTCTTCCTCTTATGGTCGTCATGTAGCTGTGGCCTTATGCCATCAACAGCTCATTTGTTAAGTATTCCAGGTGGAACTGAACTGGGTAACAAAGTACACACACTGCTCATTTGATTAAGTTTGGCTTTTGTGCTAGAAACAAAGGTAAATCCAAATGAACTGTTAATAGTGTAGCACCTCTTACGTATTGCTGACTTTGTTCTGAAATGTTGCCCAGGGCTCTTCCCTGGTACTCCTTCCATCATCTGTCCACTCACTGACTCCTCAGGGCTTTCCAGTCTTTTCTAAGGCTATTATAAAAGTTCCCAGCTGTCTCGTGGGCACTCCCAGCCAGACTCCAGCCTGAAGTGGGCAGTGACAGGGCTCTGGCCTCCAGAGCAGTCCATTCTGTTCCTGGCTCTCCACCTACTTCCCAACCCTGGGGTCATGCCTGCTGTTCCCAGCATGACTCCTCCTGTGTCCTCAAGCCACCAGAGGGAGTGGATCTCCTGGCAGCTTCATCTGAGCCTTCTGTCTCTGCTGCTCTCCACACCCTGACCCAGCAGGAGAACTGGAATGTCCTCTTGATCCTAGCCAGAGGAAGCGAGTGTCTTCCGGAGAGCTACTGCTTAGCTCATGGATTAGCTGAAGCCTGGGATGGGTACTCATGATCCCAACTGTGCGTGTGTGAGAATGTGGTCGATCATGAGAAGAAAGAACAAGGTTTGGTGAAGTATTCATAGCTGGTGTGGATTGACCTAATAAGGAAGGGACAAAGGGATCGGGAGGCAAGTCTACCTAGTTTTTGCTTAAGAGCATATGAGAAGGGAAGGAGTCGCTGTTAGTGTGGTCCAGGAGAAGGAAGGTAAGAAACACATTCTTTCTCTGAAATGGACCAGCTTCTAGCACATGGGAATTCTAAGGACCAAGCCTGGTGGAGCTTGTTCATGTGACATAAACCTCCAGGACTGAACTCAACAAATCTCACTGCCAATCTGATTTCTCAAGACCCCTCCCCATCCTGCCACCCAAGAATTTTTGTCATTTTCTTTTTACATTTTACCCCTTCCTTTGTTCCTTTCTAAAGAGGCATTTAAGAGACTCACACATGACTATTTCTCCTCCCTTTGAAGTCTCATAATGCCTTTTAAGAGAGGCTTCTGATGTCACCCACAGGATCACAATAAAGAATGAGTGTTGAGGGCAGCTGAATCATGTGGGCCCCACTGGAGCAGTTCTGGAGGCGGTAGACAGGGAGGAGGGACCCGAGACCAACCAGGCTACTAAGATTTCTGTCCCCAAGCCCTTCCCATCAGTGTCTGGAAAACACACAAGCTTTGCTTCCAGATTCCCCGTAAATCACTGTTCAGAAATACAAGCCCTTTCTAAATGCCTCAAGATCTAAGTGATCTTTTTGTACATTCCTACTTTAATGAAAGCACTAGAAAAGATCGATCAGGCCCACAGCTACCTCTAGCTGCTTTGCTACCTAAGGAATTTATCAGGTCGAGTCACTGTATTGTGAAGTCCTGAACATAGCTTGCATTCAGCAAGGTGACTGCCCACCCTGGACTCTGGAAAAACAGGACTGACAAGATTACCCCAAACTTGTCACTTTCAGGCTCTGTGCCTCCCCTAGCCTTACATAGCCATTCTGCTCCTATAGAAATATTCTGCTTATGTAACAAACATAACAAAAGGGAGAATAATAGCCTACGTCCATGTTCCCCAGAACAGGATAACACAACTAAAAAGTGTGCTGACATGAGTTAGGCGAGCCGACTGCGCTATGATTATAGCCATCCTCAAATAAATTCTCCAGCAATAGAGAATTGTGGATAACAACTTGGAGCTGCTTCAGATCTACAGAGTGGCAATGCATTCATTTCACCCAAGTGTGTGTGATCACAGATGGATTGAACTCATTCTAGGCAGAGTGAGTGCCTACATACACTACACAGTGTAATAAAGTAATAAAGCTTGGAGTTGTTAACATGTATTGCCACACAAGAGACAATAAACTCATAAAGAAGTATGGAGTGTCTCGAATAATAGGGGCAAAATAAAACGGGTGTGTGGGAGAGGGAGGGCGCGGGGCGGGAGTGGGTGGATTGCGAGTTTGATATCCTGCAAAGGCAAAGATGTTTGGGGAAAGTATGGGAGCAGGCTTGCAGATACCTGGAGGGCTAGCAGTTTAGGCAAAGGAACAGAAAGTTCCTTAAATAGACCCTTGCCTGATGGGTACCAGGAAGAGCAGAGAGCTATGGTGTTTGGAGGCAAAGCAGACATGGTGAGGACACTGGTGTGGAGCCAGAAAAGCAACCAGTGGTAGGATCATGTAGGCCCTGGTACAGTTAATGTAGCTGGGAGGCGACAGAATTGTGGGGAGAGGCAAGGCAAGATAGGCCTACTTATTAGAATTGCTTTGGTAAATGCTCACCTAAGAGGGGTGAGCGCTAAAAGAAGCTAAGGCAAAAACCTGGAGAGATATTAGGACGGGTGAGAACAGGAAGGAAGGTACAAAATGGTCACATTTCTGGCTACCAAGTGGTCTTGCAGTGTCATGAGAATCAGTTCCAGCCTCCCTCCCCTACTGGATGCCAAAATATAGAGATGCTCAAACCCCCTATACAAAATAGTGCAGTATTTGTGTATCACCTATGTATGCTCTCCTGCAATTTTGTCATCTCTAGATTACTGTTAATATGTAATACAGTATCAATGTTATAGAAACCATTGGATAATACATTTTTAGGGGAATAGTTACAACAAGAAGAGTCTATATGTATTCAGTAAAGATGCTGATTGAGTCTGAAGTGGTGTCACACACCTTTTATCCCAGCACTTGGGAGGCAGAGACACACAGATCTCTGTGAGTTTGAGAGCAACCAGGTCTACAAAGCAAATGAGAGGACAGCCAGAGCTGTTACACTGAGAAACCCTGTCTCAAACAAAACAAAACGAAACAAAAAAGCTGCTGTTGAACTATATCTTGAAGGTATAATAAGTAGGACTTCCTCTAGACTGGATAAAAATGAGATCAAAAGAGGGTTCAAGAATAATGGTAAAGGTTTCATACAAGCAACTGACAAAGGATAATGTCGTCTACCCAATTTAAGGGAGATCCCATGCTGAGAGGCATGAATTTTGATGGAGGGAATCAGAAGTTTATTTTGGACCTGTTTGAAAGTCAAGTAAATGCCTTCAAATACTAATCTGAATCTCAGGGGAGGCATACATACCAGGGAGGGCTCTGTACCATCATTAACACTTGGCATATCAGATTATATATGGCCCTAGTAGGGAGAGGCCATGAAGTCTGGAGCAGAAGCCATTCTCTGTGAGTGAGACTATGAGAAGACTCTATCACAGAGACTGACAAGCAAGAAGTGTCCAGAGCTAAGAGAAGCACATGTCTTAAATTGTGACCAACTAAGGTTTGAGATTCCAACCTTAATGTTACATGCACAGTTTACTATGACTTCTTAGCCACACAAAGCTCTGTTGATCTGGGTCTTAGTAGCTGGTGCCTCTTTTCCAAGGAGAATTGGGAGAGAGATTAACAATGAGTCCTATGTGCTGGGAAACCTCTAGAAGGCCTCCTTCACATGAGAGAAAAAGGGAGATATGCACAAAAATCTGTGAGAAAGATATTTTGGAAACTATTGGGGAGGAAAAGTTATGATTTGGCAGAAAAGAATGGGAAAAGGAGGGATGGGTGTGTGGAGATTTGTGGTAGAGTAGCTACTGGGGCCCTGGATTGGTTCTCAAGCACAGGATAAAGAGAGGGAAAAAAAAAGGAAGAACACTGCGCCTTTCATGCTTAAAGACAAAAAGCAGGCTGCCCCCACTCTGATTCCTGAGCCAAAGCTGCTGTCCGCAGTGACCTTGGTCAAGACGTTTAATTCTCTGCACATGCACATGTACAGGAAGTTCGGCGTGCCAGCAATCCCACTGCCACCCCACAGATACCACCCAATTATTTCTCTCTACCTGGCTTTGATGTGAACTCAAGGAAACACATGAGAAAGCATGTGAGTACATCTCCCCACCACACCAGGGATACGTGAATAAACATTATCACAAATGGGAAGTCCTTAATGTTAAAAAGCCAAGCTTCATTAGTTACCACATGGGCAGTACAGGAAATGGAAGGACACACCAGAAATAGTCAGTGTACCCTTGGGCAAGTTATCTTTTCTTTCTTTTCTCCCCCCCTCCCAATTCAAAACAGTTTTATTGAGCAAAATAACATTTATATATAATAAATGGCATATATATAAGAATATGATTTGACAAGTTTATTTCACTGCTGTTGTTTGGAGAGAAGAGGTCTCAATATGTAGCCTAGCTTGGCCTTGAACCAACAATCCATCTGCCTCAGCCTCCTCAGTGTTAAGAGTACAGGTGTGTGCACCACATCTGGCTTCAATTTGGAAAGTTTGGACCTATTTCTAAATCCATGAAACCATCACCAAAACACAAATGGTGGTCATCGGCCCTGCCCTGAAATGTCCCTCAGGCCGTTTGCAATGCTTCTGTTACCTCCCTGAACAAACACCAGTCTGCATACTGTCACAATGGATTAGGTCTTTGATTTACATAAACAAAATCATAGACATACTCCCAGTCTGGATTCTTTCATTATATATAATTCAATGTCAGGTGTGGTGGTACACGCCTTTAATCCCAGCAGAATCAGGCAGATCTTTGAGCTCAAGGCCAGCCTAGTATACAGAATGAGTTAATTCTAGGACAGCAAGGGCTACACAGAGAAACCCTTTCTCAAAAAAAAAAAAAAAAAAAAAAAACAAAGGAAAGGAAAAAGAAAAAAAATTATCATGAGATTTATCTGTGTTGTTCTGTTTTCATACTGGAGAGAAGGCTCAGGAGTTAAGAGCACTGGCTGCTCGCCTAGAGAACCCAGATTCAATTCTCAGCACCCACATGGTGGCTCACAACCGTTCGTAACTCTAGTTCCAGGGAGTTCAGCACATTCTTTCGTCCTCCATAGGAGTTGCACGCATGAGGTGCATAGACATAGACATAAACACTCACACACAAAAAAAAGAAAGGCTTTTTTTAAAGGATTCATTACGTAAGTAAGCATGATGACCCACATTTGTAATCTCAGCACTCAGAGGGACAGGCAGGAGTGTAACTGTAAGTTTGAAGCTAGTCTGTTCTACACAGAGATTTCAGATAAGCCTGGGCTACATAGTGAGAGTCTATTTTAAAAACTCTACTTAAAAATCAATCAATCAAAAATGAGTACATGAAATTGGGTATCATACAGAGCTTCACTAATCAAACAGAACAGTAACAAAAACCCGACACAGGTATAAAAGTAAAATGGGCTTGATTGGGCTGGGTGGATCTGAGAATTGGCCTCTTGGGGACAATAGAAGCAAAAAAATAAATGTCCTCTTGTGATTCTTACTTCCTGGGGTTAATTAAGATACCGCACCTAAAGTCCAGTAGAAACTGCTCTACCATCAATTCTAACTCATCAGTTTATGTAACACAATTTGTTGAGTAGGCACCTCATCACGATCCTGAAAAAAACAACAGTGAATAAATAAAGTGGGCTGTTCCCCTGGTCTCTCTTCCTGTTTGTCAGAGACAGAGGGCACCATGTTAACAAACATATGATGAGCCTGTGTGCCTGGTGTCACTTGTCCAGTAGGGAAACCAGGCAGGTTAGGGATGAGCCTACCTGAAATGGTACTTCCCAGAGTGCTCAGAGAAGGCCCTCGGGTAAAATGGCTCAAACAAGGACCAGATGGAGGGAAACTGGTCTTCTCGCCAGTGTTCCCAAGACTATCTCAGGCAAATGAGACAAAGGGCAAAGGCCTGAGATTTGCTAGCAATAAGCTGGGCTGGTAAAAGGACTGCTTAGATGTCAAGGGTGGGGCAGTACTGCCAGATGGCAAAGTCATGTAGAATATGAGCTTGCACCCTCACTTAGCTGTAATGCCCTGATGATGGTCCATGTTATGTTTAGAGCAGAAGATCCCTGTGAAGTGACCCGGGAGTTCAAATAAGTACCTTGGCTTTTTTTCTGAGGATTGCTGGTACCAAGATAAGACGTAAGGTCTTGAGCTAGTAGATTACTAAACAGTCCTGTCCATATGAATGGAGAGAAGGAAAATTATTCAGCTTCTAGGTGCAGTTTAATGCCACTCCATTCCTGCAGCAGTCACTATAGCTCAGATATCCACTGCACTATACATTAACTAATTTGATCCTCCAAGGAGCACTGTGAGGTAAGTTCTACCCGCACACTGCTTTACCGATGAGGAGTTGAGGAATGAATAGATAACAGCCAGGCAGCAACAGACAGGGGTAGATGATAAAGTGGGTATGTGATGCTGGCAGCCCAACCTCAGAGTCTATGTTTTTAGCGCTGCACTTTATGACTCTTTCAAGTTGATGTAGCCAGGCAGGGAGGTACACCGGCAATCCCAATACTTGGGAGGCAGAGAGAGGAAGATCATAGCTCCAAGGTTGGCCTAGGCTATAGATGAGACATGGTCTCATAAAACTGAGAAAAAGGAAAACATGTGACTAAAATATATTATTTGAAAAACATTTTCAGCAAAAAAAGGAGCAGAGACGGGGGGGGGGGGGGGTGGGCGGGAGAAGGAAAAGGGAAAGAAGGAAAGGAAAGGGGGAGGGGCAGGTAAAAGGAGGAGACCTGAGACTAAGTAAGTCTAAAGTTGAGAAACGTGTCATATGTTGACTGTTCATTTAAAACATTTATTCTCAAATAAACTTGCAGAAACAACCTCACTTGCTCTTGTTAATGAACACAATCTATCACTTTTCAATGGGGCTACCTTCATGGGTTTGCTTGGATAGTGTAGTGACTAATATTCACAGTCGCAGAGTCCTAGCTTGCTTTCTGTGGCTGTAATAAACACCACCACCAAAGGCAATCTGGGGAGGAGAGGATTTATTTGGCTTCCTCTGCCAGGTCACAATCCATCAGTGAGGGGTCAGTACAGGAGCTCAAGCAGGAAGTGAAGCAGAAACCATGGAGGAACAGTGCTTACTGGTGTGGTCTTTTACAAAGCCTTGGGCACCCTGCCCAGGGATGGTAAGGCCTGTGATGAGCTGGGCTCCCTTACATCAATTAGCAATGAAGATAAGCCTGTAGACATGCCCCAGGCCAATAAATAATACTTCAATGAAGGTGTCCTTTCTCCCAGGTGACTTTAGGTTGTGCCAAGTTGACAACAAAAACTAACCAACAGATATGGCCATATCAGTGGTGAGTTGAAAGTATTGAGCCTGATACTTCCCTTCTGCTGTGACAAAAATACTTAACAGAATCGACCTGAGGTAGAGGTTTACTTTGACTCACGGTTTCGAGAGCAAAGTCCCTTGTGGTGGGGACTACACAGCAGGTAAGGCAGCTCTGTGGGTAGTGGTTGGAATGACAGAGCATCTCTGCACAGAAAACAGAGAGCTGAACAGGAAGTAGTTGGGGTGACAGGACAATTCCACACAGGAAACAAAGCTGAACAGGAAGCAGGAGTGAGGTATAAACCCTCAAAACCTAGCTCTTAATGGCCTACAGCCTTCGCTTACTCATGTCCCAAAGCTCCTGTAAATTCCCAGAACAGAGCCATCAGCTGCAGACAGTGTCCGCCATAGGTGCCTGTGGGGAATACTTCAGACCTTTGTAAGCCAGTGGCTCTCAATCTGTGGGGCACTACCCCTTTGGGGAGAGTTGAACAACTCTTTCACAGGGATAACATATCAGATACTTACATTACAATTCATAACAGTAGCAAAATTACAGTTATGAAGTAGCAACGAAATAATTTTATGGTTGGGGGTCACCACAACAGGATGAACCGTATTAAAGGGTCGAAGGCTAATCTTTAGAAATGCCTGACAAGAGCATTTTAGAGGATGAAGGCACCTGTCTCGTGTTTAGTAAATCTTTCCCAGCCAATACCTTTCTTCAGTTTTATAATGGCCAAAGAACATTCGTCTTTACTTTATCCTGACACAAAATAGATAAGCAGTCCTCACCAGTATTGATAAAATATTGCTGGGAGACCCTGCGACTCATTGTTATGTACATCATGCCAAGATTCCTCCCTCTCAGACTCCCCTGGGTTGGGATTTTTATGGAGCAGGAAATTAAAAATTAGCAAGGATGGGACAATTTGCCCAGGCTCTCTGGCTAGCTTCTGGCCCTCTTGGCAGAGCCAGGACCAGAACGTTCCTGATGTTTTTATAGCAGGCTGTGAGCTCACCCTGCAACAGGTGCTTTTGTTGTTTGAGCAGATGAAACTATTGTGTAAGAGCTGGGCACACTCCCTCTTCAGTTGCCCGCAGAGGCTGGCAGCATGCGGTTGCTGAGTGTACAACTGCACAGTGTTTAACACTGTTTGGACTTACTTCAGTGCTTCCTGCCAGTACTAAAATCTGGACACATCCAGAAAAGTGTGGCTATTCAACAGAATACTTGACTTAGAACTCTAACTTCCGAAAGTAACACATGCTAAATATTTTCCTAATGTATTCTCTATAGCCATCTTAGGCACAATGGATGGGGGCAGGCAATCTTTTATGAGTGTGGAAATATAAGATTTGGTTGCACAACATTGCAGGCAAGACAAATAGCTCTCTCTTTCCAATGCTGTCAATCCAAGCTAAAAGGTACTTGAGGATGCTAAACATGCATCGTGGCATATTCAAGGTCCAAGATCAAAACATCAGAAGAAACAAAACCAAGGTTTGCAAATGGGAAATCAATAAATTGGTGGTTTTCTGTGATCTCCAAAAGAGAAAAATCACACCTCCAGTTTCCCACAGAATACAAAATAAGGTATTTTTTAAGTGTGATTTTGTGTTCATAGCTTTATTAGGCACACACTAAGTTTGCTGGTGGATGTCCATCGGTTTCCCAGGCAACACAGTGGCTGAAGGCTGGGCTCCTGGATGCACAGTTTTGTCACAGATGTTTAGAGTGTAAACTAACAAGAACAGGTATACAAGCTATGCTTTGAGATGCTGTGCTCACCTCACCCCGTGGCCAATGAAGTTCATTAAATGCAAAGGCAGATGTTTCTACCTGTGTTTTAAAAAAGGATTCCCATTGTAACCAGGTGTGGTGGTGCACACCTTTAATCCCAGTACTTGGGAGATTGAGAGAGGTGGACATCTGTGAGTCTGAGGCAAGTCCCAAGACAGCCAAAACTGTTACACGGAGAAACCAAAAAGATTCCCATTGCATTCCGTAAGTGATGAGATCACTCCACCCTCCTAACTGGCCCAGGAGGCTCTACGGTGAGTTAGAGAGCATGGGCATGGGGATCACACAGCCCTGGCCTCCAATCCCACCTCACCACACATGACTCTGACCCCTTAGGCCTCTGCTACTTATCAATGAGTAAGGATACAACCCTGTCCTGGAGGAAGTGTAAAAGAGCTGTGATGGCCAGGAGTTTCCATACCTGAACCAATGCCCAGTAAATGATATCGGCTGGTTTTAGTGTTCTTCCCCTCTTTATCATAAAAACATTTGCTCAAGTGTATGGATGTCAAGGTTGTTTAAGAAAATGCAAAGACTTCCTTTGTTTTGTTTGTTTGTTTGTTTGTTTGTTTGTTGGTTTAAAGATAGGCTCTTACTATGTAGCCCTGGCTGTGCTGGAGTTCTGTATGTAGTCAAGGCTGGTCTCCAACATAGAGATCCACTTGCCCCTGCTTATTGAATGCTGGGATTAAAGATGTGGGCCACCATGCTGGGGAGAAGAATTCTCATTATGCTCTCCTCTATAACTTCTTATTGTTCCTATCCAATACTTTTGTCTTATTCTTAACGTACATGATTTGTTAAAAAATCCATTCTCTTATCTATTTTCCAGAAACACCCTGACCATTTCATTCTTACCATAACTTCATTCAATTCCTTCCCACCAGTTAGCACACTTCAGAGTGAAGAATATTGGTTTTTAATGTTTTATTTTGAAATATTCAGAAGAAGAAAGTTATGGGGGGAGGGTACAGGGAGGACCCAAGTCTTCTTTATCATTGTTCCCTCAAAATTGTACAACTGTAGAACAAGCCAAACCAAGTTATTGTGGCTTGACCCACAAAGAATATTCAGATTTATACTGAATATATGCTGCTCTATGTAGTTTTATCATGCCTGCACTGTATGTAATAATGGGCACAATCAAGATAATTAATTGCACCATCATAATGAGGCCCCTTCGGGTCACTCTTAAAATCCAAACTCCCCTCCCCCACCAACTCCCTAAACCCCTGGTTAGTACTAAGGTTTTTGATTTCTTTGCTTTTTCTTTTTCCTTGAAAGAGGTGAGGGCTGTTAATGGTTTTAATTTATTCCTCCCCCTGAAGACCGACAATTACAAGTACAACAATTAAATGAATGATGATTTCAATGTGGTGTGATCTTCATCGCTGAGCTAATAGTGAGGCTCAGCATGGGTCTCTGGGCTGTCCCTCCTGTCTCTCCTCCCAGGCCCAATGCTTTCTTCACCTCACAGCCAGCAGAGCAACCTCCAGATCCATGGATGGCTCAATACATTCAATCCCAACACATCCAAATCAGAGTTTTGCCCTTTCTCCAGAATCTTGGCGTAGTCTGCCCACCATACGGTGCTTCCTAAGCAGCTTTCCCTGGGCCTTCCTATCCCTCCTCACCACACTAGTCTGACTGCTGTTTCTGAGAAAAACACACTTGAGCAAAGAAACTTAAAGAAGGGAGAGATAGAGGGAGGAGGCAGGGAGGGAGGCAGGGAGAGATGGAGGACAGGTTCATGATTCCAGATGTTACAGTACAGCATGGCGAGGAGGGCGGGATCACAGAGAGCCTGTTGGCAGTGTTTCTCCTACTTGTTTTCCATCAGAACCCCCAGCTTTTAGGATGGTGATACCTACATGCAAGCATGTTTTCCACTATGATTAATCCTTTCTGGAAATCTCTTCTCAAACACACCTCAGGTATGCTTTGTGGATTTAGATACATGTTGATTCCGACAAGTTAACAATGAAGATTGAACCATATGGTCACTGAGATCAGCACTCGGCACACTGCAGACAATCCAATAAATTTTAGGAACATCGATACTTGCCATTTTTGGATGATTGTCATCAACATGGAAAGAAATGCCCCGCTCTTCTATGTAGTTTGCAGAATGTTACATATAAGTGGGATGGTGCAATTTACAATCACCTGAGGTGTTACATATGTCAATATTTCTCTACTGCTGAATAGTATTGTGTGGTATAGGGATAGCATCCTCCATCCATTTACCCATTGAAGGATATGTAAGTAGCCTTTATCTTTTAGCTACTTCAAGTGAAGCTGGTCTACATATGCTTCTATATAAGATTCTGGATGAATGGAATATTCCCTTTTCTGAGGTAAATGCTAATTGATGGATCTACTTGCAGTTTTAAAAGGAATCATAAAATTATTTGCCAGACTGGCTGTATTAGCTTACACTCCTATCCGAAGTGGGTGAGCATTCCTATTTCTCTGAATCTTTTCCATAATTTGCCAGCATCAGTATTTTTTATTTAACTTAAATAGTGCCATCACATTGGATCTTAATTTGCATTTTTCTAAAGTCTAATGATGCCAGCCATCACATGCTTATTTATCACGGATGCCTACTCTTTAGTGAAATGTCTATATTTCATCCAATTGGATGTTTTTAAAGTATTAAGAGTGTTTTGCTTGCCTATTTGTTTTGAAATGGGATCTTATGTGTAGCCCAAACGAGCCTGAAGCTCACTATATGTTCCAGACTGGCCTCAGACACAGGACAATCCTCTTGCCTCAGCCTCCTGAGTGCTAGGATCACAGGCATATGCTACAAAGATGTTTTTAGAGTCCTTTATATGTTACATATGTGGTTACAAAAGGTCTCTTGGACTGAAGCTTGTTTTCTCACTCTTTTAAGAAGTTAGGTTTAAATCACCAGGTTTTCCTGTTATAGTTCACAACGTGTTACATCTAAGGAATCTTAAAATAGCAACATAGTGTATTAACTTTCTGTCTGTATAGCAAAATGCCTGAGGTAATTACCTTCAAAAGGGAAAGGTTTATTTTAGTCCTGTGTGTTGGTAATATCTATCTACCTATGGCTATCTATAGGTCAGTAGTTCATGGCTTTGGGACCTGTGGTCAGGCAGAACATTACCACAGTGTGAGCATGTGTTGGATGAAGCCCCTTTAACCCACTGACAGGAGCAAAAGCAGGAAAGTGCAAGAGAAGACTAGGGTCCCAAAGTCCCCTTCAAGGGCACACCTTCAGTGAATAAGCACAAAGTCTTCAAAATTTCAGCATTTGTCAACAGCACATAGGTTTGGGGCTAAGCATTTAACACATAAATATCTACGTGTTATGTGGCCTGGGGATAGGCCAGGCCAGATCCAAAGTACAGAAAGGTGCACTAACATTCAACTGAGGTTCTGAATAGTATCTACTGCTCTTCTTTTTTTAGTATTGCATGTTCTCGTGTGTACATAGAGGCTGGAAGAAAGCATCAGGTTTCCTTCTCTGTCCTGTCTGCCTATTCATTTAAGGCAGAGACTCAGCCAGGCTTGCACTTTGCAAACTCCAGTGTCCCTCCTGTCTCTGGCCCTGACAATGATGACATTACAGGAACCTGCAGCATGTCTGGCTAATTGTGTCAGTGCCAGGATCAGAATTCTAGTTAGTCCTCGGTGTTTCATGACATCTATCCAGTTCCTTATCTACTCCTTTTCTATCTAAAATGTTATAATTCTAACTTTTAGGTACATGACCTTCTTTAATCTACATAAAAAGTAAGAGATCTAAGTTGGGATACTTTCTTTTGGAACGATGGATACACCATTGTTGCCCTGCCATTTGTTGGAAAAGGCCTTTTTGTTCCCCTTTGATGAATTACCTTTGCAGCTGTTGCAAAAATTAGATGAACACCCTCCTGTTCCATTCTTGCAAGCATTAGTTTGTGTGCTGTGTGTGTGTGTGTGTGTGTGTGTGTGTGTGTGTGTGTGTGTGTGTGTGTGTGTGTTGTGTGTGTTGCCAGGTTCTCTGCTCTGTTTCACATATTCCTACACCAAAACCATCACCTAAGCTTGTTCACTGCAGTGATCCGTTCCACTTTACTCTTTTGTGACAACAGTCTCCGGCTTGTTTGAATTTCCAGAGAACCTGACTGTGACTTTAATAGTAACTGTTTTAAGGCTGGACGGCTGACATTCATGAACTGACAGCTTTATTTTGCTGAGTCTTCCAATTCATGAATAAAATATGTTCCTTCAATTATTAGGTCTGATTTCCTCCACTGGCATCATTTTCAGCGTCCAGATCCTGTATGCCTTTGAGTGTCTGTCCTTAAGCTTTTCCCTTTCCTTTGGGAGATGGTAAATCGCAGTGGTTTCCGTTTGGCCTCCCGTTTGTCTGCTGTCAGCAGAGCAGTGCTGTTGACTCAGGGTCCCCCTTCTATCCAGTGCCCCCGCTGAACCCTCTTGAAACTCCTCAGAGGGTTTGGTTTGCCTTTGGCTTTTTTACATTCTTGGGGATTTTCTGGTAGGCAATGTTTTCTGAAACCAGAGACAAGTTTCGTTTCTTCCTTTCCAAGCTGCATGCCTTTATTGCTTTATCCTGCCTATTGCACTGGCTAGCATATCGAAAATTCCACTGAGTAATAGGGGTGAGGCAGACGCTGTTGGTGGGCCCCCTCACACGGATGGCATCGTAACAGCTGGCTGCAGGGGTCTTATATGGCTTTTTCTGGGGGCTCACCTCTATTCTCACTGTATTGAGAGTTTTTGTGAATAGATTTTGCTTACTTGCAAGTTATCAGTGATGAAGATCAAACCATGGCCTTGTGTATATGTTCAACAATATTTTTTTATATCCAAAGTAATACTGGATTTTTATATGGCTACTCAGAAACTCAAAGATTTTCCTTGCTTGCCTATTGAGATGGGGGATTACATAAATTGATTTAATATTGAACCAATCTTCTATACCTGAACTGACTCCATCTGGTTTTACTGTGTTTTTGGTCTTAAGCATTTATGTGTTTGGCTTACTAATTTTTTATTAAGGATTTCATGTGGAGTACACATTACTTGCTTTTTTTTTTTAAAGCAAATCTATGGATGCAAATATTCCAAACTTATTTACCTAAAAATGGCTTATGCTTATCCATTCAAAAGAAACCAAAATCCAAACTGGCTGGTAGTGATTTTCCCTCTGAATGCTGACAGTACCACTCTATGGCTTTCTGACTTCTCATCCTTTCTTTGTGGGCATCTACTCTTTCTCCATCTTCTCATCTCTGATAGTCTGCAGTTTGTCTTTAGTGAGCCCATAGTGGATTTCGTTTTCTTTTTTAAATCTTGCTTGTAACTTTGTGTCCCTTTTCACCTTCAATTCTTAAAAAAAACAAAAACAAAAACAAAAACAAAAAAAAAAAAAAAAAACCCCTCATCTATGTTCTCTTCCACTATTGTTTTTCAAGTTTCTCCAGCCACATCTGGAATTCCTACTAAACATATATGGCCTTAATTATTTTATCCTGTCTTGGAATTAATTTTTCCTTCATTTTCTTTCTCGTTCTCCTCAAAGATTGTAAGTTGTCCTTAGAGTTATATTCTTCTTGAATATGTTTTTCCCTTTAATTTTATTATGGTTCCTTAACCTCATGTCCCTGATGTATTGAGATGGAGCTGTCATCAGCCTAGAGCCCTGAGTAAATATGACAGGCAAGAACTCCAGCCAGTCTGCCTTGCACATGCAACTTAAACAGGAAATAAACATTAGTCATGGTAAGTGCCACTGAAGTCTGTGGGTTGTTATTGCAGCATTGCCTAGCTTAGCCTGACTAATAAAGCCCAGGAATCCTCCTAATGTGGATAGTGGGAGTTTAGGGTGCATCTCTCTGCATATCTCCCATCTCTGTGGGGAGCAAATGAAGTCCTGAAGGAATGCATTATTTTTGAAATGGGCATAGCTGTATGCAGGATCTCAATACCTCATACACATGGAAGTGGCAAAGCCTTCTCAAGGACTGTGGTAGGAAGGGACATGGTGGTGAGGCTCTGAGCTGTGGCACAGTCTTCCTCTGTTCCTAAGGTGAAATGCTGGACAATGTAGATGATTGCTGTAAAAGACTGTTCTCCTACAGGGACCTCCCACTGAGATCAGCTAAAGCTCCTGCTTGTTCAGCTGTCTAAAATAAGCCTGCCTCCTCAATTCAGATGTGTATCATATAAATGCACTGAGGTTCTGGCATATAGTTAGAGCCCTCCATCAGAGTAAGCAGAACACACCAGTTCCCAGCCCTTCTGTCTAGCCTTTCTTCATTCCCTTGTAACTTCGGGGAGGTCAATTTCTGTGCAGACAATTTCTGTCTTTGCCGTCTCCCTGGACTGACTGCATAGTCCCTCATCACTCCCAGCTCATTTCATTAGATGACCAGCTACTTTAGTTGACCTTTCACTTCATTTTCTCATTGCTGTGTAAGTATGAGAGTCCTGTGCAGGAAGTCGGGCACTCTGAAATATCGAAATGAAGTATTCTGAAATACTTACATCCAGTGGTCACTCTCTGCTTAGCATTCTTTTTCACTTCCAGAAGCTGGAGATTTCCTTTCCTTCCTTTTTAACCTGGCGTGTCACAACTTTTGCTTATTATATTTCGTCCTGTACTTCTACCTGATTGTAGTAACCACGCTATTTATTTAACCACGTTGCTAAAAATCATCTCAACATCACTGCTGTGTCAGCGTAACTCTGCACTTTCTGAAGCACCATCTCTATTCAACTTAACATCAGCTCTCTCCTTGCTGAAATAGCTGAGCCATGCTCTTCAAACTGACGAGCTTAAAAGATGGGGGAGTCCAGAAACCAACAGAACATGGAGTGGACATTAGAGCTTAGAGATGGAGTCTAACACTCATTGAGTATCATGGGTGGAACAAGAGAAATTCAGAGACAACATCCCCTGCAACTCAGGGCCACGCTACTGATGAGAGCAAAGACTGAACAGACAGTCAACATAAAGTGGGAATTGTTACAAAACAGCATAAAAACTTAGTAAATGTGAAAGTCAAATGGCAGACCTTGGATTTGGAAGACAGAAAAGTACCATCACTTAACTTTAAAGGCAAAAGGAGTTAAGTTAAAAACAAGTAAATCTTAAACAGGAACTGTCCTAACTATTCTTATGTAAGGACAGTGTTTCTATATGGAGTTTGTAATGTCCTAGCTTAGAAAGCAGAATGCAATGGATACTGTTGAAGGTACCAGACCCTCACCCGGCCCCCCTGCTTTAGCAGCCATGACAGGCTGCAAAAAAGACATGTAGTTCTCTGACTTAGCACATGTCTGACCTTGCTGAGCCTGCCCTAGTCACTAAGAGGTCAGATATCCTGTTCATCCTTGTTAGCTGGTAGGACTCTGGATGTTCTTTACTGATCTGGGCATGCATTATGGTAAAAGCGGCTCAACAGTGTCGTGCAGAGAATAGCAACTGCCCTGGGAGGGCCTCTAGGCCATAACAACTTGTTAACCAATCAACACAGGACAGGTCATCCAAGTCCAAAAGTGCACTAATCCTGAGACTGTTGCATACTGTTAAACACCCACCTTACACTGCCCAATAAGTTATGGCCCCATTCCACAGCCTGTCAGTTTTTCCAGGTCCTTCTCATGCCAGCTGCCATGTTGGATGGACAAAGGGCCCAAGTTAATGGGGTTAACTTGCTAAACAATGAAAGACTCTTTGCTTTTGCATCAGAATGGGTCTTTTGGCAATTTGGGGGGTTCCGAATTTAGGCACAACACTGTATACTTTTGTATGATTTGGGTGATCAAGCAACCATCTACTAACAGATAAACTGCTCACCTACCCCAGATTAAGACCATTACAAATAGGGGCTCTGTTGGTATTTATAACTACTTCATGAGCTAAGTCTTTATAGGAGAAGCTCAGAGATAGGACAAGGAGCCCAAAGTTACACACCAGGTAAATTCTGGAACCTGGACCAGCTGCCCTCGACATTCATTACACGGTCTGCTTGCCTTACCCTGTGTCAAGAGGCAAGCTACAGCCTCAAGGGAGAGTGGCAGAGACAGGGGTTGAATAACTACTGTAGACAGATATATCCTGGTGTATGTACAGCTTGGCTTTGGAACATTCAAGTGATCAGCAGGTGGCTATTCATGTATTATTTAAGGCAGCTTTTCAGTACAGCTACTGTTCTAAAGAGACACCCCACCCCTTTTCAAACTGTCAGGTTCTGTGGATGCCTAAAAGACCCAGACATAATATTACTTTTTATTAAAACTCTCTAAGTCATCCAAACTAAAATATACCTCTTTCTCTTTTGTGCTTTTCAGACAGCCTCTAAGAGTGAGGCTTGTGCTGGCCAATGGCTCAGCATGTAAGGCTTGCCCTATAAGCCTGACAACCAGGGTTCCATCCCTGGAACCCCACAAAAAGGCTGAAGGAAAAATCAACTTCACAGCTGTTCTCTGCACTCCACATGTGTGTCATGGCATGTACATGCCTTGCTGCTCACATATAGACACAAAATAATAATAACAATAACAACAATGCATAAATAAAGAGATGGGCAATGGAGACAGGACACCTGGCTTGCAATCCCAGTTTTCCTGTTCAACGGATTAGACACTGCCAACAGAGCCAGTGACAAGTATCTCTCAGCCAGTAGGGTGTCATCTGCATGCATGTCCTGGGTTAGTGTTTACATATATGCTGTGTTCCAGCACAAAACCCCCACACAGCAGGAATAACCTGCAACATGTATACCTAATTCAACTGTTCTTTCCATTTCCACAGCTAACACCCTCATCTCTCTAGAGGACTCCAAGACTCCTTGATCCCCCAATTTGTGCCCATGTTTCTTTAGTCTATTATAATCCTGGTGGTCAAAACAGCTTTGAAACTTGAAGGGAAGCCGGTGTTCACACCTGTGAGGTAGCCATTCTCCTCCCTGCTTGGCCAGCATAGTCATCTTTGGTGCCATCCATTTTATTATCTCTCCTATTGCATTCCCACCTCTCTACTCCTTATTGCAAGACTCCAGCCAATGGTCCTCCCGCTGTCCTGTGAGAGCTCCAAGCATGCTGCTGTTTAAGGCCCCTGCGATTTCCTCTCCAGATCTCTGTGTGCCTTGTACCTTTGTGCGGTCCAGATCATGGTTCAAATGCCACTGTCTACTATGTCTTCCTGTCCATCTCTCTAGCAGTCTCTGTAACCTTTGCCTAACATGTCTTTCTATACATCCTCTGCTTAATCCAACAGCAGTTTCAGAAAATCAGATGGTTCTGGCTCTTTTGTTGAGTGTTGCCAAAGGTACTTAGCCCTTGCAGAATCAGTATGATTCTCTCTAGAGCACTGTACATATCACAGGGACTAGGTGTGTGTGTGGGGGGGGGAGTTATGTGCGTAATGATGTGTGATTTTGTGATGTGTGTGAAGCCAGAGATCAAAAGCGACTCTGTCTTGTTTCTCAGATTCTGTCCACCTTTGGAAGGGGGCGTGGCTCCTGTATTCTGTGACTCTCATGAAGCATATGAAAGGAGGAGGAAGTACCACACCCTGAAGTCATGTAAGAGATTGGTTGTCAAGTCAAAGCATGGTGCCTTGTCCCACATCTAAGTGCAAAGTGCCCAGAACTGGGCCAGTCATGTAAATTAGGTATGTGCAAAGTCCTGGTCTTATGAGAAAGTCAGCCACCTAGGGTCCAAAGAACTCGTAGATGCCTAGATGCCGAGTTCAGCACACTTCTAAGTCTCATCGATCAGGAGGCTAAAAGTGGCAGAAAAAAATGGTTCAGAGAGATCGGGCATGGAGGGGAAAACAGGCACAGCAAAGAGAAACAGAGAGACATGTCTTCCAAACTCTTAAGGCGATAGAGTCCCCAGCCTCACTAGTCATGTGTGCTGGAATTACTTCAGATGATTTGTATTCCTTCACAGGAGTCCTGATTATTATTGTCTCATCCAAGTAGAATAACAATTTCTCACCCTCTTTAGGGGCTGGCCAACAGGAAAAACAGTTTTCACAAGGGCATGCTAGTGCCTTAGAGTCATTTTTCAACCCTAGACCAAGCAACAAATACTCAAATCCAACTGGGAAACTAAGGAGAACCAGCCACAGTAGCTCACCCTTGTCACACTATGACTGGGGGAGGAAGGGAGCTGAAGAAGGATGACTGAATTTAAAGGCACCCTGAGGTGGACAATAAGACCCTATTTTTTGTTTGTTTGCTTGGTTGGTTTTGGTTTCTGGAGACAGGGTTTCTCTATATTGCTTTGGAGCCTGTCCTGAAACTCTCTCTGTAGACCAGGCTGGCCTCGAACTCACAGAGATCTGCCTGCCTCTGTCTCATGAGTGCCGGGATCAAAGGCGTGTGCCACCAACTCCTGGCCAGACCTTATTTTTAAAAAGAAAGGAAAAGGAAAGGAAAAAGAAAGGAAGGAAAGGAAGAAAGAAAGGGACATAAATTCAGGAGACTGTCAGAAATATCTGTCACAATTGGCCCGCTGAGTTTGGGTATGAGTTCTGTAAGCACATCCCCAGGAGAGCTACCTGGAGTGAGACCCTTAATGAAGGCAGGGAGGGTGTGTGGGATCTGAAGACCATAGAGGTCTGAGGGAGTGAAGGACCCATGGTTAGTTAATAAGGGCTTGGGGAACCTCAGACAGAGTGCATCAGAGACAGGTTGCTGTTGGGCTGATGCCAGGGAGCAGCAGGGAGGCCCGTATGGCTGAATCTAAGCAGAACTTCATCTGTGAAGTCTTTGCTCCGTGTATATTTTAAAGTCAGTCCTTACATGTGTCTTCAGTTATGCCAAAAATTCTTTAAATACAAGAACCAGATTTCATATATTTTTTTAAATAACTCACCATGGCACCTTTCATGGAGCCAGAAAGCAGGCAGACTCTTAATCTAAAAGACAGGAATTGAGGGGGAAATTCAGAGTGGGCAAAACTTGGGAGGGACATGGAATGGGGAAAAAAAAATGTATTTTTACTATTACTTTCTATTACTGGAAGACATTTAGCCAGAGATGTCTTAAAGCCAATTAACACCTTAGGAAAGTCTGAAAATGGAAAAGTTGTAGGGAATATAATTTTTAATGACATTTTCAAACCCGACAGGATGAAAACAGGGGCTTGCCCTGATGGGAGACAGTTGAGTCATGTGGATGCAGTGTTTGTTGTCTGAGCTAAAGAAGGGAGCCTGGGAACTGCCAAAAGAAGAGTAGGAATGGAAGACAGTGTGTAGCTAAGGGTTACAGTTTTCTCTGAGCTGTATTAAACACCAGGCTGAGACACTGAGCAAGCGATGAAGAAGCTGGGTTGGAAGCAAAGGGGATGTTTGACAAACAATCTCACTGTCTGCAGGAAAGACACTTTGCTTATGTCAACCCTGTGCTGTTGCGGAGAGAAGGAAGGCAAGAGAGGCTGGCCCAAGCCCCTGTTATCTTTCCCTCAGAACAGCAAACTGTGGGGCTTGAACTGCAGAAATGTATCTTATACATGTCAAGATAGCTCTGACGCCCTTTTTCCATGGATCAGAGATGGCTGCCTTTTATCTCTTTCTTCATATCATTTTGGCCCTGAAGGTTTATACATCCTATGTTACTCTTTTCAGGAAGATCCCAGCCCTACTGGAACAGATCCACCTTTATAGCCTCATTCTTACTTATCCACCTCTTCATATTTCTTGACTCTAAACTCAGTCACATTCTGAAGTTCTGGGGGACAGGACTTAAGTAAGTAAAATTGGAAGTGGGGGGAGCTAATTCCACCTATAATAGCTCCTAAGAGTCTCAAGGAAGTAAAAGGGTCATGTGATGCCTGGGGCCCACCTGTTGCTGTGTTCAAAAGCATGCTAGATGGAAATCTCACCCTCTAAAATCTCCAGACAAGACCTGGGCTCCAGACCCATGCCTGTTTCATCTCAGTTCACTATCACTATGCTTGCTGGAGAAATCTGAATGGGAAGTAGACCAGAGGCCATCAGCACACCCTTTGCTTATGGAGACACATAGGGACCCACATATGTACCCTGAAGCCATGCAGAATTTGTGCCTTCCTGTGTTTTTAGCACACCAGCTGAAATCTGAGAACCTGCCAAAAAGCTGTTTCTTGATGTCATGTGACAGCCTGCTAGATGCGACATCAAGGAGGATCTGCTTAGGTAAGTGGCATAAGGCTGGCTTGTACCGCAACATTGTTTCTAGTATTGCAGGGAACAACAGTTAAGCTAGTGGGAAAATACATGTGGAAACTCTTAGGGAGTTAGAAGAACATAAAAAGTCCCGTTTGAAAGCCAGCTTTTAGAAAACAAAGTAGCTTGAAAAGGAGCTTTTCATTAAAAGGAAAAAAATAAATGTGTGCACTATTGATGCCACCAGGGTCCAATGTATAGTTCCAATCCCATGGTCATACGCACAGCACATACAGCCTGGCTCTGGTTAAATTAAATGTCTCACAAACCAAATCAAAGACAAACACAACATGGTTCGTACTCACTCACATATGGATTTTAGACAGAGCAAAGGATCACCAGCCTACAATTCACACAGCCAGAAAAGCTAGGAAACAAGGAGGACCCTAAGAGAATATACATTAGTCCCCTGGAGAAGCGGAAATGGACAAGACCTCTCGAGCAAATTGGGAGCACGGAAGGAGGGGAGAGGGAGTTAGGAGAAAGAGAAGAGGAGGAGAGAGGAAGACATGAGGGAGCAGGAAGATTGAGTCAGGGAAAGACTAGAGGAGAACGAGAAAAGAGATATCATAATAGAGGGAGCCATTATAGGTTTAAGGAGAAATCTGACACTAGGGAAATGTCCAGAGACCTACAAGGATGAACCCAACTAACAATCTAAGCAATACTGGAGAGGCTAATTAATGCCGTTCCATGATAATGAGATTAGTGACTACCTTACATGCCATCCTGGAGCCTTTATCTACTAGCTGATGGAAGCAGAAGCAGACACCCACAGCTAAACACTGCGCTGAACTCTTGGAATCCAGTTACAGAGAGGGAGGAGTGATGAGCAAAGGGGTCAAGACCAGGCTGGAGAAACCCACAGAATCAGGTGACCTGAACAAGGAGGAGCTCACGCACTCCAGTCTGATAGCTGGGAGACCAGCAAAAAACTGTCTCAGACCCCCTGAATGTGGGTGTTAGTTAGGATGACTGGGTAGTTTATGGGGCCTCTATTAATGGATCAGTATTTATCCCTAGTATACAAATGGCCATTGGGAGCCCATCCACATAGAGGAATACTTCTCAGTCTAGACACATGGGGGATGGCCTAGGCCCTGCCCTAAATGATATGACAGACTTTGAAGACTCCCCATGGAAGGCCTCACCCTCCTTAGGGAGCAGGAAGGGGATGGGCTGGGGTTTGGTGGGGTTGATGGGGGATGGTGGGAGGGTGAGGGAACTGTAATTGACATGTAAAACAATCTTGTTTCACATTTAAAGAAAAAAAAAAGAAAGGGGAAAAAAAAAAAAAAAGAAGTCATGAATCTGAGAAAAAGACTAGTATGGAGGTGGAGGGCAGAGTTACCAGAATGTGTGAAACTGACAAGGGCAAACTAAATTAATTTTTTAATGGAAAAATTTAGGAATAATTAATCTTACATTCACGAAGATTACAAATGGTGAAAGAAAGGAAAGGGACCTAAACAGCTGACCCTTCCTCTGTGAGGAGTCCGAGAACATTTGCTCCACATCTCTTATCCTAACAAGACCATTGCAGAGCAGCTGAAAATACATCTTTTGTGGGGATGGAGAAGGGGTTCAACATGGTTTCTCTGCATAACATTTCCTGTCCTGGAACTTGTTCTGTAGATCAGGCTGGCCTTGAACTCACAGAGGTCCATTTGCTTCTGCCTCCTGGATGCGGTAATGATGGGAGATGTCCTTCTGTATATATGTTTCTCTTATTGATTGATGAATAAAACACTGACTGTACAGTAGCCAAGCAGAAAGTTTAGGCAGGATGAACAGACAGTAAGCCTCTGTGTATTTATTTGGGACTAAGCAGCTGTAGGACCAGGCTGAACAGAAACTCCATTTGTGATTAAAGTTGTTTGCTACCATACCTTAATATAACATCTTAATCTAGATACTTCTAATGCCATCAGTGAAGGGAACCAAGGCTTGCATTGGTATTCTTAGAACACCTTAAAGTGGCTGGAGAAATAGCTCAGTGGTTAAGAGAACTGGTTGGTTTTCCAGAGGAATGAATTTCAATTTCCAGTACTCACACTGTGGCACATAGGGAGTCACCATACATGACACTCCTGTCCCATTAAACCCAACACCCTCTTCTGGCCTCTTAGGGCACTGTGGGGGAACAAAACACCCATACATATTTAAAAAAACAAAACAAAAAAACCATAGTCAAAATGTGTCCTGTAATCTCAGGATAGAAAGTTCAAGGTTATCCTTGATTACCTAGTGAGTTCAAGGCCAGCCTGAGATATATGAGACCCTGTCACAACAAAACAAAGCATTGGAATTTTGTCACTATGGGAGATATTCCATTTTCTACTTTCTTTTGACACCCAGGAATTCAACAGGGACATGTCTGCCAGATATTCTTCTCTAGCTGAAGGGCCTTTACCCGATACAGCAATACAGCGATTCATACTGATAGCCCAGCCCTAATCATTTGAGGCATGACATCTGGCAATCAAATAAGATCCCCGGAAACCTAGAATTCCCAAGACACCTTTTGGACAGTGTAATATGTTATATCACTGGATTTTCAATTTTTATCATAAAGCCCTTTCACACACACACAAAAAAAAAAACAAAACAAACAAACAAACAAAAAACCTTTCAAAGAAATCATTGAAATACAACTTCGGCATAAAAGAATGTCAAGAACATTAACATATTGTTTTTATCACAATGTTTTAAATCATTTTTTATCCTAATGAACTGGTTGAAAACTTTTCTGAAATAATAAAATCTATTTAACTCACCACATTTCTCCTTTTCTGCTTTTTCATCTTGGTTAAAGTTACAGCAATTATCCTTATCTTAATTTTCTGGCGCACACATTACATTCAACGGCTACTTGTAGAAAATACTTTGTTTAAATGGTTCATATGGTTTTATTGTTTTTTATTAAGTCAAGCCAAATTTATTTTGGATATAGGAGTATAAATAACATAAAAAAATTTGCCTTGCTGGCTTTCATGCTGTCTTTGAAACTTGAAAATTTTATTTTAAGTGAATTGTTTTCACCAAAAAAAAAAAAAAAAAAAAAAGAGGGCAGGGATCTGGATTGCAATGGGGCTTCCTGGCTGGGACACAGAGAAAGGACTATTTCACACTGACCTCCTGGAAGATTGATTCCCACCCCACCACTGAAAAAACGCTTTGGATATATGTCACCTTTTATTTATATCAAGCCCATGCCTCCATCTTCAACACTGAAACTATAAACTGTTAAATAGCGACCTACAATCCAGGCTTACCAACACCCTACTGCAAAGGCAAAAATAACACAGGTGACCCGAGGCTTCTCCAGGAGCCTTTTCAGTGCTCATGACCAACACAACCCTCATTTGTGGCCCACCAACATTCTGAAGGAGGGTGCACACCCCTGGTACCAACCAAACGGTTTACCTTTGTCACTGCATTTTCCAGTGTGTCCTTCCTCCAAAGCTATCATGGAAGACCTTGGTAAAAGACATGACTTAGTTTCCTTACTGTGGGTGTGATAACACACCTTTACAAAGGCAACTAAAGGGTCAAGGGATTTACCGTGGTTTACAATTTCTGCAGGATATAGTCTTTCATGGCAGAAAAAGATTGCAGCAGAAGCAGAAAGCTGTTTAGTCATACTGAATCACTCCAAGGAGGCAGAGTGTATGTGTGTGTGTGTGGGGGGGGGGGGGGGGGGGGGGTTAAGGGAGAGGAGTAGGGGGTAAGAGGTCAGGGCTATGAAGCCTCAGACAGGACCCCAGGGACCACTCTTTCCATTAGTCTCCATCGCCCAAAGATTTCACAAACTTTCCCATTAGCACTAACAGCAGAGGATCACATGGTCAAACACAGGGGCTTATGCAGGGATATTGCACACTGAAACTACAGAAGGAATAAGATCAGGACAATGTTGACTAAATAATTGCTTTGAAATTTGAAAAATCGACTCTAGAGTGTCAACCTCAGAATTTTAACAACAAGAGATTTCTAATGACATCGAACTGTATTTTCTTTGAGACAAAGCCTCGCTGTGTAGTCATGGCTGGCCTGGAACTCTCAAGAGATGTCCCTGTCACTGCTCCCCAAGTACTTGGATTAAAGGCATGCATCACCTACCATGTCTAAGGTAACTGTTTAAGAACAAATACATCATGTGGCTGCACATTCCTAGAGTTGAGATCGGTGCAACTGGGTTAATTTACAGAAACTTTTCTGTGTTTACTTTATCTCATATGTAAAAAGTCACAAACATTATAGATGTCAATTCTGAAACAGTCCTGTCGGAAGTTAACTGCCAGTCCCACATCTATACTTTATTAAAGATTGACTCAATTTATAAAACCTTCTCAAGTATTCCTTTTATCAAATGTAAGAAATCAAGAGCCTACATAACACTTTGCCTTTAAAATTCTTTCATACAATATATTTTTGGTCATATTCTTTCCCCTCGCCTCCTTGCACTCCTCCCAGATTCTCCCCACTTATTCACCCAACTTCATGTTCTCTCTCAAAAACAAACAAACAACAAAAAAATAATAAGACAAAACAAAGCCCCCCCCCAAAAAAAAATGTCAGAGTCCATTTTGTGTTGGCAAACTGATCCTGGGCATGGGGCCTGTCCTTTTGGTGTGGTTGAATGCCTAGTGACACTTGGAGAAAACCAATTTCCCCTTTCTCAGCAGGTATAGACAAAAGATTCTTGGTTAGGGTCAGAGCTGTGCATCTACCACTCCCTCTCTGTGCTGGGATTATGTCTAGATTGCACTCATACAGGTCTTGTGTACCATGCTACAGTCTCAGAGTTCAAATGGGCATCCGCTCTACTGTGTTTGGAAGATGCCATCTCCTTGGCATTGTCCATGACGCTTGGTTCTTACAGTCTTGCCGCCTCATTGTCTGCATAGATCCCTGAGCCATAAGGGGAAGGTTTTGATTGACAAAGGTATTCCATTTAGAGAGAGCCACTGCCACTATTTTTGTTCATTCAAAACGGTTTGTTTTATAGAGGAAATTTGTTAGTATCTGTAACTTCTCTTTCCTTTTTTCTTGGTGGATAGTTCAGTGTATTTAATGTGTTTTGGACTGTGTAGAGTTGTACTTCATTTTAATGATTTTATTTTACTTTATATTTTATTTAGCATGGGCTCATTTCATGAAACTGGTATCTGTAAGCCCCTGACAGTGCCACTGAAGCCACTTGCAGTTCACGGACATGCCTGTAGGTGGCACCAGTCTGCACCTCATAGTACTTTTACAGTTCCTGAAACAAAGCTGCTATGGCAACACAATATGTAAATAGAGAAAGATCAGTCAGCATGCAAGTGCAAACAACTGAATCTGTGGCAAGTTAAGGCCAGTACAGCCCTGTTAATGGCTTACAGAAACAACGAAGTGGATTTTCACTGTAGAACCCAGCTCCAGCAGAATCTACCAAAACAACCTGTCACCCCAGACAGGTGCTTGCTCTAAAGCTATTGTGGTTCTATCAGTAATGTCCAGTAGTGTCACAGTACCTGGCCACACCAGATCCTCATACAAAAATGACAGCTCTGCACCAGGACCCAACCATCCCAGTTTCATGTATGGGGAGGCTGGCAGGGGATGCTAAGGAAACTCGAAAATACACTCAGCTAGTGCTATCAGCTACTCAGATCCAGGCATGCCCGGTGCGGGTGCTTCGACAGCCCATTTTCCAGCCACAGTAACAGAGCAAGCACACACTGGGAAGGTAGGAGTGTGTGACTCATACCTTCACCATAGCCACCAACCAGCCCACTCAGGCCAGGGCAATGGGCCTGACACTGTAAGAAACACCCTGATACTTGCTTTAACAGTGCCTTAAAATGATCAAGAATATATATACCCAAACCCATCAATCTGCCACAAAACCCTCTTTTTAAATTTTCTGTTTTTGTAACATTACATTTCTTTTAAATGTTTATTGTTTTTAATTAAGTGTGTTTGAATGTGTCTAGGTGAGGGAATGCAAACAAGAGCACGGGTGCCCAATCATGCTGGGAACCAAATCCAGTCTTCTGAAGAGAGAAATCTGTGCTCTTAACTGCTGAGCCATCATCGCTCCAGCGCAGTATGACCCTGCATGGCAGTCACTGACAGCACTTGGGAAAACAAATGTTTAAAAAATGCTTTATATATTAGGCTCCAAAGTGATGGCTCATTGGGCAGATCACTTGCCGTACAACTGTGAGGATCTGAATTCAAATCCCCAGGACTCAGGTAAAGGCTGGGGGCAGAAAGTAGTATGCATGTGTAATTCCAGTGCTCTCATGAGAAGAAGGAAGCAGAGAATCCCCTGAAGCTTGAAGGCAAGCTGGTGTGGTATGTGCCCTGCCTCAAACAAAGCAAAAGATGCATACCCATGAAGGTAGAGGGTTCTTAACCCTCCCTCTGCTCTCACCTCCTACCCAGCCTTGCGGATACCCTACACTCTGAGAGCCATAGGTCGCTTCTCCATAAAGCCCCACAGGGAGCTATCATCATCAAAGTTAATGCTTTGGAGTACAAAGAGCCACAAACTCTGCAACGCACCACCTTCGAGGAGGATTTGGTCCTTTGTCCAGCCTAAACCCTTCCATTCCGATTAAGATTGATTTTACCTTTCCAGTCTATGTTTACAGACATGGCAGGACCTCAGCTGGGCTGCTTAGCCAGGGCTGCTCTCTACCTAAGGCTGTGCATTTGAGAGTATGATCAACCCTGCAAAGCCTGGCTGCTTCAGAAGGAAGTTACTATTGCTGCTCTTGTTTTCATGGGTCTCATTTGCAAATTCCTGAGGGCACACAGAGGGGTGGGGACATCTTGTGGCTACCCTTTCCCCGAAGGCCAACTAAGGAGCAGCCAGACACCAACCCAACTTACTCCTGCATTCCAGACAGGCACCATGATTAAAAGGACACTACTCCGTCATTAAGACTGCAGACTTAATATCAGTGGGGTGATTTTTCATGGAAATTATTTCAAAAACCAAACTTCTGGAAAGTGGTTTTCAAGTTTGGGGAGACTGGCTTTCTCTTAATCCTGTTTCCACAGAGAAGAGGGTGAAGGAGAAATGGCTTGGGTTGTGTTGGAAACTTTCAAGCAGTGTTTTCTGAGACTGCAGAGGCATGTTGGGAACACACCACCTGATGGAAGTGAAGTGGGCCCAGGCCATTGGAGCCCGGCTGCACGATGAATCAGAGCCACTGAGAACATTTCCTTCTTGTCACTGTCGCTTCCCCAGCCCTTGGCATTAGGGAGGGCCTGGTTTAGCCATCATCCGGCTGCACCTGGCTCTCTCAAATGAGAAGTTCCTATCTTTCTTCCCAGTAGTTGTACCTCTGCATCCACAGGGGACAATAGCCCGGATCTCATGAGACATGACAGTCTTGAGATACTCAAGTCCCTAATATATAATCTGATAGTATCTGCATATAATGTGCACACATCTACACATCTACTGACTTCCAAACACCTCTAGATTGGTCTGAATACCTAACAAGACCCAAAATCTACCTAAATAATTATTGTATTGTTTAGAGGATGGTGACAAGGAAAAGAAAGCCTTGCACAGTTAGCATAGATACAAATTGTTTTTTTCAAAGGCTTTTATTTTTGGGCTGGGATTGAATCTAGGGCCTTGGACAAATACTATACTACTGAGCTACGCCACAGTCCTGTAAGAACTGTTTGTAGACGGTTGTCTCAGAGGATTCAGAACTAGCAAATACAGAGAGCAGCTTACATTTATAGTTACGTGAACATACATAGTTAATAACATACATGTATTCATGTATGTCATGTATGTCTTACTGCTTTCAATTCCTCTCCAAATACATTTGCTAGGAGCCCCTTGCAGAATGGACAATGCTTAGATCCTCAAAATTCCTCTCACTCTAGAAATACATAGAAGCAACGGAAACAAAAGTTTATTCACACAGAATAATTATAAACTTGGCAGTTTTGTCTCCAAGCAAATGTGTGAAGGCTTCCCCTTTTGCAGGGAGGCATGGAGTTTGAGGGCTGTCCAGTGCAGACTCCACCATCAGGGTGCCAAGCTTCCTTCCATACAGCACTGCCTGTGGACTGGAATGACAAATTGTGCTACATATGGAACTGTAAGGCAGAACAGGGTTTCCCCACCCAGCCTGCTGAAGTTTGAATGAAAAGTGCTTGCCATTCCCACCCTGCAAGGGCTTCTATATTTGAATAATTTGTCCTCAGTTGGTGGTCTCCAGCTGTTGGGGAAAGCCATGGAACTTTTAGAATTAGAATGCTAAGCTTTGCTGAGGGTAGGCTCTGAAAATTCATAGTTTCACCTACTTCCAGTCTACTCTCTGCTTCCTATGTGCAGGTGAGATTTGGTCTCTTAGTTTTCTTCTCTGGCTCCCTGTTGCCATTATGGACCCTACCTCTGGAACCACAAGCCAAAATAAATTCTCCCTTGTGTGAGCTGATCTGGTCATTTTGTCTCAACAACAGAGAAGTAACCAGGATGTGGTCCCCTTTCAGACTCTGTGGCGGGGGTGGGGGTGGGGGGGTCGCGCGGCAGGCAGCAATGGTATCTCACATTCCTGGGTGACATCTTGGGAGGCAATAGTATAAAATCATTAATACAGACTCTAGTGGACAGGTCAAGGTCTCTACAAATACATCAGCAATCACTACAAGTGATACTTTGAGCTAATGTTTGTGAAACTTGGAGTTAATTCAAAAGCCCACAGTGGGAGCAGGAGAGGCAGTTTGAGTTCCCTGCTCTTGCAGAGGACCTGAATTTGGTTCCCAGAAACAGTAACTGGGTGACTCACAACAGCATACAGTTTCAGCCCTGAGCATCTGACATCTTCTGGTCTCTGCAGGCAACTGCATTCCTAAGCATGTGCTTGTACCCACAGATATAAAAATAAATCTTGTAAGAGATACCCCTGCCCCTTAAGTTTTTGATAAAGAGGAGGGGAGGAAAAGCCTATGATGAAATAATGCTCATAATTATAAATAAAGAACAATATGAATGGATACACATCTAGAACAATGGTTCTCCTACTCCCTAATGCTGTGATCCTTTAATACAGTTCCTTATGTTGTGGTTGTTGTTCTTTTGCTACAACTATCGGCAATGAGACATGAACACAAGACTCATTGTGCCCACATGGAGTTTATTGGTAGAAAGAAAAAGGGGTAGCTGGTGGCCAACCGAAAGCAGGAGAAGGGGAGGGGCATGCTTACTTAAAAAGGGAAACCCGCACATGCATAACTGAGTCCCTACACAGCCCAGTAAAGAGTGACATAGTGATGACATGGCCATGCCCCTCCATCGTTAGGGGCTGGGTAAGCAGACTGCTGGTTTCCAACAGTGGAGACCCCCCCAACAATAAAATTATTTTCATGCTACTTCTTAAGTTTGCTGCTTATTGATGTCTCAGTTCCTAAGACCACCGGATGTTTTCTGATGGCTGTGCCCCACACATTGAGAGGCAATGATCTAGATGACGATATGTTAAAATTCTCAACTCAGAATAAAATGCAACACAAAGATACTCAAAGACACAGGGCTTCCAAATGGTACCAACAATGCGTTTACAAAGTTATGCCTCTGAGGTTTGGTGGGGTCACAGCTGCTTTGTAGGGGGAGGGGGGTAGACAGGGGAGAGGTGAGGGGCACTGATGCTCACGGGGACGCTGGGGACCAGTCCTCTGAATGTCTGAGTTAAATAGACCAGGCACAAGGGGATTTCCTTAACGGTAAGTAAGAGCCTTGAAAAGGAGATTGTATTTGCAGATTCCTGGTGACTCACATTTTCCCCTTCATCCCATGGCTTCATCAACCCCAGCCAATTGCTCCCCAGACACCAGGTGCATCCCAGAGAAATTCCCAAGTTGGCCGCAAGGAGGCATTCAAGGGCAGCAGTAACATTGCTGGCCCAATGCCCTCCTCTTCATTTGTTGAAGCCACAGGTAGCTTCCCTTTTGGCAAACTTTTTATGCCTCTCATCTCCTGCCCCCCACCCCCACCACACCCTGTGTCCCTTTGTTTCTCTGGGGAAGTTGAAAATTTCACAAGTTAAATGCCCCTTATGACGGTAATTGAAATGAACCCCTTGAATACTGAATATTCTTAATTTGCTGTGACTATGTGTTCACAGGTACTTTACAGCAAAATTGGCTTTACATTCAGCCTGAACATTTTGCAGAAGCACAGCCAACCAGACATGTCCCCTCAGTAATTTCTTGGGCAAGGCTGTCCCTGCTTCTTAGCTCTTCTCTCTCTCTCTCTACCTGAGGCTGAGTTCCTGTGCTGGGCAGGTATCCACCTGCAAGGCCAGCTTCTGTGGCCGCCTGAGGAAATTCCTCCCTTGAAGACAAAGGGTCCATTATCCAGCAGGCTCAGGTTCCCAGGGATGGGGGAAGGCACTCAGGAGCTTCTTATCTTTACTTGGCAAAGCAGGGGCAATCTTCACAGAGACCTGACCCCCCTCTCTCATTTCCTGCAAAGCACAAAGGAGAAATTCCACTCCCTGCCCAGCTTCTGCCTCAAGGGTGACTGTGGCCAAAAAAGCACAAGGCTCTTTGATCCAAATGGAAGCTGCAGCCTGGTGGCAATAGGAAGGCCCTGTCATCCTCACACTGGCCTGATCAGTGTGCTCCCAAGTTGCATGCAAGCCCCTGGGGGGGTCCTAGAGACATCATTGTGGGACAGAGCTAATGGGATGTAGTGCTCGAGTTTTTGAGTCTGTGATTTAACTGCCAGGCCATAGCAACACAAAACACACAACACACACACAATTCCCTGTGGCCTTCTTGTCTTATCTGCAAAACATGCACCCTGAATTTTAACCCTAAGAACAAGCATGTAAATATAAAAACAGAAAAAGAAAGTTTCTTGTTTGGTTTTTGTGGCAGGGTCTTTGTGTGCAGTTCGAGCTGGCCTCAAATATTTTCACTATGTAACCCACACTGGCCTCAAACTCAAGATCTGCCTGCTTTAGCCTCCCAAGTCCTGGGATTTCTGGTGTGCACGGTGACACCCAGCTTGAAGTGGAAAGTTAAACATGATACTTAGTGCTTGCTGTAACGGCACACACTAAGACTGGACTAGTGTAGAGAGCAGCAGGGCCTGTCACCAGCGTGGAGTGCAAAGCCGCAAACAGTCCGTATCTCACAGTAGCAATTATGTTTTATGAATAATAGGAAGGAAAAGACTCAAACGCAAAGAACTCAAAATGGCAACAAGGAGACAATAGAAATATTAATTACCCTGATGCAATCAGGACCCATTGTACACTTGTGACAAAGCATCACAATGCACTCCCAAAGTACACAGAATTATCAGATCATAATATAAGATTTAATTAGAGATGAAATGATAAAATGGTAGGTGTCCTTATTTGATCATTATGCACTAGTTGTCTGTATTAGTCCACTCCATACTGTACTCTGCATACATGTACAATTAAAATAAATGGTGAAGGGCTAGAAAGATGGCTCAGTGGGTAGAAAAAGTACTTGCCAGGCAAATCTGATGGCCAGAGTGTAATTCTCAGAACTCATTTTAAACCCCTATGTTGTGCTATAATCCTACCACCCTACAGAGAGATGAGAGTTGCCCACTAGCTGGGAGTAATAGCCCAGCAGAAACAATAATAGAGACTATGCCTCTAAAACAAGGTAGGAGGAGAGAATGGACTCAGAAAAGGCACCTTGTGATCTCGTCATGCATGCCATGGCATGTGGACACCAGTGCTCACACATATATCCTTCACACACACGCACACACTAAAAATTACTGAACAAAAATAAAGGAGTATTAACAACATTGATAATATGAGCACTAATGTGTCTTTTAAGGTACCTAGAGTAGTATCTGAAGCCACACAAGTGAAAATAGCATTGCTTTGCTTTGAGTGGGGTTAGTTTGAAAGGCTAGTTCCATCAACCCAGTTTCTCTGGTTGCTCTATCCAACAAGGAGGAAAAATCAAGGTACTATCTTCTCCATAACCTTCCAGCAACAAATTGCTAGGTTTTACAAGGCAGACATAGTTGTCTTATATTGTCCCCTTTTCTGTCCCCTCTTCCTACAGTTCCACCTAACTGCAAACACAAGTATTAAGTGAAACCCTTAAAACAGCGGGTGAGGCACATGACACACCAGTGCAGCGGGCAAGGAGGTCTAAACCCTATAACCCGTACATTTTGTTAAGGAGGTAGGGAGAGCACAAAAAGGAAAAAAAAAAAAAAAAAAAAAAGAAAAAAAAGAAAGAAAGTGAATTTCTAATGGGGGCTGGGTGGGGCGTAAGGGTGGAGATATACCCGTGGTAAAGGCAAAAAGAAATCGCCTGCCTCTTGGGTACTTTTGTTGAAAGGAAAGCCATGCCCCACACCTGAGAAGCCCCTTGTCTGTCCATGTCACCAAACCAGGAGGGAAGAGCAGCCTTGTGTCCCTGCTTGAGAGCAGTGTGCTCCTCACACCACGTAAGACATGCTGAGGCTGAGAAGAGTCACCTCTCAGGGTTTCTAACCCAATCACTGTGCCTGCTGGGGCTGGGGTGGGCTCTGGAAGGTGGAAGAGGTTCTCTGGGACGGCTCTTGCAACCCCTTGGCGTTGCATTGTCCAGCAACACTGGCAAGTACTAGCAATATGGTGGCTAAAGTTGCTAATCCTAGACAACTCAGAATGTGCCCAGCCCTAACAACAACTTGGACCTCAGCAGATTCTTCAGAAAATGTAGAGTACTGGAGTCCCAGTACTCTAGGAAGGAAAAGGTTTATTTGGCTCACATATCTATATCCCTATTTATCAGTGAAGGAAGCCAGGACAGGAACTCAAACAGGGCAGGAACCTGGAGGCAGGAGCTGATGCACAGGCCACTGAGGGGTGCTGCTCACTGGCTTGCTCTACAAGACTTGCTCAGCCTGCTTTCTTATAGACCCCAGGACCACCAGCCCAGGGAGGGCACCACCCACAATGGGCTGAGCCGTTCCACATTAATCACCAATTAAGAACACACCCCACAGCTTTGCCTAAAGCCTGATTTTATGAAGGCATTTTTCTTAATTGAGATTTCCTTCTCTCTAATGAGTCCAGCTTTTGTCAAGTTGACATAAACTAACCAGCCTAACTTGATGTTCATTTTGGTTTCGATCTTAAATGTTCCCACAAAGGCCTATCTATAGGTAAAGGACTTCTCTGTCAACCTACAGCATTCCTAGGAGATGATGGCACCCAGAGATAGTGTGGTCAAGTAGAAGAAAGATCATTGGAGATCCTGGACCCTTCCTTTTCCTATCTGCACCCCAGCCATAGCACTGTTCTACCCAAGGCCACACCAGGATGTCTATTCTCCTCATAGGAATAAAGCAATAGATTAGAGAAATGAAAGCATCCTTCCTGCTTCCTGGAAGCCATGAGGTGAGCAGCTTGGTCCTCCATAAGCCTTGCCTTCCCACAGGCCCCAAAGCAAAGCAACAGAGTCAGCCAAACAGTATCTACAGCACTGGTTCTCAACCTGTGGGTCACAACTCCATTGGAGTCACATATCAGATAGTGTGCTGACCAGATATTTACATTAGGATTCATAACGTTAGCAAAATTACAGTTATGAAGGAAGCAATGAAAATAATTTCATGGTGGGTTTGTTACCACAACAGGAGGAACTGTGTTAAAGGATGGCGGCATGTGGAAAGCTGAAAACCACTGGACTGAAGTCTCTAAAACAGTGAACCAAAATAATCCTTGTTTCCTTATACACCAATTACCTAGGGGATTGTTAGGGGTGGAAAGTTAATATTAAGCCATGAAGTTTTCCAGGGTCAACGATTGTAGAGTACGATCAAACTGATACCTGAGTTGGGGCAAAGTTTCAGAAGCATGAAAACACACATGTAGGAAGAGAGTGGCATGTGAAGATACCTTTTGAAGCTTACCCAGGGATCTTTCTTTCGTTTGGTTGGTTGACCTCACCACAGGAAGGCTTGCTCGAGTCCGACTTCCTCTGGTGAAAGGACTTGGAACATCCCCCTCAGACATGGCTTCCAAAGAGTCACCAGATGTCTCTGACAAATGCTCAACTGGATCTCCCAAACTGGGAGGTTGCGGACTGTGGGACAGCTTAGGGCTTTTTGTCTGCAAAAGACATTTTAAAGAAAGCATTATTAGCCGGGCATTGGTGGCTCATGCCTATTATCCCAGCACTTGGGAAGCAGAGGCAGGAGAATCTCTGTGAGTTCGAGGCCAGCCAGGTCTTTAGAGCAAGAGCAAGTTCCAAGACAGGCTCCAAAGCAATACAGAGAAACCCTGTATCGAAACACAAAACAAAACAAACAAAAATAAAACAAACAAACAAAAACAACCAAAGAAAGCATTATTACTATTACTATCAACTTATTAGTGCCAGCTGTGACCAGGAAGAAAACCACCAGAAGGTCAACTCTGGGAGTCAGTAGTGTAAATTCCTGGAAAACCCAAAACAAATGTCCTAGATCCTATTAAGAATTCTGGTCTCTGGGCACCTGCCCTGCAAATGTCATTTCATGTAGGTTGGAGACAAACTGCACTATAGGAAAGAATGATGGAGAACTGTTACCTCTGCCAAACAGATTCTCACCATTAGGGCTCAAAGGCTGGGGCTCTACACCTTTCTAGGCACCCAATGTAGACATTAGGCTCACAGGGGGTAAACTGGACACAATCGGTTCTTCACAGTATTCTCCAAAGAACTGATTCCAGGGGCCAGGGAGATGACATAAGGTTAAAAATATACACTGGCCGCTATTCCAAAGCACGCAGGTTCAATTCTGAGGACCCACACAGCAGCACACAACCACCTGTAACTCCAGTTTCAGGGGACTGCCTCTCCTGGCCTCTACAAGCATCGGGTATGCAAAAAGTGCACACACAGGTGAACACGCAGGCACAGACTCACACACGTGGATGAAGTAAATTAAATTACTCTTTCCTAGGCATGGTGGCTTAATCCCAGCACTCAGAAGGCAGAGGCAGGCAGATCTCTTGAGTTTGAGGACAGCCTGGGCTATGGACTCTGTTCCATGATAGCCAGGGCTACCCAGAGAACCCCTGTCTTGAAAACCAAAACAAACAAATCAGCAAGCAAATCAAAACAAACAAAAATGTGCTTATAAATTCAGTAAGCTAACACTGTGAAGGAGATATTAATAACACTGTTGATTATTTCTATTCTGAGCAGAAGACCCTTAGTAAATTGTCTAGCTTTGTTTTTTATCTCCTTTGCTAATCCACAGACAGTTGATAATCCCACCCACACACTGCCTAATTGAATTTCCATGTGAATTACCCGTTTAGACTGCTATGCTAGGGAGTAAGTATGTCAAATGCTCATTATCTATTAGTCTAAAATACCCCCTGCACATGAGTGATTGGGGTGAGTATTGTCAGAAGTCAGAAGAAAGGTTAGCACTGGGGGATGTCAAATAGCACCTGATTTAATTGGTGATGTGTGTGGAGAACAATAAATAACCCAAGAGAATTATGGTAAGTATAAATGTGAATTATGTGGTACATTTATTCACATTTTAGTGGATAACCATGAGACCCCCATTATGCTCCAGGCATTCTGCTTGGGACTAAGGATGGATTGATACAGCAAGAAGACATAACTTCCTTCCTTCCAAAAGGAGACATATAATAAGGAGAAGGGAGAAGGCTGATGGGGAAGTGCATGCCTTTGATCCCAGCACTTGGAAGACAGAGACAGTGGGATCTCTTTGAGGCCAGCCTGGTCTCTATATATAATGTGATCTAGGACAGCCAAGGCTACACAGAGAAACGGTGTCTTGACAAAACAAGAGAGAAGGAGGGGTGTGGAGGGCAATAGGAGGCAGTGTACCATCCAAGATTGATGGGAGAAGTAGAGTATGTGGGTCTAGAATCAGAAACAGATACATTTTGATCTCTAGGAAGAAAGTTGGAGAGAGGGTCCTGGAGTGGAAGCTTGCCTTGCCAGTGAACTTGTAGTAGTGGCCACACCCTTTGGCCATGGTTTCAGGTACAGATGTGACCCATTAAGGTAGAGGAGGAGCTGGCATGAGCTCTTTTGGGTTTCAGAGAGCAACAGAAGAGCAGAGACTGCATTTTCTGAAGCAGAAAGACCTCAGCGGTTATTTATTCTTATCTGTGTTAAGTCCTTCCCTAATAAACACGTGTTTATCATTTATCTTGGGTCTGGTGAACTCATTTTAAACCCCACCTTCAGGGTTCGAGACAGAGCACAAGGGATAAGAGAGAAAAGCATTTCAGCTGTATGGACAGCATGTGCAAAGCCCACAGAGAGAAACGGGAGCTGGAGTTGGAGGGGGGAGACAGTAGAAGCAAGCACAGTTAGAATTCTCACCTGACTGAAAGGTAATGGAGTGAGTGACAGTGACAATTCAGACAGGGGGAGGGGTGAGTGGCAGGCAGGATAAAAAATGCTTTTCTAGATTACTGTGGCTGCTGTACAGAGACCAGAGACAATGCATGCAATAGGGCAGAGAAGAGGCACTGTGAGACATCTCCCCTGGCTAATGCTGACCTTCACCACATGACTCCCGGCACCTTCTGGGAAGCAAACTGATCTAGAGGGACCAGGGGGGTTGCTGTACTCTATCCAACATGCCAGTGGAGCTAGTGGAGTGGCGTTGGGGTGCAGGCTGTCCCCAGGAGCTAGGCTTGTTGGTTTGTTCCATTCATGCTGCCTAAGGATGCCAGTTCACCATGCACTTAAGTCAAGGCACTGAGGCTTCCTGGACATGTGATCTGTGCAATCATCTGGAACCTTGCTATCCAGTGATCTGCACCTGTTTCATGTTCTTCTGGGGATATCTAGAAACTTTCTGATTTTTTTTTTTTTAACTCAAGAGATACTTTATTTCTCTTTAAAATCAAGAGAAAATTATGTTGCCTTTCTTCCCTGCTTTAAGGCTTTAGCTACTGATCCTTGAGTGATGCCACAATTGTGCGTGATACCACTAGGGGGGACCCTTAAAAAGATGGCATGGTCTCTCTCCTACTGCATTACCCAGAGAGCCATATTTCATAGCAACTCACAGGACCCTCCCACAGAAACACAAGGTCACTTCTTCCCCTCCTGTGACCCCCAGGGATGTGCCTTCCAGAGATGCCTGCATATACAAATGAAACTCAACCATTACAAGCCAATGAGATTATGAACCAAGATTCCAGCCAGAAACAACGCCATTAACACGGGCATATTGCCTCTTTAGGTTTGTTTTCATATGCAAGTTTCCAAAGCAGATTATTTCCCAATTTACTTTTTATGAAGTTGGCTTCTATTATGGGGAACCGATACTCTTTGTGACTGTTTTTCTTTCAGTGTGGGATCAGACCAAGCATATTATCTCACTCATCTACCTCACCAAGACTTGGAGCAATGGCTATGGTCATTAATGGCAGAGCCTCAGAGTTATGCTAAGCAGAATCGCATGCTAGATGTGTTCTAACCAGAGGCGGGGAGGTGAAGGGGAGAATTCATTTAGCTTAGCAAAATAGCAAGAACCAATATTTCTCTAAGCGATGTGGCTGCATTTATCACCTCTGCTGTGGCCATCCTAGCAGCCTGTGGCAAGCACGTTGCATGTGATGAGTTGCTATTTTCCATTGCAATAGGCAATAATCCTTGAAGAAAATGAAACATCAAATCTCTATTTCTTGTTCAGGGTCATCACAGTGGTAAGTGAATATAAAAATAGAGATAAAAAAGGCTGATACATTTTTTTCTCTCTCTAACTTCCTATATATAAACTCTTTGGTTCTAAAGGTACTCTTCTCTCGGCTTTTATGTCATTCAGTTTCTCATTGAAAACTACCAGTGCACATTAGCAGTCTCCTGAAATGCTGCACCCTCCCCTCAGATGCTAGCTCACTGTTGAGACGTCGTCAGCCTGCAGAGAAGACCATGGAAATTGTTGCTCCTGGTATTAGACACCCCATGATCTGATATATTGAAAACAATATGTTTGGGCTACTCTGCCTGTAACCAGCACACAAGGTGTATCTTAGGGACCAAGAACTGCACATCCAGGAGCTGGGGACAGGCTGTGCCTGGCACACAAAAACGTATAGGTTCACTCCCAAGTACTGCATGGAGTGTGCTTGGTGATACCACTTAGCATTTGAGAGGTGGAAGTTGAAGGCTCAGAAGTTCAAGAGTGAGGCTAACTTAGGCCTATCTCAAAAACAAAGAGCAAAACAGAGCCGTGTGGGTACGCCAGGGCAGATGAAAAGAACCACGGGCTCTAAGAGACAGTGCTATTGAGTGCAATTCAGTGGCCGGGTGCCTTGCCACGAATACCTAAGGCTCCAGGATTCATCCTCAATACTGCAATATTAAAAAATAAATTTCAAGTCAGATAGGCAAAGTAGAGCTTGAGTATAGCAGATGCTGGGTTCCAATGAGCTCTCTTCCCCGAGTTGAACCAATCAGTAGTCACCTAGGCATGACTAAGATTACATTCTTTCCTTCAGAAACCACTCTGGACCAGAGAATTTACTGTGTATGTATAAAACAGACCAGGAAAGTGATGCAGGAAGAGCACAGTGAAGGGACAACACAGACTCGTGGTGGATCACAGATGACAGGCTCAGGCCCATGGCCCAGGCAAGCAGCTCTGGGGCTTTCTGCTTCCAGTCACCAGCGGGAGTGGAGTGTAGAAGTGTGAGACTTGCAACTTAGTTCCAGGTTTGTTCTTTCACTGTTTCCATTCATTAGCAAATGATCAAGGGTCCAACACCAATTCTCATAGTAGCTCCTCAGCCTCCACCCCACCCAGGCAGGGAGAGCATGTAACTCTCCAGAGATCAAGAAACTAGAGGGGGTTATAATATAGAGGAATGCTGCTTAGGTTTGCAAAGTCTGAGGCAATGAAAACAATGGTCAAAAGAGATCCCGCCTTAGGGTTCAGAGGTAGCATGCATAGTTTAAACATAGCATGTTTAAACCCAGAACTAAACAAAACAAACCCACACCCCATACTACCCATAGCACCATTGTAACTATGGGAAAGGAATAGGGCCTGGGAGATGGCTCAGCTGGGAATGTGCTCACTGTACAAACAGTTGGACCTGAGATCAGTTCCCCAGAACTCGTGTAAAAGCTGACACAGTGGTGCACACCTTCATCTTAACACTGAGAGGTAGAGACAGGAAGACCTGCTGGCTTGTTGGCAAACTTCAGTTCAGTCAGAGACCGTATCCCCATCTCAATAAAAACCAAGGTAGATAGCAACTGAAGGAAACACCTGATGTTGACCTCTGGCCTCCACATGTACAAGAACCCATGTGTACACTAACAAATATGAAACACACACACACACACACACACACACACACACACACACACGCACACACGCGCACCCATGCATGCACCCACTCATGCACGCACATGTGTGTACCTCTGTAAAAAACAGGGTTTCTCTGTATAACAGCCCTGGCTGTCTTGTAACTTGCTTTGTAGACCAGGCTGACCTCAAACTCGGAGATCCATCTGTGTCTGCCTCCCAAATGCTGGGATTAAAGGCATATGCTACCACAAATGTATGTGTGTGATGCTGTTGCATTTGAACTCTTTAGCCAAAGAGGAAAGAATATCAAAGATGTAACCATCAAAGTTTTTTCATTCTCATTTTCAGACCTTTTAAACTGTAAACGGAAACACTGAGGTCTAGAAAAACAAACCTGAAACGAAGCTTTATATAATATGCTAATTGCCGGGATCAGTGGGATGTCTGCTTAGCCAAAGTATTCAGATTGCAGTCTGTTTTGAAAAGCAAAATCAACATTGCCTTAATGAACGTTTCCTTCATCCTAATGGATGCCCAATTTGCCACAGAGAACTGGGAAACACAATGTAAATGTATTCAGAATGACTCATTCCTGGTCCTTGTTAATTGCCTCCTTCTTCACTGAATCATGACACCTTGCACTTGAGCAACCCAACTCACTCTAGTCAAAATTCTCACTTGAACTGAAGAGAACTGTCTAGTTGCTAGGAACAAGGTTAAGAGATTATCATGCAGTGAATCAAGCATGGTCTTTAGTTTTTCTCTTTCATCCTTTCTTCAGCAATACTTCATCTTTGAAGAAAACTCAGTTACTAGGGACACCCTGACCAAGGCTCTGTGTTAGTTTACAGAGTCCTTTCCATGGTCCCCAGTGTGATCAGCTGTCTCCCATTTTCGTCCCTTTCTTCTCACTAAGTCTTTGAATTTGTAACTGGAGACTGGAAGGAAGACATGGAACTCTGTAAAGCAAACCAGGCTTTCAGACACCTATCCTGGGTGGCAGAATCCACTGAGGTCCTTGTCCTCCAAGTCAGGCACCTATCATTCTCAACTGAGTTCTGGGACCCACAGCCAGGTACCCTTTGGGAGCAGCCAGCCCTAAGCTGTGTCTTCTTACTATTTCCCACACGCTCTGTGACTCTTGGCCAGAAAAATCAAAGCCTGGGCCACTGGGTCCCTCAGCACCATCGTTGTCATGACAGCCAAGGTGGGGAACATACTGAACATGTCAGTGGCTGTGAGAACTGCGATAAAAATGTAAGAAAGAAGTACACTTCTAGAACAATTTTGTAACTGTCAGATGGCCTCAACTCTATAGACTCAGAGAAATGGTGGCAGAGGCAAATAAACCAGCTTCTGTTTTCATTCTAAAAGATGGGCATAGGCACTAAGGAACCTGCTGTTAATCACGAACAAGGCACAAATCCACTCAAGATGGAGTGCCTGCTGTCTTCCTGGGTGTCTCATATTGGGAGTCAGCACACATGACAGGTTTCCAGCAATACAAAACTTCCAGGCCCCAGAGGAAGATGGGGGTTCAAGTTCAAGCCCTTATTTGAATGGCAGCTTCCAACTTTCCTGAGATTCTTCAACTACCTTTACTTGAGCTCTGAAAATCGGTATTTCTATTCTCTTGTTTGGACAAAGGTTAATAGTTTTCCTCTAGGATTTATTTTCATGAATTTTCCCTATAAACTCAGTCCATACATACCCTGCTTTTTTAAGGCTAGTATATCAATGCTTTCCCCCCTCTTCCACCCAGAGTGCCCAGACATTATTCACATTTTTCACCTGTGAAAACATCCATGTTTGGTCTGGAGTGAAATCTGTCGAATCAGCAGTGGAGCGAAGTACAACTGCATCTTCTCTTTCACGTCTATTTCATTGCTGGATCAGAGAGAAGTGAGGGCTGGAGTGCCAACTACTCACTGCCCACAGACAGTCTGCCCAGGGTCAAGACAGACATCTGTGCGTGCAACAAGTTGCCTGTGCTATACGGACAAGGGTGGGGCCTCCTGTTCTGGCAATGCAAGTCCCTTCCCACAGAAGCCAGGAAGCAGACAGATGACAAGAACAGCTCTAGAACAAAGAGGTATGCCCTTGTCCTCCAAACAGTAGTGTCCGACCTTTTGACAATATACTATGACATGGTCATCTACAAAAGTGTTGTGTTGCCAGTCTGCTGCAGCAGGGTCCATGTGCCTGTAAGGAACACCAGGCTACAAACATGACCTCCATGACCACCCTTGTGTGCTAATTTCATCCTCTGAAAGGTAAGTGTCTGAGAATGAACCTGGAGGATGCGGAAGTTACTAACAGGGTGTGAAGAAGGGAATGGATGATCTTTCAGGACCTAGGAGAGAATAACAGTAAGGAGCCACTGATGGTGACACTGATGTGTTCTTCAAGTTGGGGAGACCTGGCTTACATTTGCAAAAAGGACTTGTGATTGGAAGACAGGGTGGTATGCTCAGGTGCTCAGTCTAGAAGCTTAGCAAATATGTCCCATGTGGTTGTCTGCAATCACATGGTATGGAGCCCTTACCCAGCTTCACTGGGCTCCCAAGATTTTGTTATGGCCCCTCCTAAGGGCATAGAGCTCCTCCTGAATATCAGGAGAATGTTTCTCAATGGCTGGAAGCCAAGCCAAGATCAGTTTGATTTAGAAAGATTAAGAAAAATGTGGAGCCCACAAGATGGCTTAGAGCAGTGGTTCAACCTTCCTAATGCTTTGACACTTTAATACAGTTCCTCATGTTGTGGTGACCCCCAACCATAAAATTATTCTTGTTACTACTTCATAACTGTAAGTTTGCTACTGTCATCAATCGTAATGCAAATATCTGATTTTTAGGATGTCTGTTATTTGACTCCTAAACGGGTCTCACCTCCCAGGTGGAGAACAAATGTCTCAGAAGGTGAAAGGCACTTGGCTGACAAATGTGATGACACAAATTTAACCCTCAGACCCACATGATGGGTAGAGGAAATAGACTCCCGCAAGTTGTTCTCTGACTGTCATACATGTATCAACACATGTGCTTGAACACATGAACACACAAAATAGCTGTCGTTCTAAAAAAAATTTTGAGCCTGATGGTGGTGGTGGCGGAAGACTTCAATCCCAGCATTTGGGAGGCAGAGGCAGGTGGATCTCAGTGAGTTTGAGGCCAGCCTGGTCTACAGAGCTAGTTCCAGGATAGTCAGGACCATTACACAGAGAAACCCTGACTCAAAAAAAGAAAGCAAAAACATTTTTCTGTTGTTATTGTTTAAAGGAAGAAAAATGTGGGGTTGTAGGTATAGATATATACACATTCCATCCTTAACTGAATCAGTGAGCCTAGGAACAATTTACAAGGTGATTAGTAAAATCCAGTGTGTTCACAGTCTGGAATACTAACCCTAACAAATGTTTACAGGGAACATTTCTCGTACAGTGTAGAAGTCACATACTTAAATATCAACATTGGTTTTCTTCCAGTGCTGGCATTATGGGTGGCATGCTTTCTCCATTTCTCCAAATCAGAATGATTGCTTTCATAAATCAGAGGATTAATGAATGAGCAAGACAGTTGCAAGGAACGTGATAGGAAAAGGGGAGACATTTTTCTGGGGCACTTAGAGGACTGGTGGTCACCGGTGGCCTCCTCATAGCCACACCCTGCCTCCTCAGCTACTCTACAGCTGGATTTCAAGCAGAGAGCTTGTCCTCAGAGGGGGCCCCCACACTGCTTGAGGGAAAACACAGGAAGGGAAATACGTTCTCATTTTCATGCCATGCAAAACTGGCAGGAACTAGAACTGAAAGGGCTTGTCAACTGAAACTAGATACAGCCAGGAGAGAAGAGCCGAAGCCAACAAGACCGTTTTGGATACGCGTGTGGTACAGACTTCCAAATCGGTCCTTCTGATGTCCCTACCTTAACTGAGCACTTCAAGCTTGACTCCAGGTAAATTCGGCATTTTAGCAAAAAGAAATGTTTATAGTCCGTGGACTATAAAACCTTTAGTTGTGTATGGGTGCAGTGATTCTGTTTGTTTGTTTCCTTTAAGTGGCTCGGTGCTTCCTTGGTTGCTGTTCAAGTTTATTGTACTGCAGACTGGACATAACACAGACACTCGCCAGGTTAGAATGCAGGACAGCTATCTCATCTGCTGGGATTAAGTGCCATCCTGCCCACTGCCCTTCTGGTGACACACTTGTGGCAAGACATAGACCTTCCTGCAGTTACTCTTAGGATGGACTGCCGATTCCTCCGCAGAGCAGCCCTGAGGCCCAGCTGTCCCCATCCCCACCCCACCTGTCCACCCTGCTGAAAAGTGAGGCCATCAGCAAGTTCCACATCTGGATCTCATCAGCTGCCCCTCCCCTTTTACTTCAGAAACAAAATGAATGGCCAGGTGAGCCACGCTGCCTGTGGTCTGTTAGCCAACCCTGCCTGTAATATCCAAGCCTGTCCGTTTTAGGAAGAAGGGAGACAACACTGTTTCTTTTAGATTTTAAAGCAAGAAACACTCTTTTTGTCTCCTGAAGCATGAGTAGGGTATTAGCTTATCATATAAGAAGAATTTTTGTAAAATACAGCGTGTTAGTTAGAAAGGTAGCAGCAGGACTCGATTTCCAGCCAATCACAGGATGGACATTTGTGACTGCCTCCTGCTTTGGTGAGGTTTCCCTTTATTATCTACTGCCTGTAATCAATTACTGTATCCCTTCCTCCCTCAATGTAAATCAAGTGGTGTATGAATAACAAACAAGCAAGGGCTTGAACAAGCCACAGAGGCGCCAAGGTCCTCACTGGCTGCTTCTGGAACACAGCTGTGGATGCCTCTGGAATTTAGAGACAGGAATGCACTTTGAAAGGCTCTGGGATAAAAGGTGTCTGTGGGGATTGCTGTTCAGGGATGAAAGGAGAGGGACCTGCTCGCAGGCACTGAAATTCTAAATAGACTGCAATCTGTAAGAAAGACTCACCTTAGAAGCCTCCTAGCAAAGGCCATTTTTAGATACCTCCAGCACCTAGGTTTTAATGCCTCTGGGGCGGATGTGAGGCCATAGGCTGGAAGTGGAGGCCCTAAGGATGAATTGTATTATTGTGAACCCAACCAGGCATTTTCCCTTTAGTGGCAATGGTCCAATTGCTGTGCAGGCACAGACAGTGACAGCAGTGTCACTTGTCCTAACATCTCCACAGTAGAGATGGTCTCAGGGAGTTTCGGAAGGCCACCAAGCCATTATCACTTGTGACCAGACCCTCTTGAGTTTTTGCTGTTACTTACAAACTTACACTGCACAGTCACCCACACCCAAGCCCACCATCATACTCACCCAACCCTACAACCACCACCATGATCACCACATGCTCAATTTCACTGCAGTGAGTTTCAGTTTAAAAACCAAAACTGCCCCCAACAAAAAACATCTAAAATAAACAACAAAAAGCAAAAACAATCACTAAAATCACTTCCTGGGAGGTTCAACTACCTTCCTGGTTTGTTTGTTTGTTTGTTTATCCCTAACTCCTTAAAAGACAGGATCGGGAAAACTGGACAAAAGACAAGATTAAGAATATTAAAATTTAGCAGTTAGGTCGCTGTTTTGTGAAACATTAACCAATTCCAACAATGTTACATACTAGTAAAATACTTGAAACCTTTCTGAATGAACACCAATTCTCAGTTAAACCACATAATCAGAGGAGCTGGGGTAGGGGGCGTATTTCAGTGGTGGAGTGTTTATTTGCACAGCATGGATATGGCCTTGGTTTCCATTCCCCAGACCACAAAAAACAAACAATTAAGATAATCAGAATATTGATTTGCTATTGTTAGGGTAAGGAGAGTGTTTTAGGACTCTCAAGACAGTGTGCATGAACTCCACAAAGCAAACTCCATTGGGCCACCCTTTCCATGTACTGAGAGTTTCTGGGCAGCTCAACTCAGCTTCCTGCCATAAGGGGAAGCCCCACAACTCGTGGGATCCCACGGTGAGTAGAGAGACACACCAACAGCTTACTGTGCCCATACTACTAAGACTGGAGAACGGCTACTTCAATTCCAAGCTAGAGAACTTCATGCCACACAGGGCTTGAATTATACACAGAAGGGGAGAACAAATGTCTTCAATTTTGAAAATTAACTCTCTTGCCATTCCAGAGGAGTCTCCAAAAACCTCTACAGTAGTTGTACCTTATCTATAATGCAAAAGCAAGTTTGAAAGAGGCCTCAGATACCCAAGGATTGTGGATAAGCTAAAAAAGAAAGAAAAGAGTAAGGTGTGGTAGCAGACATCTTTAATCCCAGCCCTCAGGAGGCAGAGACAAGTGGATGGATCTCCTTCTATCTGAGGCCCACCTGGTCTACACAGTAAGTTCCAGGTCAGACTACCGAATGAGACACTCTCTCAAATAAGAAGCAAACAACAACAACAACAAAAATAATAATAATAAAAGAAGGAGGAAAAGAAAAGGCGGACAGAGGATTTTTCTTTTAAACATAAGAAAAGGAAAGGAAAATGGACACTGTATAGAGTTAGCAAGATGCTGGGTTTCCATCCCCACTACCCTCTTCCTTAAAAAAAAAAAAAAAAATGGTGTAGAACAAGGCTCCATACTCTGCATTGTTTATGATGGGGAGAGGGGATCCCACACCACAGTATAAAATCTACATCCTGAAAATGAAAAACAGTTAAGGGTAGTGTGTAGAGCGTCAGGGAAGAGCTCGTTGTAGCATCCTTCCCCTCTGTACAACACATGTGCAAGGAGGTGGTAGAGGACTGTCTTGCATGAATTACAAAACTCATTCTAGAAATACGAGAATGGTTAAGAACTCATCCAAAAAAGTTAAGGATAATCACCCGCCAGACTGGGCAGCTGTGGAATATGACGATGGCGCTTTTTGGTATGTGAAGACCAAATTTAACTTTTTAAAGGACAGGGTCTTACTATGTAGTTCTAAGACCTGGTTGGCCTCAAACTCAACAGAAATCCACCTCTGGAGTTCTGGGATTAAGGGACTGTGCCATGAGGCCTGGCCCCAAATTTAACTTTTAAGCCTATCTATTGGAGCAGGAACTTTCTAATTTGAGCGTGTTGTTCCAAACAGAAGATCAAAGGAGCCATTATCTAAAAAGGGAAGGTGAAGAGGTCAGCGCTGTCATTGGCACTGACTGAGGGGAAGGGGGATCACCTCTGTAGATAGGCTAGACAGTCAGACGCTGCTGTGGTTCCAATGTGTGCATATGCAGGAGACAATAAAGAAATAAATAATCCCATGTTTCGGGGGCAGAAAGGATGTGGGTGGCTGTGTGCCACAGCTTTAGTTGGCACAGCTATTCAACACTGAGCCAAATAACTGGGGTTGTTCCCATCTCTTGGAGCCTGAACAATCTAAACTAACTCAGTATGAAGTGGTGGGCCTTGAGTTTAAAGTCAAACGAGTAACAATAACTCAAGGATTGATTGCTGGGGCTAGACAGCCTGGAGGCAAAAGACAGCTCTTGACACTAGCTAGCATTGAGGCCTCATGCAAGTTATGTAATCTCTCTGTGCTTCAGTTTCCTCATTTGCAAATGGGGAATCCCAGTATACCTTCCCTCTTGGGGGACAGCATTTGGGATGACACATGGGCTCAGTAAGTTCTAGAACAACACACGCTTCCATCATTGTTAGATGGGAACATGGGTCAGTCAAGTGATCTGGATCCATTGTTAGGGTGGTCCCAGTCATGTGGACCCAGACTTGTGAGAGGAGTGAAAGACTCTGATCGACTTCCAAGAGGACTCATCAGCTGGTGATGAAGGGTCTCACTGGGAGAGCATCTTTCAAAAACCATGCAGAGACCCTGACCTTATGCATTGCCACTCATTTGACAAACCAGCTTGTGAAAAATACATTATGTTGAGGCAAGCATGCTGTTAATGCTCATCCTAATGACACCCATTCTCAGCATTGCAAACAATGCACACGGTTCCAAAAGCTCCAAGCACTCCAATCGGTGGTTGGGGTAAATGAGAACACACAAGCAATCTGGTTTAGTCAGTCACAGCGATCAGAACACCACAAGCCGGTGCATGGGAAAGACACAAATGAGGTGCAGCTCAGTGTAGAAAAAGGAAAATGGAGTACTAACTCGCTGAGACGACTCGATTTTCATCAAGTACCTTTGAATGTCAAGTTCTGACTGGAGAGAGATCAGCATGCACTGCAAAGCCTATGATCAGGAGAAAGAAAGGAACAGAGTGAAAACAGGAAGAGAAAAGGGGTAGGCTGCCCATGGGGACCAGCTAGTCCTTCGTAAGCTTCATCATCATCATCATCATCCTCATCCTCATCATCATCACCATCCTCAACATCCTCATCATCCTCATCATCAAGCAGCAAAGTTAACCCTCCCCAGGGAAAGAAGGGACAGTGGCAAGCCCAGCCATTTATTTGTCAAAACAATGTTGAAAGCAAGTCCTAACAACCAGAGGTCTCCTCAAATATCCTGACACAGGTGTGCTTGCCTCCACCTGGTGTTACCTGAGAACGTGTCACACTGACCCATGGTCACAGGGTATGGGGGACCTGACAAAGCCTGTCCAACCACTTCAACAACTTGCTGAGTCGGAATGCAGGCGGGTGGGCAGGAGGTAAGTTACCATGAAGATTAGCACTGGCCCCTGGGTCCACAGCCTCTGGGTTGTCTTTCTAACATGGTCCTGGGTTTAGTGCCCTCTGTCTGCAGGGACATCACAGCCTGAATGTAGGCAGGAACAGATGACCAGTATTTAATCCATAGCCTGAGTACTAATACTTGAACCCAGCAGCCCTCGAACAGTCTTCGCTGTGCACGGCTTAGTGTGCCAGGGCTTAATCCATTTAATTTTCTTTGATGCTACTGATCTATTTTTGGACTCCTTCAGTTTCTAAAAACCTGAACTAGAGGGATCAGAGAGATAGTGCAGCAAGAAGAGTGAGTGCTGCCCTTGCAGAGGACCTGAGTTCAATTCTTAGCACGGATCACAGCCTCCTGTGACGCTAGCCAGCTGCAGGAGATCCAACGTCCTCTTCTGAACTCCATGGGTACCTGCATTCACTTGTGCACATACCCTCAACACTTGCATGCATGCAGGCACAGACACACACACACACACACACACACACACACACACACATACATACATAAAGACAAATCCTTAAAAACGATCTAAGGTAGAATATACTTGGTGTTTTGAAACAAGAAAATTGTACAATTCTAACACAAGGACGATCACTTCTTGTACATCTCATCAGTCAATAAAGTGTTGGATTAGTCATTAACTCAGATATACCCATGCAGACTACCAATACGTAGGGTCTCTAAAATCAATTGTAATCTGGTGTGGTGATAAACACCTGTAATACCAGCATTTGGAAACCTGAAGCAGGAGGATCATGAGTTAAAAGCTAGGCTGTGCTATACAAAGACCTTGTCTAAAAGATTAGATAAATAAATAGCTTCTTAGAAATTCACTTGGGTAAGATTGAGTGTAATAGCTAAACACAGCCAGGAGGTGGTGGCGTACGCCTTTAATTCTAGCACTGGGGAGGCAGAAGCAGGCAGATCTCTAGAGGACAACCTGGTCTACAAAGTGAGTTCTAGGAAAGCCAGAGCTTCCCAGAGAAACCGTATCTCAAATAATAAAAGCAAACAAAACGAAACACATACCACTGTAATAAGAATATACAATATGAAAATGCAAACACATACTATTGTAATTAATCACACTACATATGATCCGTTACCACTTTATACATACAATAGACACATCATATGCATTTATGTCTGAGATTTATGTCTGAGTAACTCCATGTCATTTAGGAGCACACTCATCAGCTACAGACCATAAGAAGAAAAAGAACCTTTGAATACAGAAGGCTATGTTTAAAAGCCAACACAAGTCTCCTGACAATAACTGTGTTAAAATATTCTACCCAGAATGCTGTTAGGGGTTAAAACCAGTAAAAGAACTTTTTAGGACCTTCACAAGGAACAAATAGTGACACCATTTGAAAAACTATCTGCTAGGCTGACCTCATAAAAGCCCCTTTTCTGGTGAATATACACTCCTCAGGACTAAGAGGGTTGCTGTAGGGCCCTTTGAAACTCTAGAAGAGTTTACAGGCTTCATCAATGGGGAACGAAATATCTTAAGGCAGACCACAAATAACAAAAGCCTAGAGGGCATTGGTAAATAAATGTGTGCGGTGGAAATAAAAATGGCAGATTTGAAGAACTGCTATAGTTAGACAGAGGCAAAAGGCTACATGAAAATCACACTTATTATTACAAGGTGAAAGTCAGTGATAGCTGGGGGCAGAGAGGAGACTTCAGCCTTACACAGTCAACCTGGAATGGAAGCAGGTAAGAAAGACCAGGGGCCAAGAAACCCCAGTGTCAGGGAGACCTACAACAATGAAAGAAATAGTAGGGGAAAGTGAAGTCAACAAAGCAGTTGTCAAGGTAAGTATCATCTTGAGTCAAAAGGGTGTTGATGGTGTGTGTGTGTGTGTGTGTGTGTGTGTGTGTGTGTGGTGAGGCGGGGCCACATTCTGGAGCCAACCTCACTCTCCTGGTTCATTCTTAGCTTGGCTTTGGGGAATGAGCAGAGCCAAGGAAATTCAGAAACTATTAAAGTTTCCCAGCAGTAGACCAGGGGAAGACCCAGGGGTGCTTGAAGGCAGGAAGCCTTCTAGAAGATTCATGGATCCAATGGAAGAAGAACTTGGACCCAGCAGCTGGATATAGTGGTGCATCTTGCAGTCCTAGCACTCTGGAAACTCTCAAGCTATGGACGAGTTCTTAAGGCATAATGAGACCCTACCTCCAACAACCATGAGCCCCTCAACCGAGGTTTTCTAAGGTTAAAAAGAAAACTCACAGAGAACTGTTTCTTTTTTGTTGTTGTTGTTTGTTTTGTTTTTTCGAGACAGGGTTTCTCTGTGCTTTGGCATTGGAGACTGCCCTGGAACCAGCTCTTGCAGACCAGGCTGGTCTCGAACTCACAGAGATCAGTCAGCCTTTGCCTCCTGAATGCTGGACTTAAAGATGAGCTCCACCACAGCCCAGTGTGTGGGAAAATTTTTAAGCCCCCAAAGAAAAAAAACCCTCAGATTTAATCAGGTCTCTCTTTTGTGCCACTCAAACCAAACAGGTAGCACTTAGAAGTTGAGGTATAGCTCTAACTAGAAAACAATCTAGTTCCCAGACACTAAGAGAGGTGGCAAGAAAGCTAGCCTTAAAAGATCATATATTTATTTATTTATTTTCTGGGGGGGGGGGGACCACACATGCATGGCTGCATGCAGAGTTAAGAGGATGACTTAAGGAATTAGTCCTCTGCTTCTGCTATGCGGCTTCCTGATTAAACTCAAGTCACCAGGTTCTGTGGCAAGCACATTGACCCACTGAGCCATCTTGTTGCCCTCAAAAGAAGCTACTTTGATTAAACTTTTTAAAATATTTTTTTTATTTATCTTTGGTTTTATGTACACATTTGTATGTGTTAGCGTGTCAGATCCCCTAGAACTGGAATTAACAGACAGTTGTGAGCTGCCATGTAGGTGCTGAGAATTGAACCTGGGTCTTCTAGAAGAGCAACCAGTGCTCTTCACCAAGCTATCTAGTCCCCTTGATTAGACTTCTTGATTATCAAAGAGTCGCTCATCACTTCAAGGAAATAACTGGAGTGGCAAAACAAAGATGCTATAAAAATTAATCAGAAGGATAATTCTTTTTCAAATGCGATTAACAACAACAACAAAACTGAACAGCTATCAAAATGAAACGGCAAAAATGATCGATAGATGTTCCTGTTCTGAAGGATTCAGATTGCTGAGATCCTTTTCCAGAAACGAACAACACAGAGTGATGCTCATGGCAGGAGCAAAAGATGATAAGGAATTTTCTTCTTTAGCTCTGTCCTGGATGACAAGTTTTCAATGACAAGTCTCACTATACACAATGTAAATGTGGCAGAAGCAAAACACAGGTGTCTAGGGACAGCAGTGAGAAATGGTGGATGGTTTGAATTCAAAAGGTTAACACTTAACTTAAAGGCTAAGTTCTTGGTTTTCTTCACAAATTAAGATTTTCTGATGTGGCTTTACCCAGAGACAACTTTTGATGACTGGGAGCCACTTAGAAAACTAGTTAAATAAAATGCATGTATAAAAAAATTGTTATGATCCTGGGATGACATGTTTGTGGTGAGTCCTCCATGATGACTTGTCCCCTTTGTCCTCACAGGAAAGACCCAAGGGCCAGAGCCTCATGGAGGCTTCTATCTTACTGTGCATAGAACACAGAAGCAGGTTTTCTTGCCACCTCTTTGGTGGCACACACACATTTTCTTAAATTTACAGTAGAAATTTTCACTACTATTTCCATTTAGTTTAACTTTCAAAGAATGGAAAATGTTGATTTCACTGACTTCCTGAAACTGTCTCCCTACTTTGGAAGACACCTAACAGCTATATAATTTTCTCCCACTTTCTTCATCTTTAAATGGGGGACAACATAGACAGTGGTGGTTATTGAAAGGATTAGACAGAGCTAAGGCTCTGTGCTCAATTCCTACCTTCTGGAACTCCCTCGTCTCTGTGTGTACTCAAAAAAGAACAGCATTCACACATACAAATGTGTAAATATAAAATGAAAATAAATCTTTAAAACAAATTATATTGGCATAGGGCTGGAGAGACGACTCAGCAGTTAAGAGCACTGACTTCTCTTCCAGCACCTACGTGGCAACTAACAACTGTCTATAACTCCAGTTCCAGAGTATCCAACACCACCTTCTGGCCCTTGTGGTGACAAACTCATGCAGGTAAAATACTAATACACATACAATAAAAATAGGTAATTCAAATTATAGTGTTGACATATGCTTTAATAACAGATTATGAATACTAAAATTCTTAAAATTCAGCAAGTCTGTTTACAGTGATCAACTCTAAGGAAATAATCATAACCTATGGCAGCCTGCACAGTGTCCTGCGAACATAGGGGTGAGGATGTGTGCTCATGCTGGAGCCACTGAAAACAGATGCCAGCAAAGACACACACAGCTGTCCACGCCAACATACAATCATGATCTCAGCACTCTGAGGTTGAAGCAGAAGGATCACAAGCTTGAGGAAGCTTAGTCTGCACAGCAAAGTTGTGTCTCCAAACAAAACAAGAAGTTTGCACATATAATTAAGTTGATAAAACCATGCCAGAAACAAAAAAATGACAACTGCTTTCGGTTTTGAATCTATGTGCCCATAAAAAGAGCAGAGGACATACCAAATGCTAATAGGGATATCCTGTGGGTTGTAGGACTTACTCCTGTAATCAAAAGAAGACATTAATTTTAAGTCCCATACAACTAGCATCAAATTATTGTGCTTCTTTTTCTGATTTGTTTCTACTTCTTCCCTCAAAACTTCCTTAGCATCGAATATCATATTAATAAAAATTAGAACTATTCTCCTTTAACAGAAAGAGGATATGAGGGTTCATCAATTGGGAACTTTGAAAGTGGGGAAAACAGTAAGATCACAGCCAACTCTGCAGCTTTTTTGTTACTTCTAAGCTGCCTATTGGCGTCTCTCATTGAATATGGGCCATTGCACCAAGAGGAGGTTGCTCTGAGCTTGTCAAGTTTAATAGTATTCAGTATGATGGAAGGGTGCAGCTGACACCCCAGACACTGGAGGAAACAGGACACCCTCTCCACTGGTGGCTCTGCGTCAATCTTTGTCCTTCCCAAATTGTTTCAAACTCATTCTGGCTGTCTGCATATGACCAATCTGTGGGGACACTACAGTCAGCTGATCATTTGTAAAATGACCAGCAATGACAGAATGGAGCAAGGATTACTGCAAGTCTAATCCTTTTAGCAGCGCTGCCTCTGATGAGTCAGTTTTGTCACTGTGACACAAAACTAAAGAGCACAACACAAGCAAACGATGAAAATCACCTTAGAAACCACTCTACCCTGGAACACATAAGCCATCAGGAACAGGCCACCAAAGCCCATTCAGGTTCTTTGATGTTTAAGAAAAAAAAAATTGCCCCATGGAGGAATCCAATTATATAATAAAATTACTTTAAATGTTTAAAACAGTGAAAGTGGAAGAAAATCATCTTCCCCATGTCATTCGATAAGTCAGGCTAATACTTATAATTGACATCAAAATTGTTGTTTGTCTCTAAAGGATAAGTGGGGGCAGCTTCTAACAAAATGAAAAAGGGTGCAGAGCAGATGTCCTTGCAAATTGTCGCCTGAGAATTCCTCCTTTCCTGAGGAATCCTAGGAGTGAACGTAATTCTACAGTGAACATGGGGTAGTGGTTGCAACTACTGTTTTCAGAAAGAGACAGGAGTAAGCATGCTTGGGCCTTGGTTTTAGCAATGAGTTTAAGTACCGTGCACATTACATGGGGTATCTTCCGTATACAGTTACCTCACCAGAAGACACAGCGATGTGGGTATTTACCATACAGTTTGTTGTATGAAAACACCAGAGCACAGCACAAAGGCTCAGTAAGAACACAAGAATGACACCTGCAGTAGGAAGAAGCCAGGAAACCTCAGCACCAGATGTTCAAGTAGGGAGCCTGCTTGGCTGTTTTCAAAACAAGTGACTCCCATGTATACCTGCGGCAAGGCAGTTTCCTCTGAATTGAAAGAGGATGCTCAGGAGACTCATGGGATAGACAAAAGGTCATACTTCGGCAAAGCTGGAACCTGGAAGATTCTGGAGGGCCCCTCCTGAGCTTATATCTGAGAGTTCTTGGACTTGACCTGCTGTCTACCAGCCCTGCTGAGAGCCTGAGTTGCAGTTTTCCTGAGTTGTCATCCATGCCAGGAAGGGTTTTCTGGGATGTAGCCTTTTGAGTCACCCTTGGTCCTAAAAGTAACCCCTCACACATACTCCTGGTTAGGAACCCAGATAAAAACTCAGTGGTGGTGGTTCACCAAGTTGGACTTTGGTACAACTGTTACTTTGGTCTGTCATGGTTTTCCTTCACGGGGTGAGGTGTATGTGTGTGCCTGTATGGTATTGCACTAGGAAAAGTTTGTCTAAAATAATGTCTTAGCTTATAATACATTACTGGCTTCCAATGCAGCAAGTTTGAAGGGGAATACAACAATTTCTATTAATTGCTATAGCTTGGGGGTGGGGGCTAGGGAAAAATGATTGCATCACAAAGTAAATACATAGAATATAGGCTAGAGCTTAGCCACTTTGCATGCTGTGTCTCCCCCCCTCCTCCCCCCCCCGGCCCCCGCCCTGGTGCGTGTGCGCGCGCGCACACACACACACACACACACACACACAGCCATCATTCTGATGCGCAGGCAGAGCTATACAAGGGGCTCAATGTTGTGCTAATTCACCCACCACTCACTTCCAATTCTGATTCACAGTATCTATTCTCTCAGTCTAGAAGAACCAGACTGTATTTAGGAGAGAACTGAAATAGCTAAGATTCTCATGCAAAGGAAAGACAGTATTAGGATAAAACAACACACTGTCTAGCATAGGAGTTCTTTCCTAAGTCTCCACATTCCCCACTCAACAGCAGGGGAACAGAAGCCAGCAGGGGTGGGAATACACATTCCCCCTTTCAAGGATGGACAGGATAAGTCAGTTGGGCAGGACAAGCTTGCCTTGGACATTTCATTACAATGACATGGAGATGACTAGTGATATAATAAATGCCATTTGTAAGCTTGCTTTCTTCCTGTCTCCTCCAAATTCTTGTTCTCTACACTGTGAGCATCACAAAGTCAGAGGCATCTTCAATATTCCCTTCTCACTAACAGAATGAATGAATGTGAAGCTGAAAGGAGATATCAGGCTTCAGGACTTGTGGTTAATATGGTGTGTTGGTTTGAATAAATATGCCCTCCCCGATGGGTCCAGAGTGCTTTAATCCCAGCACTCTGAAGGGAGAGGCAGGTGGACCCTGGTGAGCTCAAAGCCAGCCAGGTCAAAAAAGCGAGTTCCAGGACAGCCCGGGCTATCCTGTCTCAAAAGCAGAAAACAAAACCAAATAACAACAAGTCCCTCATAGGCCCATAGGGAGTGGCACTATTAGGAGGTGTGGCCTTGTTGGAGTAGGTGTGGCTTTGCTGGAGGAGTGTGTCACTAGGGAATAGGCTTAGTGGCTCACAGTTTTTTTTTTGTTTGTTTGTTTGTTTTGTTTTGTTTTTTGTTTTTTGTTTTTTTTCCTGGCTGCCTGCAGATCCAGATGTAGAAGTCTCAGCTACCTCTCCAGCATCACATGAGCCTGTATGCCTCTGTGAGTCCCACAATGATGATAATGGACTAAACTTCTGAACTGTAAGTCAGCCCCAAATGAATGTTTTCCTTTATAAGAGTTGTTGTGGTCATGGTGTCTCTAAACAACAATAAAACCTAAAACGTGTGGCCTGCTTTAATTGGAGGCCTATGTCTTGGTAACAAGCTACTTAGTAAGTATTCGAACTTTAGATGTGTGTCCCAGGCAGCAGTACCCACAGCACAAGCAGACCAACAAGCTCCTGAGACCTGGACCCAGCCCAACACCCACACAAACCTCACCATCAATACTCCAAGGTGTTCTGATCTACCCCTGTACCAGCCCTCTCACCCCTGGCCTTTTACTGTCTAGGGTACTCTGGTACCTTCTCAAAAAGAGGGAAATTCCATGTGATGAGATTTCTGCTTGGCAGACTTCTTTTCAATTTTCACCAAGATTTCCTCTCATAGAATATGAGACTTAAATAAAAAGGCTCAGAACCCCTTCAGGGGTTAGGAAGTGGGAAGAGCGTCCCCTTTCATTATTTCAAAGGCTTGGGAACACATTCCAGCTTTTGCTCAATTGCTGCCGTTTCTGAGGATGTAAGCATTGCAGAAGGGATGGCAAAGGCTCATACCAGGCGGAGCTATCATCCCAGAAGGCTTTGCTTCAGGAACTGCCTCTCACATGGGAAGCCTGCTTAAGGTAGCCTTATAATAGGGAGGAGAGGTGTGCTGATACTTGGGTTCTGACTTCCTTTTTCCTTTGCAAAACAGGTCCAAACTCTGGAGCCTCGCAGACCCTTAGCAGGTTGTATGGAAATGTTAGAACCTCAGACATGGGTAACCAGCAGGAAGCGTGCGCTTCATTTCAGGTCTGCTATGCAAAGTCTCACTATGGCTGCCAGTTGCACAGATGGGACTGAGGGACAAGGATCCACCAGGATAAGAATCAGAAACCTGAGCTTAATGTGACTGGCACATGTTTCTGGTCCCAGAGTTGCTTAGGTATTCAAATGAAGAGCTGGATGAAAATTTTAAGGCAAATTTTAGCTTAGTGTTATTAATCACCTCCCAAACTGGGAGTTCCAGGCATTCCAGGAACCTCATACCACTAAGTCATCATCAGTGGAAGAGAAGCCGGGAGTTAGATCTGTTCTTGGCAAAGCTCCTTGTCCTTGTGTCCAGGATTTTTACGCTGCTTGGCTTTGTCACCTCAACACAAAGCTAGACATACGTGGGAAGAGGGAATCTCAATTGAGAAAATACTTCCAGAAGGCTGGCCTGTAGGCAAGTGTGTGGAGTAGTATCTTGATTCATGATAGATGTGGAAGGACCCAGCTCATAGTAGATTATGCCATTGTCAAGCAGAAGGTCCTCGGTTGTATGAGAAAGCCACGAGGAGCCAATCAGTAAGCAGCATTCCTTCAGCTTCTACTGCCTTCAGCTCCTGCCCTGATTTACCTCCATTGATGGAGTGTGACCTGAGAGTTGTAAGAAGAAATAAATCCTTCCCTTTCCATGCTGCTTTCAGTCACGGTGTTTTATCACAGTAATAACCTAAGACAAGTCTGATTACAGGGCATGAGCCCAAGGCCTAGGCTCGGCACTCATTAACTTCTCACATTGAACAAGTTATTTCATCCAACATTAGACTTTACACTGGAGTCATTAAAGCACCAGGGAGCAGTTTGTAAACTGGCAAATAACACCGCTGCATCTTCTTCACAGGGTCAGCAAGAGGCACAAGTAACATCAACTGTAGGAAATCTCATTACTGTAACGCTGAAAGGTGGGACAGTGGCGATGTTCTGCAGAAGGCCCTTCAGACACACACAGAAAGAGTTCCTGAAATGGCTGAGATGATGACTCTACTGGCCGATACATCTGGCCCCAGTCCCTGAGTTAACACTCAGAGTCTAAATGTTTGTGCCTCCTGAAATCCCTGTGTTGAATCCTTGGTCTCCAGTGATGGTATTTGGAGGCAGGGCCTTTCCAAAGTGACAAGTTTATATGGCTGGAGCTTATATGATGGGGTTAGAGCCATAATAAAGAGGATGGGAGCAATCATCTCCTAATGCTCATGGACACAGGAAGAAGAAAGTCCCCTGTAAAGCCATAGGATGCTGACATCTTGGCTTTGGGTTTATTTTACTTTCCAAGACAATAAAAAAAAAATATTTATTTCTATCATTTAAGCCATATAGTCTTCTTATTACAGAACTCCAACTTTAGCAAGATGATAAACCAGTAACAGTCACAGTGTCAGATGCTGGCAGCCACATCCCCAGATGAGACACCGGACACAAGACTAGCTTCTGAGGCTCTGATAACACTTGCCCATGAGGCTGCTCCGCTGATGCCAAGTCTCGTGAACTCAGTTCAACCAGCCTGTTCACATTCTCCAGCATGCATCACCTGAACACCTAGAGAACTAGACTCAGACCCCTCTCTATTTCCTGGCTTCAAACTTCAGAGCCAGCCAAATTATTTTGGAGAAACATTTTTCTGTGAAATCTTTTAAGTTTGATGGAGGAAAAGAAGCCTTCTTCTAAAATTGGTATTATTCTGGAGAGTTCATATCACTGCTAATAGCAATCAAAAAAGGATGAGTTTCTTACATTAATAGACAAACTGGCATTAAACTGTTAGCTTGTACAACCAAGCACCATCACTGTTATAAACCCTTTACAACTGAGGCCATAGTTACTAACTGCTATTGTTATTTTGCATGGAAGCCAGGGCTCTATACATGGTTGGCAGGTGGTCTATACTGTACTACATCTGTAGCTCATCAGTTATTTTGTGAATATCTGGGTATGTGCATATGTAGGTAGGTGAGTGCACTTGTGTGTGTGTTGTGTGTGTGTGTGTGTGTGTGTGCACATATGGGTTCTCACCTGTACTGGAGTGGGAGCTGAGCAGAAGCCAATCATTCCTCAGGAGCCACACACATTTTTCTCTGAGGCAGGATCTCCCACTGGCCTTCAACTCATTAATCTGGCTAGACTGGCTAGCCAACAAGCCTTGGGGAGCTGTCTAATCCTATCTCCCCAGTTCTGGGATTCCAAGTGTATATCACCTTGCCCTGCTTTTTCAAATATGAGTTCTGGGGATAGAATTCATGTCTTTACACTCTTCTTGCAAGTACTTTACCAACGGAGTTAGTGTTCCAAACCCACAATCATTTTGACATTACATTTTAGGATGATAATCTGAGCATGAAACAATGACAAAAGCTATAAAATATGACATTGAGATCACCATGTGGAATTAGTGTATCCTGTTAAGTAAACTTCAGTCACTTCTTTATTCATAAAACAACACAGGGTTCAGTCCCTTTCAATCAGAAGACTGGATTCTCTGAGTTCTTGAAGAAGCTGAGAACTTGCCCTTCTAATTACAGGGAATCACAGTGGAATGTGCCTCCATAACAATTCAACTCTAAACATACTTTGCTAATTGCTTGCAAATACCAAGAGAAGAAGGATGAAAACATAGTCTTTAAGTATGCAAGCAGCCTCTGGCCTGGCTGTGAAAAGCTGAGAGTAAGTTAACAAGAAGAGGGGACAGAAGGGGAGAGGAAGGTGAAGCTGGAGCCCTTCAGCAGCATTCCAAGGTTACTCTAGCTGATTTTATCTAAGAAGATGTGGTGTGGGGGGAGGAGGGGCAGCCACAGCTCACCAGTGATGCACAGGACACAGTTCAGGACGGTCAAATAAGAGTCAGAAAAGCTTTAAGAAGATTACCAGGATCCTTTCAGCAGAAGGTAACAAGAAAATAGAAAATTAATTACCATGGAATTCTGTGGACACCAAAAAACCCAACAGACTCACAGACAATGAAAACAGAACAGAGCAAACCTGAAAGGAAATATTTGAACATGGCTATTCTACAGACATGTCCTTCTGGAACATCTGCCAGGCTTGGCGCAACAAGCAAGCAGGGTTCTGGAAGGTATAATAAGAGGGAAAGATAAATGGTTCACAGTTTTGGGGTGCATTGAGGGTGAGGGAAACCTAAGTTCAGAGGGCAAAGGGGGAGTCATATCCAAATGAATCTTCTGGATGGTGTAAACCCACTCTGCACAGAGATCCCCACCTCGTCTTCTAGTACAAGTCCCGGGAGGATCTGAGACAGGTATGAAAGCAGATAGAGTTCACTTTGAAATTTTGGGGAAACCATAACATTCTCGCCTTAGGAAACCCTTCAAGGACCTGGGCACCTGCTGTACATCAATTTCCAAATTTCTACAAAGTTGCATTCCCCACTTAGGTTAGTACTCCCAGGAATGGGAATTTAGGACAAAGTCGAGGAGCTCGCTCACTCACGATATTTGCTCTATGGTAATTTAACTTGTAGAGGGAATGTCTGAGTTGCAGGCTGTTTCCTTTTGGTGCCTAACCTCTTTCAATGTACCAAGTAGCATGACAACCTCCTCTCTCTCTCTCTCTCTCTCTCTCTCTCTCTCTCTCTCTCTCTCTCTCTCTCTCTCTCTCTCTCTCTCCCTCCCTCCCTCCCTCCCTCCCCTCTCTCTCTGTGGGTTTGGCTTTGAGATGCAAACAAAGACCTTTGAAATCCAGAGTGGTGAGTAGGGTTTGAACAGAGCATTTGATTAGTAGACAGAAAAAAAAAAAATTAATAAAATAGTGGCACTCTATGCACCCCAATCTATAATAGGCAGATTAGCACTCCCACTTACAAAAGGGATAAGGACATGTTTTTAAGTTTACATCTTAAGTAAACGTATACCATGCAATTAATTAATTTCATGTAAATATAAGGGTATTACATAATCTGTGACTATTCCAGGCAGATGGTAGATGTTTGAAGGACAGCATTGGTCACAGCCTCAGACCCAACCTTATTCTTTCTTTGTCAACTAAAAATACCAGGGGTGATTCTGTGATCCAATGCCTCCAGGGCAGGCAGGAGTGGCAGACAGGGAAGCAGGTCTCAGCTGGGTGCAAGAATCAAGGCCAGTGTGGCCATTCAGGAATGGGGAGATATCGATACAGGAAAATAATCCAGGCAGGCAAGCAGTCATCCATGAGAGCACCTGGAAGAGGCTAGGTGACCCTGGCCAGTTCTCCGTGGTGCTACCTGACTTCAACATGTGTGGACGTCGATCTATACATCTATCACAGGGAAGGGTCAGACCTGTGAGGAGGCACCACGGTGGCCCATGAATGAACTGTGGAGACTGAAGTCATGAGGACTAGGAGCCACTTTGCTCCTGATACATCAGCAACCTACATGCTACACCTATAAAGTCTATAATCGAAAGCCCGAGATCTATCTGAACTGGATAGCTCAGTGGGATGTCGGAGACCCCAGGGAAGACCACCCCAGTACCACACAAAACTGTTTTTGCACAGCACCTTGGATAAATATATGCCACTGTTACTAAGTGCAAGAAACAGGAAGAGGAGCCTAAAACAGAAACAACTGAGAAAATGCAACTATATCTAACTGCACTGCCCTGGCTCTCCAGTTCCGAACTTCCTCACTCTACAGTGAATGGGAGGATCAGACTGCCCACTCTCCACACAACACACTTCGGAGCGGCCAGTGAAGACATACTTGCATGATGACATTAGATGGGCTGGGAAGGGCGTGGTCACAAAGACAAGCAGAATCTCTAGAAATGAAAAAATGTGCAATGCAAAGAAGAAAATACACTTGGGGGAAAGAAGGAAACCAGATGGGAATTTTTCAAGTGTTAGATGACAAAACTCAATTTACAAGTCACATAGTCACTCTTCCCGAGACTGAGTGTTAAGATGCAATGGCCCATTAAGTATAATCAATCATGAAGATAACCCTCATGATCAAGATGTTACTGTTCTCTCCCCTACTCCCACTACTCATCACCACACTTCTCAGGTAGGAAGAGGGTCATCGGGACCAGGTTGTTCAATGCAAATGTCTTTGGTTCTATCACTCAATCTCATGCTAGCAAGAACAATCCCAAGATTCCAGACTATAGGGCAAATACATTCTATTTCAGTCAATGCTGACATGTAACTAAGTTTATTGTGTCCTTCCAAAGATGTCTTCTCTAAAAGGATAGCATTATACACTTATTTTAGTTTAGGGACTTTGACCTAAATCATGAAGACATATTTTCCCTTCCCCACACCCCAAAGATAGCAACACAAGAGTTTTCAAAGACTAAAATAGACAAGATAGAACTCTTATAATATTGTTGAAGTAGGGAGAACGCTAAAAGTTATAATAAACACTAAGCAACCTACCCTCTTGGTTAGTTCACTGTGAATCTTTCTCTCTTTCTCTCACACATGTACCCAGGCACATACACATTCTAGCAGCTCATGGAATTATATGATACAGATAGGAACTTCCTTCACTGCAGTTGTCAGTACTCAGCGAGGTCATCTGGATCATATAAATGTATTACTTTAAGTTTTGGAGGCTCTGGTGCCTAAATGAGCTATCTGAAAAGTATTATTCCCCCCCCACCTTTTTTTTTTTTTTTTTTTTTTTTTTTTGTATTTTTTTGTTTGCTTTGGTTTGGTTTTTTGTTTGTTTGTTTTTTCAAGACAGTTTCATTGTGTAACAGCCCTGGCTGTCCTGGAACTTACTCTGTAGATCAGGCTGGCTTTAAACTCACAGAGATCCGCCTGCCTCTGCCTCCCGTGTTGGGTTTAATAAAGGCATGTGCTACCACCACCTGGCCTATCTTTTCTTTCTTTAAAATAGAATAAAAAACAAGCAATTTTTAACACCTTTCCCAGGGATAAAGAAGAGTTCCACATCACACCAGCTTTAATCTCTCATTTTTCTTTTACCTCTGGGACTAGATGCTGTATTCATATCCCAAGCCTTCCTCCTTTCTGCTTCTCTGTCCTGTGAGCTTCAGGCATTTCAAATGCATGAGACTCCATTAGAGTTTGATTATCTCTCGTGAAGACTAGGGCTGCATATGGACCCACAGCCACTTCCACTCAGGAGATTTCTTTCAGGAAGATAAGCTACTCCACACCTTGCTTCTCCATGATGCTCTCTTCAAAAGCACCCAGCACGTGACTGGTTTTCCTTACTGGCTGTTTGTTGTTGGCACACATCCCAATGTTCACTGTGCCTCCACCACAAGTGAGTACACTCTAAGACCTCTTTCCTCTGTATGACTCGGTGGGTATCAAAGTGACCTGAAACAAGAGGTATTTTGCAAAGGGCACTGGCTTGGAAACACCATTGCTGTAAAAGTACTACCTGCCAAATAACATAGGCAGACTGAGTCTTCTTATCTGCACAGTGAGAAGGCCATCATGTAGTTTACCCCAAGTTGCTCTCTGGATGAGGGTGTGGCACATGGTTAGCACTCAGCACATGCCGGCGCTCTGCTCATTACTCTACCTCTACTCAAGTATCTTCCCAGAGAACATAGAATAGGAGGGGATGACAGCTGGGGGTGGAGGTTGTATTTCATGCTGGCTACATCTGGCCTTCATAATTTTTTTCCTCCAAAAGATAAAGGTCATATGTTAACAGGATCACTAGTTACTATGCATGTATTACAATCAATGCAGCAGCTGATAGATTTCAGCTCTTTCTGAATGCAAGGTTCTACACTACAGGACTGGTGACAAGCTCAGAGCACCAGCCACTCTTTGCTGGGACTCTACATTTATCCCCCAAGTCAGCATGGCTTCTTACTGAAATCATCACTTGGAGAATAAACAGGAAAATTGCTTCTTCTTGAGATCCACTTTGAACTTGGATTTCTGGTTTCCATTACCCACAGGGTTTTGGGAAACACAATTTCCTAAAGTGTACAGTGTATATTCTTTGCCTCACTAATGTCCCATTTTTAAAAAAGACAAAAAAACTTCTATAAAACCAAACCAAACAACAGCAGAAAACTAAAAAGATTTCTTAAATGAGAAATAAGGTAAAAGTGGAGTCAATGAATAGGCCTTCTTTGCTACACTATGCTAGATATGCTATGTTAAAAACGATCACATCTCTCCGTCATGACTATGGACACCTAGCTATGTGCATGTATCAGGTTTCACTGCACGGCTGTTCCTGACAGCAGAGTGAAGTCAAGTAAGCTTTAAGGGAATTATACCTTTCATTTCCTAGTTAATTATATGTTAGGCTTACACTGATGTTCTTATATCCATTTCTAGTTAATCGTCAACTAAATGTTCACCATTGAATGCACAGTTGTAAAACAGGTTGAGTCTATTGCATGCATACCAAAATAAACTGAGAACTTTATATTTTTGAAGCAAGTTTCCCGGGAGCTCTTTCAGGATGACCTTGTAAGTTTACCAGATCAATAATTACTTTCCAGTGGCATTTGGATATGGGTACCATCTTGTTTATTAAGGTCAAAACTCAAAACATGGGAATGGTGGAAGCGAAGGATTTGTTAATTAACTTGGATATGGCAATCATTTCCATCTATATTCCCATACCAAATCTCATGCTTTACACCCAGAATGTACTGCATACAGATTTATTCATCAATTAAATACTCCACTAAAGATGGAAAATAAACTTCTCAAAGCATTTCTTTGAAAAACAAACAAAACCCAGTTGGGCTGTGGTGACACATGCCTTTAATTTAATCCCAGCACTCCAGGAGGCAGAGGCAGGTGGATCCCTGTGAGTTTGAAGCCAGCCTGGTCTGATCTACAAGTGAGTTCCAGTACTGTTATACAGAGAAATCCTGTTTCCAAAACCAAAACCAAAACAAACAAAGAAAGCCTGACATGGAAAGTGCTGTATTTTCTAATGTATGCATATTATCTTAATTACTACTCTGAGCTTTATCATTGTATATTTTATTTTTTCATTCTCTTCTCTAGGGCCAACAGAGTAATCCATAACTATGGAAAAAAATAATAATTTAAAAAGTAAAAGTGGTGATGTAAGCCTTATGGTTCTTTTCCCATGGCAAAATCCCAAGTAAATGCTTATCTACACACTCACCGCTAAGAGTGGCCAGAGCCAGCATATTCATAAAAACAGATGCACCAAGGTTTTATTGTCCCCCACACCCTGACCCTGAGAAATGTACTGTAGAAGGAAGTACAGTAGGAAAAGGGGTGTGAAAAGTTTAAATGGCCCCTTCGGTCCCATTCTCCAACTTCTGAGTGTTTTCTAGCAAAGCTTTTAACAGGGCTGGTGAGGGCCATCACACAGTGCTTAAGGAAAGGAGCCCACAGTTTGGGTACAGGATGAGCAGGCATCCTTCCCTCTGGGGGTCACTGCCACCTTAGTTCTTGGGCTTCTTTCTGCACCTGTCAGACTGAAGTAAGGAGGAGTAGGGGTTTGCTGTTAATCTCTGCAATATATTTCTAAAGCAATGAGCCCTCACCTCCAGTGAACCAACTTTGTAGCTATGTATATTCTCTAAGGTTTATTGTCTCGTGGACGAAGGCAGTATGCCCAAATGCCCATTGAAAATCAGTAAACAAACCATCTGCACCATGTGGCTTGCATCTGAAATGCCCGCCCCCAAGAGCTCACATTTTGAATGCTAGGTCCCCAACTGGTGCACTATTTTGAGTGATTGTGGGAAGATTGAGAAGTGGGAGGAAGTAAGTCACAGGCGGAGAACTATCCCTGGTCCCTTCCCACTGTGGCCTGGGCTTCCAGGTCAATCTCAAAATGAAGAGCTCTCCACTGTGTGCACCTCCAACCATGACGTTCTGTCCAAGTACACAGGGCTAAGTGACTATGGACTAAACCCCCTTAAAACACTGAAACAAACATAAATCCTTCCTTCAATTTTTTTTCTGCAACATATTCTGTAACAGCAATGCAAAAAATAACTAACACAACATGCCATAAAATACTATTGTGCCTTCAAAGGGAACAAATTCCACAAATATGTTCAACAAAATGAATGAGTCTTAAGGGCATTGTACTAAGTGAAATAAGCAGTCACACATACAAAACCCAGTACCCTATTACTTATATGAATTGTCTCTCCCCACCCCCACGCACACACACACACACACAATGTGAACATTCTTAACACTATGAAAACATAAACTAAATAGTTAAGATGGTAAATTTCATGCTATCACCATTGAAAAGCATACTGTGGACAACTGATGGGGGGTATCTTTCTGTATATATGTATCTTTTATTGGTTGATTAATAAAAAACTGATTGACAAGTAGCCAGGCAGGAAGTAAGGTGGAGGCCACCAGAGGAGAATACTGGGGAGAGGAGGCAGAGAAAGGCCACCAAGGAGACAGACGCCATGTAGCCAAGGAGGAGTAATAGGTCCAGACACTCTTCTGTTAAGGTAAGACCACATGGAAATTCTTAGATTAATAGAGATGGGTTAATAATTAAGAGAGAACTAGCTAATAAGAAGCCTGAGCCATTTGCCAAACAGTTTCTAATTCATATAAGTCTCTGTGTATTTATTTGGGGCTAAACAGCTGCAGGACCAGGCAAAACAAAAAACTCCAACTACCAATATAAATAAGATGACAGAGAAAAGGAACAGTGCACAGAAGAGAACCTGCCCAGTTGGAGTTTCTCCACAAATAATTGAAATGAATAGCAAATGCTGGAAGTGAAAATTGTTGCCAGAATATCCTTTGTGTGCAGGGGCAATTCCTCACTCGCACATTTAGACAACACTAAACCTTATCCTAACATCTCTCTCTAGAGAGGAATGACTCTGAACTCCAAGTTTGAATAAAGATCTTGGGCACATTTGAGCTTGTGGTCCCTCTAGTATTCCCCACCTCTACGTTCTTCTTTGAGGTGTTTACCTGTGCCCTTACCTTAAAGACTGGTACAGGTGCCCTTTGGCAAGCTTGCTGGCCCTGCATCCCTTTCTATATATGAAGATTACTTTGCACAGACAAATGTTATCATATTGCCATGAACTGGCCAGTTCCTCGCTCTGTGCTGAGGGAAAGAGAAGCCAAAATCTACAGCTGCCTGCCATGTGCCATCTGTCACTGCTCCTCGTAGCCACGCATTGTAGGATGGGAGAAAGACATTTATTTTTAATATTAATTTTTCTGATCACTACATTTGCTGTCTCAAGTTAATTGGATTGAATTTTTTTAAATATTTGAACTAAGATAATAGAATGTATGGTATACACCTCTCTAAAAAGATTGAATTTTAATTATGTATATGCATATGTCTGCATGTGGATATGTTATGGGAGTACAGCTGGATGTTATATGACTACAGGTACCTGCAGGGGCCAAAAGAGGACATCAGATCCCCTGGAGCTGGAGTCACAGGTGGTTGTGATCTCCCTGATGTGGGTACTGGGATCTGAACTCAGATCCTGTAAAAGAACAGCAAATACTCTTAACCACTCTCCAGTCTCCAGTGTGCACCCTTTGTGTAATGATGCCACACTGTTTGGCTGGAGTCAGAGACCAACAACCACCTATGCTGTTTGTTAAGAGAAAAGAAACAAGCAAGCTGACCCATGAGTTGAGAGTGGATTCGCCACCTCCCTAGCTGATAATGGACTCTTGGGGAGAGACTGGGGGTCATCCTGAGATAAGTTGGGTCTGAATTGTACCAGCTCTCTGACTTCATCCTCAGTTTAAAATTAGAAGCTAAGACAATCCTTCCATTAAACATATGGAAGGTGGAGAGGAATCTCATTTATTTTCTCTCCATATAAATAGTAAAGCCTTTCCTTTGCACTCTAGCATGTACAAATAAGGAGATTTCACAGCGGGGCAGTCCTCAGACCCTGTTTAAGTACAGATCCGAGTCAAATGAAAAGATACATTTCTGTTATTAAAAGCTTATCTTCTGTTGAAAAATGTCCAACTAGCTCAAGGAAGATTCCTTCATATTTAATACTATTAGCTAAAGGAAAGTTTAATTTTCCACATTCTCCAACTAGAAGGTCAGAATTGCCTCTTGGAAACTACCCCCCAAACTTCAACTTCCTGCTTAGCGAGATACTCAGAGCATGAACAGGTCTCTAACTACCAGCAGACTTCAGTCCCCGCTTCAAAAAAAAAAAAAAAAAAAAATCACCCAGATTGGGGCAACCCAAACTCTGTAATGAGCCATGGACTGCAAGATACAGCATAAGCAAATACTGACATTTTCTGGTTGATTGCCTACAAATATGTGTGTGAACAGGCTCAGCAATGCCTTATTTATAGAATGTTACCACAGAAATGAGAGTTCTAGAGAAGACATTTGAAATATCATTCAAGATGGTATTTTTAAATCATACTTATTTTTAGTTTTGTGCATGCCCAATATAATGGAAAGAGTTGATGTTGTTTTGGTGATCGTTGCCAATAGTTGTGATGTTAACGGAGAAAATGGAAACGCAAGTGCACTCACTAACAGCCCCAAATAGTGAAGTGAACAGAGCTAGGGTGCTCCCCAGCTTAAATCACACTGACACTAGCAACAAGCTGCTTTCTTTAAGGATATGACACATGGTAAGAGGAACAGACTGCAATGGACGGACAGATCCAAGAGTACAGAAGCAGCACTAAACCAAGCTGCATGGGTTTAAAAGGAAAGAGGATACAAAGTTGAGTGGCTACAGAATAGGGAGCTGGATCTGGGAGGAGTTGGGGGCGAGTGACTATGATCAAAATGCAATGCATGAAATTCTCAAAGATTAGAAAGGTGTATGTAACTGCATTCTAAAACTTATCCTTCTGTCCACAAGTGTGCACAGCTCAGACCCCTCATCGATGCCGCTCCTTTTTACAGCAGAGACAGTACAGAAAACCGCTGCAGATCCAATACAATCAATGGGTTACCTTGTGGCCCCCAGCCCATCGGGCACATCTAGAAGAGAACTCCTGCACCTGTGGCTTACAGAACATCACAGAAGAAGGGGCAGAAAGAGTAAAGAGCCAGAGGGCCAGCAAGTCTGCTGTGAGATAGATCATGTCTCCTAGAAAAGACAAAGAAGCTTCACCCATGATAATTGAACAATGACTTGAGCAGACATGCTGCTACAGAAGAGGGGAATCTCACAGGAAGCCCTAGACAAAGAACTATAGGCAAGTAATGAGCAACTAATGACTACTGAGAAGGGAGAATTAGGCCCTGATGGGGGATGTCCTTCTGAATGCTGTGAATGTATGTTTCTCTTATTGGTTGATGACTGAAGCAATTTTGGCCAATGGACAGGCAGGACATACCCAGGCAGGAAGTATAGGCTGGGCTACCAGACTAGGAGAATTCAGAGGAGGAATACAGAGAGAGGTTTCAAGAGAGACCGCATGTAACCACCGAAGAAGTAACATGCTGGTGTGTTACAGATAAGCCACAGCCTTGTACATAGCTTAATAGAAATGGGTTATAGAGAATAAGAAGCCTGAGTCATCAGCCAAACAATTATAATTAATATAGCCTCTGTGTGTTTATTTGGGATGAAATGGCTGCAGGACAGACACTTATCTAAAAGCTTCTTCCAGGGAAGAACTCCCTAACTGGTTATCCAATACATGTGGTCAGTCCTGAAATCATACACATATAAACCACACTAAACTATCTCATTGGGTTGCATTAGGCATTTTTACACACACACACACACACACACACACCACCACCAACAACAACAACAACAATAATCAAAAAAAGGAGCTGGGTGTTGGTGGTACACACCTTTAATCCCAGCACTCGGGAGGCAGAGGCAGGAGGATCTCTGAGTTCAAGACCAGCCTAGTCTATAAGAGCAAGTTCCAGGACAGTCTCCAAAGCTACACAGAAAAACCCTGTCAACAAAAAAACAAACAAACAAAAAAAAAAAACCCACAACAATTTGGAAGGAGACATGAGGGATTGAAGGAATAGGGAAGAGGGGAAATAATGTAATTACTTCTTAATTACAATTTTTAATAAAAATAAAAAAGGACAAAGGTACATACAGGTCAGAAATAGACCTGTAAGGTGTGGCTGTCTGTTATTGCTGTCATCAGTGAGAAAGAGATGAATTATTTATTCTGTGGTGATGATACCATTGACTGGCAACTTGAAAATGAAATAAAGCTGGTTCCCCATCAACTTCTTTAATATAAAGTTCAAGTGGATTAAAACTACAGCCAAAGACTCTCAATGCACTATAATAGAAGGCAAGTTTGCAAGTTTCAAATATGTCTCATTGGAATGGGGGAATTTTGTTTTGTTTTGTTATTGGAGACAGGGTTTCTCTGTGTAACAGTCCTGTCTGTCCTGGAACTCACTTTGTAGACCAAGCTGACCTCGAACTCACTGAGATCTGCCTGCCCCTGCCTCTGCCCCTGCCTCTGCCCCTGCCTCCTAAGTGCTGGGATTAAAGGTATGTGTCAGCACCACCCAGCATGGAATGGGGAATTTTTATAAAAGCATAACTCAAAAAAAAAAAAAAAAGGAAAAAAAAAAAGGAAAAAAGAAAGATTTCCAAATTAACCACATTTTTTAAAATTTCTTTAGAAATTATTCTCTATAAACAAAGTGGAGGAAAAACTGAGACACAGTCATATCAGGTATGTAGAAAATTAATTCTTCAGCATATGAAATGGTTTTGTCATCCAATTAAAAATGGATAAGGACACAAACTGAAATTTTACACATACACAAAGTCAACTATATTGTCTAAGGTGAATGAGGAAAACATGACTCAATAGCAATGATTTTAAACACACAAGTTAAACTACTTTTCTTCCTTCATTAAGTGAGAAAAGCCTAGGTAGGCAATAATGAGCTAACATCATATGATGTGTAATTGTCCCAATACAAATCTGTAAACATTCAATCAATTCTACTTTTACCCTATGCATAGAAAAACCAAGATACATAAACAAAGCATCACACATCAAGCACTTTGCCTTTCCAAGGATATTGGCAGAATATAAGAGTAAGAGGTTAAGAAAGGTGGGAATGCAGAAAAACGATCACTTGTGTTTTAAGATACATATCGATAACCAATGTGCTCATTAAGAACTGTGTTTGTGTGAGTTGACATGGAATAATCTGAAGATTTAAGAACGAGAGCACAGAGTAAGTGTACATTCATAATTTACACCAACGGGCATACATCTATCTACTGGAATAGGCATATACTATTTGGGGAGAAGCTAGCCAAAGACACTATTAATCCCTGTAAGTTTATGAAGAACTGAGACCTGAAGTAAAGACTTAACCTTGTAAGTGGATGTACAAACAGCAAGCTCTCCTAGGAAAGCTTGCTCAGAGAGGTGTTATGCGTGTGGCTGAGTCCTTTATACCCATAAACAAGCATCCACAAATGAAAGATACTTGGAAAGAAAGAAAAGAGTGACTGTACAACAGATTGCATTCTTACCATATTTTCTGAACACTGCGATATAACAACTGCTGACAGCATCTGCATTGGATGAGTTTCCTTAGCCATCCAGAGAGAATTTAAAGTGTGCAGAAGGAAGTACAAACGCAACTGGAAAATCTTGTGTCATCTTTTATAAGGAACTTGTGTGTCACGGATTTTGGGATCCTTGGTGGGTTCTGGATGCACCATCCCTTGAATGCTGAAGGACATTAGTTGTACGTGAAAGTGATTAAACATTACGACTTTATTAGAAGGGGAGCAGGAGATCTCATTTCCAGACAGAGCTGAACAGCACTTCTGACTTAGCTAACAGTGTATGAAGTCATCTTTTACTGCATGAACTAGAATGAACCATGTTAACAGGACAGTTTTCTACAGTGACCTCCTGGACAGCTACACCACGGTTGGTTGGTCTTAATGCAGGCTGAGTACCCTTTTCTGAAATTCCTGGCCACAGAAATGTTTTGGATTTTTAAAAATATTTGCACACACATGAGACTGCTTTGGACAAGAACCCAAGTTGGAACATAAAATCCAGTTAGCTTCATATATACCTTATACAGGAAAGCTGCAGGTAACTCTTTGATTTGATTTGACTTTCATTTAAAAGTGTGACTCACTGTGAGATGAGGTGTGGAATTCTCCACGTGAGGTGTCATGTCAAGCAGGCATTTTAAATCTTGGATTTTTGGATTCTAGACACTAGCCTCTACAGATCTTGCTGACATGCAGAGGCATGGGAAAGGGAATCCTATTACAGACACCTGGGGAATGCTTCTCAGAAGACATATTTAGAAAAATTCCCTTGCAAGCTGGGGCACTGAGTACGACTTCATCCTGGGAGAATGCATTTCTTGGTTTTCCTTTTCTATAGTGATGACTGTTTTGACAGGACTCAGATAGGGATAAGCAGGGCTTAAATCCCCATGGAGTTGACAGCTTATTGAGTATGATTCAATATTCCCGAGGAGGAGAAAGCAGAAAGAATGAAGCAAGCAGAACAGTCAGAAAGGGGGTCTGCCCGTCTTAGGACTGGAAGCACAGAGTTACCACCCCACAATACATCTCTCTCTCTCTCTCTCTCTCTCTCTCTCTCTCTCTCTCTCTCTCTCTCTCTCTCTCTCTCATACACACACACACACACACACACCTCCTCTCCAACTACCCCCCACACACCTCCTCTTCAACTACCAACCACACACACACACACACAAAGAATAATCTGATTCACTAGAAAATTCTGTCAAATGCCAAAGGATTTCTGTTCACTTGGAAATAATTTCCAGCTGGACTCAGTGGTCCCTTATGAGAAGGGATCTATCACATCCCACTAAATGAGACATTGTTGCCTCCATGATGGAGATATCTGATTTCTTTCTTTCTTTCTTCTTCTTCTTCTTTTTTTTGGGGGGCAGTTCAGTGCAATGAAACAAAAATTGATCAAACAACAGCACATTAGTAGGTGTGCGAGCGCTCTCTCTCTCTCTCTCTCTCTCTCTCTCTCTCTCTCTCTCTCTCTCTCTCTCTCTCTCTCTCTCTACACACACACACACACACACACACACACACACACACACACACACACACGATCCTCTCAGCTTGGTCTGGGGGAGCCTTGTCTGTAATGGATGCGACAACGGCAGTTGGGAGGGAAGAAGGGGTGGAGGGGGAAATGGAGCTTTAGCAGTGCCAACCAGCAGCATAGAAGCCATGGTAGCATCAGACTCACAGTCTCCAAGAAAAGGTCTCCAGCTGTCCCCTCCCCTGATCCAAGATTTACAGGGATATGCTTTTCTCCAGCATAGCACCACACAGCCTTGCCTGGCTTCATGGCACTCCTTGAAATTAGGTGTAGCTATGACCATTCTCTAAGTCAGTAGTTCTCAACCTAACCTTGCCACCCTTTAATGCAGTTCCTCACGTTGTGGTGACACCCAACCACAAAATTATTTTCGTTGCTACTTCATAACTATATTGCTATGAATCATAATGTAAATATCCTTGTTTCCTGAAGGTTTCGGGTAACTCTGTGACAGGTCATTTGACCCCCAAAGGGGTCTTGACCCACAGGTTGAGAAACACTGCTCTAAGCAATGAACACATTCTGATAAGAAAGAGAAGACAGAATCTGTGAAAGAAGAATTTGAGGGAAATAGAGATACAGACTTTGATTTTGACTTATAAGGGAAACTGAAGTTGTGTATGCTGAAAGTCATCTCCCAGATCAATTAAACTACAGAAAACACTAAGAATCTCAAAAGGTGTGGGAGCAACTGTGATGCTGAAGTTTCTCAGTGTGCCAAAGTAAGTTACTAAACCAGCCTCTACCTGCCTGCATTCTCACGTTAAATTGTAACCATTCTGATTGGTGTCATCAGCAGAGGAAACTAAGGTTCATAGAGGTTATGTAATTAACTGGTGCTTGTGGGCTTCCAGAATACCTGAGAAAACTGGCGCCCCAGGTTCAGGGAGAGACCCTGCCTCAAAGGAACAGCTGAGAATGAAAGGGGAGGGAGGGTACCAGACGCCCCCTGGCTTCTTCTACAAGGCCCCAAAATAAAACTTTTCAAAAATGAAAATTAAATATGTCACATAAAACTGACCACTTTAACCATTTCTAGGTACACAATTCCATGACCTTCCCACCTTCCCTCTGATGAACATACACCACCAGCTTCTCCTCAAGAGCGCCTCATCCTGCAAAACCTAAATAAAGTGTTTACACCTCTCCCATTCTTGCTCCCTCTGCCCCTGGTAACCTACATTCAACTTCCTGTGTCCATGAATTATCTGAATACTTCACGAAACTCATCTAAAGGAAATTATTTAGTATTAATCTCTTGTGGCTGCCTTATTTCACCTAGCACAATTTCTCCAAGGTTCATTCATATTGTACCATGTGTCAAAATCATCTTCCCTGCTGAAGGGTGATTATCTATTAGTTGATGCTTGGGTTGCTTCTGCCTGGTAGCTATTGTGATTGCTTAGGCTATTTGTATAGATAGCTTTCCAAGCCTCTGGTTTGATTTCTTTTGTGTATACACCAAGAGTTACCGTTGTATTTCCCACTGCAACTACAGTGTATGACCTTCCTCCAGCCATGCAGTCCCACAAGGAGCAACAATGCTGTTGCTTCTCATCTTTACACCTACGGTGTGATGTCTGTATCCCTGGGGTGGTGTCGAGCTTTCATGTGCTCAGTGGCTGTTTAAATGTGTTTGATAGAGAAAAGTCTATCCTCTTTCAATTGGCCTTTTACCAATTTTCAGTTTTAAATTTGCTACTGCGGAGCTTTCAGCTCTGTATACCTTTGAAGCATCATTTCCTTTGGAGATAAATGATTTGGAAACATGCTCCCATTGTGCAGGCTGCCTTCTCACTCTGCTGACTAGGGACCTTTGAGACAAGAGTCCTCTTGTGGCCACTGTGTGGTCTTCATCCTCACTGAAAAAATTAATTGGAATATTTTAAAACTTAAATTCAAACCTTTACACTTTAAGGCCTCTTTATTAAGGCAAGCCTCTCTGATAAGCTCATAATAGATCGTATGCACTCTTCATGTACACAAAATCCTCTGGACATTTTTGTCTAAATATAAATCGCTCACTACACATCCTACTGGTCCTCCTAGCATGGGCCAAGTCTGGAATAAATCAGCCAGGCACAGTAGTGACAGGGTCCACTCTCACAGCTGAAGGGCAAGACTCAGAAACACAAACTCAGGACCCTGGAGTAAGAGGATCTGTGCACCTGGTCTAAAGATAAGAGTAACACTCTAAGAGGCTTCCTTTGTAGAAAGTGTTGTTTGTCTTAAGTACCATCACCCAAAGGCAAAAATGGTAAGCAGAATTTTTAAAAAAGATTTTATTACTTTTTAAATTATGTGTATGTGTGTGTCTGTTCCTGGGTAGCATTGGTATGTGAGTGCAGCACCTGCTGAGGCCGGAAGAGGGCAGCCAATTCCCTGGAGCTGGAACTATAAGCAGGTGTCTGTCACCCAACCTATGTGCTGGGAACCAAACTCAGGTCATCTTCAAGTGCAGCAACTGCTCTAAACCACTGGGCCATCTCTCCATCCTCAGCAAGAATAATTTGGACTCTGTTTGGACTCTGTATTCTTTTTGTTCTTTTTCTTGGTTGATACTTATCAGGTGCCTCAAGAGAGAAGCCATTTACAGCCCACAGTCCAATGATTTTTATCTGACCCCAAGATCAGTTGGGAGTCTACTTTAGAACACATTTATCATACCACAGTGAAACCCTATCCCCACTAGCAGTTACTCCTCCTCCCCCCACTCCATTTCTGCAGACATTGGCAAAACCTGGTCTTCTTTCTGTCCCTGGATTTGCCTTCTCTGGTCACACCAAGTCGATTAAAGTATAAGGCGTGGTCCTTCGAGACTAGGCTGCTTTATCAAGCATCATTTTCAGGTTTTATCCACATCATAGTGTGTAATATGATGTACAGAAACTCCACAGTTTGTTATTCAAACTCAGCATCTCTTGGGCATATTTTTCCCCCCTGTCATGAAGCTGTTATGAACATCCATAGTCACACTGTTGTGTAGATACCATTTACATTTTAAAAGAATATGGTTAGAGATGAAGTTTCTTGTTTCAAATAACACAGGTTTTAAATCCAATAAGACTTAGCTAACAAATGTTGGGAAATACACTTTAGTGACTTTGTGGCCTCCACTATTTACATAAATTATTCTTCTAAGCCCACAGCTTAACATCCATCATTCATTCCCCAAATATTAAATCTCTGATTTGGGGCTCTGAAGTTACAATGGAGAACAGGATACACAAGACCCATTACAAAGTTTAGAGGCATCGAGGAGAGTGCTAATTAAGCAAAAAACATAGACTAAAAACCTATAAACACAACTGTGAGAGAGTAAAACAATAATTAGAAGAGAGCTGAACATACAGTTGTGGCGAAAGAGGAAATGCCTATTAAAACTGTCTTACAAAAGCCTAAGTCCCTCAAACAAATTTGCGTATGTAGTATTATGTCTATGTTAACTTGTGTGTGCCAGTACGCTTGCCCACATATGTGCACTCAGAGACCAGAGGGTGACGTTGGGCAGCTTTCTCCATCAATCTTCACCTTATGCTTTGAGACAAAGCATAAGTTTATTGAGTCAGCTGGGCTAGTCAGCCATGGAGTTCCAGAGATCAACTTGTCTCGGCATCCCCCAGCACTGGGTTATAGAGGCTTAACATTTTACCCAACTGTTATGTGGGTGCTGTGGATTAGAACTCAAGTCCTCATGTTTGTGTGGCAGGTCTTTACCATCTAAATCATCTCCTCAGGCTCTCATATTTTGACATACGGTTAAAATGGCCAAGAGAGTTCCTCCTCATTTTATGTTTGAGCCACTTAGTAAATGTAGAATATGTGTTTCTTCTATACACACAACTGGTCGTAATTTCAAAGATTCTTGGAAGGAGACACACTTGACCCCTGACTCATCTCAGTATTTAGTATCAGTTACACTATCGCCTTTTCAATCTATTCCTCATTCCGTTAAGCTTTGGCCTCTTCATTTGTCATCAAAAGAAATACAGAACAGCTGTGGCCAATATGCATTTATTATTAACAATAATAACTTATCGCTCAACATTTTTCCACACTGAGTTCAAGTTTTGCTTGGCCTAGAAGCCTTGTTTTTCCCAACTTTTAAACCATCCCACAGCCTTCTCAATGGCTCCCATCCTCCCCTACTTGTACAGCTAAGAGTTAATTCTTACTTTCCTAAGGAAAGGAACTCAATACAGTGTGGTTTCTTATTTGGCCTTTATACTGACAAGGTCTACACTTATAGATAGGCTATAAAACTCACCAAGGACTGCATTTGATGGTGGGGGAAGAGTGGAGATGATGCCAGTATCAACTAAACCCCCAATATATATCTCCTAAGCATGTGTTTGTCATTATTACCCTCACAAAGAAGAATAATTGTCTTGGTGTCCCTACCCTCTGCTCTGGACATCATTTTCTACTTCACTTTCAATCACATCTCTAAATGACCACAGCTGTTTGACCATTAGTCTAAAGACCCCCTCACTCCAACCTAGGCATCTACTGTTACACACCATGCTGGTCATTAGACATTTTAAACAAGTCCTCTGTCTAGTACTGGTCATTTCAGAACATTTACTAGTATAACCCTTTTCACACACTCCACAGCAACTACAAACCCCTAATCAAGCATGCTACCGGTGTGCTCCAGTGAGGCGTGTTCCTCAGGGAGTTGCACCGTGAAAGCTGAAAGGTAATCATTCCTTCAAAGTCTGACAAGGCATCCTCAAGTCACACTGGATGGCATTTTTCACTCCCTTTCAATCTACCGTTGCCATTCCATCACTCAGAGGCCACCATTAGGCAGGGTTTGCTCTCTCACACCACCACCTGCCACCTCCCAGCCTGCAAGGTATTTCCACATTAATTCTGAGCTGTGCACTGGATATCTGCTACCCTTCCTCCACTACCATCCAATTTTCTTCCAGGCCATAAAATGTTTTGCTGTGAGCTTTAGAGGCCATCCTTCATTCAGGTTCCACCCAAATGGCACCCTCCTCCTTTCTAAATTCTATGTTCTCCCAGCAACGTATGCCCTGTGTGGCCCCCATTCAAAACCAGAAACAGCATCCTCATAGATAAGCCATCAGTGTCTATGGATTCTAAGAGATGCTCTTCTTTAACAACCGTTGGCCAGCTCTTCTGACCATCTCATTCACTTTTCCAGCTCCCACTTTGCATTATCAGACCCCTTCAAATGAGAAACTTTGCATTGGGGTTAAAAATAGACACTGTGACCCACTGGTGTCATCTAGACACTAGCCCCTCCTCTAATCAACAGAGAGTAGATTTCCCTGTGCTGTGTTGCTGATGTGTGATGGGACCTCCCCTCATTTCCTGTTTGAGCTGCTGACTTTCCACACTTTGTAGTCCTACTTGACTTCCTGCCACTCCTCTGCCTTGCAGCAGACTTCTTGTTCCCATGTCAGCTCTTTGTTCAGGCTGCTGGCTTTCCTTCTGTCTCCCCTACCTTAATTAGAATAGCCTTTTCTTGTTTCCTGCACTGGAATTTCATTAAGGCACTATCTGTACTGCTGGATCCCCATATCTTTTTCTATCTGATCTCTGCATTGATGATTTCCTCTTAAAACACCTAAGAGCCACTTTCATCAATTCAACTGGTGAATACTGCTGACTCAGAGCCTTTGGAGATCCCAAGAAACAACAATATATTTCACAATAAAATATTCACCCGACCCCTACATTTCTATTATTGAATTTGGGATAAGACAGCATCCTAGCTGCTATTTTTGTTTTCTCCTTTAAAATGCTTCTATTAAGGCAGGGAGTGTTGCTTAACATGCAACATGTGCATTTTTCTCAGCATGCTAGAGGTCCTTGGTTCAATCCCTGGCACTAGAAATAAAAACTACAAGGGTATTTGATTCTGTAAAGGCACAAGAAGACACCAGGATCCTGACAGGGTCTATCTTTACAGCCAGATCACATGTTCAAGAAGCCTGCTCAACAGCTTCTCATGAATGAGGGATTACATCAGAAGTCCTTGGAAAGGTTCCCTTTGCTTTGTCTAAAATTTTATTCTGAAACCTGCAAACTATCTCCCTGGTGATTTCCTGGCATGCCCTTTGAAAGGTGAAAACAGACTTTAAGCAAGGCTTTTAAAGTTCCTATCTAGTTTTATATAGGCCATACCTGTGAATTCTTAGGTAAGTTTTGCATCAAAAAATAAATCACAAATAGACTTTTCTTTGCCCTTCTTTCCTCCATATTTCCTGCATTTCTGGCAACACGCCAAATACTGTTTTTCCTTATATCTTTCTCATTAGGATCTCTTTTTGCTAAACCTATTCAAATTCCTTAGGACAACTCCTTCATGTTCATTTGTAACCAATTCTTATAGAGTATCAATATTAGGAGGCTGGTACAATATCAGGAACATAGGTATGGTTTTATCTAAACATATAATTAAACCTGATATTCATTCTTAGTCCTATCTAACAGACAACAACATCCAGACTCAAGGCAGCTCCACTAAGTTTGGTTTACTAAATATGGCCTTTCAAACCCAGTTTCCCATGGAGAGTACTGCCTCTAGGTCAATAAAGGAAAAGCTGGTGAGAGGTGCTGGCAATGAAGGGCAACTTACTTTCTGCTTTGATTCTGGGTAAGAGGGAATGTATACATAGTTATGCTAACAGGGAAAAAAATAGTTGTTTTTTTTTTTTTAAATTAAATACATGCTAAAAATTCATAGTTTCCTGCAAGCACCAAGTATAACAGTAAATGCTTATTCATTATCCCTCACTATTAAAGGAGGGTTAAATTTCAGGATCCACATACCCCTGCATTGACCAAAACCTGAGGATGTTCAAGTCCCTTATAAGAAATGCTATAGCAGCTAATAACTAGGAACACCCTCCTACACACATACCTAAACCCCATCTAGAGTACTAATGCAGTGACTAATACAGTGTAAATGCCAAGTTAATAGTTACTATACTGTTTCATTTAAGGAATAATGATAATGGGGGTTGGGGGGGTTGATACAAATATTTTCAACATAGACAATTTTTTTCTAAACATTTTTAATGAGTCCCAGGCTGGTTAAATGCATAGATGTGGGATTCATAGAAATGGAAGACAAACTATGTCTCTCCATCTACCTATTTCTTCTCTAATTACAATTATAATGGACAAAACATAATAGAAAGAAACTAAGAAAGAGACAGATAGATAGACAGATAGACAGATAGATATAAACAGCTGATAGGAAGTTGAAAGACTATAATATAAATACAGTATGGTATAATTTAAAAAACTACCAGTGGAGTACATAAAATAATGGTATCAGTTTTGAAAACTGGAACAATAATTTCAGCTGGACAGGGATCTCTATCCCATGGAAGAAAACCAGTAAACCAATTAGGTATTCCAGTTAACATGGCAACATCACTGATACTCAGTTTAGTATATGGAACCCTATGGTCCTAAAAGAAGCTATAAATAGGAAAAATAAGTGTGAGTCTTAAAAATTCTGAGCTATAGAGCTAAGTGAGCTATGATGCTTGGAAGAGCGCTCTATGCCAGAAAGGTACTGTTCTGATCCTTCAAAAACTTAACGTATCAGTTACTCATTTATTAGGGAAATGAAAAGCAAACACACCCACATCTCCAGTATCGAGCAGCCTGGGTCCCAGTCTAGAAGTCACATGGTCACACACAGAGCGCTGTGTGTGTAGGGACTTATGTGACTGCAGGTGCAAGAGAAGACCTCACATATTAAAGATCACACACTGTCCTGGTTGGATTTTTGTCAACTTGACATAAGTGTAGAGTCATCTGGAAAAGGTGGGTCTTAATGGAGAAGATGCCTCCATCAGACTGACTGTAGGCAAGACCATGGAGCATATTCCTATTCTATGATTTATGGGGGAAGAAACGTAGGTTGTGCCACACCTGGGGTTGTAGGCTTGGGTGCTATAAGAAAGCAGGCTAAAAGCTGGGTGGCAGTGGCACATGCTTTTAATCCCAGCACTCAGGAGGCAGAAGCAGTCAGATTTCTGTGAGTTCAAGACCAGTCTGTTCTACAAAGTGAGTTCTAAGACAGCCAGAGGTACATAGAGAAATCCTGTCAAAAAAAAAAAAAAAAAAAAAAAAAAAGAAAAGAAACAGAAACAGAAAAAGAAGAAAAAGCAAGCAAGCAGGCTGAACAATCCATGGAAAATTCCAGTAAGCAATGATCCTCAGTGGCCTCTGCTTCAGTTTTTGCTGCCTGGCTTTGTCTTGTGTTCCTGCCATAAGTTGCTATGGGATTTGATGTAGAAATATACCCTGAAATAAACCAGTTTCTCTCTAAGTTACTCTTAGTCATGGCATTTTTTCATAGCAATAGAAACCCTAACAAGACACATATTCTCTAAATTCAGTTTGAGTCCACACTCTGCCATTTGTTAGCTGCAATCCTTGCTTCTCTATTTCCTTGACAGTTAGTGGAAGTGAAAAGAAAATTACATCTCTGTGAGTTTGAGGCCAGCCTGGCCTACAGAGCAAGTTCCAAGATAGCCAGGGCTACATAGAGAAACTCTGTTTCAGAAGAAAGAAAGAAAGAAAGAAAGAAAGAAAGAAAGAAAGAAAGAAAGGAGGGAGGGAGGGAAGAAAGGAAGGAAGAAAGGAAGGAAGGAAGGAAGGAAGAGAAGAGCTACAGTTCTCAAAGAGTATTAGACAGGTGTCACCATATGGAAGCAGTTGAACTCAATGACTTCCTCCCTTACGTGAACACCAAAGACAGTGTCAGTCAATTATGAAATAGCAAAACCTCATTAATATCTAATGGGGGACTGCAGTATAGCCCAGCAGTACAGTACTTGCCTAGTATGTATAAGCCCAAGGGTTCAATCCTAAGAGTAATAATTATAATTAATGATAGTACAAGAAAAAATATGGGACAGTGTTTGAATGAACCTGTCCTTCAAAACCCTAGACATAGATAAAGCATGGTTGGTAGTGAATAGTGTCTTGGTAGTATCTAGGGAACCAAAAGATGTGAACTGGCTGGTGGTTTGTAAATGATGATCAATGGTTATAGCAGAGAAAGAAGACAAATTGTCACCTGTATTGAAAATGTCTTCTGCATTCCATTTTGGCTTTGCTCCCCATTGAGGTCTTGCTTCCTGGGGTTTCCAAGTGACAGCATGAGATACTCAGTTTTGATTTACTTTCTGGATGAGCAGCTGTGTCTTAGTCACTGTTCTAGTGCTGTGAAGAGACACCACGACCAAGGCAATGCTTATAAAAGAAAGCATTTAATTGGGGCCTTGCTATTTGTCATTACAAGAACAAGAAAGTGGCAAGCCTTTAGAAGCAGCCTGTTGAGAAAATGTATTTATGTTTGTGATAACAAGACTGCAATGGCTAATCTTGATTATCAACTTGACACACTTGGGAAGAAGGAACTTTGAGATAATGTCTGAGGAATCATATTGATTGCTAATTGATGTTAGAGGGCCCAGCCCCCGAGGATGGTGCCACCACTGACTGATGTTGGCTAAACTAGAAATCTATGATGCAGCCATCAGGAATGGACAAGTGATACAACCAGTGTGTATTCCACACCCCATCACCTCAAATCATTCTATGAACTCTGGATTTGAGAAACAAGAACTCCAGGGCTACTACAGTAGAATTTAATCCAAAGAACTCAAAACTATACAAGAAAATGGCCCTGGGTTGAAAGGATATAAAGCACTGAATATGAATTTATGGCAGAAACAGACCAATGATATTTCTTCATTTTTATCCCTTCTTGGCTTCTCTGACACAGACACATCAACCCATCCACACATACTCTTGTGCAAAGTTCATGACTTTGAGGGTCAACTACTTAAAGCTTTTTCAACTCATAACTACCCCTCTGTTTTCTACAGCCTGCTCCCAGAGCGTAATGTCCCCAAATATTGCAGCTAGACCAGGAACATCCATCCATAAAATACAAGGTCAACTGGCTGCTTTTCCTCAGGCTTGTATGAGAGGTAAAGGAGAACCCAATCTATATTGTGTCAAAGGGCAGTGTGAGACCAAAGGCTGTACAGCTCTGTGAGCTACCCGAGGGTGGAGAGCAAGGACTAAGACACCTTCTGTTATAGGTGTATATGCTCACACAGAGACCAAACATACATATACAGCTTTCTCACCTCTTTTTTCTCTAAATGAGTCTGAATTTATCTTTAACTCCCATTACTCAGAGAGCTGGGTCTTGTGACATGCCTCAGCTACCTTCCTTGAAATCAGAGCCAAGCTCCATACTTACAAGGACAAAGACAGCCCCTAACACAAAACACAGCCACTGAAGGACTCGGAAAAACATTGTCGCTGGTGCCTATAATCAAGAAGGGTTAACTGAAGACAAGTCAGAATCCCAAGCTTCAACTTAAAATTCCTGCTTATTTCAAGGTGGCCTTGGTATTGTTCCTAAGTGGAAACAACCATTTCAAATTGAAGATGGTGGAACCCAGCCAATGCCCCCCACAGCCACATGCTAAGACCTCTTCAGACTCAAGTTCTACACATGTAGTATCTAAAAAGCTAGATTCACAAGCAACCTAAGGCAGCAAGGTTCTTCCGAGAAGCAGCAGGTATAAACAGTGTTGTAAAAACACGACAGTCTTGGGCTCCTAGCCAAGAATTAAGCTGGGAGGAGTACAGGTCTGCAAGACTTGACACGATGGCATACAGCAAGTAGCAACACCGCCTTTCTAAAAGACAGGGTCTGCAAGGCTGTAAGGAGATAACTGGAGAATCAGGATCCCCAAGCCCCTAATGAGGCACACAGGAGATAAACATCTAAGCGCCCTTAATAAAACTCCCACCCTAGGCTCAACTTTATGCCTATTTTATCTCTGTATTTGCAGCCAGTTCTTAACTTAAAATCTAACACTAACTACAGATTTTCATTGTGGTAACTACTGTTACTCCTTTGATATTTAGAAAACGTCACTCATTATTTCAAGATTAACTACAGTACACTAAGTTTCAGGTATTCGGAGAAATACCAAAACTCTTTGAACTTAAACCATACTTACACACAACATCACAGCATTGTCATTTCCTTCAAATTCCATCTGAGTTAAGGGCAATCTTAATGCCACACAATTTTTTCTTCCAAAGAATCGATCAATACCTTTTTCCTTCTTAGCCCAGCTGTTTGTCACAGTGACATTATAAAGTAGTCGAGACGCTAGTAGCCCAAAGCCAGAAGGCTGATCAGGCTGTTTATACTGTGCACTTCACAAATAAAAGACTGTTTCCTACCAGCAGAGGTCATTCAGATGAACTACAGTCAATAGTGTATGTGGGCGAGAGTGCTAAGTTCACTGTGGATTCCCATCATACTCTGCCAAAGGGGGAATGGAGACCTGGGGAGATGGCTCAATGGGTAATGTGCTTGTTGTGTACACATGAGGACCTGAGTTTGAACCTCTAAAACCCACACAACACTAGGCAACGGTAGAGCAATCCCACTGTTGCTAGAGTTGAGATAAGAGGTAGAGTCAGAAGAATTCCAAGGAGCTGGCAGCCAGCTAGCCTGCCAAATGCAGGAGCAAAAGCCAAACAAATTCTCTCAAATACAGTGGAAGATCAGGGCCTAGCTTCCAATGTCCTCTGTTGCCCTATAGACATGCCATGGCACCAGCATGCCCTTATTTCACACACACACACACACACACACACACACACACACACACACACACACACGGAATGAAGCCTTTTGGGGTATGGCTTACGGCACAAGAATGTGTCTTCAAATACTTTACCATGTGAGCTGCTGGGGTATGCAGAAAAACATCTATACATAAGTATATGTTAACTTGATATCTAGGTAACTTTTTAGTTCATGCTCAATAGGGAACTCTTGGACCAGCAGAGTTGAGGCCTTTGAAAACATAAGTGGAATGAAGGCAAATCCACACTTTCTCAAATAAAAAAGGGTACAGTCCCTTAGACACCTCACCACAGAATATACCCCCAATCTTCCGTTATGTTCAGCCACAGAAGGTTGAGCCATGGTCTCCTGGGCCTGCTCTTATCTCCTCGGCACTGTCGGCAGATGGTGTCTACTGTCCTTAAAATTCCAAGGAGCTGACGATCAGGCAACACCTAGAAGCTATAATGGATGCCTGGAGTACTTTCAAGGACAGCCAAAGGTGATTTGAGGACAGCTCTGGCCTGTGTGTTCAAGTCACTGATAGTTTCTAAAATGTCTGTCTATAGAACAAACACTTGGCCCACTTTGTGCGGGGCCTGCTTCCCTGCTGGTGTCTGAAACATTGCTCTATGGATTGTCCTTTTCCCAGCACCCAGGCACCCACACAGACCACTTGGGTCTAGTCAAAGATCACTCCATACTTGAGGCCAGAATTTGTCTAGCTTGGGCTGGGCTGTTAATCAACTGGAGCTGAACTTCTTCTGTAGTACTTTTAAAAATAGCAGTAAAATATACAAAATACAAAATCTACCATATCAACCACTTTTCAATTCATCTCAGTGTCATTTAGGACAGTCACATTGCTACGTGACATTGGCCACTATCTACATTACAGCCAGAACTCTTGACTCCCAAAACTGAAACACTCTCTGTCAAACAGCTCCTCATTTTGCCTTCCTCAGTGCCTTCCTAGCACCAGCCCTTGACTCCCGGTCTCTATGGATCTATTACTGCCTATAAATGGAATGATACACTGCCTTTTCTGTGACTGGCTTATTTCACTTAGCCTACTGTCCTGACATATCATCAGTGTCGAGCATTTGCCAAGCTCACCCCCTTCCACAACTGCTCATCCGTTTTCACACCTATAGACTCAGATGTAGCTTCCACGACTTGACCCTCTTGAATAACACTTCACTGAACTTGAGTTATATGACCATCTCTTCCAGTTCTGCTTGATATTCTTGTGTGCATTTATGGAAAGTGGAAAAGTAGGATCACAGGGTACAGCTGTTTTGATTTTCTTCTGCTAGGCTAGACACTCGCAGTACTACTTACTACAGGTGTTCCTAGTTAACTGATGAGACTAAGAAAGCAGAGCTCCTGTGCTAGGGCTGGTAGGGGCCTAGAAGCCACTGGATCAATGCATGGTGACCAGTACTCAAAGCTGCTTTGTCTTCACATGGAGACTATGTTCCCACCACTGTGAGGCAGACATGGTAACCAGATAAAAGGACAGGTGCTGTGGGACTAACAAGATTGCTTTTAGATAATATTTACAGTTTAATATGTAACTCCTGAAGATAACACTTCAGCTGAACAAGCATGGAATGCTCAGGCCAGGATAAGGAGAATTTAAAAAATGACTTTAAGTCACCCTTCAAAAACAGCCCAGCCAGTCCAAGATCTAAATTCTTAATTGTTCGCAACAGACTAAAAAGAAAGCAATCAGCATCAAGCATACAATTTTTATGTGTGATTAGTCATTCTCGGACTGATTTGTGGCTGTGGGGTAGATAGGTAGCAATTTATTTTTCCTCTACAGATCTCCACGCATGAAGTGTAATTATAGATGTGTTTGCCTTTTCGGTGGTGTGGAATTAAAAACATAACCTTCTTGGAGACTTCAAGTAGCATACTTTCCTTCTTTATTTTCAGCTCCCAAATAAAAGTGTAATAGATGCCAAGTAGTGTCTTGTATGAGAGACAAGCACACTGATTCTAGCAACAGGATGTGCTGGGAGTCGCTGCCTTTTCCTGATGAAAGCACCAGCTACAAGCTACAGAGTAATTGCAGACACTCTAGGGTTTGGTAAGTGTTCTCATACCTCCTTTCCATCTTGTCACACTGTTGTATCACTAATCTGGGCTTTACTTATCTCCTAGAAACACTCTATTCAAATGTTCAGTTAACAAAGCGGATATGTGAATTTTCTTACAGAAAAATTAATTTCAATAAACGCCGAGAGATTTACAGTCCTTTGGCAAAGGCTCATGCCTTTAATGTTGACTTCTTGAAACTCTGGTTCTGACCACATATCATCAGTTAAGGTCCCTCTTGTGACCAGTTGCCGGGACTATTATCCAAAGAACTAAGTCTCCCCTGTTCTTCAGTGAGAAGCCTGTGCAGTCCCCATGCCTTCCACTAGAGTCCACTCTGGGCCCTGAGGGTTTTTGTTTTTTGTTTTCTATCTGTGGCCTTAGGTTCAGCTGCCTATTTCCTCAAGGGGTCCATATACAAAACTACTTCATCTCTAAAACAAGATCTCCATGAAGAAAAGAAGCAGGGCTTGGAGGACACTCAGAACTGCATCACAGAAACACACACAAAAAGGCCAGATGAGATCCCTGGAATCTGCAACCCCAGGTCTCCTGCCTTGAGATGTAAGGAGACAAGATGATCATTCAAAAGCCTGGAACCTGCTTGCATGGAGTACACAGCTCAGCAGAAACAAGAGAGACCATGAGTCAACAAGGGAAAAAAAGAACTCCTGAAAATTGTCCTGGAACCCTCCCCCACACACATGTGAAATAAAATATGTAAAGAAAAGCACACATGGCAATATTTTATCACACCTCTAATGCCCCCTCTAACATTGTTTCCCTTGTATTCTCATGGTGCAGGAGAGTTTGGGATTAGTGGGGCTGAGTCACAGAGAATAAAATGCTATCCTTTTCACAGTTGCAAATGCACGTTTTTAAAAATCTATATAATGAAGATATACATACCCAAAAAAAATCTTTTTCCAGAAAAGAGAGACACCCCCCCTTCATAAACCAAATGTATTTCCCAGTTGTGAACACACTGGGGCCTTTCACCCACCCCAGACACTGCATCTGTTTGTCTCTGTGTCTGGGCTTCTTTCAGAATCCCACTCCCAGTTTCTTGTGTTGTTGTTGCTCCTTCCAGAAATTCTGCAGAGTGAAGCTTGTTCTACTCTCCACACCTCCACTCTCCTGAGTTCCCACCTTGTCTACTCCCTCTGACTACTGACAAAATTGTGTGCCCAGCTGTGCTGGGCACCATAGCAACCTCATAGAGGCATTGTCCTGTGTTTTAAACCTTTGAGGAAAAACATGTCAATACTCCTAGCTTAAGGCAATGGTCTTAAAATAAGGTCATCTGTATTTTTGGGGTCATATCACCTTTGCAAAAAGGGGACTGTAGAGGTTGTTGTAATGTAAACAAGCACACACATACTCTGACTTATAGACTCTTATACATACACCCACACACACACACACACACACACACACACACACACACACACACTGTCTCTCACTCAAACATACTCACACACACACACACACACACACACACAGTATCTCACTGAAACATACTTTCACACACACATACTGTCTCTCACACACACATTCTATCACACACACACACACACACACTGTCTCTCACTCAAACATACTCACACACACATACTGTTCTCTCTCTCTCTCACACACACACACACACACACTGTCTCTCACTCAAACATACTCACACACACACATACTGTCTCTCTCTCTCACACACACACACACTCACACAGCACTTGAGACATTGTGCAGTGCTCAACAGGTACCCATAACAATTTTGTGTTGCATTAGCCACGGTGCTCCTGAGAAACAGATCAGGCTGAGACCCCAGACAAAGGGCCTGCTGCATATCAAGTCTAAAGAAAATCTAGGGACAGAATTCCAGCCTCCTTTGGAGGAACCTCTAACAAGTGACAGGATAGGGTGCAACCACAGTATGGAAAGTGGAGGGTAATTACTCATCTAGAAAATACCATTGGGTGGCAAACATAAGCAACCCCAAACAGGAGGGTCTGTGCACTCAGTGATAGATTGGGCTATACTGCTAGATTCTGGAGATTGGTATTTGAATACCAATACCTAACCAAGTTGACAAATGATAGTATCCAATATTCATTTTTTTCTTGAATTTATGTGACTATATTTTTAAGTATCCACTTAATTATTAGTTCATAAATACAAATTCATGCTCTTTGTCCTAGGAACATGGGGAATGACAGGAGCAGAGAATGTTTGGAGGTCTTTACTGTATACATTAAAAAGTGGAGCTCATGTTATATACTAGAGTCCAATGCCTTCTCATTCTAATTGCATAGAAATCACAGTTACAATGTTCAAAGTGGAAAATCCATCTTCTACAGTGACAGTCTTCACTCCTCTTCCTCATTAACTCTACCTACCTATAATTTTGATAGAATAATAAAATTGCACATTTCCTAAAAGCTCTTATCACAAAGCACAGGTTTATAAAGTTTTCAGTAGGAAGCATTTATTTTCAACTCCTACTATTCCTAGAAAAAGACATTAAAGTTAGGGTCCCTGGCATGGCAACAAATGAGCCCACTGGATAAAGCAATTTGACTCAAGTAACAATACTAGAAAACACTACTTCTAGGGCAGGGACTGTCCTCAGTGGCAGAGGACTTCTGCAGCATGTGCCAGGCTCTGAGTCCCATTTCCAGATTCCATCAGGCTATCTCTAATTGATAACTGCTCACAAAGGAAACTGACCTTGTGCTTTTTCTTCATCTCTCTGGCTTCCCTTTGCATTCTGGTTTGTTAGTTTTGTTTGTCTATTTGTTTTCTAAAGAGAAAGAATGAAAGAAGGCACCAAGTTGGATGGGTGGTGAGTAGGGAGGATCTGAGAGGAAATGGAGAAGGGGAAGCCGTGATCAGAATATAGTCTATGAATAATCATTTCAATAAAGAATAAGTAAATGTGTTGCTTACTACAACAATACCAAACCCAAGCTCTAATAAACCATTTTTTGAGGCAGATATTTCATTAAAATGAGCCTCAAGGCCCTAGTGTGGAGCTCAGTGCTTGAGTATTTACCAGACACAAAAGACAAAGGTGGGAAATATTATGAGGGGGGAAAACTCCCAGTATATATATTTTCTGGGAAAATAGATGCATGCTTTAGTCAAAGATACTACCACATCACTGTGAAAAACATCTATTTTGTTTGCAACTTTCTGTGTTTTGCTCCTTTCTGATAATTAAAGCTGTGAACTAGTGGAAGTTATTTCCTCCATTATTTCATTGTTGTGAGCAATGTCAGCTGTGCTGACTAAAGACACTATGCCTTCCTGCACTGCAAGTTTATGTAGCTGCAACTGAGGCAATATGATTTTCCATTCTCAAGGAGGGGCCTTTGTTAGTCAAAAAAGATGGTGGGTCTGTCATCTCATCGAATGAAGTCCCCATCCACAGTCTGAATGTTGGTCCCCAATTAGACATCTATGCATCAGAGGACAGGATGGGTAGTCCGGAGGAAAACAGTGTTCTAAAGAAAATAAAAGTCAAGCTGTGTGTACTGTCATATACCTTTAATTCCAGTACTTGGAAGATCCAAGTAGATTTCTGTGAGTTCAAGGCCAGCCTAGTCTACATACTGAGTGGACAATGTAGAGAGATCTTGCTCCCAAAACAAACAAACAAACAAATAAAAATACAAGTGAAATCTTGGAGGGGGTAAACATCAGAATTTGGTCAGTACTTGAAGCTGGAAGGTACCATAATCTGAGTGTGTTTAACAAGAAAAGAGTCTACCCTACAATTTACACTGAACACCACAAAAGATACATGGACTTAGAAGAGGGATCTTGTTTATCATGTTAGGTTAAACAAGAAATCTAACATAAAAACACATCTGACAAAAGAATAGCGGTTTAATGCATTTCTATTGCTCTAAGACATACTTTTCTTGGTTTATTCTCTTCAGCCAATGTATATACTTTGGTCCAATGAACTAGTGAAAATCTATAGGTCAGCTTACATGTGGTAGTATTTCTGGCATGTGAATTTCCCCAACTGGCAGACATGTATAATAATTTATAATTCTACCATTTTCCAGACTACACAATCTCACTAGTCCCTTAGATGCTCAGAATAAACATAACCTGATTTTTCCAACACGTTTACTAAAAATAAAAGGACCACACAGTGAGCCATTCTCATTCTCAATCTCTCTCTCTTTCTCACACACACACTCTCACACACACACACACACACACACACACACACACACACACACACACACACACACACTGGGTCCACTTGAACAGGCATTTTCCTTTAGATTCATTCCCTTCACAGCCTCTGGAGAATTAGTGATTTTCAACAGAAGACCACAGAATGCTGGAACAGGAAAGGATGGAGACATCCACTCTTTGGCTTGGAAATACATTACTGTTTTTAAATTTTAGCTGGAAAGATTTTCTTATGCTGATAAAAAATACGATACCTCTTTGTTGAAGAAAAGGATATGAGGCCCCAGAATGGTCAGGGGGTCAAGTGTCCTGTCATCTAACACTGAAGTCCTAAACCCTGAGGTGCCAGCCTGTGGACAGAGGACTATGCTATTCTATAGCCATCTTTGTGTTTGTTCCTAGCAAGAGCATGCCAAGAACTTTTAAGAGCTGACAGTGTGGATGAATCACGGATGAGAGTCCTGGGTGACAAGTCAATGTGTTTGGGGACAATCAAAAGGTGAACAGCTTAACATACTGAATTGTATGGGCAGGTCCACTGTCCCACACAGGGTCACAACTCACCCAGGTTTGCCTAGGACTTTCCTGGTTTCAAAACAAAAAGATTCGCCTCCTGTCACTCCCACCCACTAAGTGCCCATAATAGTTACCTTTTGTTGCTGTGATTAAGATATACCAAAACTAAGGCAATTTATAGAAGGGAGAGTTTATTTATGCTCATGGTTACAGAGGAAGGGGAGGTACAGCAAGTGGCTGGGGCAGGAAGCTCCTGTCCATTCTCCAGTGTGCATCTGTATGCAGGAAGCAAAAAACAAAAAACAAAACTGCTGCCAGTAGGTTAAGCATCCAGACTCTAAAACACACACACACACACACACACACACACAAGCTTCTGCTGTCAACCGGTCTTCTGCCCACGTGACTGAGTAAGTGATGACCAGCCTAGATTGTGGCATGTCTGTGAAGGGACATACATCACCTGAAGCCTTGGTGCTTCCCACACCATGTGCATGCATAGGTGTCGACGCACTAATGGAAAACACTTTACACCGGGCTCCAACCAAGCCTTTTAGGTAGGCTGAAGAAGGGGGTTTTGGCTCAATAAGTAACAATATTCCTTATGATCTTTATTAGATCAGATATCTTTTATATATACTCCTTTGATGTCCCATTATTATATAACAGATAAATATCTATCCTGTCCACAATTAAGTGTTTTAAAGTTATCATATCTTGCAAAATTTTCTAGGTGTTGGCTGACATAAAATTTACTGTTCACGATTGTAAATTTTAAAAAGAATTTTATTTTTTATTTTGTGTGTGATTTTTCTGGCCTGTATGTATGTGTGCCATATGTGTTCAATGCAGAAGCGGATGTCAGACCCCCTGGAACTGGAGTTACAAATGGTGATGAGATGCCCTGTGAGTGTTGGGAACTGAACTCGGGTCCTCTGTAACAGTAAAAAGTGCTCAAAACCCCTGAAACAGATATCTCTTCAGCCAGACTATCCTGGCAACAGACCAAATGACAATCCTTCAGCAGACACTGCATGTGGAAACATCACAAAGCATAGGGCCCATTGGCAGGTCTCCTGGCAGATGGACAGGGTCAAGCCAAGTCCTCCCGGACAGGCTTCTTGAGTAGAAGGGAGGACTCCTATACCAGGATAACAATCACCATTTGCAAGACTAGTGAGGATTGTGCCCCCTCCCTTTCAGGGTCCCTGGCTCTCAGCACCCTCCTCCAGAAAACAAAGATTTCAGTATCTCTGTTTGCCTCTAAAGCAGGACATCTGGAAGCAGCAGGAGAGTTTTTATTTGTCATGATACTCCAAGAAATGGGTTTATTTTCCCCTTTGACCTTCAGCCTTCAAAGTGCATCTTCCCGGTCGTTTTTTTTTTTTTTTTTTTTTTTTAATACCATAGCATTGATTTTCTACATTTGCTTTGAGAATCTGAAGCAAAAGCACTGGTAAGTGGTCCTGTGATATTTATTCTAACTCATTTCCTGACCTTCCTGTATATATCCCAGGACACAAAACCTTCTCCACACTCCTTCTACTCTCTGTTTCAGCCTTCTTGATTGGCACCTGGGAACTCTGAGTCCCATGGAAGACTTCAAAGCAACACAAGATGCAGAACCACCAAAGACATGATGGGTTCTCAGGTGAACAATGGCTTTAAATTGGGTGTGGCGCTATTAGGAGTTATGGCCTTGTTGGGGTAGATATAGCCTGTTGGAGAAAGTGTGTCACTAGGGATGGGTGTTAAGGTTTTAAAAGCTCAAACCAGACCCCTTGTCACTCTCTCCTGTTGCTGACAGATCCAGATATAGAACTCTCAGCTACTTCTTCAGCATCTTGTCTATCTGGGTATCACCATGTTTCCCTCCATGATGATAATGGACTAAACCTCTGAACTGTAAGCCATCCCCAACTAAATGTTTTCCTTTATAAGAGTTGCTGTGATTGTGGTCTCTCTTCACAGCAATAGAAACCCTAACTAAAACACGGGATAGTGGGACCATTAAGTTTCATACCTGGTCCTCCATCACCAACTACTGTCACTAACTGGAGCTATGGGGAGGCTTCTTATAGTATGCCTAACACTGGCTTTGGAAGCTGGTAAAGTACCACCCCAGCTGGACTACATGGCTTTGCTCAAGTGCATGGTTATTCTCTCGAGGAACACCACTGTAGCACTCTCTATTGTGTTGTACAGATGCTCCAATCAGAAACAGAAATGTTACCAAGGACTAATGAAGACATGAAATTGGTTCTATTTATTTTATTTTATAAATATATACACATAGCAGTGATTGGATGAAAGTTAAAGAAAAGCATTAAAAACTAATTTTCTACCTCTCTCTCTCTCTCTCTCTCTCTCTCTCTCTCTCTCTCTCTCTCTGTGTGTGTGTGTGTGTGTGTGTGTGTGTGTGTGTGTGTGTGTGTGTGTGTGTGTTATGGTGTGGTGTGAATGTTTTGCCTATATGTATGTACACCATGTCTGGTGCTTCTAGACATCAGAAAAGCACTTTGGATGCCCTGTCTCTGGAGTTACCATGGTTGTGATCTGCTATGTAAGTGTGGGAAAATGAATTCAGTTTCTCTGCAAGATGAGTGCTATAACCATTGAGCCATTTCTCCATCCCCAGAACTTATCAACTGTGGTAAAAATATTCTTCTTGAAGCTCTCTTGCTGAGGTTTAAGTTGTCTCTTTCAGAACTAAATAAGGCTGAGTCCATTGCCCTCAGTAAGGACATCATCAGAAACCACAGCCGTAGTTAGAAAGTAACAGCCATAGTAACAAACAAGCCAGCGTTCATATCACAGTCTGAGACATGTGCCTTGGTGACAGTTTGTTGCAAGGTTGATTTGCCAGAAGATCTAAGAATGGAATCTGTCCAAAGCATCATTTCTCACAAGGCAGTTCTGCAGGCTTTGTGCAATCTATAAGCAGTCCAAATCAACACATTTATGCAGGTGGCATTCCAAAGAAGCAAAAACAGTCATTATCTGAAAGCATCCTCCTCTGTAGGAGGGCATCCCACAGGAAAATATACAAGGGCTTCAGAGCTGCTGCATCCCAAAAAGCCCCATTTGGCTCAAAACCCAGACAGCTTTAACAACACAGCCCACTGATATTTTCACAGCCGCACTTGCTTTCCTCCTAATTGGGATGTTGATGGGCCTCGCGTTCAACATAATGGGCTCTTCTGATCACAGCCTCGCTGCTCACTCTGAAGTAAGAACATTTACTCATCGGCCACTCTTCCCCAAGCCTGCCAGCAAGAGCATTTGTCAGGTGTTATGTCAATGTTCCCTAACAAATAAAAAGGCAACTTCATTTTTACTTCTGCTGACAACCAGGAATTCAAAGAGACATTGCAAAGTTTACTCTCCCAGCTCCCTAAAGACACCAGCAAATCTATGCCGAATGCCCTGCCCTGAGGATTTTCAACAAGAGGTTAACTAGGAGAGATGCTGGGGAGACCTCCCTTCATAGCTATGAAACCTAAGTATCTATCATCAATTTTGACATTAAAGAAATATGTTTTTAAGACTTTTTTAAGCTGTGAATTGGACAAAATGGTGTACACAGGGAGTTCCAGTTACTGAAGTGATGGAGGCATGGGGATTACTTGAGCCTAGGAATTTGAAATCAGCCTGGGCAACAAAACAAGACCCTTTTTTTTTTTTTTTTTTTTTTTTTTAAGTGTGAGTGACAGTTCCCTATTAACCTTCCCACAGCAGAAAAGCACATTCTGCCTTCCGGCCGTTTCTATTTATATCTATTTTTCTGAATGACACTCCACTGGGCTCCTCTCCTTGCATTTGGGCCACGAGCCTCAAAGAATGAGCAAGCATCTTGAATGAACACTGTGCCCCTCTGGAGACGCACCATCCTTGCTGGAGGAGGAGGGAGTAGGAGGAAGAAGGAGAAGAAGAGGAAGAAGAGGAAGCAATTCCTCAAATACACTAGGGCTGAGCAACTAACTGCTTCTCTTCAGGTTCAAGCACAAGCAGAGTCCAGGGTCACCAGGCAGGGGTGGTACAAGCCTTTCTAGTCCAGCCTGGTCTACATGAGTTCCAGAACAGCCAAAGCTACAGAGTGAGACTCTTGTCTCAGATTAAAAAAAAAAAAAGAAGAAGAAGAAGAACTCATAGGGAGGGGGTGTGTGTGTGTGTGTGTGTGTGTGTGTGTGTGTGTGTACATGCGCATGTGGAGGCCAGAAGTAAACAATGGTTACCTTCTTCAGTTTCTCTCCACCTTGTTTTTCAGATCTGGTCTTTTACTGAACCTAGAGCTCACTGATGGCTGGTGATGTTCAGAGAGCAACTGTTTTCAGTGTCCCCTGCCCCAGCACACTGAGGTTATACACGAGTCTACTCCATTTCTGCTCTTTCTTTTGTCCCCATTTCTAGACAAAGTTCAAGTGCCACCTGCCAAGTTCCCAGTTTTTCTAGTTCATGAGAAAGCGCCTACTCATCCTATCTGCATGTCGTTTTTTGGTTGTTTATTTTGTTTTTGATTATTTGAGACATGGTTTCCCCTGTGTAGCTCTGAAGACCAGGCTAGCCTCAAACTCATAGAGATCCACCTGCCTCTGCCTTCCTCCTGAGTGCGGGAATTAAAGGCGTGTGCCACCACCACCCACCATATTTGCCTTTCTTTTCCACCTCAGAATAAAGAAGAAAGCTTCTTGCTTTTTCTAGAAGAGCCCCTGCCAAATAAAAATGCCCTCTTCTGTGTACACCCATACACAAGTATTTATGGGATACTGGAACCCTTAAAAAAAACAAGGTTTAGTACCCAGTACTGCCAAGAGGGGGCCCATCATTCAGGTAGGAAGGTAATGGCCTCGGATACTAAAGCAGAAAGAGCTACCAGAGCTGAGACCATAGGCAAAGGAGACTCTGGTCAGCATCATTACCTCACTCAGAGGGGAGATCAGTCGTTATTCTCAACATTTCACGGTATCCCTAGCATCTACCTGACAGTTCACAGAGGATTCCCAATCATCTGATGGCTTCAACTAGTATTCACTAGTGATGGCTTTACCCAAGGTAAGCGGTGACACTCAGAGATTAGTCCAACTGATTCCAATTCATTCCCTACCTGGATCTAATTAAACATCATCATAGTGGTGGTGGGGGAAGAAGGCTCCCTTTCTAACTCTCCACACACTGATCAGTGTCAATCATTCCCCCAGTTGCCAAAGGCACAGCTGAGGCTTAACAGACATCTGAGCCAGGATGCATCAAGCTTGGGGCAGGGTGCTAAGCTCTAGATTTAGGGAAATAACTGGTGACCCAGAGAGCCTGGGGCCCACATCAGCTGTTTCTGACACTGGGAAAAGTATAACTTTTTGCCACCAACGGGATTCTTACTTCAGACTTACATATTTAAAATAAAAATAACTGTCATTTGAATATTTGGTAAATTCAGTTCTATGTACCCTTTTGTATCAAAGGGGTTGAGTTTTTAATTTAATTTTTTAAAATTAGTATACAAGGCATTAGATATGATTGTGGATGGTTTTGAACACCGTGTTAATAGAGTTAATAGATTTCACCCATGATTATACTCCCCCATCCTCCCTGACCCCTCCTGTCATGGCTTCTCCAGCCTCTCTTCCCCTTTCTGGTCACAGGTAACCTTTGGTCCACCCCATGGCCTTCCTCATCACCTATTTTTACCCTCTCGTGGGGTATGCTGTACCCACATTTACATACACATTACCTTGCCAGCTAGAATCTGTATGTGGAAGAGAACATGTGGCTTTTATCTTTCTGGGTTTGGGTCACTTTGCTTAATCTTATACTTTCTAGACCTACCCATCTTCCTCAAAATGCCACTTCCCTTTATAGCTTAATGCAAAGGATGAGAGTTCTGGAGCTCTTTGAATGTGGACCTCTACTGGTTTCTGTTGATCTCCCTCCAAAACAAGGCAGTAAGAGAGAAGAGTGCCTAACTGGAGAACCAACTTTGCAACACATACCTTTCACCTTCCGAAAACTGAGGAATGTTCACCTTAATTTGATAAGAAAATAGAAACTTCAAGATTCTCCACCAGGTGGCTTTCCTATGATCAGCTCATCCATATCCATGTTTGCTGGCATTAGCCTTGAAGCTGAGTCACAATCACCTTTCACTAGCCAAGGGCCTCAAACATCCCTGCTAAAGTCTTTGATGCCTCATCCCATAGTTAAGAGTACACACTATGGGGAGGGGTCTCTGTGTAGATTAAATGAGTTACACATGTAAACAGGGCCTGATATATGTTAAAAGCAGAATGAATCCATTCTTGCTACATGATGTATAGACAGTCACTTGTTAGTAGGCTGTTAAAGGACATGCTACAGTTTGGATGCTAAATGGCCTCCACAGGTCCCCAGGATAATGCTATCGGGAAGTGATGGAGGCTTTGAGAGGTAGGCCTTAGTGGTAGGTCTTTCAGTCCCTGAGAACTTGTGCCCTCCTCTCCTCTCTTTGCTGCATGGGTCACGATGTAAGCAGGTTTGCTCCATCACCTCCCTCTGCTGACTTACCACGGATCCAGTCTAGAAGATTACTAGACTGGATCTTCTCAAACGCGGAGCCAAAATAGACTTTTTCTCTTAGTAAGTTAATCAGCCCAGGTATTTTGTTCCCAGGTATACTGTAGGGAAAGCCAAACTAACATACATCTCCTAAAAGACTTCTCATTGTTAGTATCCAATTTACAAGAAGCCAGGAGAGCCAAGGAAAACAGAGAAGAGGTATTGACAGAATACAGGAGAAAATAACATCAAGAGAAAACAGGTCTTCATTGCACCTGGCAAATGCCAGCTGATGTCCATGACCCCTTCATTTCTTTGTCCCCTATATCTGACACAATGTTCAGAAAGACACGTGTTTCTGGATTTCAATGATGTAAAGAAAACATGGGTCCTGTTAGTGAGTAGAGGGACTATTGAGTGCAACAAATTCTAGTTTTAAGAAAAAGTGCCATGGTAGGAGCATGGGAATTCCATGGAACTGCAGAGCACTGCAAATTACTTGCATGTGTGCGCGTGTGCATACACACACACACACACACACACACACACACACACACACACACACACGCGCGCCTCTGTGGTCTGGAAAAATGCTGATCACTGTGTGTGACTGTGGGATCCACTGCAGGATGCAAATGCATGAGCTCTCTGTCTTGGGTTTCTTTTGAGAAAGCAGGGTGTTTGATTTTTAAAGAACATTCAGTTTACAAATGCAAATAAAAGTTGTCTTTGCAACCATGAAGATTAGGGCCAACAGGTTGTACCCTACAGAAAGAACCTCTGTGCGGCTGGCAGTGTGGTACTAACAAATGCAAAGAAAGAAGGTAAAAGCAAGCAAAGTGGCAAAATTCACCTGGTGCTGGGCACAGAGAAATGGGTTATCTTCCTAGTCCACTTGAAGCCCCACAGTTTGGAGATGGACATTGTTCTCATGTTGCATGCAAAGAAAGAAGGGATCAGAAGTGTTTAGTTTGAATCAGGATTTCACACTACATGGCAAACCTAGATCACCTGTGCTCAAACATATGACAACTTTGTAAGTCTCTACTACCATTGGCACAAAGCAGTTCTGGTACATCTTGGATGTCAGTGGGTGTAATGTGCAGTATTCTACTGTCAAATGGGATGGAGCTTATCTTCATGGCGGATCTTTGCAGACTTCAGTATGCCAATGTGCACTGTAGGTCTCACAGCCACATTGAGTGATTATCCTCTGCCAGATTACAGAAGCATACAAGTAATTTGCAATATTCTAAAGTTTCATGGAATCTACTTTTGAAATCCCTATGCTCGTACCAAGGTGTGTTTTCTTAAAACTAGAATTTGTCACACTCAACATTTGCCCTACTCACTAACACCTCCCCATTCTTTTCTTGATGTCATTGGTATTCATACAAAATGTATTGCATGTGTTAGAGATAGGGGACAGGACAAAGAAGTGAAGGGGTTGTAGATATCAGCTGACATTTGCCAGACGCAATGAAGCACTTATTTCAAAACCTTCTTTTCTAAGTGAAAAGGACAAAGGGGAAGGAAGAAGTGTGCCTGTTCATGATGGGCAAACCCAAGGTTTCCTGGCTGGACTCAGTTATCTTTGTTCCTTTCAGAAAACAAAAGACAAAGCTGGAATCTTGTGTTTAGATTATACTCCATGAAAGTGATGGTTCACCCTCCTCTCCAATCAATTGCATCTCATCTTAACGGATAGGGGATTACTTGTGGTCTTGAACCTGGCCTTCATCCAACCGTCCAGACTACCTATTACTGCTCAACTGCAGTCAATTCTGGTAGCTTCACAATTTCTTTGAATCTTTTCCAATCCAAATTCCCCTTTCTGGGGTGACTTCTGAAGGTCTAGCCAGTGTATTATCTCACAGCATATGGAATTTGGAATGGTATTTCCATATGACGGCCATACACATTCCTCTTCCAGGTTCCATTCAGAAACACATGTGCTCTCAGTTAGCAGAGGAGGCCAAGAAGGAACCAGACTGGGAAAATGATGGAGGAAAGGCGAGCTCACAGAGTTGAAAAGAAAAAAGACTCCTTATACTGCTTAGCAATAAAGATTATGGAAGCCAAACAACTTTCATATGCACAGACAGGTAAGAAAAATCCATTTATTGTATCCTATGCTCTTGGCCTATATTTTTCATTTCTAATTTTCAGTGTCAGATAATGTAGCTTCAGAAATCACAAGCTTTCTACAGTTGAGGCAATGACATCATCATTCAACCAGTGACTTAAGATCACTCTTTCCCTGGTAACAAACTTTAGTGTTAGTCAATGCACAGGAGTTAGCTCCAAAATGAGACAGCATGACAGCTCTTGCGTGCCAGGAGATATGTTCCACTCTGTCTCAACAGAAAGAGGAGATCCTTAATGTGAAGGCGGTTTCCATGTTCCTGCATTGCTTTAGCACTCTGCCAGCTCTGTCAGTGGGAGGCTTGACGGGAAATAGCAACACCAGCAGCCACATCTTTCAGTAATTAATAACGCCCACCCTCAATCCTTCTCTGTTTATTAACACAAGCTTTGTAACTAAAAGTCCCTCAAGAAGGGGCTTAGTCACACCTGTAATCCCAGCAGCAAAAGACAGCAAGAAGACTGCTGCAAATTCAAGTTGGCTCCATAGTGAGTCTGTGGCTTTGCCTGATTACATGGTAGAACCTTGTCTCAAAAAATAAGGTAAAATAATAGGAGAGGAGGAGAAGCAGCAGCACCACCTAGAGCCGAAGAAAAGTAGAAAAAGTAGAAGTTATATTCAAGCAGATGAAGTTTCAGCCAGGAAATGTGTGAAGGACTTAAAAACCTGAAAGTTGGCCCAATATTATTGAGGAAATATACCCATGATCAGAACTCAAGACCTATTAAAGTGGGAGCAAACACATGAAGATCTTTAAGAATGCAACTGATACTGAAATTTGGTAACTGGCAATTAAATAGTTAAAAGTCTAAAAACTGAGAGAAAAAGGGAAATCAACGTTTAAACATCACAGTTGTGCTGTTACACTTGTGCTGTTTGAGTGAACAAATGCTATGAGGAATGTGAAATCTCATGATCATGAGGCCGGGACCCTTGAAGCATTTGACAAGGTGAAAAGCAGACAGACACGAGACACTTCAGTTGACAAGAATTGGCAAGAACAGAAACCTCACATTCCAAATTCTGGAAGACAAGATGTCCCTTCACAGAACATCAACAGAACAGGAAGTGAAAGGGGACACTTGGCTTCAGTGTTAAGGACTAAAGCCCAGTTATTTTTGTCACTTGGAATATGCTGCCACTGCAAGCACTATTTCCCATGCAGGTATGACATGTGCTCACAGCCTTGCCTATGGCTTCAAAGAATGGCTCCCATAAAAGACTGTCACTAAGACACATCAAATGACCAGAGAGGCATCTTAGGACACCATGCTGAAGGACTTCAATGTTTAGAGACAAATTTGTTATTGTTCTGAGATATCAAAGGGGAAAAAGCAGATATTTGTGTTGTCTGGATTTGGGATAAAATAATATTTGACTTTATCTCCTAAAGATTCCCCAAATACCACTAACTGTTGTTTGTTTAATAATAAAACAATGGTGCCCAAAGATGAGTTACTTGTGATTTAGGGGAGTCAGAACACACTGAGAGACTCCAAAGCTAGTTTGGGTAGGTGCACTGAGAGTACACACCTTGTCAGGATATGTTCATGGACAGGTTGAAATCACCTAAAGAAGGATTATAGTTATTCTCTCTTTGATAGTAAAATGTAATATTTACCCTAGAATAGGCAAGAAATCGACCAGACTTGGAGTTCTGTCTCTGCTTTTAATTCTAACATTTCTAGTCAGATCACTGGTATTAGAGAGGCAGCTTTCTGTTTTCCATGCTTTGTTTGTTTGTGGTTGTTTGGTTGGTTTGATTTTTTGAGATAGGGTCTCACGTAGTCCAGGCTGGACTCAAGCTTTCTCTGTCTGTAGCTAAGGAAAACTTTGAAATTCTGTTCCACCTGTCTCCACTGGTTTCCACCTTGGACCATTTTCCTTTTCTTGCTTTATTTCCTTCACTTGGTGATTCTTACATTCTTATCTACATACTTACGGGACCAAACTCTCTGCTAAGCCCAAGAGTCATATTTTCAGCTGCCTCATGGAGAACCCTTGGGCCCCACAAAGATGATGTGCAGGCAGAACTGTGGCCCTGTTTCAACCTTCACCTCACCACACCTGCTCCTCCACTGACGTCACCTCTCATCCCAGCAGATGCTGTAATCGTCTTGGTAAGATGCCTTTCCAAGTTTACGCTCTCCTCCCAGTGGTAAAGGCTTCCACTCTCCCTTATTTAATTGTGTTTTAAACATCTACATAGCACTGAATGTGTGCCAGCCATTGCTCTAGGACTGACATCAACATTTTTTTTTGTCTGTAACATCAAAAGTTTTGCAAACTTACCATCTATTCTCCATATGACAGTTTAAAAACTGTTTACCTCCAAATTCAATTATCAGAATAGCATTCTGAGGCCCTCAAATTTCAACGTTCCTCACATCTTTTCTTCCTAGCATAACCGATAAGGACCTTGGTTTCCTGCTTCTCACCCCTCTTCTACTGTACCTTAGCTCCCTCCCCAGTCTTTACGAAGACGAAGACATGTTTCAGCAATATCAAACTACACACCTGCCTCTCCAAAAGCCACGGAACTTTATTCTGCCAGGAGTCTTCTACAGGCTCTGCAGTACAGGAAATTGTTGGAGAAGCCTTCCCCCAACTCTTTAAGAGGAACTGTTGGGGAGGACCTTCAAGGCAAATATTACAGCCGTAAGTGGATCTCAAGCAAACTCCCATGGAAAAACAAAGCAAAGGGAGTGCAAAGGCTTCTCTGCCATTGGTGGGAGTATAACATGGAGAATGATACAGCAATGACAAAATGGAATACTTTTTTTTTCACAGTGAAAGAAGAGGCTAGAAGTCCCACAGCTGGAGCCAGGGGAGCAGCTGTTAAGACAACCAAGTAAGGTGTGAAAGACATGGGAATTGAGCAAGATGACTTATGCTAATTAATTGATATTCAGTTTGAGTGATCTCTATCATTTCTGCCTCTACCCATTTCTAAAATGTTCCACACAGCATTTCCTTCCAATTATCTTTACTCTGCTTTACAGATTGGATTATGAAGACACGAATGAACCTGTATACCTTTTCAAAAAAAAAAACCCAAACAAAGGAAATTTGAACTCCATATACTCAAACCCCAAGTATTAATTATCTTGAGGAGCAGGCTCTCTGCAAACTCATGAGAGAACATGAAGATGGTCAAGGCATGATCTTAAATCCAGGGACTCACATATAGCAAAAGAGTCTTACAGTCAGCATCCTTGAATATCCAACAAAAGCTTCAAATAACCAAACCCAAAACCCAGTTTGTCCCTCAACTTAGCCCATCCTCAATCCCATCTCCCATTTCAGTAAATAGCAAAAGGAATCTTCCAGCTGCCAACAAGCAATGTTGACAGCCATTTTTACTCCTTTTAGTGGCTTGAATCCAAAATGTTCCCAACAGGCTCCTAATTTGCATGCTTGTCCCTCAGCTAGTGGCACTGTTTTCAGGCTGCAGTGTAGACCCTTAAACAGGAAGGGTCTGGCTGATTACATCCCCTCCTGGTTCCCGACTTCCTGGTCCTCTCTGATATAAGCCTCTCGCTACCTGCTCCCACAAGTAGGAACTGGATGGAAACTCCCCAAAACTACGAGCCAAAATTAATCCTACTCCCCTTCAGCTGGTTTTGTCAGGCACTCTGGTGAAAAAGCTATCTAATGAAACTTACTGCTTGCTGGCAGCTGTGGGACAACACCTTTAGTCTCAGCACTTAAGAGGGAGGCCATCTGTGACTGTGGGGCCAATCTGATCTACAAAAGGAGGTCCAGCCCAGCTGGAGCTACTAGAGAGACCCCCATCTTGAACAAAACAAAACAAACAGAACACAAAATCCACCTAGATTTTTTTCACAGGCCTGCTGCCATCCACCTGAATCCACAAAATGCAAGCCAAAATTAACCTTGTTTCTTCTCAGGTTGATTATTACAGGCAATTGATACAAGAACAGAAGGCTGACTAGCATGTTGGAGCTGCAGGATAAGTACAGGCATTTGGGAGTTTGGGGGATGGATGGTTAATGCATAGAGAGTGCTAGGAGAAATATCTTTTCTCATCTTTTCTTCATAAAAGTGTAGTTTTTAGTAAGTGGAAAAGCAACTGTTCAGGAAAAAAAAAACAATAAATAAATGTCTAAGGCACTTCGGTTGACCTGGGAAAGACAAAGATTCACTTAAGAGGCTTTAGGATGCCAGTGTCATTCAATAGAAGGGTCCCATACAGGCAAAACACAATGTCAGGAGATTTTAGCAAGTGATTTGTAAGAGATGATATTCACAGGCACCAACTACAGGTGCCTGTGAATATCACCGCAATTCAATAAATATGGGACTAGGGTGTAGCACAGAAGAGTACTACCCAGTAAGCTTGAGGCCCTGGGTTTGATCCCTAGCACCACCAAAACAATTAAGTGCCAGCAAGATGGCTCAATGAGTACAGGTGCTTGCCCCCAAGGTAATGACCTGAGTTTGAATCCAAGCACAGTAGAAAGGGAAAAATCAACTTCTGAAATTTTTCTTCTGGCCTCTACATGTGCACTGTGGCAAGAACACACCCATGACAACAACATACATCCCCTTCCTAGATAACCCCATAGCCACAAACAAATCAATGTGAAAAATAAAAGCAAGTGCCTGGACCTAGGAGCCTACATCCAAAAGCTAGCCCTTAGAATCATGGAGAACTCCATTAATATCTGTAGTAGACAATGATAGAATGTCTTCATTTTTCATTTCCAAAGAGCTACACAACATTAACTTATTGTATGATTTATGATTTCTAGAATTTTTGCATATCTATGCCAGGTGTTTTAAAAGTACTATCTCTAATGTTCATTCTTACCATGACAGGACAGCAGAGGCAAGAATTAGGCCAATTACGAAGACCACTGGTAGTGTCAGGAAGAACGTCTGACTCTGGAGTGTTGACTCCCAACACTGAACACTACACATTAATGTGATTTCCCTTGAAGCTTCCCTCTTCTGGGACATTTTTACATTATCTGAAGGTGTATTGCCATGTTTTGGTGTAATAAAAAGTTGAATGGACAACAGCTAGGCAGGAGGTATAGTTAGAACTTCCAGTCAGAGAGGGAAACTGGGAGGAGGAATCTAGACACACAGGAGATGCCAGGAAACACAGAGAAGAAACCGTAGATGCCATGTGACAGAATGTAGATTAATATAAAGGGGTTAATTTAAGTTATAAGAGCTAGTTTAGGAACAAGCCTAAGGTATAGGCTGTGCTTTCATAATTAATACTACATCTCAGTGTCATTATTTGGGAACTGGCTGTACAAAGGAAAATCCAAATACACTTTCCCCTCAGCTTCTCGACACATGGAATAGGATTCTTTCTAATTCTTACATTCATTAAGCTGAAGTCTTTACCCTGTAGCTTTTGACAAGAACTAATGAGGCTGTCTAGGCAGATCGTTTGCAAAGCCTCGGCCCCACTGCCCCTCTCTGTTCTGAGACATAGTTAATTAAAAGAAAAATAAAATTGCCTCATCACACTTGAATTTTAAAAGATCATTATAATACCCCGTTGTATTAAGAAAAAAACAGGTATGTGGTGGCATACACCTGCAATGCCAGCACTCAGGAAGTGGAAGGCAGGGTAGGAGCTGAGCTTCCGAGTTTGAGACCCCGACTCAAAATACATGCCCACATAAAGAAAAAATAAAAGACAAAAATTTAAATATACTACGATACATTTCAGTACATTACTTCTCAGGGTTAAGTACATCACAAGACACAAGAAGACTCGCCAATCTACTATATCTTAGCACCTAGGAGACAGGGGGTGGGGTTCTTCAGTTTGAGGGCAGTCTGTACTACATAACTAAGTTCCCCACCAGTGACAACTCCACAGTAAGACCGTGTCTCAGGACATTTTCAGATGACAGAGTCTTATGCTTATAAATAGAATCTGTAGCTAAACATGCAGACTGGCATGAGCAGAGGCCTGTTCATTTTGAAATAACAGTGAACATCTAAAGTTCTTTAAAAAAAAAAATACAAAACCTACAAACATCCGTATTCTGTGGTGGCTGTATTCTTGGGAAATTCAGCAATATTTTACATGCTGTTTATTTTATAAAAAATACATGCAAGACACACTCGGTCTCTTTATCCCTTGTGAACACATTATTTGGCTTTCAGGAATAAGTGAGTGAGTGTGTGTGTGTGTGTGTGTGTGTGTGTGTGTGTGTGTGCTGTTGTGTGTCTGTCTGTCTGTCTGTCTGTCTGTAGAGTTTTCTATCTCCCAAATGCCTGACCAGACACTCTGAAGTCATGGCTTCATGGTCAGTTCAGATCTTTATAATGTGAAAATTTACTCTATGCCTTGTAGTCTCTGGCCTGTGCATGCAAAATGTCACAATTCCAATTACTGTTACAAGCAAAGTGACCCTACAGATTCCCACAATGCAGTGCAGTGACTGGCACTTTCCTCTGGAATCATCTAGGCCGAGGCAGGTACACCTCCTTACATTCCACGATTCTCTCACTCTTGTTTCATTCCCAGACAGCTAAGAAGACTTTGCTGTCAGATTCTCTCCTGTTTTGAAAATCTCAACATGCTACACTGTCATCTCCTTCTGGGGTTATTAGTAAGGATGTGTGAGCTGGGATACTAAGCTTTTGACATGGTGACATAGAACATCCTTCTAACCTTTACATCTTCTTTGCCACTTAGTTCCAAATGCCAAAGCTGAGATAATAATAAAATGAGACACACGTGAGAGTTTACTCTTAGATGAGACTCTGAGAGGGCTATGCTCATAATCTATAACTAAAAACAATTAACAGGTTTCTCTCTATACTTGTTCATGCCAAAAGGACTTGCATGAAAATGACAACAGATGCCACAAAGGTGACCATAAAGTGACAAATCAAGGATATTAAGGAAAGGAAGTGGCTACAGTTTTCTAAAACTGAAAATGGTTGGAGGAAAACAAACTGCTCTAGGAGACATTTTCTGTCTGGGTGACTATGAGATAATGTTCTAACTCAGAGTACAATCTCAATCGAATTCATTCGTTAGTAATTGATTATTAGTCACTCAGTAGACATTCAGAATTCCTACTGCACAGGCGATCTGGTGTGATGCCCACATGAACTCCAGATTCCTATAAAGTGCAATCACCTGGGAGCTTTGTGGGCATGTAGTCTCGTTCAGCTAGTCTTGTGTGGAGGTTGGGATCATGCATTTCGAATGTGGGAGCTCAGAAAAAGAGCCCCCAAACTTCAGCATGCTGAGTGCTTTGAACAAAAGAAAGCCTTTCCAGTCACCCTCAGAACCAGAGATTTTCTGATCTCTTGTTTCCTCCCAAGCAGGGTAGATCTCTCTCTGAAGTCCCCTTACCCGAGGGTCCTCCAAAGTGAACACAGTGACCATCACTCCCTTCCTAAGAATTTCATGTCAGCAAACACTAACTTCACAATGAAGGAATGAAGACTAAGGGATGCCACAAACCCAGACGGATGTCACAGCTTTTTATTATCTGTTTGTGAGACTCACTTAATTTAGGCCTATTTACAAGCTATTGTCTACTCTTTGGGGGCTCATTCAACTTCCTAAAAATATCCTTTATTAACGCTTAAAATCACCTATAACCCACCTCCATTTGCCACTCCCCCTATGAGGAGATACCAAGTTTTGTATTTTTGGAAGGAGTTCATGCTCAAGGGCACATACGTAGTGTTCCACTATTTAATCTGCCTGCTGCCAATGATGTCAGCAGACTAAACAGGGATCCTTTAAAGGGGAAGGGAATCTCTCTCTCCCTCATTAAGCTCCAGGTGATACAGTACTGTTGTCAGCAGACAGAATCTTGAATAACAAAAATACTTTATGGAGTAAAATAAGTAAGCTGCTTGTACCCTGATTTCATAGAACTTAGCGATTCAGAATAAGGCAATGCATTCTCTCCAAACTAAATAGAAGAGAGCTTGCCTAATAATGTGCAGGGCCCTGCGTTCAATACCCAGCCCTGTAAATAATAATTAATACACAACAAAATATAGAATAATACAGGAGACAAAGTGCTATTCAAGATGAAAAACCTACTATCCAGCCAGGGGATGGTTAGCTATCTGGGAAGACACAGTGACAAAGGTGGCATTGAGGCTGACTTCTTAGACTCCAGGGTTAAGTATATAGCAAGACAGAGAGGACAGAGAATATGCCTGGCAGAGGGATCAGTGACAGAGGTGGGTGGTATTAAAAGAGTGGCATGCTCAAGTGGAGAGATACTCTTGTAAACGGATGATGGCAGAAGGTGGAAGAGAACGGTGGGCGATAGACTTGAGATACTGGCCTAGGAACCATCCGAGAAACACCCCAACACTCAAATCAGGGTGTCTAGAATTGAGACTCAAAAATGCCCTCAGAACAGTGGAAGGGACAGGCTAACATGGGGAAGGAAGAGAAATGAGTGGCCTTCAGACAACATAGAAGCCACTGAAATAGTCCAGAGGGGACAGGAAGGCTTGATCCTATGGCAAGGAAAACAGATGGGAACATTTACACCTGGATCTCCTTCACTGGGCTTTGGTGTGAAAAATGAAATGTCACCTTTCCCTGCTCTGACAAGGCTGGGAGAACTTCTTCAAGTGACTGAGAAAAGCTGCTATATTAATTAAAAATTACAGTGCTTTTAGAAGGTTCACCTAGGTTGTGTAGAAAATAACTTAAAGACTTGTTTGCTTTTCTTTTCACACCTTAAGGTTTATTATTGTTGACGTGTATGTGTGAGTGCAAGTGTATGCGTGCCACAGAGTGACACTGTGGGTGGGTTCTATCGGTCACAAGTGCTTTTACCCACTGAGCTGCCTCACCAACTCCATGCACTTAAGTTTGCAGTTCGCTGTTAATGAGTACTGCCTACACAAGTGGTGAGCTGTCAATTCTTGGAAGAGAGAGCCTTCGTGTATTAACCTTTACTCCAAATCGGGGCAGCATGCTTGCTTTGGTTCATCCCAGAGATACGGTTCCAGGGGAAAGAATTTAGCTTAGAAATATAGTGAGGAGAAAACTCAACAAACAAACAAACAAACAAACAAACAAACAAAAACAGCAACAAATCGGTTTGAAGAAAAGAGAATGCAACATGTATGAGATTCCTTCCCTCCATCTATCCCACAGGCAACTCCAAGCAGTACTCAGATCTCTCAGCATTGTCTTCCTCAAGCACACCTTAGTATTTTTCCTAATGCAAACAGCAGTGCAACGAGTTCCCCATTTCTGGAGTCACCACATTACCTATAAATGTAATTCTATGGTAAATCTAAAGTGCATCATAAATAACCCCGGGCAAATTATGTCAGGCTTTTAAAAAAATACAGGTAATATTTGTATTAATTCTTTTAGAATTTCTTAATGCATCTAATATATTATGGTCATATTAACTACCCACTTCCCCTCTAACTCCTCCCAGGTCCATCTTCCACAGGAGGCTTTTAAAAGGGTATGAGGAACCCGGAAATGGTGGTGCATGCCTTTAATGCCAACACTGAGAGGCAGAGGCAGGTGGGTCTCTGTGAGTTCAAGGACAGCCTGGTCTACATAGTGAATTCCAGGACAGGCTCCAAAGCTACAGAGAAACCCTGTCACAGAGAAAAGGTGGGGTGGGTGGGTATGAGGAACTACTTAACTGTAGATGGAATGTAGGAATGTGCAGTCCACTTCCTCCCTACCCTTCTTCCTAGTCTGCTCCAATTATATGAAATAAATCATTCTTCTGAGTAAGTGAGTAGGTTTAGATCTAGAACCGTGAGCATCTTCAGGAAGATTCCAGTGGCCATTAATCAGAGTAAACTGCATGGGTAGAGTGTGAGAATAGATGAAAATAATGAGTGAGACTAAGTCTCAAATTATAGGCTCAAACCAATCCAATTCAGTTCTGGGCCTATCTTTTAAAGTTTGTCAAACAGCTAAACAAATTCCATAACAAAATGAAATGGCAATTTAACTCTCACTCCAGTGACAGCAACTTTATTTTTCATGCTATCATTCAGCCCAATTTTACACCATCTTCACTACATTTTAATGCTTTCACTATGTCCCCTACAATAATATGGCAAGCCTTTGCTGACTAGAAAACCCTGAGATAGTCTGGGTGGTGGTGGCACATGCCCTTAATCCCAGCACTCAGGAGGCAGAGGCAGGCAGATTTTGGTGAGTTCAAAGCCAATCTGGTCTACAGAGCTAGTTCCAGGACAGCCAAGGCTACACAATGAAAACCTGTCTCAAAAAATACATAGACACACAGATAAACGGAAAAAAGAAAACCCTGAGATTCTCTCCCAAGTGTCTTTGTGTAAAAAGAACTCATGACTGTTACTGAACCTTTCAACACTAAACAAAAGCCATCTGGTGTTATTTCATTTTATTTATGGGTCTAGTCTTTCTTTGCATGCTTCAGGATGTTCATGTCAAACAATAGGTTTTTTTTTTGTTTTTTTTTTTATCCCTTCTACTTAAATAATAAACTAATTTATAAAGTGGTCAAAAGAAACACATCCAGTGGAAATCCCCCTCCCTGTATGGGATGTAAAAAGCAAAATGAAAGGGCTCATCATTAAACCCTTGGCTATATTAACAAGGTAGTCTGACCAAAACCAGTTCTGATGAACCAAAGTCTTGAAGTACAATCCTAAATGCTACTGTTATCTGGAACAAATCACAGTTTTAGAGACTCCAGTCCATGCCACTGACCACACTGCCTAGGGGTTTGCAGCAAGGCAATACAGTATGGTGAGGAGTGAGTGGTGGACTAAGAAGAGAATAGCAGGGTCCACTATCATGAGGACAGGTGTCTGGTGACATAACTTCTTTGTTCTTGGCCATACCTCTTAGAGGTCCCATTCCCTCCCCCAAAACATTATAGACTGGGAACAAAGTCTCTAACTCATGGCCTTTGGAAGCCATCCAAGATCCAAATTACAGTGACCACATCTAGAACAACTCAATTACAGGAGACAGAAAGCTCTCTGTTAAACAAGAGGGTAATTGGCCAGCCCTATTAGACTTATCTTAATGATACCTAACTGAAAAGTCTTCAGAGTGATCTATTCATATATTTTGATAAAGTTGCTTTTAATGTTGGCATTATGTGGGAAGAAGACACTTAGCAAAGAAGTGGGAGGGTTCTTGTTTCAGAACCTGTAAGAACCTCAGCTGGGGAAGAGTAAGAGGTGATATTTCCAGGGATAATACACCAAAACCTCTAAACTTTACTGAAAGCAATTGTGATTAAAATCCGATTTTCAGAGTTCCTGGTAATGTCCTGAATGTGGGTAAGGAGCTTTTTTCTGTGAGCAGCATATTCCCTTACCCTAATCCTCACTCCTGTGTCAACAATCACCCATTGTTTAAGGTTGACTTGGGATTTCTATGACTTTCCAAAGGGATTCAATGCCCTTGAGATTTTTGTTTCCAGTTTTCAGTCACCAGCTCTCCAAGACTCTTGCGTGCTATCCTTCCACACTCTGGGAGCCTTGGAACTGCTGTTCAGTGTCTGACATTTCCTGCTGTGTCATCCTGGCTTTTGATCGTAACCTTGCAGCTCGGCCTTAGCCAGTCTTCGTTTGGTCTCCTCTAGGTTGTCACTTTAGCCTCATGCCCTACTCACTGATCAGATCTCCATCTCCATGAGTTCAGGACCCTTCTCTTCCAGCACTGTGCTGAGGGTCCCTGGTGTGCTACCCAGCACTTGTACATACCCAGGCCTCTCCTGTCAACTGAACACGGGGTCCACATAGGGTCCAGGTGGCAGTCCCTTCCCTCCTTCCATACACTCACATTAACCTTCATTGTTCTTTTCCAGCTGTGCTCCTCATCAGCCTTTTCTGTCATTCCTAGTGAACTATCTTCATTCATTGATTGGGAAATGCAAAGACAGGCAAAGGCTTCTCTAGTTTCCTCCCGCTGCACAAGCATCCTTACCCCAGGCTTCTGTCACTAACAGCAGAAAGGCTGTTTCCATCCCACCCCCTCCTAGTTCTTGTCCTGACAGCAAATCCACCCACCAAGTCTCTCCATGCCCCAGGATATTCCAATCTTCTGGAGGTAGCTTCTTCCTCCTTCCAGGAGGATTCATTCTCACTTGCCGTCCAGACCTGCTAATCAATCTCTATCTCATCGCCTCTGCCCCTCTACTAAGTCAGTCTTCCCAAGGCTGCATGACCTCCTAGTTGCTGAATCCAACACTGATGACAATAAGTTCACTTTAAAGACTTAGTGTTAGTTTAGTTGCAGTACAGAAGTGAGAAGTAATGTCTTGCTGCAGCTTGCAATAAAATAGAACTCAAACGTCCCCCATGGACTTGCCTAAAATGCAAATCTGATCATGTCACATTCCTATTTAGAATGTTTCAGCTGCTTCTTCTGATGTTTACACATAAAAATATCCTTCTCAGAGGTGCAAGTATTGAACCATCATTCCCCAGGTGGTGCTGCTATTGGGGAGAATCTGGAAACTTAAGAATGTAGATCCAGCTAGAGTAAGTGGGCTATTCGTGAAGGGCTTTTCAGGATTGAACATGAAGCTTAGTTCCCTTCTTGCTTGCTGCTTCCTGTCCACCATGAGGGACTGGAGTTCCCCCTTTTTCCCTTTCTTCTTCCCCTTCCATCTCTGTCTCCCATTGGCCAACACCTACCCCTCCCTACGCTCTCTTTCCCCAACAAACTCCACATGGGTTTTGTTGAGTTTTGTGTTTCATCACCTGCAGCAAAACAACAACAAAACCATGTCTCACCCTCCCCATAGGAATATACTTGATGTTAAACTTTGATATTTTCAAATTGAAATAATATAAAGGAAGAAAGGCAATTATATTTTTAGCCCAACTCATGTTATGATATTTTCAAATGAATAAGAGATCATAAAGATGAGCAATTAAAGAAAGTTATGGAATAGGATCCTAGATATCATGTCTAACTATGTTATTAATTAATACTTTTTAAAACCACTATACCTTTCAGTTGAAAATAAAATGTTGAGCTAGGCCTAGTGGTACTGACTGGTAATCTCATGTACTCAGGAGGTGAAGCAGGAGGATCTAAAGTTCAGATCTGCCTGGTGACAGGCAGTGAGTTCAAGGCCAGCCCGGGCAACTTAGTAAAAGCTGATCTCAAAATAAACGATTAAAAAAGGGTTGGGATAGCACTGGTTCATTGAGCACTTGCCTCACATTCCTGAGGCCCTGGGTTCAATCCCCAGAACTGAAAGAGTAGGAGAAAAACATCAAGAGCTTGCTCACTTGTGGCAGCAGGACTACCTTGTGCCAACTCAAGCTTTCTTCAAATTTTCTAGGTTAGGACTGACCTAAAATGTCCTTCCAAAACTTCCGGTTCCCCTGCCCCTCTGGAAGGATGTAAAGAATTGAATAAACAATGTTCACACACACACACACACACACACACACACACATCCTCTTCATCTTAAGTAAGATTATTCCATTCACTTGAGTTCAGAACAGTCCAGGGAATTGAATTATGGCTTTATTTTATTGATCCCCAACTAGTAAAATTTAAGGAAATCCATGGGTTGCAGACAGATATATATGGGGTGGGATGAACCAGAGGTCAGAGATCCAGTTCAGTCAAATCACAAGCAAAGTCAACATTCTCTTAAATATTAAGTCACTTCTATTGGCAGAATACAAAAATCCTATTAACTAATTTCTTTGACTCCAAGAAAATTGATTTTGATATTCACAGTGGGAAGTTGTAGAGTCCAGAATGGAAGTAAGGGTGAAAGAACATGGCATTTCTTACGAATGAACTGGGGTTCAAAATACAAAGGCACTCTTCCTCCAACAGGAAAAAGAAAAACACTTTTAATTGAGTCTCCAAGTCCTTTGTGATTATTTCCTATAATTAAAAACTTGAGTTGTTGGCCTAAATCGTCTCACATATGAATGTGGCTGGTTTTGACTCACAAAAGCTCTGACTGACCTTAACATCCTAATACAAAAGAAATAAGAAAGGCTCCCGAGAGGCCAAGAGCAGGCTGCTTTTAAACTCCAATCCATAAGCACAGACTGGGGAGTTTCACATTATTTAGTTGAATCCAACTTAATTACAATCCTCCATCTTGTAATTTAAAGTGAAATAAATAGGCTGACCAGGTGGCCTTCCCAATTACTGCCAGCTAGCAAAGGTGAGAGATCTTGGGTATTTTTGTTTGTCAAGTGTCTCTTTTCTTGGAAAGAACAGAAAGCTTTGAGGAGAAAAGGGTAAAAGCAGAGTCTAAGCACTGAGGGTGTGGAGTAAAATGAAATTATGTAAAGCTTAGCTTTTGTATCTCTCTGGTAGAAAAATGAAAATCACAAGAAGTCTCTGGAAGACTCCAGCACTCTGAAAAGCCAAGGCCAGGAAAGAATGAAGACATTAAGGGGATATGGTCCTTGGAACTTTAGGTCTAGTTCTGTAAAATTAAATCTGTGACAGTACCTCCTCCCACTGGAGCTGCCTGGCAGACTGACTTCGAAAAGTAGAGGGAAAAAAAATCTACAAAATGAAGAAGATAAAGATGCTTAATATCTTTTAATTTTTGCAAAGTATTTTGGCAGTGTGAGAGGAGTGGAATTAAAGAGAGAAGGCACAAGACGGAATAAGATAAACCCAGTTTACAAATGGACAACAGACTAGAAGAGACAGTCAGCAAAGGTGCATGAAGATGGAGAGTGCTCCCAGCTGGTACTCTGTGAGCGCAGTCACCATCGGGCTCATTTGCAATTTAAAAGAAGGAGGTACCACGGGGCATTTACTAGAGTTGCTAAAATCTGAGCAGGCAAATGAGGAACTGACTGATCCACAGAAACCCCCATCCACTGCAGCTGTGATGGTTAGTGGGGCAGCAGCCACTTTGGTGGACAGTTTGTCTGGTTCCTAGGAAACAACAAAAAGATGAGAGTAAGTAACTTTACTAGAAGGAACCCAACACTGGCCTCATTTGGATGATGTAGGCGATTCTCAGCAGCGACTAACCACACTGATTTTGTACCTTTGACATAACGGGAATTAATCTTTATTTCTGGAGTCTTCCTCCCCCATACATATCAACCCTAGTTTAATCATAAAAAACAAACAAAACAAGCAAACAAAAAACATGAGTTCAGGTAGATGAGACACTGCAGTGGGTAAAAGTGCCTAACAACTTGAGGCAGGTCCTCGAACCCACTACACAAGGAGAGAACCTCCCAAAAGTTGTCCTCTGACCTCCACAAGAGTGTTGTGGCATGCTTGGGCCATCATTCACGCATATACATAACACACACACTAATAAGATATATTTTAATAAAATTTAAATTTAAAAAATGGACCCTATCAGGTACGGTTCACTTTATCAGCATGTCTCCAAATTGTCAAGGCCATATTAGAAATAAGCGTCTGAGAAGCTATCTCAACCAAGAGGAATGTAAGGAGATAAAGGTGACCAAACACAATACAAAGAAACATATGGAATAGTTCCTATGATACATACAAGTAAAACGATAGACTAAATGACTACAACATGTCAACACTCATTTACTAACTATAAGATACACACAAGGCTAATGTAAAATGTGACTAATAAAGCACAGGTCTTACCTTACTGGTCTCCCAGACTTTAGCATAGCTGGCACAATGCTGGAAGTTCCATTCAGGCCAGCATCACCAGCCAAATGAGAAGAACAAAGACCTAAACCATTGAAGGTCATGGTTTGGGAAAGTCCTTAAATCTTCTACTAACTTTGCTTTTTGACTTCTGTAGTTCTGCTTCTGATTAATTGTTCTAGCTGACTGGGGTGTGTCAATCCAGGATGTGACGACATCTGTGCTCAAAAGCTCACACTGAGAAAGGTTCAGAACTGTACTGGGGTCTAGTCTCCAGATGGCTAATTAAGACTTGCTAATGTCCAAGTCATCTTCTCTGGTAGCTATCTCACAACAAAAAGAAACTACATGGGGTACAGAGGAATTCTACTCATCTTCACAATTTATCTGCGAATCTAAAAGTTGTTCTAGTATTTAAGTATTTATATCTTGATACAGGTAGCCAACCCAGGATTATACCTTACCATGTAATCCAGGTGACCTCACACAGGCCATCAATCTGCCTTGGCCCCATGAGTGCTAATATTATAAATTTCCACCACCACATCTGGCTGAAAAGTTTAAGTACATATGTGAAATCTTGAAAATCACACAGTTTCTCACCAAATACCACTTTCTGGAATTTTAGTCGTCACTCAAGTAAGGTTATCAGCATATTAATCAAAGGGATAACGGTTTTTACACACATTGAGGTTACTTTATTTGAATATAAGCCCAAAATATTCTAAGTATTTGATAATTTTGTTTCCTTAAATAGAAACAAAACCAAAAAATCTATCCTAAGTTGAAGAATTCAGAGTGGCCTACTGCTTTTGAAATATTTTGCTTGCTTGTGGATAAGGCCCTTGCCCACCTAGTACCTAAGAAGAGTACAAATTAGTGTTACATGTTTATTTTACTTTAGAACACTTTTCTCTCTTCATCCCTGGCATCATTCACCTTCCCACAATGGCAGAAACCCCAGGCAGCCCCAGCCCCAGCCAGGCCCCCACTGTTTTGCTTTTTCTTTGCAGGTTTGTTCAGCACTTGATGCTCAAGAAAAGAGATAACATGTTCATCTTATTTCAAGGAGACTTGATTCAACAAACAAGCCTTCACTGAGTCCCGAGTACTATGATTTCACAAACATTTTGAAAAGAAAGCACTACAGTTGGAGACTAAGTGGCAGAAGATGTCCGCTCATCTGGCTGCAGCCACACATGGGCCAGAGTACTCCCAGCCCCAGAGTCTCTCACCATTTTCATTCTGTTTGTTCACTAGCAATATTATTTTCACTTTTAGAGCTGCAAAAACACTCTTAGGATGCACTTTCTCTTTTTGCCACTGTTTAAGGAAAAAAAAGTAAAAAAGTGTTACCTTGGGTTAATTGGTAACTTTTTTCTACTCAGCGTTTATTACATTTAGTTACAAAGGTTTCCACATAAATCACAGATTCTTAATGGTGTGATTTAATTTCATTGCTCTTTTTAAATGTGATAAAATAAATATTTTAATTGCTAGTTATATTTAATATGCAGATTCCATCAACCTTTGGCTTATAATATCTTTCTCAGATGCTCACTTCAAAAAAAAAATTCACAGGCCTTTTAATGAAAGCATTTTACTACATAAGAGAAGTTTTCCATGTGGTCATTAATCAGTAACATGGGAATTTCTTTATTAGTGATACTGTAATTTTTACAGTAATATATTAAAGACAACTATGAGAGATGCCATTAATGATAGCCTTTGAAGTGAAGGATGCTGCATGGATAGTTCTACCACAGCCCAAAATGGGACCTATGTTTTTCTTCTTTTCTTTTTGGGTTGTTTTGTTTTGTTTTTTTGTTTTGTTTGTTTGTTTTTTGAGACAGGGTTTCTCTGTGGCATTGGAGGCTGTCCTGGAACTAGCTCTGTAGACCAGGCTGCCCTGAAACTCACAGAGATCCACCTGTCTCTGCCTCCCAACTGCTGGGATTAAAGGCGTGCACCACCAATGCCTGGCTTATGTTTTTCTTCTAGTGATCAAGTAACATATACTAAATAGAAGATACATGACACCCAAAGGAGAAAGCTAAGAATAATGAATCCCTGCTCTGTTTTTCAAACATCCCCGCTAACTAAAACGACTCAAAGCACATTCATCTGACTGGGTTCTGCCTTGGTGGTGCCTTCACACTTGACAATATTCTACCAGTTTCTATTTCAAAACAAGCATACAGGTGGCCACTGACAGAGGAAATTTTTACGCACCCAACACTGTAAAGCATGCCTTGTGGTGACAGCCAGATCGCCTTGCAAGGAATACATAGCTCTTTAAACTAGTTGGATCAAAAATCTTTATGCTTTGATTTAATCCCAATTTTCCAGCACAAACCTCCTAGCTTGAGCTAACATCATGCTCTACATTAGCCAACTAACAGCCACTTGTGCTAAGCTAAGAACCGTCTTGGCTCCTGTTTCACCATACAAAGTATCTGAAGGAGTGAAACCAGTTACTGGCAGCAGTAAATACTTAGAAGGCAGACATTATTTAACACTGGATTTCTGTTGGCTAGAAGTTTCTCTAAAAATGAAGAGCTGAATTAATGCTTTCTGGAATAAATGGACATAATTATGGTACTCTACCTAGCCAACTGGGATACTATAACTTACTGCAACTGACCCCCCCTCAGTTGTCAGGAGTGTAGAATCACAATGATGCCCAAAGGTGTTTTGACAAGGAAAGTTGGCATTTCCTATTGAAGACAGCCTCAGAGGCGGGGGCTTGCTTCTTCTTCTAAAGAAGAGTTGAGACACCACACCTAAACTCTATACCCAGCTAGGTCTTTCTCTAGGCTCTAACAGGCAAATGAATGGAGCCAGGAAGACCCTGTTGAATGAGATGACTCCCAGCCTCTATTCCCAGCTAGGATCTTGGAGTAAAACCTAGAGCAGCCACTTTACTAAAGCAGCACAATCCTTAACTATATTTTAAATATTTGTTCTTGAACACACAAAGAAGTGTAGTCAAAGAGACTTCTCTTTGGAACAGATGGAGACTATTACAGAAAACCATGGCCAATCAAAGCACAGAGTTGTGAAGCCCAGTCCCAAAGGATACATTTATAAAACAACTCCCACACCTAAAGCTCAGGGGTCATTGAAGAAGAGGAGGTAGAAAGATTGTTAAAAGCCAGAGGAATGGGTAATTTGTTGAGATTGTGTCTACTAGGAATGTCAGAAGATACCTACATGAAATCTCCATAACATGGCTGCCTAAAAGACATCCTAAACAAGGACTACAACAATAGAAGTGCTAATATGGACGGGGCTAATGAGCCCTCATCAACACTTAAAGAACTATAGGCAATTAAGGAATACTGAGAGCAGGAAAAACAGTGTTCTCTAAGAAGACATCAGTTTGTTACCCAGTACCAAATGGGCAGCCCTAAAAACATAAATATGGCAAGTCATATACACACTCAGGAGGTTGTACTTATGTGTTAGGGACACACACACACACACACACACACACACACACACACACACACACACACACTTGCATGTATATATGTAACAAGAATTAATGAAAAAAGAGGCTATGAATTTGAAAGAGGGCAAGAAAGGGTACATGGGAAGATCTGGAGGGAAGGAGGGAAGGAAAGGAGGAAATGATGCAACTATATTACAATCTCAAGAATAATTTTTAAAAATAAAATAAATACATGGATCCTTAAAAGGGGGGTAAAATATATTAAGTCTATGGTTTTAGAAGATATGAGCAAAGAAAAAATTTGCATTAGTTGATGATTTGAGAACATGTTCTTGAAATGTTGATAAACTCAAAACATTAGACTGTTCCCAGAGATGGTATTTTCAACTAAAAATATATCTACTCAAATAAAATGCTGAAAATCATAAAAAAAAAGTTCACATAAATTATCTCTTGAGACTGACATATTTTTCCAACTCTTTGATCCAGAATAAATGAAAACTTAAAAATGGGTATCGAGAAGACTTCATAAAACCTAGCAATGTCAACTACAATGAAAGTGACCTGTGGGATCAGAACATCTTCTTCTGAACCTCCAGGATTTTCCTCAAACAATGTGACATTAAAGTTCCTCCTGCCAACGGCAAAAATAAATAATAGACGGAATGACAAAAAGGGCATAGATTCTTCTAGAAAATGCTGAGAAGTTGCAGTTCCATTTAAGTGGGGGTAGCTGAGCCACCTGAAGTGAAGAAAGTTTGCACCCGGGGTGAGAGAGGCGGCTAAGTGGTTAGAAGCACGTAACAGTCTGCTCTTCCAGAGGACTTGAGTTCAGTTCCAGCACAGGTCTGGCAGCTCACAATGGGATGTAACTCCAGCTTCAGGTTCTTCAATGCCGTTGGCCTTCTTGGGCATCTGCTCTCCTGGGCACACACTCACACAAACAACTCACACACAAACATACACTTTAGTAAAAATAAAGTAACATTCTTAAAAAAAGAAAGTGTGTATCCTAGAACTGATACATGCAGCAGCAGCCAATTCCCTACCTCTTTATTAATCTCCAATTCCACAGTCACAGCACTTGGTATAAATTAGCAAGACTTGTAAGCCTCTTTATGCTGAGATACCATGAACTTGTCAGTTGAGGCACGGCTGGGAATTTGGGCTCTAGGTAATGCAGGGCCTCCTAGCCTGACTTACCTTGCTAAGAAGTTACAGTGTGTGTTGGGCCCGGCATTCAATTTCTATTCTTTGCTTTCCATGATATAGATCATTAAGTCTGAACCAATTTCCTCTGCAGAAAGTGCTTTAAATAAAATGTCTCAAATAGCAACACAATTTAAAAATAATGAGTATATTTTTCTAAGGCAGACTTAGGTTCCCCTACCCATTTAGAACATTTTTGTGTTGCCATTCTTGATGGAGAGACTGTAGCACAGTTCCAAAAAGTGTGGTTCAACAGGACACCAGTGAAAGTCTCATTGGTGTATACAGAGGGACTGTTATCACTGCTTATTGTGCAGCAATCTCTCCAACATGATGGAGAGCTAGACACACTGCCAGACATTATAAATGTTAATTGTGATTGCTGCATGCTTCCTGCTCACCCATAGCAGTTTAAATTAAAGTATCTTCTATGTCACTGAAGGGGACTATTCTTCAAAATAACTGTATTCATCAGCAGAACAGAACTCTTCTTGTTCTACCATAGAAAAGCAAGAGACACATGAGATATGTCAAGGTCTCCAACCCTATATGTCCTCAGAGACCAATTTCAAAATTCTCCAGAGTAATGTCCCACTGCATGGATGCTATCTATAGTGGTTCACCTTCCTTGTCCACATGACTGGATCAGAATCACCTGAGAAATTGATAAGACATACTCCTGCTTGCTTGTGCTTGTGAGCATGCATCCAGAGAGGACTAATTGAATACCCATCTGGAATGTGCTTGGCAAAGGCTGGTGACATAAACAGATTTTTTTTTTTTTTTTTAAAGCAAGCACAACACAAGCATTATTCTCTGCATGTCCACCATGAAGTGAACCACATCTTTTCCTCTACCACAGACTCCTGCTACCATGATACTCTACCCAAGTGCCTGGGACCAAGCAAGTCCAGACTATACCTGTTCAAACAAAGCCAAAAGAAAGCCCTCCTTTGTTTGTTTGCTCAGAAATTAGGTCACAGCAATGAGGTAACTAAATAGTACAGGTCCCTTAAGTTCTGGTCACTTCTACTAGAGATCCATGACTTCTTCTTCAAGCTTTCCTGTATGCTTTGCTGTGTGCTTGGATACCTATACTCTTCACCTGTTGAACTTGTCTGTTGTGACTCCATGTAGATAGTTCTTTTATGCTGAAAAGTTCCCTGGCTGCATGCACAGTGTGGCTTAGGAGTCACTTTTGTCTGTTCACAGGTCACCAGCTTCTTCCTGTATCACAGAACTTCTGGTCTCTTTGAACCACCTGTTTATTTGCAGTCCCCAACAGACCTTAAACTTCTCCTGTTCCTTTCATCTTCCCACCTCCATTGACCAATTCAGTGTCCAGAGCAGGGTCCCCCCAAGTACACTGAATGAAGGAAAGGCCATGACTTATCCAACGTCTACTGTGTTGCTGCAACCTGCCAGATGCTTTGAACAGACCCTTCCTTATCCACACAGCACTGCAAGCTGTGCGCTATTTTTGGACATTTCAAAGACAAAGGTCAGTGGGATCAAATAGCTTTCTCTAAGTTGCAGAGCTCATAGTGAATTCAAGACCAGATTTGTGTGACTTCAAAATTCCTGCCCATCACACTAGCGTCTCTCCCTCGCCCTGCACCTAGCACACACTCACAAGAGTGCTGTGTTGGACTTCGGAGAGTACCCCTATTATTCATCTTCCAACAAAGCGAAGACTTTCTGGAAGCCAGTAGTTAGCTTGACTTTTTACACCTCTGCTCTCATGAGCACATTCTTCTTCATGGAGGTTATGACCCATCCCAGAGGCCTTATCAAAAGTCTGCTTCGCCTCCTCATCATCTTCCTCAGAGGGTAAGAGGTGGCAATGCCATAGCCTGAGGCATCTTACCCAAGACAGCCTCCCAGAGCAGCAGGAACCACTCATCAACAGGCTTACAGAACAAAAGTGAGGCATTCACAGCATCAAGACACTGGGGCATCCTAAGGAGAAGCCAGTGGGCCTGCTTTCTGATGGGAAGAAGTTCTCTAGACAGCTGCCAGAAGTATGCCTGGTGTTCTGTGGATGTGCCATTTGCCTCTGATGCTTGTTCAGGCGAGTCAGAGAAGAGGCACAGAAAGACCTGGCTGGCAGTTGGCCTGTCTTCCTTTTCACAAGTTCCCTGGGGCAGCATCTCCTAGACTGCATTTATGAGATTTCCCACTTGGCTTTCCCCCCTGACTCCTAGCTCCATGGCAGGGTCCACCCCAGAGACATGAGCGATCTGATCAGTCATACAGAAAATGTCTTTATCTGGACTGACATATCCAGGTTAAGAACTGTCATGAGGGCATAGTTGAAAAGCTGCCATCTTTCCATCGGGTTAGAGTTAAGACCTGGGTAAAAAAAAAAGCAAGACTTTTCACCTACATGAGCGCTCATGACAGCCCCTGTAACCAATCCTAGGTGAAGGATTACAGGTCACATGGTTGGGCATATAGTAGGTTCAAGATCAGCCCAAGCAACCTACAAAACCAGAGATGAGACCCTGAAAGCATAGCACATTTTAGCATTGGCTTAAAAAACTTTGGGGAATGGAGCTGGGCTAGACAGATGGGTCAGTGAGTAAGAGCACTGGCTGGTCTTCCAGAGGAGCCAGATTCAACCCCCCAGCACCCACAAAGCAGATCACAACTGTCTGTAACTCAGGGAAGGGATATGGCGTCCTCTCCTGGGCCTCCATGGGTACTAGGAATGTACTTGGTGCACAGGCACACATGCAGGCAAAACATCCATAAACATAAAGTAAAAAACAAAGTCGTAGAGGCTAGGGAGTTGGCTCCACAAGTAAGAACTCTCATTGCCCATACCTAACTACCTGAATTTGATTCCTAGAACCCACCTATAAAAGCCCGATGCTGTGGCAAGCAGTTGTAATCCTATCCTGAGATGGAGGCAGACAGAATAATCAACAGGGAGTTCCTAGGCCAATACACAGCATGACAGTAGAAACAATAAGAGAGACTCTGCCTCAAAACAATGTGGAAGGAGAGAACCAAATCCAATAAAGCGGTCCTCTAATCTCCATATTTATGTATGTGTATACACACACACACACACACACACACACACACACACACACACACACACACACGCCTGCGCGCACGCTAAATTGATAAAATAAAATAGATTTTAGGAAAATGCCAACCCAGATTTCTTCAGGTGTTCCTTGAACAGCTGCTTTGGGGAAGGATCAAATGCTCTTGAAGTGGGCAGAAAAAGATAGAATGTTTTATCTTTTATATTTTTGAAAAGCCCTTCCTTTAATAAAGGAGAAACAAGCTTCTCCACCACCTAAGCCCCTTCTTGCTCCTGGGTTACATTCTATATCAACACAATGGCTGGTCAATAAGCATAATCAAATTCCACTTTCTGCTCTCCACTCTGACTATACTAAAAGCATGCAGAATGACATGAAACAGTAATATTGTACCCTACTTCCATATACTTCTCTAAATAATAGCACAACCAACAGCATCAAGCATTGGAATTTACAAATTAAATCAAACTCCTCTTCTACATTCAGAGCAGCCCTGGACATTAAGAGAAACGGTCACACCTGGGCCAGCAATTAGTCCCTCAGCCATTACTCATCTCAACTCTGTCATATCCATGAAGAAGGAGATTCTGTTTTAAAAGGAATATTTCAATGATAATGTAGCTGAATGATAATGGTGGCACACACCTCTAATCTCAGTACTCATCAGACAATGGTAGTTGGATCACTGAGTTTGAGGCCAGCCAGGTTTATGTATCAAGTCCCAGGTCAATGAGGACTACCTAGTGAGACCCAGTCTCAAAACAAACAATAACAAAACCCGACTGAAAGCGGAGAAACACCTGTAAGGACCCTACCATAGGCGGCCCTAAATGAGATGGTATTAATATTTGGAAATGTTCTTCCTTTAAGAAAACTGCAGAGAGGTTGGGAGTCAATACAGCTAAGGTCATCAATCCCATTTGCAAAAGTGTCATGAGGAAAAAAACAACACAGAGAAAACAGCCACTTATCATATTTGCAGATTCTCTGAGCCTCCCTACTTGCTAAACTTTATATGCAGCCCCCACACCAATATCCACGGACCTGCACAGAACAGTGAACAATTTAGATTTCCCCCCCACAAACATCTTCCCAGGTGGAGTTCAATTCAACAGCACTCTGCCTTCCTGATTCAGTCTGAGGAAACATTCTTTTCACGGTCTATTTAATGCCTTCTGTTTCTCTCTTTTGTGTTTTCTTCTTGGTGACTTTGTTGTTTAAACTGGCCCTTGAGCAGACTGTGGAAGGGTTGTCTGGTGCTCTTGATGTGCCTTACAGAGAAAACCTTAAGTTTGGGATAAGCTTCATTCAAGCATGAGCTCCAGCACAGCTGGTGGCTGAGCTCTGTACACATGAACGGATGATACTTATCGCAGAAGGTGTCTTTAAATAGAAACACACACATGTACAAAAGCAGCGCTTTTGTTAATTAGCTGGCAAGAATACTGGGAGCAGAAATCTAATAGTGGAGAAACTTAATGCTCACTAAACGTCAGTATTCCCTAACTCAGCATGACTTAATATTGTCAGCGTGACAGGATCTAGATAGAAGCCGTTACAAGTCAAACTCTCAGCATGTGGCGGTGTTTCTAGACTAGGATGGAGAAGTGGGAAGACTCACTCTACATGTGGACAGCACCATCCCATGATCAGGACCCCTGAATTAAATAAAAAAGAGAAAGCAAACAGCACCTACCTTCCTCTCTCTCTCTCTCTGCTTCCTGACTCTGGACTACTGTGCTCCTGCTGCCATGTCTCTCGAACTGTGAGCCAGAGTAAAACTTTTCTTTTGTAACTTGCTTTTGCCATGTATGTGATCACAGCAATGAGAAAAGTAATTGGTATGTTATTATGCAGAATAAAAATGTAACTGCTGCTAATAATGAGAACTGACTATACTTTCACGTTAGAATAAACACAGGTTAACATATGTGTCCTTGAGACCATCTTACCCTGTTCTCTTCTAGCATTGCTAACTCCTCTTGACTTCCAGTACACTAAGAAGTGAAAAGTCTATTTCTCTACACTCTTCTGTCACGATGATGCTCTGAACAATGCATGAGACCAGGCAACCTTGGCCTGATCCCTCTGAAACTATGAAGAACAAATCTTTTTTTCCCCCTTATTATTCTTACATGTAGTTTGGCAATAGCTATGTAAAAATAGCCAATACAGATACAGCACTGGAAAATTTATCACACCAGACATCTGCCCTGGCTGGGCCCCAGATCTTACATTTCTATATTTGGGAATCCTCTTCAAGATCTCAAATTGAGATAGGCAATGGGCTGTCCCAATTTCTTCAACAATAAGCTGCACACAGAGAGTGTCACTGGGCTGAGAGAAGAGTAAGACAGGACAGATGCTGCTGCCTTCTGGCTGAGTGTCCTATGAAGGAGGCCTGAAAGCTCACAATGAAGGCAAAATGGCGAAGATCTATTCCACCTCTTAAGAGATGCCTTCAGTACATGCCCATTATTTAAAACTCCTTCTGCACTCACACTCTGCAAATGTTACTAAAGAATCTGGTTCCCTGAGTAGCCACAGGGAACTAGCTAAGTCTCTGAACAAAACCTTTCCCATTTCAGAGTCTCCACCGAGCTGAGCAAACTGAAGAGGCATTTGGAGTATAAAATACCAGCTTCTGCTGCATAGACTTAGTATTGTTGAAACAACTCTAGAGCATTAATTAGTTCCTTAATATCTTTTTATTCTCACTCAAAGCCTGCTCTCCATAAAGAGCTGGAGGGATGAGTATCTGTGGAGCAGAAGGGCGTTGACTTTTATGCAGTGGGTGTCCTTTGACATTGTGCTAACAGTCTTGAGTCTTCATTCTCAGGCAGCAGACACCAGAGAAAGAACGGGTAGATGCTGTCCTCATGTTTGTTCTTTTCATTAAGACTTTTCAAAGAAGACTTTATTCTAGCCACATTTAGAACAAAAAGACAGAAAAAAATCTTGCCTCCAGGCAAATAACTCATAAGGGTGAAAAGGAACTCTGTGATATAGGACTTATTTCATAGGGACCACTAGTGTGTGACAGTCGGCCTCTGTAGACATTCTACAAGTGCTGCTAACACCAGAGGCAAGCTATAAAAGTTGGCAGAGACAATCAGTAAATAAACCTGCTGGTTTTGTTTCTTTTCTGAAGCAGAGTTTCTCTTTGTAGCCCTGGCTGTCCTAGAACTAGCTCTGTACATCAATCAGGCTGGCCTCCAGCTCAGAGAGATCTACCTGCCTCTGCCTCCCAAGTGCCACCACTGCAGAGCTTCAAACTTGCTACTTCTTAACAGCTAGCTTAATTTGGCTAGAGTGATTCTAGAATTACTGTATCCATTTTGGGTAAAATGTAGCCTCTGTATTTTATTCACATCAGTTACAAATTAGTTTGCCTGGTGCTAATGTGAAGAGACTAGAAGGCAGGCATCACATCCCCTGGACATGAAGTTAAAGTTAGCTGTGAACAATGGAGGTGCCAAAAATTGTACCCTGGTCTTCTGGAAGAGCAGTTAGTGCCCGTAGATGCTAAGGCATCTTTCCAGTCCAGAACACAAATTTTTAAGAATTGATTGTTTGGGAAAGACATTTTAGAGTTGAAAGAAAATCCAGACATTACTCAGTTACGCAACATGAACATTTTGCAGTAGGTATGAAGATCAAGTTCAAGAAACAAGTAAGAGGCTAAGGCCACACAGTGAGTCAGAAGCTGCAGAGGCCTGGTTCATCTGATTTCATTCTCTAAACATATTGCCATATGTAGAAAACAGGTATTGATCATGTGGAGAGAAGTGAGGAGGCAGTAGGGTGGGTATGGGATGTCAGTTTGCCTCCCTAGCTCACAGCTTCCCCTGCCAGGGGTCCAGGTCTAATGAGCATCCCCATGGGGTCTTGGTCTTTCTGTGCTCCCTTTGACCAGCATCTCTCAGTAGGTGCACACTTATCTTGTAGAAGGCTGGGTCAGACTAGAATGAAACAATCTTCATTTGAACATGTTGAAGCCCAAAGAGACACACCGAGCTAGCGCAAACTGGGCACACAGGAAGAAGTTATAAGACCCATGAGTGCAATCCCATCATTCCTGCCCTTCATTCTCTTAGCGAAAAGTGATAAATAGTTATGCTAAGAACTGAAATTAGCACTCATGAACCAAAATTTCAAAATTCCCATAGTGTGTTGGTTATACGGAGTGGTTTTCTTAGTATTTACAGCCACTAACCTTCACTCCTAGGAAGGCGATTACAAAACTCAGTATTATTAAGTCCCTTATTCAAATATGTGTTGATATTTTCCCTTCTGGAATGATACACTTTATGTCAATCAAAAGAGAAAATAATCCTAAAATTAAAGGCATTTAAAGAAACAATTCTGATGCCAAATTGGGAAAGAAAGCTTTGAGTGTGCTTTGAAAATGGAGCCAAAGTACCCATTAAAGGAAAAATTACAGGAAATTAAGAATATGCCTTTTCCCAATGACATTGAATCTCAGTAATTTTCTCCATGATGATCTGAAAAGCCTGTAATTCCCACCAAAATCTGGCAATCTCACCATTTCCCTTCGGCAGAACAAACAGAAAGGCATAGGTGTGGTGTGTGTGACAAAGAAGACTTGTGCCTCCAACACTTGAGTGTGGAGGTACAGGCCAGAATTACTCACTCTTGAGCACCATTGAATGAAAGAGATGTAAGCTACAATTCGAATACAAGTTATACAAAGTGACACAATCCATCACATTTATTTTTCATGCTTGTTAATTACCCAAAAGTTGAAAATAACATGCCATTATCTGTACAATTTATAGTGATTTATTTTAGTGAGCTGTATACAGATAAACTGCCTTTAATGCTGATGAAGGGATGGTAGGTAAGTACGTTATCTAATAGCCCACAAGATCCGTGTTCTTGGAACTAGATAACTGGGTGAGCATCGGGAACCTATGTCAGAATGCATAGGGCATTGCCCTGTGTTCAATGACCAACTGTTTCTTACCTCAACAACCTTGAGTAATTGTTCACAATGTTATTTACTAAGAGGGAGTCTAGAATTCAATTATTCTCTGTTGGAAATCAAGGAATGTATTCAGGGTTTTGCATCTCTAACACTTTTACTCACAGTCAGAGAAAAAGATCAGAATGGTGACTTGGGTGGACTTACAACCAGATCCTGCACCCTGTCCTGAGCTCTGTCTCCACAACCCACTGCCCACTCTCAATCTACTGTCCACCCTAATGATGTGGGTGCCTTTCCCATATTCGTGTAAGCACTCTTGCAGCTGATGGGATGAGGCAAGAGAGATGAGACATGAACTTTCACTACCTTTTCCAAGCATGGACATGGAAGCTTAAAGTATTTTACATAGCACAATGTCCCCCATCTTTAGGTGTGGAAAAGGCATGACACGATAGCAATTATCTGCATTATATGGACATATTGCAGCTCTCCTCTTCCTCCCTCTGTTCTTTCCTAAGGACAGAGTCTCAGTGCGCAGCTGAGGCTGATCTGGAACTCTATGTTGCCTAAGCTGGCTGTGAACTTGAAATGCACTTGCCTCGCCTCGCAGGGGCTGGATGCATGTGCCATCACACTCAACTTCATGAGCATTCCTGAAAAAAAATCACACCTATTTATCATAAGGAAAAGAGACCAAGGATTCCTGGTCCCAGAGAGAAGCCATCACTACTCTTGCTTCCTGAGTGATAAGCCCCGAACGAATGGGTGCTTGGGTCCAAACATTTTGCCTTCATGCCTTTGCCAAAGCATTCACTTGCTATATGCTTTCTTAATGAATGTTTAAGGCAATCCTTTTTTAAATGGACAAACCTTGGCAGGAGGTCAGCAAGTTAATTGGCTGGGAGAAAATAAAGCACAGCTCTATGCCCATTTCAAAGACTCATTTCAAATGCAGCATAAAGTGCATGGGGAATCATTATTGCGCCTGGTATTTTGAAAATGCAACATTAGTAGGTATGACCTTTCTACCCAAATGAAACAAGAAATGATGATTTACCCAGAGTCCTTTCCTGTTCACCCACAATTTTCTTTTTTCTGAACACAAGTCCCTCAGGATGGAGTGCAGCTGAGTGCCGCAGCACCTGCCTAGTGTGCAGAAGTCCTGTGTTTGACCCCTGTCACTGCAATAAGTAGAAATCCCTGAAGCAACTGTGAGTCTGGGTGTTCAGATGATTAACTAACTGTTGTAGATGGGAGCTGTAGAGCAAGAACTCAGAGTTAAAGGGTTGGCTACCTGTCAATTACAGGGTAATCAGAAAGCCCCTCATCACTTTAATTAAACCTAAGGTAATAGGAAAAATCCAGAGCCATGTACTGACTGCATGGTGACAGGCAGTCAGGCAGCAATGCACACAGAATGGCACATCTCTTCTCAACCAACAGCATGCCTGGATGAGAAGACAGTATGTACACTTGGACTGGTAGCTTTTCTCTTCGAATAGAATCATGGCTCTTACTGGACATCAACTACAAAAATAGAGACTCTTTAGAAAAACCAACATAGTGTTATTAGCACCCTAACAGTCTCTAAAGATTGATTCAAATGTCGTCTTAGCTCTGAAGCCTTGCGCCTTGGGGGAACTCTTCTCTGTGTTCAGATAAGCATTCTGCATGCGGCCAGCAGAACACTCATCTTATTGGTTCAGTGACGCCAGTGAACAGGAGCTCATTGGGAACATAAATGCCCTTTGTTAATCTGTACTCTCCCAACAGCTGTGTGAATGTTTGGCTCTTAGTGGGTTTTTAATAAAAATTCATTTAATTTTTCCAGAGAAAAGCAAAGGCCCAAAGTTATAAATAATTCAGCCCTGTGTTATCAAGCCTGATAAATTTCCACTCCAACTCTTTCACCTCTGATTAAGAGGGTAAGATGATCATGATGCCATCCCGGCAGGTGTCTTTTGATTCCTGTCATCAAGCTACAGAAAGAGTCGATGGGGAGCATAGTCAAAAGTAGCAAAATGATAGCACAATGGACAAAAGATGAAGTATTTGGGAAAACAACAAAAAATTATCAGTCTTGTGGGAGGAAAACGAGTATGATCAAAATATATTGAGAGAAAAAATTGAACAAATTAAAATAATCAGTCTTCACTGGCAGAGGTGGTACATGCCTTCTATTCCACTAGAAGGTGGAAGCAGAAGGTTGGAAACTTGAGGGTAACCTAGGATGTTTAGGGAGACGCTTTCTCAGAAACAAACAAAACCATGTGAGGGACTGGGCTGGTTGCCCGGTTTCCTACTCTACTAACTCAGAGGAAATAAGAGTCCTCTTTCAAACTTTGTTTTGAATAAAGAAAGAACTGGTGAGGGGTAGGGGTAAGGGGGGGTAGCCAAGGAAGCAGAGATTGAACATCTCTATGGGGAACAGAGCATGCCAATGTCATGGGATTAAACAGTGTGAACAAATATGAGGATGATGGTCACAAGGTAGTCAGCTACAAAAGATTTGGCAGTCTTTAAAGGACCACATACACAGTGGCATCATCCAGGTGATGTTCATTTCACCTGAAACATTAGTGCACTTGAAGCCAAGTGTGAAATCAATATAACCATCACATATGATTCTAAGTATAAACCCTCAAGTATAGGTAACAGTATAGGTATAAGTGGTGAAGATGGTGACCAATGTCCTTGAAAACTATCAAGTCCAACATGGTAGTGTCGATTGGGCCTGTGAGATGGCTCAGTGGGTAAAGGCGTCTGCTGACGAGCCTGATGACATGAGTTCAGTCCCTCACGAAAGGAAAGAAGCAACTCTCAGAAGTTTTTCTCTCTCTCTCTCTCTCTCTCTCTCTCTCTCTCTCTCTCTCTCTCTCTCTCTCTCCACACACACACACACACACACACACACACACACACACACACACACACACACACACACACACACACACACGATAGACAGACAGGTATAAAAAGCATGCTGGCTATCCTAGAAAGCTATTTCCAGGAGCTGGAGGAATGGCTCAGTGATTAAGGGAGTTGATTGCTCTTCCTGAGGACTGAGCTTTGGTTCCCAGCACCCACACTTATTACAGTCTAGCCCCAGTTTCAGGGAATCCTACCTCCTCTTCTGGCCTTCTTGCCTCCTGCATACAGGTAGTGAACATAAACTCACACAGGCAAACACCACTCGTAAAAAACAATGACTTTTTGAAAAGTTATTTCAGGCTGTTTGTGGGGGTTCATACTTTTAATTCCAACTCAGAAGTGAGTTCCAGAGCAATACTACATAGTGAGACCTTGTCTCAAGGGGGAAAAAAGTGTTTCAGGTATTTCCTTTCCTGTTCTCTACAGATCCCTATGCTGTTTTTACAATGCAGGTTCTACTGTAGCTATGCTCTGCAATGACCCTCAGAAGGAAACATGCCATCTTTCTCAGCTCAGTGGCTTCCTGGAATGTCTGTGACAGTCCGTTTGTGCACAAGTTTGGCTTTGTTCCCCTCCTTGAATACTTTTGTAGGAGCTGATGCTGGTCCTACTGGTTCAGCATGCTATCGGGGCCTTCACCTTTCACCTGTGTACACAACACACAACTGGCCCAATCTGAAGCTGGCTCCTGCTGTTCTCCTTGCCGACCCTCCTCCCCACTCAACAGTGAGTATGCCTTCACAAGTGCTTTAAAAATACATCTTTCTCCTGTCCCTCAACACACTGAAGATATATTACAAAGATATGAAAAGGCTATATTTTGAACAGTCTTGACTTACATATACTTCGCTCTCAGCCACCTCAGAGCAGAGAAAGAAAAATGACAATGCACTTGTATAGACTTGTGGTTCATAACTGACAAAGTACAGTAGGCCCTCTATAGCCACGGGTTCTGAATCTGTGGGTCCCACACTCATGAGTTTAACCAATGGCATGTCAGAAATATTCAGAAAAAGGTATTATCTCTGTACTGAACATGTAAAAACTATTTTTGTCTCAAGATTCCCTCAAAACAGCAAAGAAATCCTATTTATACAGAATTTACCTTGCATAATACATTATGAGTAATCTGGAGATGATTCAAAGTGTATGAGAAGGCGGGTGTCAGTTCTAGCAAATGCCACACCTTTTAAAGTCAGTGATGAGCATCCTCAGATTTTGACATGTGTGAAGCCCTAGGACCAGACTCCCATGGATTCCGCTGGATGATTTTTGTAATATCCAGTATCTAATCTACAACCATCTTAACAAAGTTTAAATTCTCCTCCTAAACCATTGCAAATATAAATATATGTACAATATGTATATACATGTTTATTTACATGTATTTGTTTTCCTTAATAAAAATGCTAGAAGCTATCCATACATTGAAAGGAAACTAACTCTGTCACCTGAATGAGGTCCAACTGTAATAGTACCAGTAACAGGAAAAAGCCTTCTAATCCAACAACCAAAATGCATCATCACTTAATGCCCTAACACACACACACCAGAGGCAAGCAGCTAACTAAGCGTTGAGAGGTTAAGGAAGGACAGAGGGACAGTGACTCAGGGCATCAAGAACCCATGGTCTCTTCTGGGAAATAGTCAAGACAGCAGGTGTTCCTGTAGCAGATGGAAACACAGTGGACTGGTGTAGCAACAAGCATTTCCACATTGCTTACAAGCCTTGCCCTCGTGGTCTAGCATTTTTATACTTTCAAACCTGGACCACCATTACAGACTCCCTTGTAAAGTCCCAGGACAGAGTGGCTGCCACAACTGCAGAAACCCAATTAAGACACTCATGAATAGATGCTAATCTCCCGTGTGTATTCATATCCACAAACTCGGGGACACAGGCCAAGTCTAGAAGAGAGGAGCAGCAAGACTGCAGTGGATGACCTCAGAGGAAGCACCCAATCACATCTGGCACAGACACCAGGGTCTTCCTATTAGGGGCACTTTCTCAGGAGAGTGGACCTTGTCCCTCCGACTATGATAATGAAGTGACCTACAGTAGTTTTCTCAGGCATGTAGGCTCCCACTTCTCCTAGCCCATAGTTGGGACTCCTGAAAATATTACCAAGCAGACTATGACTTACCCACCTGATTGGCAGCACAAGCCCATACCCATGCCTGATCACCCACACTCTCTCTTGAACTATTTGCTCCCTGCGTGGGTCCCAGTGGACAAGTGGGATGAGATCTGAATGCTCAGTGCAACTGTATATTTCTCCCAACAAAGCCAGACTCCAGGTCCTCTATTCCATCCATTCCTTTCTTGCTTGGGTTGCTTTTGTCCCTGGATCCTCTGTAATGATGATGGACTGAACACTGGGACACGGATGTATTGATGGTGTGTGTGTGTGTGTGTGTGTGTGTGTGTGTGTGTGTGTGTGTGTGTGTGTGTTCACTGTATGTTTTGTGATTGGGTAATATAACATAGTGGTAGCTATATGTCAAAATTTCTTTCCTCCATTCTCAAGCATAGAGGAGGTTCTTTCTTGTGGATACCAAGAAAGAACCATGTCTTGGCTCAGTTACTGCAAAAAGCTCAAGTATCTAAATTTAGAGGTCTCTCATGGTTAACTCAGGCAAATATTCTTTCCATGCAGCATCAGCTTCCCAGAGCTAGCTCACTGAAGAAGATACTACCACCAAAGCATTAGAGCCTGGGAGAAAAGTACTCAACCAGTTCCAACTAAATCCAGAATTAGAACTTGGAGCCATTTTTCATAAGCACACTGGATTTGTGTTAGAGGACATAGGCACAGGAGCACAGGGGTGCTGGTGTAAATATTATCTGTGACCTTAGCATTAAATACCTCCTAAACTTTCAAATTAGTTCCCCTCTACAAAGAGGCCTTTGACCTCTACCTCTGATACTGTGAGACCATTGTTACCCAGCCTCCTCTTCTTAGTGTACCATCAATGAGGTAAAGAACAGACATCTTCAATTCACAAACAGAAGAGGAACACTTAACACTCCACAGTTAGTAATTTTTGTCAAATGGAAAAAGAATCATTTACAGTCCAGATAAAATTGTTAGGAGACTATAATAGTCAAGACTGTCTTCTAGAATATTCTCTCTGAGGTATAACTATTCCACTGTACAACGTTGGCTTCAGCACATACTGGCTTTAATTAGTTAACAGAGTCTGTTCAGTTTTCAGGGTCTCTGTCCCAGGTGAAGGACTTCCCAAGCACTCTGAGAGTCTTTCTAGGGAACAAGCCTGAAACGTCTGCCTGACAGCTGCTCCCCTTCCTAATCCTTCAAAGAGATGCAGCTCTGGACTTGATGTTTCTAGCTGTCAGCGCGCGCGACACACACACACACACACACACACACACACACACACACACACACACACACGCTAAGGATTTTTACAGAGAATACTTTCAGTTAAATCATCTTTCCTTCCCTCACCCTTACAACTGAAGACTAACGCTTTGTGTTTTCTTTACAAGGTGAGAAAACGAAACACAAGGGAGGCCCTACATCAGGAGAAGTAGCGGGGCTGGAATTTTAAGCCATGGGGAACTCCCCAGTGGAGATACTCCAGCACTGGAGCAACTGAGCCAAAGCATAGTGGATAGCATGGTCTGGTGTGTGGGTACCTGTGTGTATGTGTGCGCGCACGCACATGTTTGTGCATGTGTATGTGTGTGATGTGCATGTGAGTGTGTGTGTGTGTGTGTGTGTGTGTGTGAGTGCGTGTGAGTGTGTGTGTGTGTGCCTGTGTGTTGGGGATTGGACCCAACGGGCTCTGAAAGGAGGTGAAAGCTTCTTTGGTTCTCCTTCATTGCCCCTTCTTTCTCCATCTGAGAGTAGCAGGCCAGGGAGGGGCACAGTACTCTGGCCAGTTTGTCACCTTTAGCCCTGCTCAGGCTCCCGGAGAGTAGATGTGCTAGAAACACGAGGTACAGTTCCAGGCTGTAGCTCAGGGGTTCTCAGCCTTCCCAATGCTGCAACCCTTTCATCCTCATGTTGTAGTGACTCCCAACCAGAAAAACCATTTTGTTACTACTTCATAACTGTAATGTTGCTATGCTGTTATGAATCTTACATAAATATTTGATCTGCAGGCTATCTGATATTTGACCTTTGTGAAAGGATTGTAGAACTTCACAGAAGAGACCCCTGAGCACAGACCATAGTTGGTTACAAGGTCTGAAGAAGTTCCTGTCTGGGTAATTTCAAGTGATGTGGAAAACCTCCAAGAAACCCTGAGAGTGTAACTTGGGGATAATCTCTTCTGTACTTGGAGACAAACCCTCCCAACACAGACAATCACCCCCTCTACCCCCCATTCCCCCAGCCCCTTCTCTCTCTCTCTCTCTCTCTCTCTCTCTTTCTCTTTCTGTCTTTTTCCTTTCCCCCCTTTCCCCTCTCTCTCTTTTTTTTCTCTCTCTCTCTCTCTCTCTCTGTAAGCAAGTTTATCCCTGGCCCTAGTCTGTCTCTGCCCTAACCAGATCTACAGCTCTTCATCTTCAGAGGTGCCCTGGGGCCTTGGCTGGGAGGCAAAAGAGCTCTCTGGGAAAAGGCATCTGATGACACAGTCAGTGCTGATAGGCATCGACAGTCCACTGACACAGTGGCATCTAAGCTAAGGAATGCCAGGAATCGCACCTCACTGGAACCCAGGCACCATGCATTACTCCTGGACACCCGGGCCCTGAAACTGTTACACACTCACCTTGTCGCTTGCTTCTTTTACTTCATATCACTGTTAGCCCCAGGTTTGGAAAGCCAGGCAGGATTTAAAAGATCCTGGGTCACTTTGAGAGGATGAGCATGTGTATACGCCCCTTTGTGTGCGCCTCTGCTTTGAGGGTTTGGAGGCCACACTAACTCATCAAATATGGCACTGTCTCTTTTACAGGACATGGTAGGGCATTTCTGGTCAATTCACCTTGTCTCAAAATACCAAGGAGGAGGTGAAGCCTGGAGGAATAATGCTTGCCTAGCATATCGAAAGCCAGTGAGTAAATTATGCAAATAAATAATTTAATTGTTGAACACTGCTTTCCTGACTGAGAATCTGTCTCTATATATAAACACTTACAATGGATAACACTATGCATCAGAGACCTTACAACGCATGTGCACAGGCACTGGAGAGAAGGCTCCTTGTGGTTGAGAGCTTGTATTGCTCCTGCAGAGACCCCGAGTCCCATCCTAGCACTCCTGGTAGACGTAGCACAACTGCCTGAAACTCCAGCTCCAGGGGATTCCCTGGCCCCCTCAGGTACCTGGTCTCACATACACAGACACACAGATATCAACAATTAAAAAAAAATTTTTTTTTAAATTAAAACAGTGCTGTATAGGCTCTAGTTAGCAGAGGACACCACTCAGCTTCTGTGGCTACCTGAAAGGCCAGAAAGGAGTGAGGAGGTAGGACCTGAATCAGAAACTAGAATTCTGATTAACAGCATACTGGCATACAAGACACATATCAGGCTGACATGCAAACAGCCTGGCCATGATCAACAAAGGCATAAACTAGCGATCGGCCCTTGGAAGCCAGATCCCCAATTCTACATCTCTAACTTTTTCTGAGTCCCTGGAGAAGACCCCTGAGCTAATTGGCCTTAGGAACCTCCTCTAGCCTTTGGGGCTGACCTGGTTAACCATTAGTCTCCCAAGTCCTGTGAGTCTCTGAGGTATGTTTGACCTGAGTTGGTAATCAGATCAAGACTTGATAGTATGCAGAGCCAGAGAAGGGTTGATTTTGGTTTATGCTCTAGAGGATGGAAAGAGTAGGAACACAGGCAGGGAGGGCCTTGTGCTGCCTCAACACAGTGGCAAACAGAAGAGCAAGTGTGTACATGTAGGAGAGAGAGGGGAGAGACTGAGCTACACAATGACCTGCTTCCCCAGTAACTAATCCAGTCCTTCAAGAATTAACCAGGGCCCAGAGTAAGCCATCAACCCTCCTATCAATACGGCCCCACAGTAGTCAGAAGTCAGCAGCGAGCATTTCAAGCAGCCATAAGGTCCCAGTGCCGTGACTGATTTCTTCACATCACCCAGTCCATCTTAGTCCCAGCCATTCATACGCACTTACACTCCCCGTGCACTCCCCCCCAACAGAAAACATCTTTTCCAGCCCTGCCAAGTCCCTGGCCCTTTTGCCTTCTTTCTATATGAGTAAGTAACTTCTACTTCCTGACTTAGGGCCCAATCACCACCTGTCCGGCTGTCCAGTTAACTCTTCACAAAATCCCCTATTTTGCCCCCTTTCCTTATCCTTGGGACCATCTTGGCCAAAAAAGTGTCTGGACCAAGTATACTGGCCCAAGGAATTGACTTCAGTACTACCAGCAGCAGCGTGTGGTCTAACTGAACATTTGAATGTTCCAACGCCCAGGTGCATGCAAACTCAGGCTTGTGGGACTGACTGCAGTTGGTCTGTCCCTTCAGAAAACCTTTTCCCCTTTGCTGTGTTCCCATATCAGACCTGACAACTATCCCTATTTTATAACATTTCATCCCAGCGCATAATCCTGGCAGTCAGAAGACAGGCCAGTGAAATAACACATCAGACATATATCAAACAAATCCCCTTTTAGGGGATTTGTGGTTTTGAAGCTTCCCTTTTTCTCTGCGAAGTCCCTCCCCTGCCTCCTCTGTAGGTAATCAGCTTTCCCCGGCACTGCGGGGCCTGTGGCTTTTCCCGCCTAGTCTCTCAGGATTGTAAAGCTCCTGCACAGATAGATCAGTATGGGTTCTAAATCAGGCAGGAACAAGATGGAACATGCCACGGCCTCGTCTTCCCTCTGCATAGGTGAGGCAGCCCAGTTCAGAAGCAGCTGTGTGAGTTTTAAGAAGCTCGTGGGCTGGGGTGCAGCACAGTGGTAGGGTTCTTTCTCAGCTGGCACGAGGCTGTGGGTTCCATCCCCACCACTCCAACAAGCATACAGACTGAGAGCCACGGCACGGGGAGGAAGAGATGTGCTTCTCTCGAGTCTGACAAAACTGGATTAGAGTGGGTGCTGTGTTTGTTTGCTTTCCGTGTTTTGCCTAGACACCAGGATTTGTAGGCAAGAGCCACCAAATGCTAAGCAGTGGTGCTCAGTTTCCAACTTGTACCTGGTATTCTAAACCAGGTCCCACAGTCAAAATTTCAGCGTGCAGCAAGGTGAGCCGCAATGATTACAACTTCAGTCAGAAACATTTCAAAATAACCATTGAAAGGCGTCTTACCTTTGCATAAGAAATCAAGAAAAAAAGTTATTTCAGAATAAAGAAAAGCAATTTAGTTCTCATTAAACAACACTGAACAGTTGAGAACTATCAATGTGGGCCTGAGAACTAGAATTTAATTTAAAAGTGACCATATGACCTCTGGCCCTTCCTGGCTCACACTCGGGACAAAGTGGCCAGGGCAGAAGCATGACACAGCAGTTTACAGAAGACACCTGGGAAGAGAGGCAACCCCTAGAATAGCATTGCTTGGGTACCTGTCTCCTGCCTCCTTCACCGTTGGGCCCCCGACAGCAGAAATAACCGAGGCCTGTTTCCCTCCTTGGCCTTCCTCGTGGAGAGCAGGTTGAAGATTCCATGTCCAGGTCCAGCTGTGGCCATCAGCCAAACTTGAGAGTTCTCAGAGCGCAGAAAGGGCCCTGGCCCATGAGTGGCAGGTCCTGACCTCTCCAAGTGCAGCTAGACTGTAGCCTAGTGCATTCTTCCAGCTAGCTGGCTGGCCACAACCCACAGACAGACAGACAGAAGGGTTTAGGATTGGGAGTATGATTCACTCACAGTTAGAAAATACTGGTTTTCTCTCTGGTATGCAAATGAACTATGGGTGGAGTTTTACTAAAAGCGGATATGGACACCAAAAATCCCAGCAAGAATGTGTCTCTTTAACATACATTTCACTGGCCAAATAAGCTCCGCCCACATACCAGTCACTAAAGAAACTTGGAGCTAGCTGCGTGGGAAGGAGCCATTTCTAGCTCCCCGGTATACGCTAGGGCAGTTCATGCACACAGGCAGAGTTGGACTGCAGGCAGAGCTCTGAATAAATCAGCAACAAATGACAAGGCCTGAATTGCCAACTGTTTCAACGCTGGCGTTTGGGCCAATTGCTTCATCAATTTGGAGCTTCAGCAATGAGCATATAAAGTGTTCATAGAAAGAAGTGAATGGCTAGGTGTTGGTGGTGCACGCCTTTAATCCCAGCACTTGGGAGGCAGAGGCTGGAAGATCTCTGTTAAGTTCAAGGCCATCCTGGTCTGCAGAGTGAGTTCTGGGACAGGCTCCAAAGCAATACAGAGAAACCCTGTCTCCAAAAACAATAAACAACAACAACAAAAAGAGGTGAATGAACTCTGACATCCAAATATTTGAAAACCACCCAAGGACTGCCCTACCCCAACCCTAGGCTTATGATGTGATGCCTACATTACCCACCTCACTGGGTTATTGTCCTGGTCTCTGAAAAGCTATAAACCCATGTTCAGATCCATCTACTAATCCAGGCCCTGTCATTTCTCCAAAGGCCATTTCCTTGCCTGTAAAGTGCAGAAGTTGAAGCTATCTCACAGGTATAATTTTCACAAACAAACCCCAACTGACCAAGCCCCAGTGTTGAAGGTGTCTGGGGAACTTCACAATGGAGTAGGAGCAGAGCATGGGCTTAGCCTGCTGATGTCCTAGATTTGATGTCAGAGCAAAACAAAAAAACAAATCAAACAAACAAAAAACATTCTACACTCCTATTTTTGTTGTTGTTGTTGTTTTGGTGTTTTGTTTTGCTTTGTTTTGTTTTTCCAACCTTCCCAGAGTGCTGAGCCAGGTTGCAGGAAAAGCTTCAGCAAATTCTCTGAAATATACAGAATTGGTTTCTCTTCTTCAGCTGAGAGCAGAGGACAAGCCGAAGGTCCCAGGTACTATCCTGTCACTGGAACAACCCTGAACCAGGAACCTAATGCACATGGATCCTGTTTCAGACATCATCGCCACATACATCCCTGTGAACTTTGCTGGGCACCTTGCACTCCTGGTACCTGTTTTATGATCAAGAGGAAACACTTTAGAAACCCCAGAGCACTTTCTGAATGTGTTTAGAAGCAGGACAAACAGAACAGAAACATTTGCCCTTTTGGGTTCATGGCAGAATAAGAATCGAGCTTCTGAATGCCAGGCCTGGGGCCCGGAGGCACAAATCGCAGACAGATACCCAGAACTCTGCGAAGTGCTGGCTTAGGGCTCTCTAGTATCTTTTAGACTTCTACAGTGTTCCCCCGAGGATAACTGCACTGATGAGAAGGGCATAAGCTCAAAAGTATCCCCTGCCTAGATGACCGTCTACACAATAACATTTGAACAAATGCTAAAAATATCATGGGCTGCTGCAATACGGAAAGAAAGCACTCCAAAGCCTTAGACACTCCTCAGAAACTGCAGCCACCTTGCCCCGTCACTTGAGTTATTCAACAGAGAAGTCCCTCCGTGCCCCGGCTGTTTTTCTCCTGAAAAAAAATCCAAGCTTCATTATTTTCTAGGACGACATCCTCCTTTGTGGCATTTATATGGATCTGAAATTCTCTATGCAATTGACCCCCTTTTTCAAGTGACGTGTTTCTCACCCACCCTGAATGATCAAAGTGATGGATAGCACCCATGCATGGCAAACATAGTACGTGACGTATTAAGTGTGAAAAAAAAATAAGGCCATTGTGATTAGTATAAAGATGGCAGGGTGGCACACTCCTTTAATATTGAGAGGCAGAGGCAGGCAGATGTCCATGAATCTGAGACAAACCTGATCTACTCACTGAGTTCCAGGGCAGCCAAGGTTACATAGTGAGGCCCTGTTTCTAAAACAGACAACAGAAAGAAAACAACACACAAGCTTAAACACCCAAATCAATTTCCAAGACCTCTTCTTCATCGGTCAGTAAAAAGCCGCTGATTTTGGACTTGTGAAGTCTTCAAGAAACTGAACCATCTTGGACTTGTGAGCTCCTTCTCTATGAAGCAAGGGAGATTTCTGTAGCAGCTTAAGAGCCCCCTTCATCCTGGACAACCTCAGAATAATTAAGACAGTGGGCAAAATGCCTTTGTTCCTCACACGATGTCACTGGATGTTTCCAGTAGAACTACTACCAGGTACTGAGCACCCACCACATGCCAGGCACTGGGCTAAGCACTCCTCACACTTTGCATATAGGTAATCTTGCAGAGCAAGAGAAATAGAAACTTATGCAGAATATGACCTGCTCAAGACCACGCTAACACCAAGTGGTAGAACCAGAACTCAAACTAAGGCTGACCAACAAGAGAGGTGAGGTTCCTTCCACGCCCAGCACAGTGCCTCCAGGAAAAATGTGACACAAATTTTGGTTATGGTCAGTGTTCAGAGCAAGGGTCAGGCAGGTGAGCAAGCCAGGTGTACGGCAGGAGGTGGAGGTATGTGTGAACCACATAAGCTGGGCCTCGTCTTGACTCCAGCACATTTCCTAACAAAGCCTCCGGTTCCTTGATTATATGTTATATGTTCATATATTTTTTGGTTTTTGGTTTTGATTTTGTTGTTGTTCATCCTTGGAGCATAAGAAATTTTGTTTTTAGGTCAAAACTACCTGATTCTACAAAGTTTTAGCGATCTTAATGTTGACTCGTGTTTGTTTCCTGTTTTACAGTGATGGAGATGGACTCCAGGAACTCATGCCTGCAGACCCCACGCTTCGCTGCTCCCTGAGTTCTCACACCATGCTCAGCCACGGTGCCACAGCCCCTAGCCCCCCAGCGAGTTTTAGTATTTTATGGAAACTTGCAGAGATCACACACAGGCTTTCCTAGAGACCCTGGTGGTCCCAGGCCAGCTTTGTCCCCTCCAATCTTATTTCTGGCTCCTTAAGTTGCCTAATTTGTCTCTTCCATTCCAGTGAGCACATGTGAAATCACACAGGAAAACAGGTGGGTGGGGGAGGGGCTTGGGGGCACTGAGCAAGGAGCAATGCTCTAGGAACTCTGAGGGCCTGTCCACAGAGCACAGGCTTCTTGCTATATGCTGGGAAGAAAGTTGCTTCACGGTTGCATCTGGCCTCACAAGCAATCCTCAGGCCCGACTCCAGGGCAGAGGGAGTGTCTCTTCCCGCCCAGTCAGTTTTTCACTCCTGGCCGACTATAGCATCTGAAATCTGATCTCCTCAACAAACCACTTCTCAAAGAACAGGCCTTAGGGAATCGAGTTCCAGAATGACACCACAGGCTGGATTTAAAGTTGCTGAATTCAAATTCCCAACCCTGTGGGGTGGTGGCTGCGGCACACACCTTTAATCCCAGCACTCAGGAGACTGAGGCAGGCGGATCTCTGTGAGTTGGAGGCCAGCCTGGTCTACAAAGTGAGTTCCAGGACAGCCAGAGCTGTAAGACAGAGAAAACCTATCTTGGAAACCCAAAGTCAATTCCTTTTCCTTTAGAATCAAGACTCTCCCTTATTTTCAGTCTTGGTACTATTTTACACATATCTCTTTAAAATGTTTTATTAATTTGTTTAACTGTGTGTGCCTCGTGAGCGTGTGCGCGCTGGAGGAAGGGCAAAGTGCTGTAGTGTACATGTGGTGGTCCGAGAACAGCGGTGGGAGACTGATCCCTCATCCTACCATCTAGATTGCAGGGAGTGAATTCAGCTCAGCAGGCTTGGTGGCAGGAGACTTCACCTGCTGTGTCAGCTCGATGGCCTATTCATACATACAGATGTTTCATTACTTAAAAAAGCAATAACTATAATAAACATAATTGTGTGGTGTTTCTGACATGGAATAATGTGTTGCAGTGATCCCTAGATATTGATCAGGAAAAGTCTAATTCAGTTAGGTTAGCTAGGATTGGAATGCACAAAGAAATTTGATTTCTGTGTGTCTATGTGCCGTAAAAACTCTGCGGTGGCCTGTCAAAGAGGCTCACCAGGCAAAGGCATTCATTGCCAGTACTGATGACTCAAATGCAATCTCTGGAACTACATGGTGGAAGATAAAATGACTCCCCAAAAGCAGTCCTTTGAATTCCCTAAGTCTACCATGTCACATGTGTGACCACCTCCATAAAATAAAGTTTTAAAATATTTTTAAACCTATGATATTTAATATTTGGAGGAAGAAAATATCATTATCCCACAATATGGGAAGCTTGACCCATTTTTTCTAATGATTTATAAAAGTTGCATTTGGCTTCGAAGTCACCTAGCTCCTCCCAGGACGACAGTAATTATATTCTCTTTAGTGAAATTGCTTCAATTATGGCTTTTCCTCGATTTGCCCATCACGGCCATGATCTTTCTCTTTTTCCTCTAAACTGAGCTATTTCTCATGATTCTTTCTGGGTTAGCTGACTAATGGCAAGCCTGTGCACAACTGCAAAATACGGTATTGCGATGCATTTACCATTAGGTGCAGAATGTGAAGTCTTAGGATAATGGAGTTTCATGAGCAGTTACTGGGGAGAAGGGAGGAAATAAATGCAGTTACTGTGATGACAGCACTTGTTTGTACTAACAGGACACACAAATTCCTGAGGGCTGGACATACTCTGCACATCTGGATTAAGAAGAGTTGGCACTCCAAATCACATCCAAACTTTCTTCAATGCATTGGGACTACCCAATGTAGTGCTTATTATAAGTTTTTCTGAGCAGGACATTCTCTGATGGTGTGCCTTCTATCACTGGTTTCTCTTGCTCTGAACAGAAAAGCTCTAGTACAGTTTGCAAATTGCAATAGTCCATGTTTTAAGATAGGGCTTCATTTAGGAAGCTGAATTTTTGTTGCACAACTAGAAATTTCCCATGAAAACCTAAGTAACAATTGGGGGTGAAGAATGCACCTGGGAAGCTGTGACAGAAGGATTAACCATGAAATTAACAGCCATATCTACACAATGAGACCCCTATCTCATAAACAGAACTGAAACAAGAAAACGCCTACATTCTATTCTGTGTATCGATCTTGCTAAAGTATGGGATTTGGTAATGGAGTGAGTGCCTTGTGTGATAGCCAGATGATGCTTCCCTCTACAAAGGTGTGTTGGCTGAAGAGCTCAAACTGCCTAAAAATATTTCAGCCAAACACACCTGTTGCTCAGACCCAAACTCATATTTGTTCAGGAAGTGAGCAAACTTGAGAGACTTCTCCTGAGGTCAAGTGATGGCTCCCATGATGAAGAAAGAAAGAGAGCACTCCTCTTTCCACAAGCAACAGGGCTTGCCTGGGGTAGAGAGGAGGCCATCGTCTTAGTCCACTTGCTAGTCTGCTGTCCTCCTTCATGAGAAAGCAGGCTACAGTCCAAGACAACTACTCTTGTTTTAAATTTTTTTTTTTTTTAAAGTCAAAGCATTGCCTGCATGGAACAAAAATCTAAATAGCAAAAAAAAAAAAAAAAAAAAAAAAAATCAAAAACTTCCATTTTTGCTATCCTGTCATTCTTTCTAATTTGATGGATATTAATCTAGACAACTGTAGATAAATACACAGAAACTGTACATACTTTCTCCTTTGGTTTTTTGAGACAGGGTTTCTCTGTGTGGTCCTGGTTGTCCTCAGACTGGCCTTGAACTCAGACATCTGTCTGCCTCTGCCTCCCAAGTGCTTGGATTAAAGGTGTGCAATGGCACCACCTGGCTACATGCTTTTTCAATAAAAATGTGGCCCACCCTTTCTAATATCCAAGAAATCATATCCACGATACTAGTATTCTGCTTTGCTTATTTAGCCAAACTTGGTCATATGTTCATATCTACATGTAGAATTTCTGTCATTTGTTATGAACACAGTGACTAGATAATATGAAAGTGATGCAACATTCCCTGTGATATCCCTATCCACAATATTAACCAGAGTTTCTTAAATATCTTTGGGTGACATCTTTCAATACCAATAATCTGATTTGACTTCGAGCAAGTTGTCCTTTAGGTGTGCTGACATGTTTATAGATGAAAGGAGGGTCACAGTAGTACTCATAACATTGGACACAAAAAGGCAGGAATCAAATGTAATTTTAAAAGTATCAGGTCAAGATAGGTGACCACTCCAATAATTGCTGTTAAAACAAAATTGTTCTAAGACAGTTTGTTATGATCTTACATATACATACACAGACTGTCACACAACACAACATATACACTCATAGACACATGGATATACACACTCATACACACCTGGACACATACACACTCATGCATGCACACACACACATACATACACTTATACATACATGGACGGACACACACACTGCACAACTAAGACATAGAAAATTGTCCTGCATGAGGCAATCAGTTGAGGCACTTTCTTCAACAGTCATAAAACTTAATATAAGAAAAGAATTAAACATTAACACCATCTTTCTGGGAGAACTCGGGACATGAATATCTCTACGTGGTAACATTTTACATTTGTTCTTACAAGTCACACAGCCAGGTACCCCAACGCTCATTCTCTTGTGTATTGAGTCTCTTCTCCAAAGCAAACAAAGCAGAGATCACTGTCACCAGTCCTTGCTTTGCCACCACTAAGGCTGTCCTGATTTTATTCTTTCCTCCAGAGCCCACGGCTCTAAAGGTTTCCAGTTTTCTGAGGCCACAGTCATCATAAACCCCAAAGATTTATTCTGTTGGTTATAAACTGCAAGGGGGGAGAGATTAGACATTGCCTAACACTGGCCTTGAGACTACAGGTGGGCTCAGTGGTCTAAACTTGACTAGGATGTTTGAGATCCTAGACTCCATCCAAAGGAAGAAGAAGGCGGCAGAAGAGGAGAAAAGGAAGTGAGATGAACTTTCATATTATCCAAAGCTACAGGTTAAACATGAGAGTCAGGGGGTGATGAAAAGGCAATTGATTTTGTAGCGACCTATGGGGAAATAGACATTAAAATGAGAAGCAGTCCAAAAATCACAGGCCTTATACAATGGAAAACGTGTCCCAACTTTGCTCCCCTCTGGAAGGGTACATCCTGTAAAACAGTTGAAAAAAAACTAAGAGCACTGTTGATGACGCACCAGCACGTACAACTTTCTACTTTCTCTACCCCAACTCTGCTGTCAGTTGCCACCCAACAGGAGGACAAGCCATGGCCAAGTCACCTGTCATGACAAGGCTTTCTCATGATGAGTAATGGGTGTCTCTAAAACAAAGAAGTTTTGGAGAAATTAGGCATGGTCATATGTACCTCCAATCCCAACATGCAACAAGATCCTGAGTTTGAGATCAACCAGAGCTGTCTCAAAACAAAACAAAAAAAAAAAAAAATAGAAATTGCTCTCTAATAGCTTCAGAACATGGGTGCTTGGGACTGGTTGTGCTGCACAGTGGCTTGCCTGGTACAGATTACACTAAGGGTCTATAGCCAACAATGAACACACAGACACACAGGGGTGTACACACACACACACACACACACACACACACACACACACACACACGGCAAACTTGGGTGCTTCTAATGGTTTTCAGCAGTAAATAGCATTTAAAGGCCCGACTGTAATCAGCATCCAGAACTGCTTTGTCCTCCCACACAGAACACTGTCTCTTCTACCTTTTCTACCGTCAGCTATGAAGAACTTCTAGTTACACATTTTTTTAGGGCATTTTAGTGTGCACCTTTATAAATAAATAAATAAATAAATAATAAATAAATAAATAAAAAGAGTTATAGGGCAATAATACAATATGTAAGACTCACTTTACTAAGAGGCTTTTAAAACTCAAGATCTCCGGTTGGGAACATCAGCCAATGGTACAGTGCTTGGCTAGCATGCAGGAGGACCTGAGTTCAAGCCATAAGATAATAAAAGAAGATGAAATTCAGTTGCTCTTTCTGACTGGCAAAGGAATGCCCTACAACTTAAAGTTTGTGCTACAGATAAGTAATGGAGATGGGATTTGATCCCAAGAACCTAGACTCTCTCCTTTCTGACTTTGAACCTTCTACCAAATGCTGCCATGGTCCAAACTGCAGTATGCAATCACTGTTTACTTATCTGATGTAGCTTCAATTGCAATAATTAAGCATAACAGAAAGCAGAGCAACTGTGAGGTTTGCCAGTTAAGAATAAAACCCAATATTCATTAATGTTTCTAAACCTATCTGAGGCTTTGGCTCCCTGTTGCTGGTTGCTTTCATGCTAGGCGAACTCTCTCCCCTGAGTTAAACCTCCCAGCTGGTGTAACTCTCTTATGAAATGAAGATTTGCTTTTGGACTTGTAGATTGTCTCTGGAGATAAAATAACCAGAGAGAGATTTTCTTCAGGTCCCCACATGGGGCTGGAAACTGGAGTCAGCCATCAAGTAGTATTCATCTGACCACTGGCATTAATCTACCAGTGAGCACATTCAGAGCTTCAGCAGCTCAGATGTCAAAGCGACTCTAGAATCAACTCCTGGAGACCACCCAAACTCCTGCTAAGAGCCTCTCCCACAGCATCAAATATGGGCAGTTTTGAAAACTCGGAACTTTGCAAAGTGCTTAGGGCAACCCAGAAGTACCAGACCCTTTTCCCTGACTATATACACTGTTGTTTCTCAAGAGCCAGATGCCATGAACACCTGTAATCTTAGCACCCAAAAGGCAGATCAGGAGATGGAGACCAGCTAAGGCTACATAGTGAGTTCAAGGATAATGGGGCTTCATGCAAGACCCTGCCTGAAACAAACAACAAATAATAAAAAGTGCCACAGTGAAAAGTAACATAATGAAAAACAGATCATCTCTTCCACTCAAACAATGCAGAATACAACCATGAGCTGCTTCCAAATCTGGGATGGAGACAAGGAGGGAGGTGGCAAAGTCTAGAATAAAAAGGAAGCAAAGAGCCACTGCCTGGAACCCACAATTTCTGGGTGACTTGGTTTCCACTCAAACAATCCCTGTGGCATCCACACGTGATTCTTCTGGTGGCCCAGAAAAGGGTGAAGTGGATGCAACTTCAAAATATGAGTGTTTACTGTAGCCTGAGCTCCGAAGAGCATGTTATCAGTAAAAAGTAAATTTGTACGATAGCAATCAGCCGTCTACAAGTTGCACAAGCTCTATATAAATATATGTCCTTATTCCTGTGACAAGCACGTTTTTCTGCTGCTTAGGAGTCACTTTGATGATAAATTAATTTTCTGTATATTCGCTAATGTATTCCCTTCATCTCCTGAGTTGTAGATGGCTCATTTGTAAAGCCCAAGACACTGACTCTAAAAGCCTTTGCTTGGCTGTTGTACTAGCATGAAGAGAAAGGAAAAACCATCTCTTTGAAATCAACACAAGCATGTGTCCTAAATAAAAACAACCCATAATGTCTGAGGCATTTTGGAGTTGTCCCACAACACCACGACTGTCACCCTCACTGTATGGAGGTGAAAACTGAGGCTTTAGGATAGGAATTTACTTTCCGCAAGTCACATAGCTGGTGAGTGAGGAAACCAGGATTCCCAGGCTCCTTTGTCACCCTCCAGCACTAACTGGTAACAACAATTTCACTGAATGTCAATTCTGGTGCTAATCCACATTCTCAGACTGCGAGACTCCAGAGTCAGCGCTTACATATTCAAAACATTTTAAAGCCTACCACTTGTAGTTTTTTGTCTCAGAAAGTTCCAAGTGACCATGTCCCAGGTAGCTGGAGCCCTGGCTTTAATCTCATGCTTTATAGGAAAGAGACAAAAGATTTTCTCTGTTCTTTTGAAGAGGAGAGCCTAACTACTCACAGAACAGTTAACACCCAGGGAATAACACCCAGGGGATAGCCCCTTTCTGCTGAGTCCTGATTCCGGCCACCTGAGAAGCTGCTACCTCCAAACAGGGATGTCCACCAGCCCCCACTGACAAAGTGACCAGACTTTCAGATACCTTCATTTCCCTGTTCCCCATGAAGCCTTCATCTGCCCCTTCTCTAGTCACAACTATTTTCTTAGAAGTCTACAAACTGATAACTCCAGCATGGTAATTTTTCCCCTTAGCCCTAGAAAACATTTTTATGAAAAAATATGCAGGTACACTTGAAAAGTGCCGTGTTTGTAAATCCCATTCCCTGATTATTTCTGGGGTGTTCCAAAGATCTTATTTTTCATATTTTACAAATGAAAATCCAGAATTACCCGTCTTAGCTTCAGATGTAACACACACACACACACACACACACACACACACATCTAGAAACAGTCAACAAATGCATATAGTATCTCAATTCTCAGCCACCCTGTAAGTCCTTTTCTTTGGTGTTCTCACAGCATTATTCTCTGGCACAATCCGCATAATGCATAATACATCACCTGCTTTTCAGCTCTATTCAAAAATCTCAGTTCATTCAACAACAACAACAACAAAAAGCCCTTAAAACAGGCCTGAAGCTGGAAAACTCCGTGTGGGAAAGCCATGCATATAGACTCTATTCTTCCTGCCAAGAGAACAATGCTCAGAGCAGACCACAGTATTTCCAAATAATCTCTTGGCAATAATTGGAAGAAAAAATAAAAAACAAAACAAAGAAAAAAACCATGTATTTTACCTGCACCAAGCACTCCACAGGTGAGGTGGTAGGGAAAGGAAGAATTCTAGTTCATCTTCTGAAACTTTCCGTTTCTAATGGACTGTCGGGTCATCCTTCTTCCAAGCTGTCAGGTAAACCCCCCTCCATGCCTCTGCTGTTTTCTTTTGCCGTTTTTCCCAGTGAAACTCTCCTCATTTGCATAAAGCCTACTTGTAGCCTATAGGACTTTTAGAGTAACTACTTGTTAAACTGGCTGTCTTGACATGCTCTTTCAAGCATGACATCATAAATCTCCATGGAAACCCTAACCCCACCTGCCTACATGCCAATGTTACCTGTCAAGCAAAGACTTAAACAATCATCTGAAATTGTTCATTAATGAAACCTTTTCAGAGGGGCTTGGAATCTTTGCACGGTGTAATTCGTGCTGTTGGCGGCAATGTAGCCTAGAACGGTGGCTTCATTTTCAAAGCCTGAGCTGTTTTGCAGAAAACAATGATCAAAATTATAGGCATTCGTTAATCTGCCCCTCCCTGTCTAACAATGCACTTAATCAGTGGAAGAGGGGGGAAAAATTCACCCTGGCACATGTGTGGCTCTCCCTTCCCTGCTGGTTAAAGTTACTTTGAAAACTCAGGTTTTGAAAAATCTCCAATCTATGCTTCTAAGGCTTCCTAGCTCTGCTCTCCCACCAACCCCCTACCTACTTTTAACCAGGAAAACTTGCAAAACAGGTTCCTTACCTGAGTGTATGCGTCTGTGTGTGCAAGTGCAGCTGTGTGCATTTCCAGTGGCCTGTGGCTACAGAGGTGGTAGGAGGAGGTGCAGAAACTTTTAACTCTTTCCAGGCATGCATGTGCATGTCTCCCATTTTATGGCAGTAACTGAACTGGCCCTGAATATCTGTTCGAGGATTTGGAAGGACGGGATCTAAAAGACACTCGCTTTTATGCACTTTTACAATATTCACTACCTCAAATTTGAAAAAGGTTTTAAGTTAATTTTTAATCTCGTGTATGAGTTCTTTGCTTGCTTGTCTGTCTATATGTGTACCACGTGTGTAGCCACAGCCTCCAGAATCTGGAAGCCGTCGGATCCCTTGGAACTGGAGATAAAGACAGTTGTGAGCCAGCATGTTGGTGTTAGGAACTGATCCTGGGTCCTAAGATCAGCAGATGCTCCTAACCATTAAGCCATCTTTCCACCATCTCATTTTTTTTTTTTTTTTTTAATGGAATCATTACTGGCTACTGGAAGATTTGAACACATTTCTGGTCAATTTATCTCTGTACTCTCTTCTTGGTTATAATGCTGCACTCAACATTCTTTTTATTTTTCTACTACCAAATGTGGTGCAGAAACCATTTATTCTCCAGGTTTTAAACCACTGAGCTCCAGGAACCAGAAAGGTTTGCCTAGACTTGGTCCAGATCCACAAGAGGGACCATTGGCTGTCAGGTACCACAGCATAAAGGGCTTCCATGAGACTGAATGAGTTCAGATACAATACCACGGTGCTGGGTACAACAGTGCTGCAAGATCCATCTGCTCTGACTCTCTAGCATCCTGCAGCACACTGCACAAGCCTCAGAAGCACCTACCCTCAAAGGCCAGAGACCAAGGGTTAACCTTTACACCGCGCCAAGCGCATACTGTCTTCTGCAGAGAGCAAAGCACTGGCTTCAAAAAATTCAGAATGGCTCTTTCTGTGAAGGGACAGAAAGGGCTTTGGATCCCATCCACTGACAATTCCGAGTTCTGCATTGCCCCAGTGCACAGTCAACAGATGGGACGTTACCTTTGAAGGGGACCAAGAACTAAAGAACTAGCTAGCCGGGTGTAGTATGGCAGCTCAGGTTGGAATACTTCTGGGAGGCAAGGCTATTGTCAGAGAGTCAATTACTACCTCTGTGAGTTGAAAAATACATACAGGTGAAACCAGAGCTTATGCTTTACACGATGGGGTACAAACACAACGTGAGACAAACAAAAAACGAGATAGAAGCATATCTGGGTTTGATTTGGTGGGGTCTGCAGTTACAGTTATTCCTCAAAGTTCCATCCGAGTGGAACATGTAACCGTAGACTCAGCAGGCAGAGTGGTTATAATGGGCCAAATCTTCCCTTTGGCTTATTTAGGAAATGACAGTATCTCAGCTTTTGCTTACTCACGTCAAGCTTGGAAAAGAGATTTTTAAAAAATCAGCATGTGAAAGGGACATGGGGATAATTACAAAAATAAGTCATAGGCAAAAGCCAGGATTAACCCATTCACAGGCAGACAAGCAGAGGTAAATGCTGGGGATGACATCATGGGATGTGGGAACCTTGGCTGATTCAGTGCGCTAGTTTCATGCGCCAGCAATCTTAGACGTGAGGACAACACATGAGGGCTGGCACAGATGCCAAGACTTGATTAGAGGTGGCCTGGCCAATAAGGACTTCTCTTACAGTCCCCACGTGAGGGATCCCTAGAGCTACCTACCACTTTGATAGTATCACAATCTCACTAAGCCAGTAACCAAGTTCAGGCACAAAAACAAACAAACAAACCTACAAACAATAAACAAAAAGGCAAACAAACAACAACAAAACACAGTAAAGGTTTTTATGCAAAATGTCTCCTACAGACTTTCAGTTTGAACAGTTATGTCTCCAGCAGGTGGCGCTGTTTTGAGAGGCACTGGCACCTTGAGGAGGTAGGGTCAAGCTGGGGTAAGGTGGTGGGATCTGGAGAACAGGCTCTAAAGGTTATGCTTCAGCCTCTCTCCATACTCCTTCCCCTCCCTCCCTTCTTAGTCGCCGGAATACCAAGAAGCAGCTCCAGTTTCTGGTACTATAGCTGATCCAGTGAGCACGCCTTCAGCACCACGATGGACTGTGCTTCAATCCATGAACTAAAATAAACCTTTATGTGGGTTCCTATACCAGGTACTTCATTATAATGAGGAGAAAAATAACTGTGCAATAGGCTGCTTTGTTTCTAAATTTAGCGACATCACAAGCATCTATAATTGACTCAGGAGAGCAAATAACACCCTTGAATTTGTTCCAACAAATCTAGGTTGTAATAGGAGTGCTCTCAGAAATAAAGCCTCTGAAAAATGAAAGACTACAAAGTGTCTGCTAAAAGAGGTTCCATACACAGGACTTAGAAACAGTCATTTAGCAGAGATACTTCAGTAAATACTTCCTTTGTTCAAATAATCAATCCTTACTTCCTTTAAACTGCACAGCCTCAGTGTGAGGCAGCTTCCAGAGAGACAGGCTCAAAGAGATTAGCTTAGGTGGTGTCCCACAGAAGCGAAGTATTGGAGTCTCTATATAAATCTGGGAAGGCCCAAGATTTGGCCCCAGAATGTCTGTGTTTAACCACAGGCAGCATTGCCCCTAGTTTAATAAACCCACTCACAGCAGGGAATATGAAAATCTTGACTAAGTTAAAGCAGGCCAAGTGGAGCTCTTCTGTAACTAACTTCAAAGCCCTTATCAGATTGAAAAGGGCAAACAGACTTTCTGTGCATCCTTCAGATATCCTAATTGAAGAGATGCTTGGGGTTCTGGGATTGTCCAGCCAGGGAGTCTAAGGTGGAAGTAGTGTCAGCAATGGTTGTTTGGCAGAGGGAAGGCATTGCTCTAGCTCTGGGCTGTACAAAGGCCAGCATACACAGCGCAGAGCAATGTTAATACTCAGTGACTCAGGGCTCAGCCCTCATAACCCCAGGCTGACGGATCCCAACGGTGAAGAAGACAAGGCCTAATGAAACAACACCAGTCTCTCTAGAAATCTCTGCAACCCCATTCAAAGAAAACGGATAGCCACTAAAAGAAATAAGGACTATTCTGTAAGTGGAAATCATACTTTCGGTGTCATCAAAAGAAAAACAGTATTCAAACTTTTGAGGGAGATGGTGGAGGCCAATCCTGGTAATCCTGCATCCCAGCAGGCCTTGCTCCTCAGGCTGTCTCATTTTACTATTGCTTAATGGTACTAGGGGGGCAGTTAATTTTGTGTTGCCACTTGGCTAAGCTGAGGTGCCCAGGTGTTCCATGAGACACCCGTGTAGATTTTGCCGTGAAGGAATTTCTCAGATGTGACTCACATCAGTCATTAGAGTGTGAGTGAAGCAGATTAGCCTCCATAATTCAGTCAATGGAAGGTTTAAAGAGCAAAGGCTGAGTTCTTCTGAAGAAAAGGCGCCTGGCTGTGTTTGCTCTCCAGAACCCTGGCTGACATCTCTCTTAACTCCAGGCTCATGTGTGTGTGGGTTTCTGGGCATAGGATCCAGTGTTCATGGGCCACTAGGTGTCTATGTCATTACACCTGGAGTTACCTCCTGCTGTTTCAAACACAGCCTGACAAAAGCACTAAACTCAAGCGCCTGTCAAGTTTTACCCAGCACCAGCCATATGTAATCAGAGATGAATAGACAGATCCGTGATCAAATTAAAATGAAGAGTAACGATGGATATTGTTAATGTTAGCATATGAACTCTCCTATCAAAACCCAGAATGACTCTGGACATGGTAGGACATGCCTATAGTCTTAGCACTCAGCAGGCAGCAGCATAAGGATTGCTGCAAGTGTGAGGCCAGCCTGGTCTACAAAACAAATCCTTGGCTAGCCAGGGCTATATAGAGAAACACTAAATTTAAACTCATATTGGGCTGGTGAGATGATTAGTGGGAAAAGACACCTGATGCCCAAACTGATCACCTGAGTTTGATCCATAGAGCACACATGACAGAAAAAGAAAACTAACTCATGCAATTTGTTTTCTGACCTCTGCACACCATGGAGCATGTGTGGGCGTGCGCACACGCACACACACACACACACACACACACACACACACACGAGTAAACAATACATGTACACCATGGTACATGCACACATAAACACAACAAACATTAATCACTCTTACAGAAGATCTAGGGTTCTGAGTACCCACATATTGGCTAGAACCTGTAACTCCAGTATTAGGGGATCCAACACCCTCTTCTGATATCCATGGGAACCGGACAAACAAGTGTTCCAAATACATACAAGCAGGCAAAACAGTCGTGTACACAAAATTAAAGCTTTTTAAAAATTAAACTCGTTTAAAGAAAATATGAAAGATATTTTTTAAAGCTAGGAAAGAATTTTATTTAAGATAGAAGCTTAAAAACAATGAGATAGATTACTTGAAGAAAAAAAATGTAAGCTAATTCTTGTTAAAATAGAAAAAAATACACCTGAGCAAAAGCATAAAAAAGCTCTTTTCAAGCTTATTTGGCATGAAAGTATGGGTTCTAACTAAAGGGTAATATAAATGTTGTGTGGGGTAATGGAAAAAATGATCAGGGAGGCAGCATACATACATGCTGGTCTTTGCACAGTTATGCTTCTCACACATTTTGTATTTAGCATGCTTTTGCACAGGAGAGTGCTCTGGTTCCATTGAAATATCTATGGACAGAGAAAGAGAGGAACAAAGAAGGAGGAAAACAAGGTGGACACAAAATACAGGAGAAGCTTACCATCCTCACAGCACATTTGGGCCATCGGTTTCTCTTGCACCCTACTTCCTATCTTTACCAAACCTACTCAGCCTTCATCTTCTTAATTCTGGCTAAGCATCATCACTGACTTAGGAGCAATGCCGATAAATGCTCATGACACCAAGTTGTTGTCCATTCCATTTGGGCAAAGACACTTCTTTGGTGTAAGAACAGGCAGGGCAATGCCTGCTGATATTTGCCCCAAACTCTCAAAACTCAACCCCTCAGTTCAAAGTTTCATCCTATAGACCCAGAACACGCAAGGCTCAGATTGACCCTCACACAAAGACAGGCTTGTGGATGCCCCTGAAAAACTACAGGTAAGGGAGAAAGAGCAGACCTGCAAAGCCAAAGATGCTGAGATGAGATTGCAAAGTGAGGTTGCAGTAAGGCTGTGGGAGAGCAGGTCTGAGAAGCTGCAAAAAGATGCTTCCAAATGCTGTTCAAATGCAGGTTCCAGACCTAATGCTTTCCCACCCAATCCATCCCCAGCAGAAGATACCCATGATGTCAGTTCTGTCGTCTCATTATTTTCCTTTCATTTTTTTTCATGTGACTGTATATGTAGTTTCTATAAATATATTTGTGTATGGATGTTGGAGGTGTGTGTGTGTGTGTGTGTGTGTGTGTGCGTGCGCGCGCCGCACATGTGAAGGTCAAAAGTTGATGCTGGGTATCTCCCTCTATGTTTTGAGACAGGGTCACTCACTGAATCTGGAGCTCACTAACTGAATAGATTGAGTGGAGTCTACTATCCCTGCCACTGTTCCCCACCTCACTCTCATTACAGACCACACTGCTGTCTGTGTGGTTGCAGGGGATCCAAAGTCAGGACTTCATCCTTGTACAGCAGGCACATCATCACTAACTCAGCCATTTCCCAGCCCTACTTCCCAGTTCTCTAGACTAAATGTTTCCAAACATCAAGCCTTGTACAGGCTGAATAATAGAATGACACCTGAAACAAGGCCTTTTCATTTTTTGGGTGGGTGGGTTGTTGAGACAGGTTCTCTGTGTAGCCCTGGCTGTCTGGGAACTCACTATGCAGATAATGCTAGCCTTGAACTCTGTCTGCCTCTGCCTCCCAAGTGCTGGAATTAAAGGTGTATGCCACCATTCCCAGCTTTTGAAATCAGGTCTTGGATCTATTTCAACTGAACCTGTGACAGCCCTTTCTGCACTTTTGACCTCCTCCAGTCTGTCATGTTCTCACTTTCCTTCCTAATGTCTGGTGCATCAATATGTACTTCTGGTTACATTCCAGACCATAGCTGCCACCCTGCACCTTCTATCACTGTTGGGCTGTCTGGACACTAAGCCTGCTACCAAGCCCTCTCATACAGCACAGAAAGCGAATTTTTAAACTTTGTCTTTAGTCTAATACCAGACCGTGGCCCAGGTCTATGGATCCTCACTTTCTCCTGACATTCAAGTCTTAGCACAACCCCGCTTCCCTGTCCTTATATCCATGGATGTTCTTCTCCAAAGTCCACTTCCACTTTTCTTAGGCTGGTCATAAGGGAATCACCTCCATCCTTGTCTCAACATCATCCCTCTGGTCCTCCCTACTCCAGAAGAACGCCATCCAATCAGAATCCTTGGCACAGGTGAGATCTTGGGGATAGAGGTTAATCAGGACAACTTGACTTCCTCAACTTTCTGAGACTGCACTCAAATTTTGATCTCCACTGTGAAATTCTTCCCCCCAACAGCTCCTCCATTCACTGGGCTTCAAGCTCTTGAGGTGCATGCACCATTTTCAAATGCAATACTCATAAAACACAAGACCCTAATTGGTATATGTGTGGGTCAAGTTCGCTTTGCAAATGATGAGTGTTTCTTTTGTCTTCTCTTCTTTCTCATTGTTTGCACATTGCTAGTTATTAAACTTCAGACTAGGCAAGAACTTTGCTACTGAGAAACAACCCAACACTGAATGCTCCTTATACATCTACCTGCCTGAAATTTCCCACTTACGATGGTTTGAGTAAAAATGGCCCCAACAAGCTCATAGATTTGAATGCTTGGTAACCAGAGAGTGTCACTATTTGAAAGCATTTGGAGGTGTGGTCTTGTTGAAGAAAAGAGTGGCATGGAGGCAGGCTTTGTGGATTTCAAAGACCCAAGCCAGGCCCTGTGATTTTTCTCTTCCTGCTGCCTGTGAACTCAGACGTGGAACTCTCAGCTTTTCTCCAGCACCATGTCTGCCTATGTGCTGCCATTCTCCCCATCATGATGACAATGGACTAAACCTCTATTTAAATGTCTTCCTTTCTAAGAGTTGCTATGGCCATGGTATCTCTTTATAACAATAGAACACTGTCTAAAATGTCACTGTCTAAAATGTCACCCAAGAGTCAATCACTCTGCTTACTAGCTTATTCAAAGATCAGACCAGTCATTTTACTTTTGATAACCAGGAGTTTTCCCCCAACTTGAAAATTCTTTCCTCTGTCAACAGACTGGGTCCTGGGCTGGATGGTTGCAACTTAGAATTCCCTTAACTATTGCTACTTTTCCCTTATCAAGAAGGGTTCAGATGTGTATTCAGCATCTACTCACCCACAATAATGCAGGTAAGAGTGTCTTAGCATCTATAAACTCAAAGAAGACCCCAAAGTTCACACTCTTTCCAAAAAAAAAAAACCTTGCCTTGGCAGGCAGATACTGGAATTTGCCCTTTGTATATTATGCCAAATCTGTGCTCTGTGTATCTGTCCATAATATTAACCATCTGATTGAATGACTCCAAGAACAGGTGGACAGATGCCCAAATAGGCCAAGAAGCACCCTTGACTAAAAACAAACAGGAAGGCAACCTGGTGTTTGTGAACGAGTGCGCACCTCTGCCCCAGACTGCATCATGTCAGTCATTTCTAGAGCCCTCAATCTCAAGATTCTCCATTTCCTTTGGTGTCAGTTCTCTGTAGGCTCTACTGAGGACTATTTTCTGCCTTTGCATAGCCATACTTTGGCTCTGGTTTCCCCTTACTTCCCACCTACTCCACCGAACTCAACAGGCTTTCCAGTAGAATTTCACGGAGCTTTAACACAGGACAGTTCTCAGGATGTTCTCTCTTGTTTTCCACAACACTAATTAAAAGTAAAGCTAATGTTGAGGATGATGACGATCAATTAAGTCTCACATTGAAAGTGATCCCTGTTTAGTAATCCTTCTCTCCTTCTATATCAGGGTCAGTGAGGAACAAGAGGAATTTTCCAAGCAAAGTTGCAACACCAGAGTTGTTATCCTTCTGGCTTCTGTTTCTTCTCCTCCTCTTCTTCCTCCTTCTCCTCTCCTGCCCCCCAGTGGCCCCACACATGTTCATGTGAGACCAGAGGTTGATACCTTCCTTGATCATCCTTCACTTTATTTTTTTATTTACTTGTTTAATTTTTTGTTTTGTTTTTCAAGACAGGGTTTCTCTGTCCTGAAACTCTTTGTAGACTAGGCTGGTCTTAAACTCACAGAGATTGGCCTGCCTCTGCCTCCCTAGTGCTGAGATTAAAGGCCAGTGCTGCCACCTCCTGGCTGCTTTCACTTTATTTTTTGAGACATGGTCTCTCACAAACGTGGAGGAGTTTGCTGCTTAGCTGGCTAGCCACCAAACCGTAAAGATCCTTCTGTCTCCTGGGATTACAGGCCTGTGTGCCACTGCAGCTAGCCTTTTACACAGGTACTGGGAACTTGAAATCCAGGTCCTCATGTTTTCAAGGTAAGCACTCTAGCAACTACAACATCTCACCAATCCCCAAGTCCTTTCAATCACTGAATATCAATCTGTGTAGTGAGTGTATGTGTGCTCCTGGGGGCTGAAGGCTGGGCCTCATACATGCTAGGCAACTGCTACACAAATAATCTTGATGTCATAATTTAAAATGGCAGCCCTCTGCAAAGCTTTAAAACTAACTTCTTCATTTATTCATTAAGTAGTATCATTCTCTTAAGTATTTGGCTGTTTTTTCCACTCATACCTTTACTATTATTTTCCATCCTGTCTGAATACTGATGACTCTGGCCTCTAAAGCCAGGTCCATTGCCTTTAGACTTTTCAAAATTACATAGAGTTTTTCTAGAAAGTGCTTTCATACTGGTTCTTTAAATACCACTGTATTCTTTGCTCACACAGACACTAGTCTTTCATGAAAGACAAACTGACCATTCATTAACATAGACCCTCTGACTACAATGTGTGATTTATAACACTACCGTCCTTCCATTTATTGGTGTAGATCTGACTGCAGTAGCATTTTCCCAATGTTCATGATGACTCAGCTAAATACCATGATTCTTTTCCCTCATGCCTACTAACACTGGCCGAAGTTGTACTGAGATAGCATCTTCACAAGAAAGAAGGAGCCAGAATTACTAAGTCATTGTGTAAGAATGGCTTCTCTGGAAACTTGACTTGCCTAATCACTAACATACTTTGTAAGTTGAAAAAACAAAGACTTTTGTGCTGAATCAGAACCTACCCTAAATGAACCACAAGTTCTATTTGTTATACAGCATGATTGATCTAAACTGACGAATACATGAGTTTTTAGGTATATATCTCCTATCATACCTTTCTTCTTCTAACATGGCTACAGAAAAATAGTATGAAAAAGAGAAAAATCAGGGGACAGAGTCTGTACTCTCGAGTCTGGTATGCAATATGAAATGTTTTCTGCATACAAAAAAAAAATTGTTGTTGTTGGAGTTTTCTTGTCCCATTAGGTCCCACTGCCCTCAGCCCCAAATAAACACACAGACGCTATATTAATTATAAAACTGTTGGCCGTTGGCTAGGGCTTCTTGTTGGTTAGCTCTGTCTTAATTATTAACCCATAACTATTAATCTATGTACTCCTACATGGACTTATCTTACCAGAGAATGCCTGGCACATCCTATCTTCCAGGTCTCTACATGGTGTCTCCTGAAGGTCTCTCTCTGCCTAGCTTTCCCAGAATTCTCCTCATCTCCTAGTCCTACCTATTTTCCTGCCTTGATTGGCCAAACAGTGTTTTATCCATCAACCAATAAGAGAAGCATATATACAGAAGGATATTCCTCCATCAAAGAATGGTACTCATTTTGTTCTAAAATCATGTCACCTCATTTATCAGTTTGTGGCATTGAGACTCATAGTGAAGTCCTTTAAGTCCTTGGAAGTGTGCCCTCTGACTAACCCTCCTTCCACATGGAATGCTTCCTCTTTTTCAAGGTGAGGTCTGGCCATGGGTGGGCTTTTGTTTTGGTTTGGTTTTTGTCTTTTTCTGAGACAGTTTCTCTGTGTAGCTCTAGATGATGGGAGATGTTATTCTGTATATATGTTTCTCATACTGGTTAATAAAGCTCTGTGGCCAATGAGATAGCAAGATAGGCAGGGCTAGGAAACCAGGAGGAGGGAAGAGGAAGTAGTAGGGAGGAGTCGAGATGTAGCCCAGGGAAGAAGCAGGACGCCTGCCGCGGCTCCCTGATAAGACGACCACGTGGAAATACTTAGATAAGTAGAAATGGGTTAATAATTAAGACAGAGCTAGCCCATAAACAATAATGGTAATTGGCCAACAGGATTGTATCAAATACAGAGTCTCAGAGTGTTATTTGGGGCTGGCGCGGCCGTGGGCCCAGACTGGCGGGCTGGCGGGCTGGAGGAAACATACATGCTATCTCCCATCATCTGGCTGTCCCTGAACTCGATCTGTAGATCAGACTGACCTCAAACTCAAAGTTCTGCCTGTTTCTGCCTCTCAAGTGCTGGGATCAAAGGTGTGCATGCCACCACCACAAGGCTTGGTCAAGGTGATTAACAGTACCCATTCCTTCTTTAACCCTCTCCCATTCATACTGTATGTCCACAGAGCCATTCTGTTCATCCTGACTCTGCCTGTTTTACATAGAGAGGGTATTTTCTCCTCCCCATCACTTTGGTTTTGAGACAGCTTTGGAGCTTGTCCTGGAACTAGCTCTATAGACCAAGCTGGATTAGAATTCATAGAGATCCACCTGCCGCTGCCTCTCAAATGCTGGGATTAAAGGCATGTGCCAACAACATCTGACTTATCCTCTCTATTACTAACACTCATCATGGTTTTCTGTGGATTTTGAGAGAGCCAGTATCAAAATGCCTTTAATTTACCAACTTTAAAGAGAGCTTGCTTCTGCAAAGCTCCTTTTCAGGGGCGAGAGAGATGGCTGAATGGTGGAAAAAACACATTGCTCTTGCAGAAAACTGAAATTCAGTTCCCAGCACCAACAGCAGGTAGTTCACAACTAAGACTCTAGCGAATCAGATGCCTTTAGCCTCCAAGGCATCTGCACTTGAGTGCAGACTCGTACACAGACACGCACATACCCAAAATTCAAAATAAAGTAAAATCTTTTCAACAAACAAAAACCTCTTGTTCTTCTGATTCAAAGATTCAAAAACTTTTCTTGTCCTGTCTCTTGAATTTACAAGATTATTGACAAGATCAGCCAGACCTTCTGGGAAAGTGAAGCCAGTTAAAGGGATAGATATTGCTGTGGTGAAGCAAAGCCATGAATTCCAGTTCCCATGGGTCTGCTTGTACTCATTTGTCCTTCAGTTTTGCTTTTGTTTTTGACTTTGTAGCCCAGGCAGGACTCAAAGTCAAGATCCCCCTGCTCCAGCCTCTCCAGCGCTGGGACTATAGGTATGCAGGGTCAATCTTTGCACATGAAGGCCTATTTCTCCACTAACTTGAAGACAGTGCTACATCTTATTTATTATGTCTTGTGGTGCCTTTACCATAGTGCTAAACATGTAAATGAGAAAACTCAGTTCATGAAATCTGAGTTTTTTTGTTAGATATGTTTAGTTGCTTGCCTGCACATATGTGCGTGCATTCCTGATGCCCAGAGGCCAGAGGGTTGTGAGCTTCCAGGCAGGTGCTAGGAATCAAACTTAGTTCCTCTGCAAGAGCAGCCACTGAACTGATTTTTTGAATGTAAGATAAGTCCGAGTTTCAGCCAGGTCATGACAAATGACTGTAATGCTAGCTTTTAGAAAGTAGAAGCATAGGACCAGTCAGAGTTTAAAAACATAAGCTTTCAAAATATACTAAAATTGTTTACTGACAAAGGGAAAATAAATAAACCTCCTCCAATACTCAACCATTTGTGCTGGAAAGGAATGAAGATTTCAAACAAATTCCTGGAAATATGCAGGTGGCGATGAACCAGAATAGAGCAACGTTAAGAGTTGCCACGGGAGAGAAGATATTCCCATCAGCCGGTGCTCAGTGCTATAATATCAATTTCATTAAGCTTTGACTGAAGTCATCAGTGCCAAATCCCACAATTAGCCTATAGTGAAGGCTGCATTCCAACCATCCTCTGCCATCCATAGCCAGGCAATGGGACATCCTGTCTGATGGCCTTGAACAATTAAAAAAGGCCCAAGAGGACCTGAAGATGACTGGGGGGGGGGGGGTGCAAGTGACCCCACCACAAGCCACATAAAAAGTCTGGTGTGGAGCAAGCATCTGTAATTACAGCCCTCCAGGACAGATGTGGAGAACTTCCCAGAAGCATGCCTCAACAAGTGGAGGTAAGAATGAGCTCCTGGAAGTTGTCCTGTCACCCACCCCCACACATATGATCGCATACTCATATCTTTGTGTGTATACAGACATACAAATAACTAAGCAGATAAATAGTTGTTTGAAAAGGCCTAAGAAGGTGGACGGAGGCAGGAATGAGCGCAGACACTCTTATACAAATATGCATTATGCTGCAAAGTGGTCACCTGCAAATTTTAAGGACTTTGAAAGACATTAAGGTAATCTCTACAGTTTTCAATAATTGAGATTCAAGAATATACATTCACAATTTTTAATAACTCAAATGCATGGCCAGGGAGAGGGCTCATCTGGTAAAAGTGCTTGCCGCACAAGCTTGGCAACCCACATTTTCTACCAGGAACACATACAGAGGTAAACAGAAAAGACTAACTTCACAAAGTTGACCTCTGACCTCTGTACTTGTGTGCAAGTGCACACACATACACACATGTGAGATAATTCATTAAAAAAAAATTAAACCTAAATTTACAATTCTCTACTAGGAATATTCTAGTGCTTAAACTAAGATTTTGAAGCAGGGCACAATTTTTCTTTTCATTGTGTTTGATACCAAGGAATTAGAAGATTCCTAGATTTTCCGGCTACCAGGCTATCATGTAAGATGCCAGATACATCATTTTTGTCTTGGTATTCTCAATCTCTCTCAACCATGCTGGGGAGGCAGCCAGGAACACAGCCCACAAAGGAATTGCTGATATTTAGAGTCTCAGAGTCTGGAGATGTGCATCAGATGGTGTTATTTGACTTCCTCCACGGGAAAATCCAGTCAGAAGGTCTGTGAACAAAGGATGGCAGGAAGAGTACACTTGGCGGTTGGAGACAAGGAAGATGAGGTAGTATCTGTAGGAATGTCCCAAGTCTCCCCAAGGCTTCTCTGTTGTCTACTGAGCTCATTGGGATGGACTCACAAAACCTCAGCAACAGGCCTAGTACACACAGATGTGGCCTTCAATATCTCCCACCTTATAGTCCATCAGCACAGACTACAAACGCGGTGGAGATGGAACTTGGCATCTGTGCACATCTGGAGGGAACAGCTGCTAGGTGACCTTGCAACTCCAACAGTGGTGTTATTGGGGATATAAGGTCAATATCTGAGGCCACTAACCCATCCCCCTTCCCATTTAACACAGACTTTTAACTTCCCTATCTCATCTCCATCCTCTTCAAGTATATTGTCTCTTGAGTGTAACAAGCATCTACTCTAAACTTACAAGCTCTGGGCCTGGCATGGTGGCTCAGGAGGCAGATGATCCCTGTGAGTTCAAGACCAGCCCAATTATATAATGGGTTCCAGGCTAGCTAGGTCTGCATAGTGAGACCCTGTATAAGAACAAACAAAAAACAACAAAAACCAAAATTATAGGCCATAACCTTTATCATTTAGGATAGCAGAATGAACGAGGATTCCAGTTCACACTTCTCTCAGTTCAAGTCCCAGCTATTCCTCACTGTGTAATCGTAACTGAGTTTAAGTTACTTCTATATGAATAGATTTGTATCAAATGTAGTATTTCCCAAATCAGTGACATAGAGAGAAGAAAGCCCATATCCCATTGCTCAAATGTACATTGATGCTGCCGAGACTCCTTTAAAGGAAAGGTAGGTAGCCCTCCTTAATTACACAGGAGTGGGTCATCAGCCCACCTCTGTATCAGTGAGGTTTCCCATCTTCTCTCTGCAGTCCATAGTTTGCCTTTTTGCAACGTGATGGGGGAAAAAAGGCAAATGTGAAAAGGAAAGCATATTTCACAACTTTAGGCATTCTGATAGAATCTTCAGAGAATGCTCCATTTAAGGGAGACACGGAATTAAGGACCAACTGTGGATTGAAATTGTACCAGATGATGCCAGTACTCATGTCTACAAATAATCAAAAGCTGAGTGACTTAGACAGAACGTGGCAACTGACTGGCAAGACAGAAGACTGAAAACACTGAGCTTGTCTTGGTGCCTGGAAGTCAGTAGAGCCCTCCCCCTACCTGCTCCCCACCTACTCAGAATACTGTGAATGTTCCCTGCTTCCTCACTATAGTCTCCAGCCTCAAAGGTCAATCTGATAAGAGGCAAGTGAGGGCCACAGAGGAAGCCACACCATCTCCTGTGACCCTAAACCTGCTCACTCTGCTAAAAAGTAATTGCACACAGCCCAGGAACAATAATACCCTGTGCCACAGCGGGTGATATCTGTGTGGCTGTCAAGATAACCAGAGAAAACAGGTAGCTGAAGACAGCAGAAAGCAACAGATGCAGAAGAAAACATCTGTGATTTCTACAAAAGAAGTAAAAAGAACAGCAGCAAAAAGCCTGATGTCAGCTTGAAGAAAAGAGGCTTGTCACAAGTCTATTCTTAGATGCTCTATTTTACCTTGACATGTACTTACAGGTTTTTGCGTTCACTCATTCACTCACTCATTTATTCATTCATTCACTCATTCACTCACTCATTTGTTCATTCACTGAGCCAAGCACTTAGTGTTCTCAGGATGAACTGTAGTTGCACCATGATCCTTCGTGCCCCATATATTGGATGCATTTGTGCTTAAAATGAAAGCTCACTTTTGGAGAACTGCATGGCACGCAAGCCTTCCTCTTGGATCAGAACCCTATCCTCTTGTTATGTTGTTTCTGAGGACAACACTCTTAGCTCTCACATTAAACCTAAATTGTGTAGCCAAGCTGGAAATCAGGAACAACTACATGATAGGAACACTAACCCATCTTTTCACTTTGGACCCCAAGATCATCTTGCTGGCTAGAAAAACAAGCTGTGAGAACTAGAAAGATGCCTCAGGGGCTGAGAACATTGGATTGTTCTTGTACCAGACCCAGGTCTGGTTTCCAGCACCCACAAGGCAGCTCATAAGTGACGTCTCTGGCTTCTGTAAGTACCTGCATGCAGACAGTACACAATAAACTCAGGTACACACACACCAGTGCACAAGTAAAAACAATTACAATAGACTGGGTGTGGTGGCTCATGACTTTAATCCCAGCTGTTATGAGGCAGGGGCAGGCAGAATTCTTCAAGTTTGAGGCTAGTCTGATTTACATAGAGAGTTCAAAGCCAGCCAAGACTACATCTCAAACAAACAAAAATCAAAATAATAATAATTAGTAATAGTACTACTACTAATAGTTCTTAAAAAGAAAAAGGAAGGAAGGGAGGAAAGAAGAAAGGAAGGAAGGAAGGAAGGAAGGAAGGAAGGAAGGAAGGAAGAAAACAATGAATGATCTATGTAGGGATGTTTTCCTATCACAGGTAAGGCCTTGGTTCTAACCTCAATTCTGAAACAACAGTAACAAAGCAGATTGAGTGGGCTAGAGGGTTGGCTCAACGCCTTGTGCATGCCTATAACCTCAGCTCCAAGAGGGGCCCAGACTGGAGGATCATTTGGGCTTGCTGACTGCCAGTCTAGCTGAGAAAATGAAAGCCCCAGTTTCAATGAGAATCAGGTCCTCAAAATAGGTGTAGAAAGACAGAGGATACCTGACGTCCCCTTCTGGCCCCTGTGCACAGGCATCGGTTTGCACACACACATACAAATGTGCCACATACACTCTCACAGACACTTAGATGTATACACAAGTGAATGAATATATAAATTTAAAAAATATATTTTTAGTTGAATGAACAAGACCAGGACAACTGACAGTGTGTTCCTACCTGGTCCCTCAGCCTCTCCTGGTGGCCCATGATTGCAGTGGCATGGTGGGGGTACTTCTGCTTTAGATGCTCTAGGAACGCCTCTCTCTTTCTATCCATCTCAGATGTTTGCATCCCCAGGATCTCTTTGGAACTTCGGGGCCCACCTAGAGTGTGTCTCCTGGGGATATTTCGGGCTGGCTTGGAAACCTGAGCCCTGGTGTGTCCATTAGACAGGCGTTCCTTGGGCCGGCGGCATGCTGCATCTTCCAGAGACGTTACATGAAGATTGCTTTTCCCTTGTTCTGCAAGATGAAGAACAAAAGTGCAATTCACAACTAATGATTTCACAGGAGTCTCATTTGTAAAACACTAAGAGAGCTTGTGGCAGTTGCTAACTAATCAATGTAACTTAACAGATTTTTTTTGTTGTTGTTCTCTTCTTTTTTGTTTATTTGTTTGTTTTTCAAGAATAAAAAAATACTCTACAATCAGGAGAAATTTGAAAAAATATGTACTTTGAATGTTGTAGCAAATTTTTTTTTTTAGTTTCTTACAAATGATAAAGCACGGCCAGACCAGTTGTGGCAGGTAACTGCCCCTGTGTCTGTAATTACAGCAGAATTAACCCCAGTAACTCTATAGTATACTTTTCCTTATAGTCTCAACCTACTAACAGGATTTAAGAATCTTTCTAAACTGAAGATGGTTCTGACACACAAGATTCAGCACCAAGAAGAAAGTTAGCTATATATCCCTCAGAAGAATGCTGGTTCCATTGACCCACTGGAAAGTACCATTTCTCCATTATCATCATGAGAGGTAATAATTAGGGAGCTGTAAAGCGAAGGTTCAGCCACATTTTGCCTGGAATGACTTCAATCACACACACACACACACACACACACACACACACACACACACACACACACGGTAAGGGAAGAGCCATGGGTATGTTTTAATGATTTTGACCTAGGAGATGGCTTCCAAGCTGGCCTTTCAGAATCAAGTTATCTTATCCTTAGAACAAATCAAGTAGGACTTACAAGGCTGACACTCAGGGTTCAAAGTGTGTGCAAAGATTGTCCTGCTCCCTTTTGTCTGTTTTGTTGTGTTTGTTTGTTTTGTTTTGGGGGGGTTTAAAGATGGAGATGAAAGTAACAAATATTGAGAAGCTGCAAGGATTCAAGAACACAGCTCTTAGTGCTTTTTTGTTTATTTGATTTTGTTTTGTTTTGCTTTGAGACAGGGTCTCACTCTGTAGTCCTGACTGGTCTGGAGCTTACTATATTGACCAGCCTGGCCTTGAACTCACAGAGATCCTCCTGCTTCAGCCTCCCAAGTACTGGGACCAAAGTTATGTCCCATCAAACCCAGTTCTCACAGCTTTTCTAGAAAAATAGGCTGAGTGGGTAAAGGAATTTGCCACTAAGCCTGATGGCATGAGTTCAAGCCCTAGCACCCACACAGTAATATAAGAAAACTGAGTCCCGTAAATTGTTCCCTGACCTCTACGGGAGTATGTATACTCTGATCCCACCTCTAATAATAACTGCAACTTTTTGTTTTTGTTTTTCGAGACACAGTTTTTCTGTGTAGTCCTGGCTGTTCTGAAACTCATATGTAGACCAGGCTTGCCTCAAACTCACAGAGATCTGCCTGCCTCTGCTTCCTAAGTTCTGGAATTAAAGGCTCCTGCTATTTACTTGGTTGGTTTTGGTTTAGGAATTTTTTTTTTTTTTTTTAAGCAACAGGTGTCCATAGTTTAGGCATAAACCAGCTCCCTGAAAGCAAGGGCACCTGTCCGTAACACTGTTACCCCCTCTTTGCCTGGAGACTTCTACATAGAGAAGATTTCAAGGGCAGGGTTCCTCTAGCAAGGAATGGAACATATTCCATCTCTGGCTAGTTTTCCTGTCCTAATCTTCCAAAGCTCAATGTGTGTCCTGAGAATAATTCTTTTTTTGTGCACCCCACTTTTCATTATTTTGCTATTTACAGCATCTCCATCAGACACTGAGGGAGGAAGGGAAGGTCCAATTAGTTGCTATTAGCTTTCACTAGTTTCAGCAGTAAGCATAAAGAGGGAGAAGACATGTTTTGGTTAAAAAGATAGTGAGGGATTAGTATAATTTTATTTAGTAAAAGTAATCTTTCTTTATTAAGTAATATCTCTAATTTGCATCACAGTTTTTTTTTTTTTCCATCTCCTTCCTAATAACACAGGAGCCACAGAGTCTATTACATAAAGCAGAACGCAGGGCTGGGGTGCAGCTTAGAGGTGAAACTCTTGGATATGCAAGGCTCCGAGTCAGAGCCCTAGCACCACCACCAAAAATTAAGCTGAGAGCAGAAAGGTCCTATCTCAGGTGGAGAAGCACATGTGCCACAGAGACGTGTGTGTGTGTGTGTGTGTGTGTGTGTGTGTGTGTGTGTGTGTGTTACATGCATTTATACATCAAAATCATTGTGTGCATGATAGAGCCCTGTGGCTTTTCAAGGCTGCTTTCATGGACATTAAAACAATCTCTGTAGAAATTACCCAGGATAGCTAGCTTAATGGACAAGTCTGAATCTCTGGCAAAGCTATTCTTTACCTGGGCATTAAACACAAGCATCTACATTCAGTCATATGGATAAGCAGTCAAAGCCAGTCAGACAGGCAGGAGGAAGACACTGCTGGGCTCCTAGACCTTCAGCAGATGAGCTGCTCTATCCAGGGACCAGTAGAGCAGGTCAAGGCAGCAAGAACAGTTAACCCTTGCAGACTCTAGAGTCTCCCACTTTCTTGAAGTAAATTGGTAGGCCAGGTAGAAGTAGAGTCTTGAGGCCACAGTGGATATTAACCGTTTCATCATCTCACTGCCTGGACTCGAAACTCTTACCCTTTCCTGATACCTGTCGTGGGGAAAGCTGCATCAAGTTTACACTGTTTTTCTGTTTCTATCACATTCCTGTGGAGTTTTAGATGTTTCCAGTTGCCTATTAAGGTTGACTGTGCTGTGGGGGAAAGTGATGGAAACAGCACCCACAGCTGGCAAGAAGACTTATTCAGGCCACCCGGCAGAAAAGCCCACCTTTATCTTATCTTCTTTTGTCTTATCACCTCTCCCATTGCGCCAGAGGTCCCATCTGCCTCTGACCCACAACAAGGCACCAGCACCTGAACAGCCAACACTGTCCACACAAAGCCACTTCACACACCTCATAGTCACTTAGGCCTTTCTTTCCCTCTGCTCTTGGAAGCTGCCAGCACCACACTTGGAGGAGAAATGACATCTGGACCATTGTAGCCATGTCGGCAGAATGTGGCCTTTTAGCTGAGCATAAAACCCAAGGCCGGGTACCCATAAACAACAGAAGAAACAAAGTCCAATTTGTCACAATTCCACAGTCACAGTGTCAGACCCAAGCAGGCCAGTTCCTCATTATCCACACGAATAAAGAAAAGCACAAGAGTGGACTCTCAAGCTGCCAACAGAAGGGCAGTTCTACTTGTTTGGAAAGAACTTTGGTGCTAAGATGTAAATACGGGTGTGCCTGGCTGTTTGCTATTCTGGGAATCCTTGTCTAACAAAGTAGTGAAGCCATAGCCTGAAGACAAGGCCTGGGCAAAGCTGAAAGGCAGCCCTGTTTCCTCTTCCTGCCCCGCCCAAGCTTCCAGGGAGCCCACCTCCAGCAGTGCAAAGAGCAAACAAGAGCTCCCAATGGAAAACCAGCCCTTAAACATTCTCCAGAAGTGGGGAGGTGGAGGTCAGGCAGGCCAAAGAGCTGCTCCTCAGAGACCTAGGGACTCCAGCTGGGATGTGTTCACATCCAGGGCATGAAAAGTAGAGAGGATCCAGGGAGGGCGAATACAAAAAGGCAGAGGTTGTAGGAAGGCAAGCATCCCAAAGCAGCCGTCCATACAGCAGGCTGTTCAGACACGCAACTGCTGGACTGCGGGAGCTGGTGTCGTTGCCACACCTGGGTTACTCTGGCTGAGTCAGATGACATAGTGAGGGATCTGGGCCTGTGCAGCATTTGGGCACTCCCCAGCCTGCTGGGAGCCAGAAGTAGTACAGTTATCTTTCTAGAATAATTATTTTGTTTTATCTTATTTGCTTTTCATTTATTTTTTTGTACTGAAAATTAAACCCCAAGTGTTGTACATACCTGCTATATATGCACTCTACCACTGAATTAAACTTCTCTGAGAATTTATTCCTTGGTCAAGGTTAGAGAGTCCAGTGGCTCACACTTACCATTTCAGCACTCACAAGGCCAAGGTAGGAGTTCAAAGCTAGCCTGGGTTACATAGTGAGTTCCAGGTCAGCTGGGGCTACGGTGTAATAGAGTATGAAATCTTGTCTCAAATAATCAACACACACACACACACACACACACACACACACACACCTTACTATATATTAGGTAGCTCACATACTCCTGTGTGTGTGTGCACATGTGCATGTGTGTGTGTGTTTATATGTGGTGTATGCATGCTTGTATATGTGAATATATCTGTACATGTTTGTTTGGAGGTCAGAGATGGATGTTATGTATCTTCCTATACTATACCTTATGTTTCATGAGGCAGAAAAATGGGAGCTCATCAATTCTGTTAGTCTGGCTGTCGGCAAACCCAGAAGGCCCTCCTGTCTCCACCTCCCAGAGCTAAGATTATGGGCAAGTGCCACTACACTTAGCTTTTTCCATGAGTTCTGGGAACCCCAAATCAGGTCCTCATGCTTGTGAATCAAACACTTCACCTACTAACCCACATCTCTAGCTGTTTCTCTCTTCTTCATAGTGGTTAGCTAAGGTGTTTTTGTTGTTGTTTTGTTTTTTAAAAGACAGTATCTACATAGCTCAGCAAGACTCAAACTTGCTGACCTCTGAAATGCTAGAATTATAAAGACAGAGCTTTTCTAAAGTTGTCAAAGAGCCCTTGTCTTCAGGGAGTTGCTGTCTGGTTGTGAAGCCTTTGGGTGTACTGTGACAACCACTGCATTATGTATTGGAAGGGACACATCATCCATCCTCTGGCTGCTCACATAGGCAGACTCCACTTCCTATACCCTCCATCTAACTGGGACCCTGTACTAATTCCAGTGAATATAATGTGGGCAGAAGTAACAGGAATACCCTCAGTCCTGGCCTCTGGGCCTCCTAAATATATTTGCAGGGCTTCTGTCTGTACTCTTTGGCCTGATGAATGCAAAGGGTCCAGGAGAAGCTTCCAAAGGGATAGTGTGTTAAGGGGACAGAAAGGCCACCCAAGAGATCAAGCAGTTCAGAGGCATCACATTCTACTGTGTGATACACCACTCAGTTCAGTGTCCCTCAGTTTTCAAGCTCTCATGTCAGTATTACAAAGATCATATACAAACTTGCACAGGAATTACTGAAGCAAGGCCATTGCATCCCTCTAAGAGACCTTAAAAACTGAAGTCAGTGGGCTGGCAACATAGCTCAGAGAGGGTGGTGTGCTGGCAAGCCTGGCCACCTGAATTCAATTTCTGGAAGCTGTATAAAGGTGGAAGGAGAAAGCCAACTCCACAAAGTTGTCCTCTGACCTCCACACACAGACCAAGGCACATCCACACTCACATCACACATGTTCAGGATAATAATAATAATTTTTAAATGATGGGGTGGAGATAGCTCAGGAGCTAAGAACGTCCACTGCTCTTCCAGCGGACTCAGGTTCAATTCCCAGCACTCACATGGCAGCTCACAACTGGCTGTAACTCCAGTTCCAAGGGATATGCGCCCTCTTCTGGCCTCTGTGGGTACCAGGTAGGCATGTGGTGCACAGACACATGTGCAGGCAAACACTCCTACACATAAATAAATTTCTTAAAAACTAAAGTCAAGGATAAAACTATCACTGGTATAGACTTTATACAAAATAGGAACAGCTTGCTCCCTAATCCAGAAAAGCATTCCTTTGTTTTTTTTTTTTTTTTTTTTTTTTAGACAGAGTTTCTCTGTGTAACAGTCCTGGCTGTTCTGTAACTTTCTTTGTAGAGCAGGCTGGCAGAAAAGAATTCTTGTATTGTATTGACTTAAGTTAATTGACAGAGTCAACTGTTCATTCACACAAATATTGACGAAATGCCTGTTTGAAACACTGAAAGGGAGTGGAAGGGTGGTGATCAAGATAGATTGCATCTCTCCCTGAATAGGGAAATCCACACGGCGATTAGAGAGACAGTCAACAAATAAACTAATATACAATCTGAGTGTCAGGTAGGGCTTTGAAGAGTGAAAGAAGATATAGGAATAGAGACTGGCTGGGCTATTTCAGAGCACAGACTAAATACCTGCCATTCTCTAGGCTAGCACTCTATAGGAGGCTGCCAGTCAGTGGCCAGAGGAGGCGAGCAGGTGGATGGACCCCTGCACAGAGTTTTCAAGAAACTCTTAAAAGCCAGAACAGGGCCTCATGTTGTGGCAACATCCTGAGGATCACACTAGGAGCCCAAGGCCTCCAAAGGAAACAGACTCAAATTCTACCAACAGCCAGGCATGATGAGGGACACCCATATCCCAGCACTTGGCAGGAGGCAGGAAGATCAGGAGTTCAAGTCCAGCCTCAGCTACATTTGTTCAAAGCCAGCCTGAGCTGCATTAGACCCCATTCCAAACAAATTCCACCAATAATTACCAAATACCTTTTTTGTCAAACACACACAACTTCTTATACTGTGCACCTATGGGGGTCACAGAACTAAATATGGAAGCTGTGAAAAAAAAATTACCAACAGTGAAGGGTTTTCAAAACTGCAACAAATAACAATTAATTCAAAGTCATATATGTATAATCAAGAGCTGAATAGATAGCTCAGAGTTTAAGAGCATTTGATTCTCACAGAAGCTAGGTTTGATTCTCAGCGCCCACATGATTATTCACAAATGCTTGTAACTCTGCTTCCAAGGGGTTCCACCCTGTTTTGACCTCCACAGGTACCAGGTACAAACATGGTACAAGTGGTGTGTAAACTCAGGCACACACACATACACATAAAATAGAAAATAAAAAGTAAACCAGCAACACACAGAACCATACATGGTGTTGCATGCCTATAATTACAGCATTTGGGAGGATAGAGGCAGGAGAATCAGGAGTTCAAGGTCATCCTTAGCCACATACCTTGTTCAAGGCTAGCCTGGGCTACACGAGACTCTGTCTTAAAAAAACAAAAACAAACAAACAAACAACCCAGAAATCAAGCTATAATGAGTCTGAGAGGTTTCTGGAAGTCCTTGCTCATATTGCATCCTGTCCCACAGGATCCTTGGTTCTGAACACACACTATGCATGCTCTGCATGGCATCTGCCACCATGCCATGGCATCTGCCACTATGCCACAACTTGTCAGCAAATGTTTCTGGAAACACTGCAGCTCAGATTCAATTAGTATGTGCTTTGAATTTCAGCGCTTTTACTACTCATGCAAAGCTTTATGCTCTTATAGAAAAAGAATGGTTTAATTATGGAAAATAAGGACTTTAAATAGCATCCTACTGCCATACTTTAGCATGTAAGTATCAAATTAGCGTATCTTCAAAGTGTATTATCTTAGAATGTGCGATTTTTAAAAGATCGCTATTTGAGATGCTGACTTGAGATTAATTTAAAAAGTCATTCAGCAAATATTGACTTGGAATTGGGACAGAATTTCCAATTTTTGAACCAGCTTTAAACATGTTTTTGACATTTATGTGACATGTTTATATGAGTGATGTTCTCAGCACTGTTATAAAATCAAATGATCAACACTGCAAAGTTTTAAAGATGCTCTGTATCTTGCCACGTCAAATATTCAGCCAAGTTTTAAATCCATACATAAAAATAAACAAGCACATTCATGTTAGTGTGCATATTTGTTTTCATCTTTAATAAATTACAAACACACACACACACACACACACACACACACACACTTTGCCAGCCATAGTAGCACATGCATTTAATCCCAATTCCAACACCGAGGAGGCAAGTAGATCCTTGTGAGAAAGATTTTATTTGTAATTTTAACTATGTGTCTATGCATATGGATACAGTTGCTTATAGTCCAGAGAAGGACACTGGAGTCCCTGGAACAGGAGTTACAGGCAGTTGTAAGTTTCTCAACATGTGTGTTGGGAACCAAACTGGAGTCCTCTGAAAGAGCAGGACATGCTTTTAACCACTGAGCTATCTCTTCAGTTCCAAAGGGGGTGTTTTAAAATAAGCTTCTTTATGATTAATACCATTAAATGTTTGATTTATATGCCACTTTTATAATTGCATATATCCAGAGTCATATAAATCTTCCCAGATGAAAGACACCAGGGGCAGAAAAAGTTTAGGAAGCCCTTGTGTCTCAATCTTGTCACTGGTCCCAGTATCCTTGAGACGACCATATGCCACCTTTCTTAAACAGCTCTGAGTTACAACTGTTGCCCAATGAAATTATTTATAGAGTTCTCCTTTATTCTCAAAGGTGTCTGGGTTTGCAATGAGTTACATGATCACCCAAGGTTTCCTTGTGCACAGTTGACTGATAAACCACAGTCCCTAGTGTATTTTCCTTAGCCTTCTGTCTGATTGTTAAAACTTAACATGTTAACATGGTTAAGTGACCCTCCATGAGACTAGCACTCCATGAGATGTTGGGAGTGAGTGCACAGGTGCACGAGACACGGTCCTGGCCCAAGAACCCCCACACTGTAACTGGATGGAACAGACATATACACAGATATAAAGCAGAGCACCACGGTAGATCCACACATGTGGCAGTGCTGGTGATGCTTCAGATCATCCTAAGCAAGCCATACACATCCCAATGAAGCACAGGCAACGATATGCACGTGAATGAGCCACAATCAAATCTGTAAATTCAAAGCAGGACTCTTACCCCTCTTTTATTATTTCCCCATCTCCCCCTTCCAGTGTCCCTAACCTGGAGGTTCTTGAGTGCCTGGGTGCAACTGTAGTTCTTGGAGGCCTGGGCCCTTCAGTACAGGGTCAGTCACAGAAGAGAGGCCAGTCTCCACTCCTCCTGACAACTCACTGCCAATTTCTGAATAGATGCCTGATACCTTTCTTAATCCTCACACCCCCTAAGGAAATTCTGCTTCCCTAACGCAAATGGCCACCCCCCCCCCCCCGCAATTTCTCTTAAATGCTTTCCCCCTTAGGTAAATGCAACTGCATCCTTCCAGCCACCTGGATCAAATATTCTGAAGGTGTCTCTGACCTCTCCTTTCTATTCAGCCCTACATCTGATCTTAGCAAATTCCTTTGGCTTTGCATCCAGCATAGGATCAGGAATCTGCTTTCTTCTTATCGCCTGCTGCTTATCACCATCTAGCCTAGAGCAGCACGGGTTTTCTTGCCTGCTTTTCTTCAGAAGCCTCCCTAACAGGCTTCTCTGCCCTTCCCCCATCCACTCGTGTGAAACTCTCAGAGACACCCCCACCAACCAAGTGCCTTCTAAAATCCCTCTTAGAGTTCTTGCCTAAGATGCTCAAGACTCTAAGTTCACTCCCAGGGTTCCAAACTAATTAATTAAAATTAATTTCATCACATAAAAGGCAAGTCAAATTTGCTAGCCACACCTAACATCCCAGGAAGTAAAGAGCCAAAGACCTCCCCAGAGTTCCACAGGCCCCACAGAATCTGGCCTGGGCAACCTCTCAACCCTTCTCCCTCCCGTGTTCCTTCTCTTCCTCCTCATCTCTGCTCAAGTGTCACCTCAGTGACGTTTCTGAAAATCCTTATGATTTTACCTTTAACCCCAATCCCTTGTTCTTCCCTTATTTTCCTCTTTAGCCTTACATTCAGCTAATTGAGTCACCAGATAAAACAAAGGATCTCCGGTGGAATATGAAGCTTGGGAGCATAAGAAAAATTTTTAGTGTAAGTTTCATCTCACACAATATTTCAGAAATACTTATGCTTTAAAAATTACTCGTTGTTTCTCTGAAACTCGAAGTTAGCTTCATTCGGCACTCTGTTTTTATTTACTAACTCCAGCATCCCAGCCATTTGACAGGCTCTGTATTTTGCTTATTTGTTCATTGTTTGCTTCTGCCCCACCCCACCCCAACTTGGCCTTTAGAACATCAATCCAATGAAGGGGAGTATTTTTCAGACTGTGTTGTGCATTGCTGGATCCCCAGAGGCAGGCACAGTGACTGCTACACAACAGAAGTTCAATATTCATGGGGTAGATGAGTAATTGAAGCAAGGCATCTGGCCACCCAACCTCAGAAACATCAATGAATTACTCCAGTTGTTTTTGGAGTTGGTTCTTAAATTGGTCCTGTTCTAATTGCCCCCTCTAAAATCTTTGTCTTTTCCTTCAGGACAGGCCTAGAGGTTCAGTTCCTTAGGGAAGATCTGTCCTATCAAAAGAGAGCGAGTTGGAGGCCTTAGGCTGGATACCACCAACCCCGGGCGCCTCAAACTGAGTTTAAATGCTGTGACTCTCAGACAAGTAGGCTGAAACCACAAGGCTCAGGGATGCATTGAACATTTAGGAAACAGGTTTCCTTTTCAGTTCGCTGGGGGATTTTTCTCTCTCCTAATTGTATTTTCTTCTGTCTGGCTTGGTTTGAATTCTCAGTGTGGATGAGTCATGTGCTGCTCCCCCCCCCCTTTTTTTTTCATTTTAAAAAACACACACCTTTTCCCTTGTGCATAATCCCGACTCCCACGCGCTGCGGTGCACAGCTCTGCACTCCTGCACATCTTTTTGTTACTAACTGGCCCCTGCATGAACCTGGACGGGTAGGGCGGGGGCGTTTCAACAGTGTGTGGTAGGTGCCCCGACAGCTTACGCTGTGCGAGGGGCTGATGGGCGCCAACATCACGGTCTGCAGCCACCCACCCTCCCAGCAAGATTTACTTGGAACTATATAAGGTTCTGGAAATTCCCTACGGAAAAGACAAGTCTATTATAAACACGATGTAAAAAAGAAACTGCCTGGAGAAAATACAGGATATCTGTTTTAAGGACAACCACCTTTTACATTTAAACAGAAAGCCCCAGAGTTCTATCTATCATCCGGATGCTCAAGTCCTCCCCTGCCGTTCGGATCTGCAAAATAAAAACATTCTTAAACTCCAATTTAACTCAAAAGCGCAGCAAAACTTTGTATCCTCCAAGAAGTTGCCCCCGTGGAAACTCCTAACCAATGAATGGAACCGCTGCGCCCTGGGGGCGCAAAATTGCTTTTCAAAGCCTCTTGAAGCACCGGGAAATTATCAAATCGCTACCGGGCGATTCATTTATCATTGCTTAGGGATCCCGCACAAACTGCTTGCTCACTGTTCGACCAGTTTGACACCATGCAGCACCTCTTTGCCGACTTCGGAAGATCTCATCACAGATAAAGTAGAGCCAAGAAACCACAGCTCAGGACTTAGTTTGAAAATGCTCCCCCCCGAGACACACACACACACACACACACACACACACACACACACACAGGACTTAGTTTGAAAATGCTCCCCCCAGAGCACACACACACACACACACACACACACACACACACACACACACACACGCCCCCCAAGAAATAGACTTTTCGTGGCGCCAGGCTCCAGGTCTCCAGGTCTAAGCAGCGTACGAGTAACTCCATCTTTGAGGACTGTTACTTACGGGGCATCTGTCTGCTGTCTGCGGAGGGAGGCAGGTTCGGCTCACATTTCTGGCCTTCGCTTTCTTCCATTGTCCCTGCCGGCCGCCGAGGCTCCTCACTCTGGAAACTTCAGAGCGCAGTTCGGAAAGCTCACAGAAAGCGCTTGGAAGGGGGCCCGGGGGGTGGGGCGGAGGCAACCGGCGAAACCCCACCCCAACTAGTCTCCACTCCAGTGCAAAGTCTCCCTTGCCCGGGAAGACCGCATTCCAGCGCCTGGCCTCTCTCGGCCCGGGTCCCGGAGCGTCCGCCACCCGCCTGCTGTCGCCAGGACTGGGGGCTGTGCCCTGGAGGCGGCGGCTGTCCCCGCCTCTGCCGCCCAACAGGTGACGGCTCTGCTGACCCAGGACGCAGCTTGCCGGGTTTCCCCGGAGGAGGCAAACTCTCCACACAGGAGTAGGGACAGGAACTGCTGTTGCAAGCCAGGCCCTGCCCTCTTGAATCTCGGGAACCCAATAGGTCCCCCAGATAGGCTGAGTAATAAGCAAAGAATTGCTGAGTCCCCCAAAGTTATATGAGAAATCTCTTTTAAAGATTCCTTTTTTCTTTCTTTTGTAAAGATAACTATATGTTAAATGTTGTGAACTAAACACTTTACACATCAACTCTGTAGGGGGACTAATTAGCATCTATAAAGAGGTATTGTAATTTTCTCTGGTCGACTTCAATCACTTCCTTACCCGGACTTTAACGCCTGGATTTAAACTGGTTTTTTTTTTTTTTTTTTTTTTTTTTTTGCTTTGTTTTGTTTTTTGTTTTGTTTTACAAAACAAACAAAAAAAACTTACACACCTTCACTCACAAACACACACAACCACCCCCACGAACACAACCACACTCACAGACACTCCTCTTGATCACAAATCTGAAAAAGTCACATAGTAAAGTGACCTTCTGAGTTGCTCAAGTTAATTACTTAAAACATCTGAAAGGCAATTAAAATGTTTTTCTTTGGACAGGCAGAGTTACATCCGACAGACTTGTTCTCCTTTTAAACTACCTACAAATATTTATTTTGTTCACTACCCAGTCCTTGGAAAGCTGGCAACTTTCCCAGAAAGTGAAAAAAGGAGTCACAATGTCCACACAAAAAGGATGGGAAAATAACCTAAGCCACATTTGCCCCGGCCTTTCGTCACAATGTCCACACAAGAAGGTTGGGGGAAATAACCTAAGCAACATCCGAAAAGAACCCAATAGCTAATAGAAAAGGTGTGACATTTTAATCTGCAGCCTGGCCCCGGATCATCTCAGGGGGAGAGAACAATGGTCATCGGCCTGCCATACTTTGACCCAATTCGCAGCCCATTCAAGCAGGATTGGACATTGATTTAGAACAGGAATGTGTGCAGAACAATGGCTGGCCTCTGGGCTGGATTATGACCTTGAGTCACCTGTGTGTCTTGGCAGCAGTAGGGACATATTTTGGGCATTTGAAATACAAAAACTGCAGAAGTCTATAAAAGACAAAAGAGTGTGCCACCAGTAAAACTATGGGTGACACTCATGCTTGGGGAAGCAAAGTCCCTCTACACCTAACAGGATTTTTCTGGAAATCCAAGAGAATGTGGAAGTCTTGTAGAAAACTCAAGCAAGTGTTCTTGCAGGGGTATATAGACAGTGGGTTCATTTTCTATTTAAATATTTGTTTTTATTTTATGTGTATGGGTTTTTTGTGTACACATATGTATGTGCACCACATGGGTGCAACGTCCACAAAGGCCATAAGAGGTCAATGGTCCTCTCTAACTGGTCTTAGTAGATAGTTGTGTCAGCCACCATGTGGGTGTTGGGAGTGAAATCTTAGTCCCCTGAAAGAGAAACAAGTGCTTTTAACAGTTGAGCCATCTTTCCAGCTCCAAAGAGTGGGTTTACACAGCAAATAACTACAAGTTTCCATGACCTTGCAACAGCAGCATCCTGTGTTCTTACTTAGTGGAGGAAATCATCAAGCCCAGCTAGTCACAAAATCCTGGCCATTTATTTGGGTACAAATAGTCATAAAGGAGCAACCACCTGGTAATGCAGGACTATAATCTCAGCTACTGAGGCAGGAGATGGCAAACTCAAGATTTGCCCCAACTTCAGGGTAAGTTTAAGGCCTTCCTGAACAACTTAGCAACACCCTGTTTTAAAGAACTCAGGAAGTCTGAGGGTAATTCAGTGGTGGAACATTCACCTACACTGCTCAATGCCCACAGTTTGAATGGCAGCACCAGCAAAAAAGTTCATAAATTAGGAAGAGTCTCCTGTGTTCACTTCTCAGGTTATTCTGGTTGTCATTCTATGTGTATATATGTATTTGGATATGTGAGTGTGCAAGCCTGTGCATACCTGATCTCTTTCTGTGTGTATATATGTGTTTGGATATGTGAGTGTGCAAGCCTGTGCATACCTGGTCTCTTTCTGTGTGTATATATGTGTTTGGATATGTGAGTGTGCAAGCCTGTCCATACCTGGTCTCTTTCTGTGTGTATATATGTGTTTGGATATGTGAGTGTACAAGCCTGTCCATACCTGGAGGCCAGAAGAGGACATCCGATGTCCTCTTTTATCACTTGTCACCATATTCCCATAGAGTCGGGGCTCTCCCTAAACCAAGAGCTCATGTTTGTGACCTGGCTGCCATTCAGATGACCCTGTGACCCTCCTGTCTTTGCCCTCCCAAGAACTGGGCTTACAGGCAAGCACCTTGCTATGTAGTGGGGAGACCCAAACTCCAGTCCTTATGATTGTATATGAAATACCCTTAACTGCTGAACCATCTCTCCAACCTCCTCAAGTCTTTCTTTCTTCCTTCCTTCCTTTCCTTCCTTTCTTTCTTTCTTTCTTCCTTCCTTTCTTTTTTTTTTTTTTTCTTTCTTTCTCTTTTAAATTTATTTTTTTTTTCCTTTGAGACAGGGTTTCTCTGTGTATCTCTGGCTCTCCTGGAACTAAGTCTTATAGACTAGGCTGGAGCGAGCCACTAATTAACCATAGAGGTCTGGAGGTCCATACAAACAGACCGGAAGTGTTATGGCAGGGTGGAGAAAGGAATATAAGGCAGGAAGAGGCAGGAGTTCAGCTCTTTTCAGTCTGAGGATTTCGTAGAACTGAGAACTCGTGGCTGCCTGCTCTACTTCTCTGAGCTTTCAGCTTTCACCCCCTAATATTGGATTCTGGGATTTTATTGTAAGAACAATTAGAACTCATGCTACACTCCATGATGAAGGAAGTAACAGCAGGCCAGTGCAGCCAGCCAACAGGACCCTCCCCTTCCATTCCAGGTAGGTGGGAAAGATGGCTGTGTAGACAGGAGAGACACCTCCCTTGTGGAACTATGCACAAAGCAAGAGTCCGCAGTGTTTGGGCCTCTGTGGATACCCCTCAAATGCCCATGTGCCCGAGAATACCAGCTTCTCTCTTGTGGGAAAAGCGCACTGCTGCTACCTCTGTAGACATTCCAGATATTCTGTGGAATGCATAAAACAAACAAGCAAATGAAAAAGACAGTGAACCTATATTATCAAGGACCATGATCTACACGTGTGCTGATGATGGTGCAATGTCCTCTCTCATGACCAGATTCTGGCGATTACAGGCAGAGCTTCTGGGAATCACTAGGCTTTTGTTGTTTAAGAACAGGAACTGAAAATATTTTGCCAAGGCCCCATTCATGCCATTGTGCCTGCTGTTCACATGTCTCTCCCCCAGGCACACTGACCTTAAGAAGAACTTTCTACTTACTGTCAAGTTTCTCAGAAGAAACAGTAGCTTTATTCTACAATCTCCACAAGCTTGGGACTCAAATAGTCATGAAAAATACCACTGTTGCACCCCAGGTGCTAGAGAGATGTCCTTTGTTCTAGAAACAACTCTGAACTAGAAGTATACGAGCTTTTAAAATTTAATTTCTGGCTTTAAAATTTGCAATCACCATCCAATCCGCCTATTTCTGTGCTTCAAAATTTGCTGGGAAAGCAAGAACTTAAATTTGATTTTCTTCCAGCCAACTAGAGAGCCACAATAATGATACTGGGGGTTAAACTTCCAACTCCATTTCTGTAATCCAGTGAAGGTGCATTTCTCATATGTTGGGATTCAGACTTAAAATAAGCTTACGTATACACACAAAAAAAGTGTCATTCAAAACAAAAGAGAAGCTCAGGAAGACAAAGGTGATTTTTTTTTTTTTTCCAGTCATAGCCAACCCCTTACAGAACTGGACTATTGGTTTTTAAAATGGCTTTTGTATGAGATCTGCTAAAATGGGAATTAATCACAAACAATTGTGGATGATTTGTTACAAGCCTATTTAATTACAGGGTAGTGGGAAAACACATCAGCTCCTTTTATGTAAATTTCTCAAGAGACAAATCATGGCTAGAGCCAAGCCTAAGTGGAATTACCTTGATGTATGTTTTAGCTTTTTTTCTTCAACTCCTGCTAAAAGCAAGATAGTTTAAAGTAATTTCACATCTGGACACAAAAGAAGTAATTAATTCTTGCTTAAAGTCCTTAAAATGGACCTTGTAAAAGCATTGATAATGGAGTCAAAACAAAGAAAAAAGCCAGCAGACAAAATGTTTGAAAGAGAGGCTTCCTCTTGGATGAATGTCTAGCTTCCCGGTTCTGATGGTATGTGTCATCTGTATGTCAGAAGGAACAGACATGTAACAACTAGGAAAACACTGTTGAAATGTACTTGGTGGCCGAGAAACATGGCCCCTTCTCCCACCCTAGTTTTGACAGCAAACTGTCAGCTGCTCCAGGGACCTTATAATTAAGTAGAAACCAGAGCACCTGGAAAAGGGAAGGAGGCACTGTTAGCAATTAGAGCTGGACAATTAGAAACTGGAACTATCACCTGGGCGCGAGCACAGATGGCCACCTGCATGTGATCCAAGATAAGCCCCATGTATTCTTCAGGCTTCCAAACGTGAAGGGCTCATAAAAAAGAGATTTGAGCTTCTCACCGCACACCCTGTGGATGAATTTTAAGTGCTAATGAAAGCAAATGTGCGACCCTCCTCAGAGCTATATTTCAAGCAGTATCCACATGTGTCCAGCATGACTGCAATGCTTCCTTTACAGGAAGGCCTGGAAATCCCAGAGCCTTGCCATTTAAGAACTGGGGAGCTCGAGTCCCCCAGCACATGATCTTCCCGTTCAGAAGGCTGGGGATGTCCAACACATGAATTCATCAAACAGTTACAGAACACGAAGTTACGCTCACATCCCTGTTCTCTCGAAGCACACAGTTGGTGTCCATTTTTAAAACAGGATTTCTTTCATCTCCAGATTGGGAGGTACAGCTCTGCAGGGCTGTCCTGTGGCCTCAGCTCTACTGTTCGGCCACCACAAACCAAGTCTGGATCCCAGGCAGCAACTTTCAAGTGAAAACTGCAGCATGCATGGCTTACTGCTTTTATCCCAGAGTGATGTGGGCCAGGCTGTACACCACGTTGCAGAGTTCCTGGGCTTGCAGGGCAGAATGCACCCGAATGCGGAAACTTGCACAGATCCAAGCAGTCGGTGCTGCTCTCAGCCTTACAATAGGCATCTGGTGGGAATGGTTTCCCCAGACTCCTTTTCTGCCCCTAAGCCTCCCTAAATGCCCTCACTCCAGACTGCCATAGAGAGGGCAAGAACTGAGGGGAGACCCAGCACACAGCCAGGAGGCTGAGTCACAATGTGGTTTGCTTCTCTGTGGCCTTAACCTACCACTTGGCAAATCAAGGCTTAATGCATTCATGTCTGGGTCCCACTCTGCTCTCTGTCTGCAGGCTCATACTCAGCCACAGGTCTGAGCAGCTTTTGTCTTTCCTCACCACAGTTGCTCCAAGTGAACCCACAGTTATTCTAGTTCTTTGTGCTACAATGACATGAAGAATAAAGTCAAGAATTAGTAAGGGCAAGAGAGCTTCTTATCCTTTGCTTATCCCAACCAGACTTTAGTAGAGGGACCATGAAGAGGTCAGATAAAGAACCCTTAGGAGGCTGCGGGGACCCATCTTTGGGGCAAGTGAGGCAGCTTAAGTTGCAGAGAAGGGTTGCCCAATAAGGTTGGGGTGTCAGAGCAAAGGCTCTGGATGTCACCACTATAAATCACAAAGGAAATCCCTGGGGTCCTGGTGAAGCCCAGGGACATGTCCCTCAGCAATCTTTGTACTCCTTTGTCCCCACCTCCGGAATTCCATTCCCTGTGAGGCAGGGACCCCAAGTGGCTTTGGGTGAATCACTTGTAGCCTGGCAGAAACTGAAACACACGTGTTTCCACACTAGATCAATCCTTCCAGGCTTTGCATCAGCTTCAGCTATGGCTTTGTTCTTGAGGGGCTGGGATGGGATGCAGAACAGGGTGCAAGTTCTGCTGCCTGAGTCCTACCAGGGAGGCATGCCTCTGCCCTACATTCTTCAACCAGAAGGGAGGCTTTGACTCTAGAGCATGAAAGAAGCCCCATAAAAGAACCGACCTTTCCTTTTTAACCCCTGGATGTGGAGAAGTTACATTCTCATTGAGAAGGTAAGGGGCAACCAACACCCAAAGAGGCTTTGCTGGCCACATTTCCTCCAAGATGAAAACATTTCATCTTGCTGGGAAACTCCCCAAGCAGGGAGGTAAACAACTCAAAAGAACTTCAGGAAGTCCCTGAAGCTGACCAGATTCACTACACAAAATCACTTCTTCCCCCACCCCCACTCGCTCCAGAGTAAGTAATGGAAGCTGAGAGTCCTTTCAGAAGGGCAGAGTCAAGCTTCAAAGAAGACTCTTGAGACAAGCCAAGCAGCGAAGAAGACTCTTGGACCAGACCAGATGCCTAGAAGAAGCAGAAACCAGCTGAGCTGCCTGGAAGAGGTTTAGACCAACTGAGTCACCTGAAAAGGATGCTCTCCAATCCATTGAGCTGCCTGCAGGCTGTGCAATGTGCTCCAGGTTCCCAGCTTTTGTGATTAGCTGTCACCTGTGCTGGGATGGGCCTTGATGATGTAGCTGTCTTTGAGTCACTTCTGTTCCTGTCAGTAACCCCTTACACATAATCCTGCAAATAGCCCCAGTAAAACTCATAGTTCACCAAATTGTACTTTTTTGGTGTCCATACCTTGGTCTGTTGTGGACTCCCTGTCTGGGGTGAATGGACATGTGTGTTGTGTCTCCCAGGAAGAGTTTTGTCACACAATAGGCCTGTGGATGGGTTAGACACTGGAAAGTTCATAAGCAACAGTGTTTAAGGGGCTTTGATGTTTGGGCTCCTGGGATCACCCAAGGACTGAAGGGACACAAACTCTGCATCCTCAAGCTCCTTACAACTTGTGAAAACAGTCATGTGCCTCAGAAGTTAGTATCGACAGTTAAAGGGACTGATATTTGGCACAAGACATCCCAAGACCAAGTTCTCAGCACAAAGGAGATCTATTTGCCCTAGAGGAACAAAGGACAGGAAATAAGAGACAAAGGCAGGAGGAGATAGAGGACTGGGGAGAAGAGGAAAGGATCAAGTGAGAGGGGCCAGGGATATTTGTCCCGGAGGGACAAAGGACTGCCTCTGGATAAAGAGGAGACAGATAAGGCCGGCCCTGTAGGCAAATGGCAGTTTAAAAAGGTAGAAGGGGAAACCCCTGAGTTAGGATGAAGTGTTTAAATTTAATTGGCTATGTTAATTAGGTGAGCCAAAAGGGGCTTTTGATTGCTGGACTTCAGTACTTTAATAGCTGGATCTTGGTAGTCAGCCTCCTGAAGGAGAAGTGGCTAAATGGGGGACAGACCTTGGTGGCTAGCTTTAGGGATATAACTGACAGTTTTTTAGCAAGGCAGAGGGCATGAGGGAGAAGTGCAAGGCCTGCCAGGACCATGTTTGCTAGAGTCCCTTCAACAGTAATTTTTTTTTGTTTTCCTGCATCCCAGCCCATAGCACCAAAAGGACAGCCATTACTCTTCACTGCCCAGGAGAGAAACAGTCTTTGTTAGGAAGGACTCATCCCAGGCACAGTGGGTGGATAGATGGGGGAGTGTTCCCCATCATACACAAATCCTGCAAGCCACCTAACTTTGCAGACCTTGAGACAAGGTGAATTTCAGGTTTCCTCATGCTGCTAGAACTTAAAATTCTTCATTTTCCTGCTTTTGCTATTTTGCCTTTAAATATCCTCTTTTGCAAACTTTATCAAGTTCAAACTGCACCAGAATTAGTGGACTAAAACACTTAATTACAGGGTCAACCCCAGTGTGCATGACAATGTCTTAGACGCTTCCTTGACTCAGCAAGATCAAATTCCAACAAGTGGAAAGGATGAAATGAGACAAAGCAAAAGTAAGGTAGACAAGATGGCTCAGTGAGTAATGGCACTTGCTGCCAAGCTTGGACCTGAGTTTACTCTTTGGAACCCATGATGGAAAGAGGCATTGTGGCTGGGTCCACTCACTTCATCACAGAGCAATAGCCTTTCCTGGTCCAGTCAGCAGGGTCACCATGCTGACTGACTCTGCTTGAAGCCTGCTCTTCCCTCTTCTCTATTGTACAATCTGAACATTAAATGTCAAGAGACAGGATGTAGACAGAGTAGCCAATGGTCTCCAATTCTGGGGCTTTGAGTGTTTCCAGAATGTGAAAATTTTGGTGTTAAACTAGAAAAAGTCCCAATAAAGTAGAGTAAATTGATGTCTGTCCCCCAGCCCTGACTCCCCAGAGGCGCAGAGGCAGGTTTGGAGGAGAGAGAGATCAATGGAGCACTACCTGGGACGTAGTAGGTGGAGAGAGCGGGGATGGAGAAGTTGAACAGGACACAGAGTTGTCTCCTGCCACTCAGAGCTGCCAGTGGCCTCTGCACAGTGACAGCCACAAACAATGCACCTTCTCGGGGCTTAGGAGGCAGGTCCCTGTCTTCCTATGTTTTCACGCAAGTGATAAACTATAACCCCAGCTGTGGGCATATCTACCGCATATTACCTAAACAGATCAGAAGCGTGTAAAATGTGAAATTCAAGGGCAGGCTTCATTGACTGCTTATAAAATAAAACAATAAATTCAGACTACTTCATCACACACACACACACACACACACACACACTTACTTCTTTGTCCTGACTTTTCAAAAACTTCTATTAAGTATCTTAAAATTACCTTTGAATGTAGGTTTTAAATAATCAACTAGCAGGCTTCAAGAAGCTTCCAAATACTACAGGTAAGTGAATATATGTAGACTAAACTCAGGAAAAGAGTGAAATTTAAGTAGGAAACAGTGAAAATCACCTTGCTTAGGTTATTATTCCCAAACATGCAGCCTACTGTCTCCTCTCATCAAATTGCTGGCATTTACATCATTACTGACCTTATATTAACTCACTAAAAACATTAAAGTTTTTTTAGTACTGTTAAATTATGAGTATCAGATATCAGTTATACACTTTTCCTCAGAATTGGCAAAAAAAAAAAAAAAAAAAGAAGAAGAAGAAGAAAAAAGAAAGTAAGTAGCTGGGTATGATGGCTCATGCCTGTAATCCTAGCCTTAAGAACATAATGCAGGATTATTGCCATGAGTTCAAGGATAGCCTAAGCTTTATATAGTGAGTCCCAAGTCAGCCTAGGTTACAGAGAGAGACTGTCTTGAAAACAATCAATGGGACAAAATTTAAAATTAATAAAACATGTTGAGCTGGGGTATAGTTCACTGGTAGACTATGAGATAAATGTGAATGAGATCTGACATATATTCCTCATCACAAAAGGGGAAGAAAAAAAGTAAAACATTTTGTTCATGTAATTCTTAAAATTGTATAAGATCTGGAATATACTGGTTTAAACCAAAGGGCATCAACCTATTTGTCTTAGGGTTTCTCTTGCTGTAAAGAGATTTCACCACCACAGCAACTCTTATAAAGAAAATATTTCATTGTGGTGGCTCACTTAAAGTTGAGAGGTTCAGTCCATTATGGTCATGGCAGGAAGCAAGGCAGTGTGCAGGCAGACCTGATGCTGGAGAAGGAGTTGAAAGTTGTTATATCTCTACTCACAGGCAACAGGAAGTTATCTGAGTGTGGCTAGAGCATATATGAGGCTTCAGAGCCCACCTCCACAGTGACATGCTTCCTCCAACAAGGCCACGCCTACTCCAACAAAGTCACATGTCCTAATAGTGCTACTCTGGTGTGGGTGGGGCCTCCTGGCTGGTGTGCATCTGGAGACTTTGAGCGGCCCAGTGTGGGTGCCGTGGGCTGCTGCCCTCTATGTGGAGCTCTCTGTTGAGGGAAGTGAGGGAGCACATGGGCATGGACTATCTAGGGAACAAATACTACTACATCGCCAAGTACAAGAACTGGAGAGGAAACATGGCTGGGCAATAAACAGTACATATACCATCAGATAAAGACAATTGCAAATGCTGTGGACCGAGATAGGGAGAGGAAGGGTGGGCTCTGCATTTGGCTGAATGATGAAGAAAGGCCTCAAGGCAGGAATGGCTTTCTGGTCTTAGAAGAGAGGCTTGCAGCTGACCCCCAATGAACAAAGAAGAGTGTAATAACATGCAATGAGATCAGCTACTGTCTGATACCAGCTCAAGCAGACCTTGTTGATTATGGTACAGAGTTTGATTTTTATTAAAAGTAGGTTTGGAAGCTCTTAGAAGACTTTAAGTGGGATAGTTACATGATCTTACTTCCTATTTGGCTCTTTGGTTTTTTTTTTTTTTTTTTTAAATAGCCTTTTTTGTCCTATTTGTTTTGTAAAATTCGATGTCGAAAATGGAAGTGGAGAATTAGTTGTGCATTTTTGTTTAACTAAAAATTTGAAATAAAATTGATGTTTGCTAGTAAAAAAAAAAATAGTGCTATTCCCTTTAGGGGCCATTTTCTTTCTAACCACCACAGTATCCTACTCATTCACACATACCTTCTATCTTAGTCCCTTTTCTGTTTCTATAATTGAATAGTCAATGGGTCTTTTTAAGTAAAGACGTTAATTTTTGCTCAGAGTTTTGCAAGTCCAATGGAATAGGCATGACATCTGTTGGGCTCTTGATGAAGGCCATGTGCTACTCCATTCAGGGCAGAAGAGCAGAAAGGATAGAGGATGTGTGGGCAAGAGAAACCTGCTCGTGGGAGAGCAACAAGGGAAAGTTGAGGACACTGTGGAGAGTCAGTACCTCACTCCCAGGAAAATGTACCAGTGAACCCATGAGGTCTACATCTGTACACCTGGAGACCTCTGAAGATTCCTACCACCTCTCAAAACCATGATTCTGGGGACTGAGCCTCAACAGGAGCTTTGATCGGGGCAAAATATTCAAACCAAGGCAGTTTCATTGTTCAAAAACATATTGAACACTAATTGGCCAGTGGTGGGTACCAAGACATCAGCAGACGGCACTGGTAAGGGAAGCTGTGAATTTGTGAATGTTTCTCACACTGAGTGATACTCCCTTATATATGACCCTTTCTTAATGGCACTGTGAGGCGTACATGCAGTTACAGCTTTAGCCACCTTTAATTCCAGCTCTGACCACAATTTTGGGCATGCACTGAAACTTTTACTCTGTAAGGGAGGTTCATACAACTCAAGTAGCTAATGAAACTTCAAAGGCTTAGAAACTCAGAAAGTTACAGAAACACAGGGCTCCTCTCCAAGGCTGTAAAATCTGTATCAACTGCTGAGGAGGCAATGCTCAGGAAGCTTGGGTACAACTTTGGTGAGTTGTCACCCAGAGTATGGTGAGCTTTTTGGTGATGCATTGTCTTTGAGTCACCTATGCTCCTGTAAATAGCCCTAAGAAACACATTCGTTCACTGAGCTAGAGTTGAGTGGGATTCTGTCTTTAGTTTGTTGTGGGTGTCCTCTCCAGGGTAAACCAACACTTGTTCCTGGCTCACCAAGAAAAGTCACACAATGCACATAGATCCTGACTGTTTTAGTTTTGTATGATGGGGTCAGCAAGAAGTGATGAGAACAAACAAACTAAAGAAATGATGTCTGCATGCACTAAGTTAGGGAAGGGGCAGACCAGTCATCAATGTCAACAAAGCACTGAAGAATGAGTGACCGCATTATGAAAGAACAGGAAACCTGGCCTGAAAGAACCACTAGAAATTTGGTGGGTGTCTTACAGGGAAGAGTATGCCAAGTCCAGGGAGCTCCAAATGCAATGGCTAATTCCTTGAAAGAACATGGAGGCTGAGGGATGGGTAGAGACAGCTCCTGTGGGGCTGAAAGCAATTTTAAAGAGTTAATGGCGGGATGTGGACAGAGACGACAAAAAGACACATAAATGAAGCGAGGCCCAATTTTGAGCACTTAAGTTGTATCTAGTATAATATGATAAATTAATCAAACAGTTCCGTACTTTATTGCTTATTTGGTTTGCTTACTTGGCTTGGGGTTAATGGAAGGAGAACCCAGGCCTTGCACATGCTATATAGGTGCTCTACCATTGATAAAAGTGATTTTCTAGCACAGTGGAGGCTATGTTGAAAGGGGGAAAAGAGCAGCAGAGAAATTGGAGTGTCATCTTCCATGCTGTGAGTCTGCTGAAAGTTATGAGCAGCGCCTCATGTCTGTCCTTTCCCCCTTTCTATATACTAACAAAAAAAGAACAAACTTAGCCACCTGCCCACCTTGGTGCAAATATTTGTCCAAGCTGAAGTTCATTTATTAAACACAAACTTAAGTCACTATGACAATGAAATTATACCAACTATCAAGCTGGCATCTATGTTTATTCAACAAAATGATAAAATTAATTTATAACATTATGGCCTAGTAAACCAAAAAATCGAAAGTGAATAAAGTAGATCTGGGCACAGTAGTATACACTGAGTGTTGCAATCCCTGCACTCAGGAGATGGAGGCAGAAAGGTAAGAAGTTCACAGCCATAGAGGGTTCAGGATCAGCCTGAGCTACATGAGACTCTGCCTCATTACTGTTTCAGAGCATGACAGCTTGAGTCCAATCTCTGGGACCCACAGCTTCTAGAAATTATTATGATTTCCACACATGAGCAGCAGAGGATGGATCCTCCCAACTAAGTAAATGTAATAAAAGTTAAAACCAAACAGACTAATCTAGTTCACTTCTCTGTTGCTGTGATAAGACACTGACCAGCAGCAGGGACTCAAGGCAGGGGACTACTGTTTACTGGATTGCTTCCTCAGCTTTCCCATCTATTCCCCACCCCCCACCTCGACATAGGGTCTTGTTAAATAGCCTGAGCTATCCTGCGGTTCAAAGTGTACAGTGAGTTGGCCTTGGACTCACAGGGATTGGCCTGCCTCTGTTTCTGGAGTATAGGGGAAATTTAAGGCATGTATCACCATGCTTGGCTCATGTATCTTTTTAAACAACCCAGGGCCAACTGCCTGGGGGGTGGCACCACCCACCACAGATTATATATATAGGTGCACAGCAATTATTCATTAAGAAAATGCCCCACAGATGTGTCCACAGGCCAGCCTGATGGAGGCAATTCCTCAATTAAGGTTCCTTCTTTCCAGGTGAGTCAAGCTGACAACTATCTTAGTTGGCTTTTGTCACGAACCTAGACATATTTGGGGAAAAGGAATATTAAATGAGAACATACCTCATAAGACTGGCCTGTAGGTAAGTCTGTGAGGCATTTTGTTAATTAATGATTGATATAGGAAGGCACAACCCACTGTGGGCAGGAGGCCCTGGGCTGTATAAGAAAGCAGGCCAAGCAAGCTGTGAGGAGCAGGCCAGCAGGCAGCATTCCTCTGTGGCCTCTGTGTCAGCTCTTGCCTCCAAGTTCCTGCCCTGACTTCCAGATGAAGGGCTACCAACAGTTAGATAAAAATTAACCCTTTTCCTCCCAAGTTGCTTTAGGTCATGATCTTTTGTCACAGCCACAGAACCTGAACTAAGACAACAACTAAAGCTAACTCTAACACAACCCACTGCCACAACAATAAACAAAAAACTAAACAAAGATAAAAGCAGAGGCAGAAAACACAATTACCAGTTTCCAATGTATGTAGGACCACCAACACGATTGCACTTGAACCAGGTGAGATTGGACGAGTAGTTCTTAGGTCAGCCTCTCACATGGGTTCACATGTATAGATAAACCAGGCTAGATAAACTCTGGGGCCTCCCAGATGAAACTTAATTTTCAAATTCCCGGTGATACGGAAGGCTAGCACACATGCAGCCCCTTCTTTCTCTTGCTTCAGTGATAATGGGGGGGGGCAGAGGATCACCTGTGCCTCACTATCTGGGCTCTACCTTTTGTTTCTAGGCTGCCTGAATATCTAAGGCTTCAGCTGGATCACTTTTATTTAATTATTGTATATTAATCACTCAAAATAATGGTTTTCATCCTGACATTTTCAGATGAGAACAGGCATCTTCAGGGTGCTATAGCCATGGATCATTCTGTTCCGTAATACATATAACTACTTTAGGCATACCCACCCCTTTCATCAGCCTGTCTTATTCCCATGCACAGGGGGATCTGGCTCCTCTTCACTTTCCAAAGTAGTGCCTCTTCTACCTTCTTGGGTTTTGTTTTGTTTTTTAATTTAGATTCTACATATGGGAGAAGACTTAAGACTTACTCTGTCTCATGTAACTTTGTGTGTGCACCTGTGTATGTGCAGGTGAATGTGCTTGAGGGTGGGGGAGGACAAGATCCAAGGCATCCATGTTAAGTATCTTCATCCTGCACGACCTTATTTTTTGAGACAGGTTCTCTCCCAGAACCTGGAACTTGCCCATGTGTCTACTACAGCAGCTGAGAAGCAACCCCTGGCAGCCCTCTGCCTCTTCACTGTTACAATCATAGACATGGATCGCTATGTACTTCCCACGGGTATTTGGGATCAAACCAGGTCCTCGTTTGTGTGGCAAGCACTTTACCCACTGAGCCATCTCCCCAGCCCTGCATATTTGTCTTTCTGAATCTGACATATTTTATTCACCCGTTTTCCTGTAAATGACATGCTTGTGTTCCCTATGGTGGAACAAACAGTACTCCACTGTGAACATACACCACATTTTCTTTTTTTGATTCATCTGTTGGTGGACACATAGTCTGATTGAATGAGTTGTGGAGACATCTCTATGGTGTGCTAATTTTGGTCCTGTTTCTTGAGACTCTGCAGATCCTAAGTGCAGCCTACTCTGAATGCTAAGAAGTAGCAGACTTCCAGCCATCATGAGTTGCTAATGTTTCTCCATAAGCAAACATGTGCAGACATTGCTGAGCTCCTGCTCTACTGCTTACATGAGTTCAGTGTTGGGTCAGACACTCCAGTTTTCTTATCTCTAGAGAAGCAAAAGCAGTAGTACCTAACCCAGAGGGTATTGTGAGAATCAAAGGACACTGGTACACAGTGCCACAGAAGTAGGTGAAATGAATAAATAGAACAATGCAAACTGTTCTGTTAGTTACCACCATAAGAAAGGGACATCATCATCCAAATGTGAATCAAAATTCTTAGGAAAGATGCAGACATGTGACTAAAGCTATTGGGTCAAAGTGACTGTGACATAACTGTATGGAACAGCGAGATCCCTTAACTGTCATCAGTCTGCTTCTACACAATGGAGTGGGTAGCTCCTCCTTCTCTACTTCATTGGGAGTCAACATTGGCACTCTTCAAAGTCAGAAGCTCTCTGAAGATAGATGCAGTGACCTTGGTATTCTGAGCATAAGAGAAATATCCTGAATAGATATGGATGAGGTATGCTTAGACTCAATATGCAAATGAGGCCAGTTAGGACAGTTGGAATATTTAGATTCTTAGTCCTGGAGTAGAAGCATTTGCCAGCCAAGACAGACTGGAGATCCCCCACCTTTACCCCATTAGTAATCTTTCCAAAGCTGGAACAATAGGCCTTTGTAAGGAAGGCATTTCTTTGCTATGTTGAGTTCAAAATCCAATTAAGTCAACTCTGAGCACCCAAGGAGAATTAGTCAGAGAAAGCTAAACAATTGAGAGATGGGGGAGGGAAGGGCAGGAAGAGTCTGGGTCTGATAAACACATTACTGGCAGCAAGGTTGTTAAATTGTAGTCAATATGAGCTTGTAACATATTTAGAATGGGATTTAGTCACCTCAGTGCTATCTGGTACACCAAGGGGGAAACTTACAAGGAATGAAGCAAAGGAGTAGATTTATGCATTCAAGTATTTATTTAATAACCCACAAAGCTAGTCTGAGCACCCAAGAGGGATGTGATGGCAGGGATGATGAGTGAATAGGTCCATCAGTCAACGTCCTGTAAATGCGAGGAAGTCGGAACCAAAAGTAAAATAAAGTAGCAGTGTGATCCGAGTTATAGTTTAGGGTAGTGTGCATGGAGAATGGATTTGAGAGACACCGACAAGGGGAGATGTGAGAACACAAACTAAGCCGGTGCTGAGGATCAAAAGAGTGCAGCACAGATTTGAAAACCGCTGAAGAAAAGTAAAATTATCCAGCTCCAGGAATTAATAAGATTAAGGTTTCCAGAAGTCAGAAAGATGACCCCACTCAGCTGAACAGCCTCAGGTTATGGGCCAGCATTCCATCCAAGCTCTGTGAATGCCCATGAGTGTGCAGGAAAGCTTACCAGTGTGCACATATGGAGACTGGAGGTCACATTAGGTGTCTCTACCTTATTTATTTGAGACAGGGTTTTTCACTGAACTTGGTGACCACTGTTTCAGTAGATTCATTGTCTAGTCTGAGCCCAGAACCTATTTGGCAATGGGATTATAGGCATGCACAATGCTAACCCAGTATTTATTTTTTTCTTTTAAGATGTATTTATTATGTATATAGTGATCTGTCTGCATGTGTACCTGCAGGCAGAAGGGGGCACTAGATCTCATTATGGATGGTTGTGAACCACCCTGTGGTTGCTGGGAATTGAACTTAGGACCTAAGGAAGAGGAGACAGTGCCCTTAATCATGGGGCCATCTCTCCAGTCCCCAGTAACCCAGTTTTTTCCAGGAGTGCTGGAGATCCAAATTAAGATCTTAATGCTTGTAGAAGGTACTTTACCTAATGAGCCACCTCCCCAGTCTACCGTGTGCAGATTTTGTGAGTTTTTTTGTTTGTTTAGTCTTTGAAGACAAGGTTTCTCTGTATCATCCTGGCTTTCCTGGAACTAGCTCTGTAGACTAGGCTGGCCTCAAACTCACAGAGATCTGTCTGTCTCTCTCTCCCAAGTGTTGGGAGTAGAGATATGTGTCAGTCACCACTGCCCAACTTACCATGTGAATTTTGAGCCATTTTGTGTAGTTAGTCTCACCACAAATAGCCCTAGTTATTCCCAAAGTGCTTCATTGTTCTAATGTGTTTCTGTTTGTTCCCTCAAAATCAGCAACTCCAGCATCTCAAATTCCAGGGGAGGAAAAAAAAAAAAGAAAAATTCAATGTCTGCAATGCTCTTTCTTGTATAAGTCAGGAATGACTTTAGACATATCACATAACATTAGCTTTATAATGTATGCAGTTTTGATTGTTTTCAAGAAGTCCAATGGCCATAATATCAAAAAGATGCTAAAACCATATATGGTCAAGTTATAAAGTAAGTACATGGCTGGGCAATCTTAGCTGAACTAGAAGAGAATTCCTTTTGGATAGTTCTAACAATTCTCATGCCCAGACATGGATTCCATTTGCCTCTGGTGCAAACCCTGCTTTAACTTTCAGCCACAGGGAAATGTGTCAGGTGCAGTGCCCTGCTTCCTGCACAGACCCTGGCATGTTGCAGGCACTCCAGAAATACTTGTTGCATACAAAGAATAAAAACAAACTGTGGTCAGATTTAATCCTCAGGGTCCTTAGCTGGATTCTCCCAGCTAAGTACTTGAGCCTCCCAAAGTAGTAGAAAGAAGCAGGGACTCAGCAAGCATGTACAGCTCCATTCTGTACTTCTACACTCTTAGCCTGCCTTTTAAACTCAGGATTGGCCTGGACTTCCAGGTTTTGTATCCTTAATTACTTCATTTATTGCAGTTACATCAATGGAGAGCCACAAAGTTTTGTAAAGTAAGCAGGCATTCAAATAGATATGTTGGCATTCGGCCACTAGAGGGCAGGAGAGTTGGGAGCCGGTCTCTGGATGAAGGTGCTGCCCTTTTGGGTCTGAGCGTTCTCTTGTGCTGGTGAGGAGGCAAGAGCCTCAGTTTTATAAATAATTTACAATTCTTGTCAGGGAATGGGAGTGTGGTTTCTCCTCTGAGCAATCTGAAATACTCACTTTGGGCAGTGACTTTTGAAAAAATGTTATAATTTAAAGCAAAACCAGAGCATATTCAGAATTCTTCAAATGCTGAGCACTGCTGAGCAGCCTCCTGGGTAATACCAGGATGATGTGAGCTTCCAACCCATTGCCTGGCATTTTCAGCACCACATGTATCCATGTGTGGCCAGGCATTTTGATCAGATGCATGTACCTGTGGCTAGGCATTTTAACCATATGCATGCACCTGTGGCCAGGCATTTTAACCATATCCATGCACCTGTGGCCAGGCATTTTAACCATATGCATGCACCTGTGGCCAGGCATTTTAACCATATGCATGCACCTGTGGCAAGGCACTTTAACCATATGCATGCACCTGTGGCCAGGCATTTTTGACCAGGTGCATGCACATTTGACAAGTAGGGTTGCCATAGTTTAAAGTGCAAGATGCCAAGTTAAGTACAAATTTCAGGAAAATAATAAATACATTTTAATATTTAGACACCCCAACTTGGGGGCAATTTGTCTTTTGTTAGTTAGTCTTGCTTGGTTTCTTGAGACACAAGCTGGCTCCAACTCCCTAAGTATCCTAGGATAGACTCAAAACTTGAGAGCCTCTTGCCTCTGCCCCCTAGTGCTGGGAATACAGATAAGTGCCACCACACCCAGCTTGAAACTTGTCGGTTTTACTGTAGTTCTGTACCTAACTTGCATGTGGCACAAGGACACTTGCTCTTTAAGTGGACCAGGTCACCCTCTTGCTGTGGCTTTCTCCATCTCCCCTGCCTGGGCAATTTTAAATTTACCAATTACTCAGTTACCATACTCATTATCCAAGGTCTACCTTGGGAGTTTCTTCCTTGCCTATTCATTAATGCTCCCAGGGGCTGTGTGATACAGTACATGTCACAGCCATCTTGGCTCTCCAGTGAAGTATTTATGGGGGTGTGAGGCTGCTGATTCCCATCAGGAATGGAAGGAAGGGGACTGTGGTGGTTTGGGCAAGAATGGCCCCCATAGATTCATATTTGGCTGCTTAGGGTGTAGCCTTGTTGGAGAAAATAAGTCACTGTGGGTAGGCTTTGGTGTTTCAAATCATCAAGCAAGGCCCAGTGTGTCTCTCTTCCTGCTGCCTGTAGATCTGGATGTAGAATTCTCAGCTATCTCTCTAGTACTGTGCTTCCTGACATGAGGATGATGGACTAAGCCTCTGAAGTGCAAGCCATCCCCTGCTGAATGTTTTCCTCATAAGAGTTGCTGTGATCATGGTGTCTCTTCACAGCAATGGGAAACCTAAGGTAGGGATATATGAGAAGCACGTGCGAGAAGGGACCGTTCCAGGTGTCCAAACATATTGGAGGGAAAATAAGGTTGGAAATTCCCATAATAGACCATGATTCCTGGGAAGATGGGACCTAGATTACTTTTGTTACCCCTAGCCCTGTCCTCTGTACCTACATAGACATAAGATGCTAAAAGAGATGCAACAGATGCAATGATACAACCAAGTTATTCAGTCTGGGTTTGGGAGCATGGCTCTGTGGTAGAACTTGCAGCTCTGGGCAGAGAACACAGTATGCAGGAGGTCCTGAGTCATCCCCAGCAACTTCCAAACAAATAAGTGAATAAGTAAACTAACATATATGTACAGTCAATAAACCCTAGTCCCTTGTAAAAACAGAGAATTGAAGATGTTATCTCACTTGCCCTCATTAGCAAAACCATTCTTCTCCTGCTCCAGTCCTCTCTCTATCTTTCTCCTTTTCTCTCTACTGTGCAGCTGCGACGAGGTGAGAAGCTTAGTCCAATGTACATTCTTTGTCATGATGTTCGTCTTTCTCAGGCCCATAGCAACCTCTGGAAATGTGAACCATATTAGGACCTTTATTTTGGAGACAGGGTCTCACCTTGTGATCCAGGATGGCCTCTGCATCCTTAAAGGTACCACCAAACCCAGTCAAATTGTCTTCTTAAGTTGATTTTTTTTCACACATTATTTCATAGAGATGGAAAATTGATTCCCAACGCCCATGGCTGCCTTAACCCTATGCTACCAACAAGGTTATCTGTGTCTCATTCTGCCTTCCTGTTTCATTTGCCTCTTGGGAAAGGAAAGCTGTGTTACAACTGTCTGCTTTCTTGACCTGTAACCTCCTTCATGGCATGTACAGAATATTACACATAGTTCTTCAGTTCTATGGTAGCACTATGAAGAAGATGTATTATTCTGGATCATTATTCCATCCTGACAGAGGTCACATAGGGTCAGAGAATAGAAGAAGGCTGGTCATGGGATTCTGTGGGTAAGTGTTGAACAAACCCAATGACCTAATCCCATGGATGTACAGTGAAAGGAGAGAAGCAACCTTGGAAAGTTGTCTTGTGATTGCTGCATATGTTCTGTGACACATGCATGCCTTCATGTATGTACACACATGCACATCACACACACACGCAATAAGTAAAACAAAACATTTAACAAAGTAGCTAGAGTAGAAACTGGTTTAATAATCTGGCCATGGAGCCTAGGAACTGCTGTCTTGGCTATTATAAATTGTTACCATCATTATTACTAATATTGCTGTACTGGGATAGAACCTAGGGTTTTTCGCATGCTATGCAAGCTCTCTATCTCTATCACAGAGCCACCTCTAGTCCTAAATTATTTTAAAATCAATACATAAAGATGTATGACAGTGCTTTGTTTTGTACTGGGGAAAAGGATAAAATGAAGATGAATATATTATCACTATAGTAATTATTATAATGATAAATATAGAAAAAGATGGAAGGGGAAGATATACCTAAAGAGCTAAGGTCTGAATCTGCCCTCACCTGTCAAATGTCAGGAGCTGAGAGTCTTGCTCCTGCCTTGTTGGACAGATAGAGCTGCTTCAGTAAACACGAGGGTCAGGGTCTGCATACAATAGCTCAATTCCTTCCCCAGGGAAAAGCATTTGGTGCTATCTCTTTTGCTCAGGTGAGATAGCAACAATTTCAAGAGTTCTTTCCTGCAGATAAAGGAAGATGAGCATTATCTAGTCTGACCACCAGGAAGATGCAGCAGCCACAGATGCTGTATTGATAAGTAGGTAAGACAGATGGCCACAAATACTACACTGTAGGCCCTATTGTCTTCACAGGGCTTTAACATTTGATCATGGAGCAATGATCTGCCAAGTAGATATTTAAAGTAGGCATTTGCATAAGACTCTTGCATTAGACACCCACTTCTTCATGATATATTTTTTTATTCATCTAAGTCTGCAGGACCCATAAAACCAGAATATTTGGCTTTGTTAGAGGACAGTTAAGTTACCTAGGGAATTTGGCATGGGTGTTTCTGAGCCATTCCCATTGACCATGTCCTGTAGTCAGAGTAACTCTAAATGTTACTCTGGTCATAAACATGGAATGAATGAGCACGTGGGCCCATTCTTGTCTCCAGTCTATTAGGGACTTTGCTACTCATCATCTGTATATGACCTTTAGCTCAGGTAAGAGAGAAGGCTATCCCTGGTCCCCTATCATCTATCACAGATGTTCTCTTACAATCCTGAATGGACAGGAAACAGCAGATGAGGACAATGCTGGAAAGTCAAGCCATAAAGACTCTTGATGGGATTCAAGATATACTCCAGATGTGGTACCTTGGCTCTGAGGACAAAATATAGTCAGAAAGGGAACTCACATTCTTCACACCCTTCTCCCGAAACAAGACAGAATACCCTCATGTAAGTGATGCTTCCACAATTCTCAGAAACAAGGAATGGTTCTTCGATCTGAAGACACAAGGACACAAAGCAGAAAGAATAAACATCAGGTCCCCAAGTTCATTTCCATGAGACCAGATTCCATCTGTCTTCTACTCAGTCTTCTTCCCACTTTATCTACCTAAAACATAAAAGTTCATCAGGTCACTCCTGTCTTTAGGTCTTTATTTCAACAGGTGTCTATATTTTATGAATTCTCTATTACTCAGTTTGTATGAAACTCTCTTTTTAATATGTCTTTTGTCATGGGGGCCTTAGCCATGAACCTAGCATTACATGAGGATAAAAATTCTTTCTTTCTTTTATAGTGCTGCCATCTCATCTCTAATGCTTGTCTGGATTTCTGTCTGTCTGTCCGTCTGTCTGTCTGTCTCTGTATCTCTCTGTCTCTGTCTCTGTCTCTGTCTGTCTCTCTCCTCCTTCATTTATTTTTTGTCCTAAGGAAGTAACCCAGAGCCTCACACAGTGTTGTATATCAAGCTGTATCCCGGCCCTGCAAGATTTTCAAACCCAGGGTCAGCGAGATGGCTCATCAGCTAAGGGTGCCCTGGCAAGCTGAATTCAATCCAGAAAGCTGTCTTCTGACTTCCACATGCATGCCACATACATACATGCCAATGCTCACACATACATCACATGCCACACAATAAAAAATTAAAGACTTTTAAGAATTTAAAAATCATAACTAACTCTCTTAAAAGTAGATATTTTCACTCCACCTATGATATGTTTCTTACTCCTGATATAATAAGAGAGTAAAATGCAGTTCCTTAAATTCCAAAGAAACAGTGCGGAACTGCATTGAGAAAAAGGTGGGTTCTATGGTGTGAGGTGATAGAGTTTTAAGAAGACAGCATGTCAAGTCTGTGTCCTTGTTATCTCTTTGTCTCCACGAAGTCATCTGCTCATCAGAGTGCTTGAATGTTATGAATTCTTCACTGACTTCTTACAGAATCTCTCCATATGGGGGTTAACCAGAACATTCTGGCTGGCATTTCCTGGAGAAGGTGCCAAGGGATGGAGGGTGCTAAGAAAATAACTGGCCAGCAGCCTGTCTACCCCAGACGTGATATCCTTAATGTTGTGTTCTAATTCTGGAATTCTTAGATATCTCTGGGCTCTCCCAGGACAGATGGGGGGATGTGTGGGCAGGAGAACCTTCTGGATGCCCCGTGTTTGCTGCTCTGTGACAGAAAACCCAGCAGTCAGTATCCAAAGCCTAGAAAATGTTCAAAACTGTGTCCCACAGGGCAGCTCCCGGCCCAGGAAGACCGGGGCAGTTCCTGGTGCCCACTAAACCATTCAGAGAAGTTCGTGGAGTAGAAGTGAGAGGGAGAAATGCCTGCAGTGTGGTATCTTCAGCAAACTTGTCTCTTTTGGCTGCTTTATTATTTGGGGATGCCAGGACCCTGAACACAATACCCGCTTGGAAGATACAGATTTTCCCCAGCCTTTCTGTGACAGTTTTAGCATAAGGGGTTCTCTGCCTTGCCTTTCCTGAAAAAACTTTAGAGATCTCAATATGACAAGAGTTTTGCCCTACACACAGGAAAAGAATGTTGTACAGAGAGCTGAGGAGAATCGGAACAGTCCAGCTTTGCTGGTTCCCTTGCATATTGCAATCGGATCACACACACTCTGTCCAGTCATACTTCTACTCTATTGCTTACCCTTTACCAAACCCATACTCAGAACACCCACTTTTTTCTGGGTCTCTGGGGCTCCATTTCAAAAGGCCCCATGTTGTGTAGTGGTTTGCCTTAAGGAATTCATATTTCTTTATATGTGCACAAAGCTATCAGCTAGGACTCTGGCAGCAGATGAAGCAAAGCGACTACTTTCTCTCCACTATAAGTGTATGTGCATATGTGTGTATGAGAAGGAGAGGGAGGAAGGAAATATTTTATTGTGTTAATTATGGGAATCATGGAGCTTTATACCAAGATAGCAGCTAGTTACTATTTAAAGCAGTTCCCCAGCCTCTGGGTTATATTTTCAAAGTATATTTACTTTTTAAAGGTTGACTTCTTATTTATGTGTACATGGTGTGTTTGTGTGTCTGGCACATAAGTGGGTGCCCATGGAGGCCAGAAGAGGAAGGTGGATTTCCCGAAGCTGGAGTTTCAGGTGACCGTGAGCCACTGATGTAGGCGCTGGGAACTGAACTCAGGTCTTCTACAAGAGGAACAGTACATCTAACCTCTCAGCCATCTCATCAGCACTTAAGGCATTTTAAAACAGAATCATCTGGGCTCATTCTAAACTTTCTCTACCCTATAGTAAGGACATTCAGGAGTGTGCACTTTCTGTCAGGTGGCATGTTAAGTGTTTTCATGGGTGGCATGGTTGGCTTCCTTTATTCTTCTCAATAGAAGGTGGTTATTAGTATCTTCATGTGACAGAAGAAGAGAATGATGTTGACTGAAAGCAGATGCTGTGATAGAATGACCACAGGATGCCACTTGCAGTATTGCCTCCTGATGAGGTCTAACCACTTGTTACATATACAGCCGCCCTTCCATAGTCATGAGTCCCACTTCTTCAGACTTTCCTCGTTGCTGACTAACGAGGCAGAATTGGCACGGACTTTAATGGCTGAGCCATCTCTCCAGATCCAGACTTTACAAATCTGTCTTTATCCCTAAACCACAAAGTATAATAGCTATTTACAAAATGCTAAAATTGTATTGAGCGTTATAAGAAATCTACAGATGATCATGGGGGAACACAGAGGTTTTATGCAAATGTTAGGCCATTTTAGATAAGGGGCTCAAGCATCTGTGGGTTTTAGTATCCATAGGATTCTTGTAAGATGACTCTACTTGATTGATTTTTTTATGTTTAAAATTTTTATTTTTTGAGCGTATACGTGAATGCATGATATGTTCATGAGTGTGGGTATGCATGTGGTAGTCAGAGGGTAGCTCAATGGAGTAGGTCTTCTCATTCCTCCTTCAGGTAGATTCTGGGTGACTGTACTCATTTGGCAGCCTTGCATAGTAAATAACTTGACCTGCTAAGCCACTTGTTGGCCCTCTATTTGAGGCTTTAAGGTCCAACCTGCATCCTTCTTTCAGTACAGTAAACAATTCTGTTGTCGTTAGAATGGCATCAATGATAAGCAAAAATAAATAGTGGCCTATAGAATTAATGAAGAACACAAACTTGCAACTTAATGGCTAGTGTACCAGAGGCCAGAGATAGATTCCCAGATGCAAATGAGGGGCTCTTGGTAACTCAAGATGTATTCATGGCTCTGATCTTTATTCTCCTGAGAATCTCCAATGGCTCGCTGGAGAGTACCTGAAACCTCCTTATTAATACTGCTCATCCTTTTGGGGCCTCAAATTTATGCAAAGACTAGAAGTGGAATGAAAGCGTTGAGTAAATGAACAGCTAAGTTGTGAAAAGCACATTAAACATATTCAAAACAAATGTGTATATTATATAATTGAATCAAAATATTGCCCCTTTTATTTTTTTTTAAGATAAAGTGTTGGACTTCAAATGAATTGCATACATGAGGTCAACTCCCTTAGGACTATGTCTATAAATATGCAATTTTATCTTTTTTCCCTGCAGAGTTATGGTAATTTGTAACTAGATGGAAATGGTTTATGAACACATAGCTTATTAAATACTGAAAGGAAGAGGAAAGGGAGAGCCCAGTGAGTGTCCAGAAGCTGAACTCTACAGACTTAAGGACATGATGAACTGGGAATCAGGAATAAGGAGAAACCATGAGAAACCATTAGCTTAGCCACAAAGAGGATTCAAGCAAATACCAAAGAGAGGAAGAGTGAATCAGGGGCTTAGGGAACCTGTGATTGATGTAGTAAATGAGCCTCAAAACTTAGGGAAACCAGATTAAATCCTGGACCCAGGATCAGGTTTCGGGAACTTCTCATGAACAGGTCCTAAGATATGATAATAGCTAGCTGACCAGGGTCATAAGGAGAAACCCAAAGGTCTTGAACAAAGTCATCCTCAAAGGGGGAAGACACTAGAAGGCCAATGGAACAGGAATGATGATGCTGGGTACACAGACCAAGTCATGAAGTGCACAGGTAAAGAAGCTTATTAAAATGAGCTAGCCCGCTGGAGATGACTCAGTGAGTAAAGCAATTGCTATCCCAGTGTGAACCTTGTTCAGTGTCCAGAATCCACAGGAAGCCAGATGTAGTGGCATGCATCTGTAGTTCCAGTACTCCTGCAAAGAGATGGGAGGCAAAGACGGAGACTCTCTGGAAGCTAGCAGGCCACTTGGCCTAGTGTGTACAGCAGTGAACTACAAAGAATCTATGTCTTAAGGTGGAGGGTGAGAACCCACACCTCATTGTGTGACTCCTCCACTCTAACACACACACACACACACACACACACACACACACAGAGAGAGGAGAGAGAGAGAGAGAGAGAGAGAGAGAGAGAGAGAGAGAGAGAATTATATGAACAAATACAAATAAACTGGGGTGATGAGAAGAATAATTAGCTACAAATATAGGCAAAGAAAACAAAAGTGACCCAGCTTCTAAGAAGAGAAATCTCTGGGGCGGGGGGAAATGAAGTAAATTGAAGAGAACTGTATGCAAAAATAACTCAGGAAGTTCTGAGGAAATGAAAGACTGAAATCTGTGCATTGGGATAGAGACTCACAAAGGACTGAGTAGTAAGCAAATGACCCCCAGTCTATGGAGATTCAGAGATGATGGAACATTGAAGGACACAAGGGCCAAAGATGGCACCGAGGGGAAGTCAATAGGGCAAGTCCTGAGATGTTTACAAAACAGGGTGATTGGTTACCAAGATGGAACCAGATGAGGTCACTTCATGAATGGTTTGTGTTCACTAAGGTAAAGCATAGGGCGCTTAGGCGCATGATAGGTTGACCTTTAAAACCATTGTTTGGCTGTTCTCTGGCCCTGCAGTTCTTTGCTTTAAAAGATGCTTGCTAGGGGGCAAGAAATAAGTTCCTGTTTAACTAGACTCCCTGCTGCATCTGATTGTCTCCTGGATCCTGAGAGGCTGGGGAACAGGCTAGAAGCTCACTTATCTTTCCTCCGACCCAGCTCAGCCTTCTGTGGCTGGACTAAGACCCTGTAGAAGAAGATCTTAGACACAAGGCTTAGTGGGTGCTGTTGTGGAGAACCTTTGAAGGGGACAGAGAACCTTGGCTCTTCTTCCACTTTCTTTGGCTTCCTGGATGCTCTGAGATGACTAGCTTCCTTTGTCACATGGTCACAGGCTCCAAATGATGAGACCATGAAAACAACAACAATAAAGCCTTTGAAATTATGAGAAAAAAATTAAACTTTTTAGAAGGATCGGGTGGTATACGACTACAATACCAGCACTTGGGAGGCTGACACAGGAGAATTGTGAATTCAAGGCCAGTAGCAATTTTAGGCAAGCCTGATCTACATAAAACAAAACCCTCTCTTAAGCAAACAAATGGGGCTGGGAAGATGGTTCATCAGGTAAAACTGCTTATTGTATAAGCCTGAAACTGAATTCAATTCTTGGGAATCCAGGTTAAAGGGAAGAACTGATACCTGAAAGTTGTCCTCGACTTCCACATGCATGCTGTGGCTCACCCACCTGCATATGTGTGCATGTGCACACACACACACACACACACACACACACACCTGACACATAAAATAAAAATTAAACACTCAAAATGTTTGTCCTCTTTTAAAATTTCTACAATAATGGAAAGCTGAGTAATACAGATGGTTTATTAAAATACATTAAAATAGTAAAATAACAGCTGCAACAAAAGATAGGCTCAAGACCTGGGCAGGAGATTGTATGTGTGTGTGGAATGTCTGGAAGAGTTCTGATTAAACCCTGATCAGCTGAGCAGAAAACCTGAGTGGTGTGTCTAGCTGTCTACTTCCAACTCCACTCAGCTGAAATGCCTTAGCTTTTGGGGGTTCAGCTGGGAGCACGTCTCCTTAAAGGATTACTTTATTCAAGTCTGGGGGTGAGTTGCATTTGTCTGTGTTTCTACTGTTAGGTAAACATGGATCTAAAACGTTCACCTTAAGCAAGGAATCTCTTCCTTTGAGACTGCAGACACACATGGATGAGGAGCTGGCACATGGAGCCTCATCCCAAGATGTTGTGTTTGCTTCCAAGTCCAGACTTTACAAAGAATACAAATAGATCTTTCAGTCTAGCATCGTTTTCTCCTTAAGTACGGAAACTAACCAGGTGTGGTGGTGCACATCTGTGATCCCAGCACTTAGGACACAGTGGCAGGAGGACCATGAGTTCAATGTCAGCTTGGACAATATAGTGAGTTCCAGCAAGGCCCGGGCTCCATAGGGTGTCACTGTCATAACAAACAAACAAACAAACAAACAAACAAACAAACAAACAAACAAAAGCAAAACAACAGCCACACATCAAAACCAGAGACATATTAGTGACAGGTATTGTTACCATATCCTATAGGTAGGTATTGTACAACCAAGAGTGCGATTCAGCAGCATGTTTGTAATGTCCGTGTGGTTTTAATTACTATTTATAGGGCCAAAGTGGGAAAAAAAACTTACAATGAAGATGAATAGGGCAGAGAATAATCCTAATTTCATGGATTTGGTCCTAATTCCAGGGACAGGACTGACTCTCGCACATCTGTGAGCCCCACACAGTGGAGGTGGCCTCTCTACCTTATCAGAAAACCTTATCAGCAATTGGTGGTGGACGTTTCTTGAGGTAGGATTTGGATTCATGGAATACTGCCAACATGTGATGGAGGTCTGCAGCCTTGGAGGGTGCTTAGGCAATGTAGATGACAGCTTGAAAGTGATGTGTAAATGGCCATTCATTTGCATTAGAAAAGTGCTCTGGGTTTTCAGAACACCTCTTTATGTAAAGGATTTTGCTAGGTGCTCTAAAAGATTAAAAAAAAAAAAAAAAAGAAAGAAAGAAAGAAAAAAGAATCCATGATATCATCTAAAGTGAACATCTGTTATAGCAGCTGGTCCTAAAAGCAGATTAAGGTATAACTACTATATAATGAACAAAAAAGATAAAAATCTTCCCATTTTATTTTATTCATACCCTTCTAGAATTGAAAACCCTTCCTATTTATTACCCAGCAATTTCACTGGATTTAGTACACTTCAAGTTTCACACGTGATAAACCAATTGTGTTATAAGCCATACATAAATACCCCACCTGCCCAGGAATGACTCAGAGCCATAGAACAGCCCCAACCCTCAATCTACATTTACTACACAAGAAGACTGGAAGCAACTGTCCCGTACAGCACTGGTAATACAGCACTGATAGTATCCAATGAGGAGTGTCAGTCATTTGGGGACCCAGAGGACATGATGAAGAAAGAAACTGGTCTCTCTGTTTTATAAGAATGCACCTCAGAAACTTGGGGATATTTAGTCTGCAGAAGAGAAAGTTGTCTTAGCAGATTTGAAAGGCTGCCATACAGGATGTAGAACAGACCAATCTATCCTGGATGGCTACCGGGTCCAAAGTTGTACCAGGGAGTAGGGTCACTTTGCTTCATGATGGGAAAGACATTCTGCCTATTGGATTCAGTTAAAGAGAAGGAACTGGCTGATGCCTAGGGTGGAGAGGGAGCACCCTGCTGCTGAGTGTACCTAAGTCTCTCCAAACACCACCAACTGGGCACCAAGTGTTTATATGCCCAAGACTATGCGGAACAAGAGACTAAAGCAGGGGGTTGGGGACTTTGAGGCTAGCCTGGGCTACATAATAAATTGAATGCCAGCCTGGGCTATAGTGTGAGACCTTGTCTTGAAGTAACATTAAAAAAGAAAAGAGAGAGAGAGAGAAAAAAAGACAGAGGGGAATGATGGAGAGACAGTGCAGTCATTAAGATCACTGGCTGCTCTTTCATAGCACCTCAGTTTGGTACCCAGCATTCATATTGTGGCTCATGAAATATGAACTACCACTTATATTTCCAGCTTCAGGGAATCTGACACCCTCTTCTAGCCAGGCATATACAAGCATACACAGACATACATGCAAACAAAACACTCATAATCATAAAATAAATTGAATGAAAAATTAAAAAGACAGATTTTTATTTTAGTCTCACATAAAAGATCCATTTCTCTACTTTGAAGATGAATGAGAAGCTGATGGTAAACAGAAAGAAGGGAAAGAAATTCAGAGGAAGAGAAGTTGTTTGAGCATTCCTGGTTTTCTATGACCCCCCCCTACTCCTGGAAGGGCTCTGTGAAAAGTAAATTTCATATAACCAGCATAGCAGTTCATTAGAAACTGACAGAGCTCCAAAACCAACTACAAACCCCTCAGCAGACATGCATTTTACCAGGAACACTGTAACATTAAAGACTCACCAAATGTTCTTATCTTTCCTGTTCTTTTATGTGTCTTTGCATGTATCTGAGCTCACCCATAGTTGATTAGTTTACTACATTAAAAATGCAGACTGTTTACAGAATACAGGATGCATGCACCTACCATACCCCCAGAGAGCAAACATACCTGTATGTAGAGAGCCACACTGACCTGGTCAGCTCAAACAAAATAAAAGCAAAACAAACAGAACCATCAGAACATCCCCGTGGAGCACAGACAACTTTGAAGACGGAGTAAAAAGCAAGAGAAGAAGTGTGGCCTGGAAAATGTCTCAGTTGGTAGAGTGCTTGTCTTGCAAGCATGGGGTCCTGAGTTTGTTACCTGGAACGCACCCAAAAGAAGTCAGGTGTACAGCTGGCGAGATGGCTCAGGAGTTAATAGCACTTGTTGCTGTTGCAGAGGACCTGGATTTGGTTCTCAGCACACTTATGGTGGTTTAAAACTATCTGTAACTCCAGGTCCAGGCAACACAATATTCCCTTCTGGCCTCTGAGGGCACTAGGCATGTATGCAGTGCACATACATGTATGCAGACAAAACACACACTCAAGTTCCAGGCCAATTGACAGTCCCATGTCTCCCAAGTCCTAAATTCTGCCTCTTCCATGAGAAATACAAAGTATCTCATGCCATGTTTCACCTGGATTATTTCCTAGTACTTAAAAATCTGTATATTATAGGTTAAACTTCATTTTTTCCTTTTACCATAATTCTCTCAGTGATTCATGGCTCTGCCCACTGTCAACAAAACAGAAATTAAAAGCTGATGACATCATTCCAAGCATAAAAAACACCGCCACTCAAGTCTGATGACCTGAGTTTGATCTTTGGAATCTATGGTGGAAAGAGAACTCCCCAAAGATGTACTCCGCACACATGCTAAGGCATCCACACACCACAGTACACACACGTCAACATACTCAATGGTGATAATGATAATAATGATGATGATAAATGCAATTAAAAACCAGAAACAGAAGACACCCTTTTCTCTCACCCTAATTTACAACAGAATTCCACGGCTCATTTCTCTTCCAAGTACCATTCTACTCAAATCCATACTTCCATCATTGACCTGGACCAAACCTGCTTTTTCTTCTTGGAAAGGTGCCAAAGCCTTCCAGGTAGTCAGTCTCTCTGTGTTCAGGTTCACTCTTGCTCCTTTCTGGAGCTGACATGACCTGAAATACAAAACTGACCATGCTGTCTCCCCCTGGGATAGCTTCCCATCAACCATAGGAAAAGTTCCAAACCCCTTAAGTCAGTCCTAAAGTCCTGCAAAATCCATCAGGCTGTGAGCTCTACGCTAGCTCTTTCTCCTATCTTCCCTCCATAGGCTAGAGCCATGTTAACTTGTTCTCTGTCTGCTGTGGGTTGACTGTGTGTCCCACAGGCTCACATGCTGGAAACCAAACCCAAAGTTTATACATGGGTGGTATTTGGAGGCAGCACATTTGGGGGTAGTTACACTTAGATGAGATGTGGCCCCACAATAGCAATGCTATGAGAGAGCTGGATTAGCACATTTCCTGTCCTGCCATGTGATCCCCTCTTCCATACTCAGATGAGACAAGAATCTGGGCCTCGCCAGATGGTGACCAAATGTCAGTGATGCGCTCTTGGACAACCCAGCTTCTAGAGCCACGAGCCAAATAGTCAAATTCTTTTCTTCTGAGACAAGAACTCAGTGTTCAGTTCAGGCTGGCCTCAAACTAATCATCCTTCTGCTTAGCACTGGGGATGGTATTCCCCGTATGGGCAGGTACCACATTTGTCTTAAGCCTCTATTCTTTTTAAATTACTTTGACTCAGGTATTTTGTTACAGTAACAGCAAATAGACTTTAAGACACCCCCACCCCTACCCCCACCCCCCCACCCCTACCCCCACCCCCCACCCTGGGAGGCAGAGAGATGACTCAGTAGGTAATTACTTGCTGCACTTGCTGAGTTTGAATGCCTGGAACCCACATAAAGCAGACATCACAATACAGGCCTGAATCCTAGTGTTCCTCCTGTGGTACAGGAGGCATAGACAGGAGATTCCCCTTAGAAGCTGGAGAGCCAGCTAGTGTGGTGTATGAAATATAGGGACAAACAACAAGAGACATCCTACTTCAAAGTGGAAAGCTAGGACCCATGCTCAAGGATCTCCTCTGATCTCTATATGTGTGCTGTGACATACTCATGCCAGTGTGTGTGCGTGCACGCACATGTCAGACACATGCACATCATGTACATACACACAACTCTCTCTCTCTTTTTCTCTCATAAACACAGAGAAAGATGAAAACAAAAGAAAACACTGAGAAGGCCACATTCTTTTCAACTTTAGAGTCGCTATGCATTATGCACATTATCCCCACAGCCTCTTTTTCCTTCCTCCTTCCCATTCTCCCAGTCAGATCTTCCTCTTCCCTTGTGCCCTGTCTTAGTTTCTTTTTTCTTTTCTTTTTTTTTTCTTTTCATTTTTGTTCTTTTGAGACAGGGTTTTTCTGTGTATCCCTTACTGTCCTGGAACTCATTATGCAGACTAAGCTGGCCTCAAATTCCCAGATACCCACCAGCCTCTGCCTCCCCAAGTGCTGGGATTAAAGGCGTGCTCCACCAGACCTTACTGTTGCATTGATAGCATACTCTGATAGAAGCAACTGAAGGGAGAAATGGCTCACATTAGCTCACAGTTCAAGGTAGAGTTCATTTTGGTGGGGAAGTCAAGGAGGCAGGATGTTGGTCACCTCATACCCACAGTCAAGAAGGAGAAAAACCCAGGTGGTGGAGCATGCCTTTGATCCCAGTGAAGGTGGTTTAAATGAGTTCATCAGACCCAAGATAAATGATAAATAGATGTTTATCAGGGAAGCACTTACACAGATAACAGTAAACAACTGCCACATACTCATCCTGCTCCAGAAGATGCAGTCTCTGCCCCTCTGATGCTCTCCTCAACCCACACAAGCACCAGCCAGCCCCTCCTCTACTTTATAATGGGTCAAGTCTGCTCCTGAAACCATGCCCAAAGGGTGTGGCCACCACTACAAGTCCACTGGCAAGGCAAGATGCCACTACAAGTCCCCTTTTGTCTAAAGAAGGAGGATTTAATCCTGATACACAAACTATATACAATGATAATAAGTGTCAAGTACATTCTAGGAGGCAGAGGCAGGTGGATCTTTGTGAGTTTGAAACCAGCCTGGTCTAGAGAGCAAGTTCCAGGACAGGCTCTAAAGCTACAGAGAAACCCTGTCTCTAAAAAAACAAACAAACACCCCCAAAGAGAAATGCTGTCTCAAAAACCAAACAACAACAAAAAGCAGAGAGCAATGAGTGCATGTCGCTGCTCAGTTGCTTCATTTCCTTCCCAAGACCTCACCAGGAGAGATGCCACCTCTGGTAGACAGACCTTCCCGTCTCAATGAACACTCTCATGTCAACACCCCCCAGGTAAGCCAAGGGTCCTACCTCTGAGCAGATTCTAGATTCTGTCAAGTTACTAACCATCACAGGTCCCAAATCCACATCTTCAGGAAAGTTCTCACTCATAGCAGTCTTTCCCACATGAGTTGATCTCTGAGACAGATGTACCTATGACTCTTCACTTTGAAACACACACCAGACTTTGAAGGTTTGCTCATTGTCAATTTTCCAAACTGCATTAGAATTTCCAATAGGGACTGTGTCTTCCTGAGGCACTATGGGCTATCAGTTCTCCTGCACTATTAGTGCTGCTGTGTGTGAATGTATGAATGAATGAATGAATGAATGAATGAATGAATGAATGAAAGACCTATAGTATCTAAGTCACTGTCCACAACATTTACTGTGCAGAGGGGTCACCAAGCAGATCCATGGCCATAGGCATCTAGCTACCTTTTCAACCGCAACTCTGGGTGGGTTGTTTATTGAGACTGCCCTTGCTGTGGACTTCAGGAGGCGATATTCCAAGATGCAGAGGTAGATACAAAGGAGAGAAGCAGAATACAAATTCAAGAGACAAAAGAGAACAAGCTGTGAGGCATTAAATACTGCAATAGAACCGCAACTACAGAACTACAGAAAAATCTTAAGGTCAAGATGAGAGGCTGTGAAGGCAATTTTTCAGTGAGAACCTGTCTGTCTGAGAGAGCTGGAGGGGAAATGTTCAAATGGGAAAGTCAAGTTATGTTCGTGTTAAAGGCTGGGTATTATTGGAAAGAAGATGAGGAGGGGGAAACAGACTCACACAGACATGTGGGAAGATGAGTTCACAGGAAGGAAAGTGGAGAGGAAGGGGGAACTGTGCAGAAAAGGCTCAGAATATGTTGGTTTGCTGATAAGGATGGGAAATCAGGAAAGGGTCTGACTATAGAGATCCTTAGAATGTCTGCAGGGGATTGCACTCAACAGGACAGAGCATGCCACCCACAAAGGGACACTGTAGTGCAATGGTTATTTTAAGGTAAAGGCAGAGACATGGTAGATCCCCTGCTCAAGGCAAAGTATGAATCTTCCTCTGTGAAAGTGTCCATGACTATTTGATGGGAGATGTCATTCTGTAAATATGTTTCTTGTGTTGGTTAATGAATAAAGCACTGTTGGCCAATAGAAAAGCAAGACAGGCGGGATGAGGAGGCTAGGAGGGAAGAGGAAGTAGGAGGGAGGAGATCCAAGATGGAGGACAGAGAGAGAAGAATGCGGGACCTCTCTCTGGTAAGATGAGACCACGTGGAAGTACTCACATTAATAGAAATGGACTAATATTTAAGACAGAGCTAGCCAATAAGAAACTAGTAACTGGCCAACAGAATTATATCTAATACAGTGTCTCTGTATGTTATTTGGGGCTGGCATGGTGGTGGGACCAGACCGGCAAGAAAAACCTACTCATAACATCTGTTCTCTCACATCAGGCAGAGGAGGTGGTGTAGAAATGATTCTAACTTCAGTTTGTAGAGCAGCCCTTCCTAAATAACCCTGATCTCCTGTTAGCCTCCTTCAGGTATTAGCTGTCTCATACCTCTGAATCCTGTGAAGTCCAAATCCCTTTACTTTGTCTTGCCACATTGTTAAAATAATACATGATCTTGAAGGCTTAGCTACGTGTGAAGGTTTTTACTTCGTCTGTGAGCCCTTCTACTTGCATAGGAAATAAATCTTTTTCCTTTTATCAGTTTACTTCACTCATCCCAGATAGTAGATGTAAGAGGGTAGAAGTTAAGATTTCCAGCCTCCTACATTAAACAAAGAGGAATAAAGACAGGAGACACCCAAATGTAACACCTGAGTCGTGTTTTAAATATAGGCCTAAGATTTGGAATACTTAAAAAGGAAACATTCTGTTTTCCCTAACATGTCCCATATCTCTGAAACTTTAAAAGATTTCTCCACAACACAGCCTTCTTCTATGTTGTAAAACTGTAGAACAGACAAAAAGAAAAGAAAGAAAGAAAGAAAAAAAGAAAGAAAGAAAAGGTGACATATATTGCAGAGGTACTTACTTCTAAACATCAGTACCGAGAAACTTCAAACAAAATGGAGAAATGAAATAGAAATCTGTTCTGAATTTTAAAAACACAAGAAGAGTGAGTCCCTTTCTCTCATGCTTATTTCATGTGTGTTTTCCTGAGCTGTGGGAAGGGATCAGCTCACTGAAATTAGAAGGGCACAACTCCACAGGGGTCAGAGAAATGGTGAGAAGGTGTCCTTGGAGGCTGTGTTCCTGGCCCATACCATCTTGATCTCTGTTTATGGGCTACCATGGTGTGAACCTCTCCATCATGCCACACCCTCCCAGTGGACCAAACTGTTGAAACAGGGGTAAGCCCTCTCCTCCCTTCCAGTTGGTTTTCTCTGTTATTTGGTCACAGCAGTGATACAATCAACGAACACAAACATTATAAAAGAAATCTCCCAAATTTCTCATCATGGCCTCCACAGTCATCCCTATATTTCTATTAAAGGCATCTGCAGGTGGTCAAGGGATGGACCTAAGAAGTCCTGGCTCTGTGACTTCATTTTATTAAAGTCAGATGGATTTTCTCAACTCAGTTGAGCCCCCTCCCCACCTCTCATTTTTGGGCTGAGGTCAAAACCCAGGGTCTTTCACCATGGTAAGCCAGATTCTATCACTGAACTCCCCCTACCCCCAGTCTCTGCTACAGTCTTTTATTTGTGAGATGAACATAGGATTTCTTGCTGTCTTCATAAGATTGTATTTGTAATCTGCTAGTCTCTTTCAAAATACACAGTGCTATTAGATTTATCAATAGGTAAAGAATATCTAGTTCTACAAGGCATGTCCCTTTCTTCTTAGGTGATATCTAAGTGAACATAATGACAGTGACACCAGCTAAGCAGTTTGTAATGATACAAAGATGTAAAAGCATGCACTGATTTTCTTTATCTGTCTTCACCTCGTTGGGTTTTTTCAGAACATATAACCTGTACTCCAGCAGCAAATATCCTGCACTCTAGCAACACAGCAGCATTCCCCTCTGTAGGCTAAAACTGAGGGAATCTATATCTGGTACTTAGGAAACAAGCCAAACCTGGCAATATCTGCATACATCAGATAAAGGATTCAGCTAACAGATGCTCCTTCTTGCAATCAGCCAAGAACTTCTAATATTCTGTCAACTTGTTAATCAACCAACATATGGTATCACTTTGGTAAACACAACTCTCAGATTTTGCTTTTTACAGAGTATTTTCTGAGAGATATAATAGTCCTGACTCATCAACACTATTCACTGGAAATCAAGGGGAGCTAGCCTCCCCACCACCTTGAGTTTGTTTAATTACTTGGCAGAAAAAAAATAAATATAAGCATTGATTTCCATTTGAGTATTTTTCTGAGCTAAGATTTTTTTTTTAATTCAATACTTGTAGACATTTGTATATTTTTTGAATACCTTCTTACACAGACTTACATAAAGGTAAAAAATATCCATAGCCCCTACATTAATCTCCAAGGAATGTTCCAACAAAGCTCCATAAAATAGGCAGTTCAAAACAAGAAGGATTTGTTCTTCCACTGCTTTGGAGAGAAGTCAAGTCATATAGGATATCAGCATTTAACATTTCCCTAGGACCTTGCCATCTACAAACATATAGAGCCTCATTCATATCTTGAGATGCATGTGACCTATGAGCCTTAGTGTTGGATGTGTCTATGACAGAACCAAACTTTCAAGTGTCCATATCTAGGGAAAAGATTTTCTCTCACTACTTCTAGCTGGTAGCCCTGGCTTTCATGGCTTGTGACTTTATAATCCCAGCCCTTGTCTTGTTTTCATAAAGCCATCTTTCCTCTGTGTTTATCTGTGTCAGCTTTTCTTATTACAGGGAAACAAATGAGATTTTTGTAGAGTCCACTCATGCCAGTGTGGCCTCATCTTAACCTGTAGGAGGTACCATCCCAGGGCAGGGAGACTTGGGCTGTATGACTAAGCTTAGAGGAAGCAAGCTAGTTAGCATAATTCCTCCATTGTCTCCAATTCAGTTTCTATCTCTAGTTTCCTGCCTTGAGTTTCTGCCCTAACTTCCCTAGATGATGGGCTGTCACTTGGAAGTGTAGTTGAAATAAACCCTTTCTTCTCCAATATGCTTTTGGTTAGAGTTTCATCAAGTAAACAGAAAGCAAACCAGAATACAGACCAAACTCTGAGATTTGGATATTTGGAAGGCAGCATGGGCTGAAGATGTGGACCAGCAGTAGAATACTTGCCTAGCATGAGTGAGGGCCTGGGCATCCTCTCAGTGTGACTTCCTTTTCTGCAGTCTCCAGCTCAGGAAACATAAGAGCAGAGTATTCAGGTACTCAACTAAAATTGATACTGACATTAATGAATTAATGTTAATAACAGGTTGATATTTATTGTTTCCTATAGGTCAGGCAGTATTCTGAGCTTCATAAATTCTAGAATTATCTAGAGAAAATTCTCATTTTTTACATTCAGTTGTCTACTTTGAGTGCCTACAAAAGACTTGATCAAGTTGAACCATCCTCCAGATGATGGACTGAACCAATTACTTGGGGGTCCTAGGTTGTTTTGGTAACCTTCGAGTGGAAAGCCTCTGTCAATCAACTTGTTACTTTATTGAAACTCACTATTTTGGGCACAGATCAAAGAAAAGAGCCAGAGTTTAAGAAGGAGATGGGAAGGTGATGGTATTGTCAATGGGACGTGATACTATCAAAGGTAGAGTATAGATGCAGATAAATAATGGCTGTGTTAGTCAGCTTTCTGTTGCTGAATAACAAATACCATAGATAATTTATTTGGAGAAAAGCTTTGTTTTGCCTCATGGCGTTGGAGCTTTTAGTCTGTCACTGGTTGCTTGTGGGACAGAACTTTACAGTAGGAGTATTTAGCTGAAAAAGGGCCACTTCTTAGAGGCCAGTAAGTAAAAGCAGAGAAAGAAAGGACAGAATCCCACAATCCATTTCATGGACACATTGCCAGTTACTTGAGACCACTCTTAGACTCTACAGCTCTCAATGCTGGTGTACTGGGATGTAGGCTCTAACATGTGAACTTTTGAGGATGAGATCCAAACCACTATAGACACCAGACACCTAAAAGAATAAAATAAAATGTTTTCATGGAATCGTGAGTTTGGATTTATAAACCAGCAGATTCATGAACAGCATGGGCCTCAGGCCTTAAACAAGTCTATTTCAATGTAGGCACAACCACTAGCCAACGGTTTTGTTGTATTTACTATGTGCTAATCATATTTTAACCACTGGAAACTATTAACTCATTTAATCTGCATAATGGCTCAGTGTGGGTGGGGGTGGCTATCATCTCAGTTCTACAAGGTATAAAGTAGAGACTCAGAGGGGCTAACTAGTCTCCCAAGGTCATCTACTCATATGTACGGGGGCCAGGCCCTGCATCTCAAGAGTTTGGTGCCCATGTATGTGATGTTAAGCTTCATATAACTCTATCTCTATGAATCTAGAAGCAAATGAACATCTTTTCATGGTAATGGTAGGATACAGTTCATCTAGGTCCAAACAATTGTTTGATGCCTTTTCAAGATTTTCTCCCCTTACATCATTTTAGGGAAAGACAGAAGAAACCATTAGATTCTACTCATGGGGTTGCTATCTTAGTGGAAACTTGGGGTCTTGCCAGGTGTGGTGGAATAGGCCTGTAATCCCAGCACCCAGGGCGCTGAGGTGGAAGGATCACCAGTTAAGGTCAGCCTGTGTGAGGCAGTAAGGCATCATCTCAAAACAAATACATGGTCCAACACCCACCCACGGTTTGGGTTTATTCTGTTCTCTCCTGTAGAGCCTTTTGTGAACTACATACTTCGAAGGGCAGCCTGTGGTTTGGGGGTTCCATTTAGGCTCTTCCAGTAAGCAGTATACTACCTCTCTGAGCCTCAATTCCCTCCTACCAGGGAAGATATATAATGGGGATAATCAATTGTCCCTGTCTTGACAAACAAACAAACAACAAACAAATAAAAAACAGCAGCTGTAGACAGCATTGTAGTGTTGGCCCTGGAATAATGCCTGGGATCCACTCCTGCTGCTCCCAGTTTGCAGCCAGCTTCCACAACACTTAGCTCTGTGCTGTCATTTTAGTTATGATGTTGGTTATCAGCATCATTGAAGGGAAATGATACCTTATTTTAAATGTTTATTTTTTATTTTTATTTTTTTACTAAGCTCATTTCTGATATATACTGAGAGCCTCTTTTACAAATACAACAATCAAAATCACTTACTTCAAAATAACTCATAAAGTCTTTGGGAGAATGTAGAAAACCTATCTTCCACTGCCAAATAATTTTGATGGAAGTATTTCCTGCATCTTGTTCACTGATATGTATTTTGATGTTAAAAATTCGCTTCATGAACCGAGGTGAGGGGGATGGCAGTGATAAGAAGGATGTTAGAACTTTGGGTAATTCCCTTTTGGTGTCTCTGTGTGTTCTTGTGATTGACATCTGTTTGTTCTTGGCAGGTTGATCCAGCCAGTTTAAGCCAACTGAAGCATTTAACTCTCCTGAATGAATTGGTAAGGTTCAATTTTGTTGATGCCATTCAGAGAAAAGCCAGTGTTTAGAAAGCTACATCACCATTTTTCTTTCCAGTAGGTACTACAGGACAGAATAAAGTTTATCTGAGTCTTCCTCCAGGGGATTCCACAGTCAGAGCACCCAGAAAACATGCACTCTCTTTACCCAGAAGCCTGTGCTGGGGACATCTTATGCACACAGTAGTATGCTGTTCTGTTGGTTTTTCCCTTCCAATGCATGGCAAGATTCTTCACAGGTTTATAGTGCATCTGTTTAGATATGTGAAACTCCCATTCTCGAGGGATAGGGTTGGATGACATCAGTTAACAGCAGTCAGAGAGGTGGTTCATACATAAACAAAGAGTCCCGATCCTGGTACAATGGTACAGACATGTAAACCAGCACTCCAGAAACAAAGCAGGGAGGCTGGCAACTTCTGAGCCTTCCTGGACCATAGAGTGACACTCTGTCTCAAGAGAACAGTCAGCTATGAAAAGGGACCTTTGACCACCCTAGCCGTTCACCACTGCCTTTGTCCTCTCAAAATCATGGAAGTTGGACTTATTTATTGAGTACCTTACTTATTGAGTACCCATCCCCAGACAGTTGGAGGACAGAAACGGCCAGTGTTTCCCTCGGGAGCAGTTCCAGGCAGTAGACTCCCGCAAAGCCCGCTGACTCCATAGTTCTCAGCCAGAAAAATAATGGAGTCACCACATGAGGCAAATTCTATACAATGAACTTGGGGACAGTTAGGAAAAGGTCTATTTCTTTGACTATGATCCTCAGAGATACCTGAAAAAGATTCATTCGCTAAGCACAAAGGCCTGCTTCCCCATGGGAATGCCACCTCCTTCATTTCCTTTCAGGAGTCAGTCTGCTTATTTCTTAGTCCTCTGTGTTTTCCACAGTCCACGAGCAAGAAATGCTGCAAAAAGACATTGACTGTAAGAGTTTCTTGTATTGCTGTGTTTAGGAAAGGAAAAAAAAAAAAAAGAAAAAGAAACCAGTATTGGAAAATGTGACTCTTAATTTAATCTAGATGTTTGTATAAAGCATAGGTGCACATGAATAATCACAGCCAAATGATTACACCTGTCCAGAATAAAAAATCTACATTTCCATGGTTAGTAGAGAGAGAGAGATGCACACATGAATTATATTCAACTGTTGCTCTTAAATATAGCTCATCTCAGAAAAATTCCTTACAGCTTTTTGAGTATTAATAATCTTCAAAAGGAATAATTTAGACCAGTTAAATTTCTTCTCTTAGATCCATTTCATGATTGTGTTTTAGTGTGTACATTCATGTGTGCAGATGTTCAGCACCATGGGTGCACATGTGAAAACTAAAAGTCAGTATCAGTTGTCTTCCATATCACCGTCCACATTATTTTCTGAAGCTGAGATCACTGAACCTGAGATCACCAATTTAGATAGATTGACAAGCCAGAAACCCTGTCATCCTAGGATCCACCTGCCTCTGTACCTCTAGTTCTGAGGTTACAGAAGCATGACACTACACACAACATTTTAAACATGGATTCCAGAGATCCAAACTCAGGCCCTCAAGCTCATACAAGAGGCACTCTACCCACTGAGCCATCTCCTCAGCTAATTGAGACATTAAAGTACTCGATTTTCTATGAATTACTCAGATTCAGAAGCACCTTATCTGGGGTGCCATGGAAACAGGATGGTGACCAAGATTAGACCAGGACCCATTCATCTCTTGGAAATCTTCCCTTTGGGTAGTCTCAGAAACCTATGATGTCTATAAATGTGCTGGCACAGTGAATCAAGAACAGGTTAAACATAATCGGGCAGATGTGCTAATGCAACCTGGCCAGCTTTTCCAAATTCATAATTCATTCATGGGTCATGATTGCTAGGGTTTCACTGTTGTCCCTCCCCCAAAGTTGATTGTGTAAGAAACTTAAGGCACAATTAAGATTAGATGTAAGATGGCTTTACGAGAAGAGGAAGAGAGGCTTGAGCTAACGCACCTGCTCTGCCTCATCCTCTGATATTCTCCATCATTTTATGATATGGTGAAAAGCTCCTCCTCAGATGCTGGCAGCATGGTTATGCATTTCCCAGATTCTAGCAGTGTGTGCTAAATCTTTCTTTTCCTTAAAAATTACCCATAGCAGGTTTTGTTATAGTTACAGAAAGCTAACTAAGCCAGTGATTTATTTTTCTTTACTACTGATGAACTCCTAGAAATTTTGAATGGAGCTAATTAGCATGACAGCCTTCTGGTGGCATAGAAAATAGTAAACAATGGATTTTCAAGAGAAAAATGAAGCTGGATAAGGGCCAAAGAGCAAAGGCAATACCACTTCAAAACTGGGGAGGCATAGGATTAGGGGGCAGGTACAGCTTGGATCTGGAGTGGTTCCCAGAGGCCCTGTGTTGAACTGCTCAATCTCCAACTTGACACTACTAGGAGGAAGCAGGGCTTAGCAGGAGACTGTAAGTCACTTGTGTCTGTCATCAAGGGAATTGTGGGGCTCTGTTGTTTAAGTGAACAGACTCCTTTGTTATGTGCTCCTACTAGGGTGTGTCATCATAGGTCCCAAAAGACTGAGGCAACTCATCAAGGATCAAAACCTGTTACCTGAGCCACCATAAACCTTTGCTCTAAGTTGTTTATCCAAGGTATCTATTCGGGTAACCAGAAGCAATTTAGCACAAGGAAGTTGTCCCTGATGATGTAACACTGACATTGCTCTGGGTACCTCAGCAAAAAGGTGCAACTATTGAAAGCAACATGGTCCAGGTTGAAAGAACAACACATGACTACCTTGATGTGGCAGGTAAATATGCAGAGCCCTGGAGAAGCCACCAAGACCAGCCTAGGGAAATAAGAGGACAGTAACAGAACTTTAGTCAGGAAGGGCAGCATGGGCCAACCTGGGAAATTGGTAGGCCAGTAAGTATGACCAGAAATGATGACATATTTACTGGAGCCGAATCTCTGAGTTTTGATGCACTTGGTAATGTCAAGACTAAAGATAAATGAAATAAATACTCCACAGCATGCTGAAGGCTTTTGAAGCCATGGCTGTCTTTGCCCTTGGAGGAGTCAACTCAGCATACCAGAGAGCCATCCTGACTGGAGCCCAGACTAAGTGGGCAGCCAGAATCAGTTATTCATCCATGTGGGCCACACTCTGCCAGCACCTGGACCATGGGCTTGGCATCCAGAGGGAATGTGTAGCACACCTTCAGAGGCACTGATGATCCGGATGAAAATGGCCTCTTTGGACTGCAGGGTTGTCCTTTTCCTAAAAGAAGGAAAACATCTCCAGGAACAGAGAGGTGGGTAATGTGCAACACTCAGCATCCCCCAAGGTTAACAGGTATGAACATTAATAATTCAGCATCCCCTGAGGTTAACACGTGTGAACATTGATAATGTCAGCCTGTGGCTGCTGAGTGCTGAGCCAGGTGCCTGTGAGTGGAGGAAACAGGGAAGTCCCTTTGTCACTTTCAGGGAATGCCAGGAAATCCCAAGATAAATTGGCTAGGTCAATTTTTCTTCACTCCTCACTTTATCAGGTGGAAACCACAATTTTGTTTTTTTCTCTCACTGGCTGCATCTTTGGACAAATTACTACTTTTCTTAAGACATGTTATTTTCATCTGAAAATGTGTACTTCCTTCCTTGGAAGTAAGCTCTGAGATTGGCAGGCATTTCTCTATATCTTCATGTTACCTTGCATCTAGAAGGCACTTAAGTTGATGGCCTTGACTTTTAGTATTATTGTCATGAATAGTAATTCAAGGTATACAGCTCTACATGTCTGTGTTATATAATCCTAGTAATACCAGGGTTCAAGTACAGCAACAGTCTGAGAATGGAGTCTTCCAGAGTAGAAAATCTCACTAACAAGCAAGAAGATAGCAGGCACCTTTGTGTCCCTTCAACAAAATCCTAACCACACTGCCTCTGAGAATCCTTCTGAACACAGCCCCCCCCCAGAAGTGGGACCTGCTAGAAGGAGATACATTTTAAGTCTTGTACTTGCCATAAATAGTGACTAGTATTATTGGATAATTAAACATGCCTGTCTAATATCTGTAAGTGGAATTTTCCTCTTAATTACTCTTCATTGGGATGACACAAGAAATTAGCAAACCAAAAATAAAGATTCAGGGAGTCCATGGAAGACTATCCTTAGATTAAAAAGAAAAGAAAAGAACATAAGATAAATAAAATCCTAAGCTTGCTTCTGTTTTCTGTAGCCATTCAAGAAATGTGTAAGGGCTCAATGGTTAAAAGTTGCTTCTGCTTTTCCAGAGGACCTGGGTTCAATTCCCAGCTCCGATGTAGCCTGCATGGCAACCAACAACTGCCTATAACTCCAGTTCTAGGGTATCTGATGCCCTTTTCTGGCCTCCTTGAGTACCAAGTATATTTAAACACACACATGCAAGTAAAACACTCATACACATAAAGTGGGTTTGAAAAGAAATGTGAAAAAGCAGATATTAGAAACCCAAAGTTTTGCGCTTAGCTAATCCAGCCACCATTCATTTCTAAGCATCTCCTATTTATCAACAACTAACATATGTATTTCTTCTTACTGTGTTGTTATTTCCTTCCCTTCCCTTTCCTTCCCTTTCCTTCCCTTCCCTTCCCTTTCCTTTCCTTTCCTTCCCTTCCTTCCCCTTCCCTTCCCTTCCCTTTCCTTCCTTTCCTTCCTTCCCCTTCCTTCCTTCCTTTCCTTTCCTTTCCTTTCCTTCCCTTTCCCTTTCCTTCCCTTTCCTTTCCTTTCCTTTCCTGGTGTTGGGTTCAAACCGAGGGTGTGGTCTAGCTAAGCAAGCCCTCCATCACTGAGTCACTTTCCTTCCAGAATAACTGGAGTTATTCTCAGATTTTAGTCAAGCTTCCCTGGAACTAGCTTTCACAGTCACAGAGATGCCTTTCTGGGACCAATAGATACTCTCCCCGTGCTGAGTGGGACAGAAGTTACTCTGATGATTGATGGGAGATGTGATTCTGTATATATGTTTCTCATACTGTTAATAAAGCCCTGTGGCCAATAGAAAACTAGATAGGCGGGGCTAGGAGACTAGGAGGAAGAAAGAGGAAGTAGAAGGCGGAGTCGACATGTAGCCCAGGGAGGAAGGAAGACGCCAGCCTCGGCTCCCCGATAAGACAACCACGTGGAAATACTTAGATAAGTAGAAATGGGTTAATGATTAAGGCAGAGCTAGCCCATTAACAATAATGGTAACTGGCCAACAGGATTGTATCAAATACAATCTGAGTGTTATTTGGGGCTGGTGCGGCTGTGGGCCCACGTGGCGGCAGGACCGGGAGGCCGGCGGGGAGACCTGCCGTAACAGATGATCGTTGGTTAAGGAAAGAAAGAATAAGGAATGGGATTTTTCAGTCTAGATATTCCATTGTAGTAAAAATGTAGCCTTAACATTTTAAAACGATTTGCCCAAAGGTCTAAAAGAATCCTTCGAAGATATAAGAAAGCGATTTTCCAAAAAATAAACTAATAAGTTTTAGGTTTTTTTTTTTTTTTTTTTCTGAATTCTTCAGGGGCAAAGTAGGGATTGCTGGAGTCTTAAGGTGGGGCAAAGAGCCTTCAGTACTCAGGGTGTGCTTTGAGTGTGGGAATTGTATAAATTTCTCTGTCAACATACTACTGATGAACCCAACAGCAGTTGGACCCTCTCCCAAAACCCCAAATGCCTGAGAACTCACTAACTAGAAGTCAACCAAATTGAACTGCCTGTCCAAGTTATTAGTTAGCTCCACCTTAGTGCCAGAAAGAGAAAATGGGTGTGACCTTCTACTGTATTGCCTTCTACTGTGTCTGCTTACACAGCTTTCTCCTATCTCTTAACAACATGTGACCTGGATCTTACAAATTCTGGTTGCTTTCGTTTCTAAAAAGTGCATGATGGCTTAAAACTCCAAACTCATGAGGTTCATGGATGAATTCACTTGCACATGTAAATTTGTGAATCATACCTTGAAGCATTACACAAATAAAAATGTGTTATTTTAGGCTTGCAAGAATAAAGTACAGATAACAAAGAGAAATAAATTAAGGTTCAGGAAAACTCTAGGGTACTATTTCTTTAGTTCACACTACTTTGAAATAGGGAAAAATCTCGTCGGAAGATTACTTATTTTGTTAAACAAAATTGCTTTCATAACATTCATGCCTGCAATAACATTTTTCTTTGTGGCACAACATTTCAGATCTGAGTAATATCTTTGAGATCATTTATAGCCAAACTCTCATTTTACAGAGATAATGGGTGTCAAAAAGGCAAGGCTCCGTTCTAGGTCATACAGCATTCTCTATTGCCAGAGGTGAATTTGAATCTAAATGTCTTTATTCTCAACCTGCAAGTTTTGCCAAGTTGTTGTGGTACCTCTAAGTTAAGAATTGCTCTTTGGCCTATATTATATTACTCCACTGCTGGCACTATTAGAGATATTGTGATAGGTAGGTGTCATGATGGCTTCCAATAACACTTGCCTCCTAGTAGTTCTGTCTTACATGGTTGGTCTATGCTATGGCTTGACTTTGAAATGTCTTCCACAGTCTTCTGCTTTAGACCCTTGCTCCCATGTTGGTGGTACTATTTTGGAAAATTCTGGAGATGGACCTAACTGTAGGAAGTAAGTTACTGGAGCTAGGATCTTAGGGTATATTTTCTCTGTATGCTTCTAGTCTGCCTTTGCTTCCTGGTCCTCAGCTATATGAATAGCTTTTGCCACATGCTTCTGTTGCCATGATGATCTGCTTCAGCATGCTCTCCCTGCTATGAAACCTCCTGAAACTGTGAGGCAAAATGTATCTTTCTTCTCCTGAATTGTTTTGGCATTTATTTTGTTATTCTAATGGGAGAGTAATATAGTCTGCATGAATATGATGGTATATTACTTCTAAGGCAGGTTAGGAATAACCGTGACTACCATATTGAGCCCGTTCTCTTGAACCATGCGTCCTGAGCAAAACCAGCTACCACGTTGAGAAGTTACTTAAACTTCTATGAGAAGAGCTGAAGAGCAGAGATACTTAATGAAGAGCCAGCAAAATCCCAGGTTGGCCAACATTCGTGTGTGAACTTGGAAGCAGATTCAGCACTGCCTTGTAACCAGAATTCTAGCCAGTAGAAACCCCACAGCAGACCTGTCCTGACTGCTCAGCTAAACTGCTTCAAGGATGCATTGCCCAAGGGAATTGATGAGTATTTATCATTTAAAATGCTATTGGGGGTGGTAATATTTTGTATAGGAATAGAAAACCAATAGTAGCATCACTTTTCCCTACAAACAATGGTAAATACTGTGCAACAGACAGTGTCACTCATGGTAATTCTTCAAATATTGGGCAAATAGATGCCATATCTTCTCAGGGGCCTGCTCAAGCACAGTCATTGCCACAGAGATGAAGAGAGTGGAAGGTGGCTGTCTGATGCTAAAGTTTTCTTGTGGCATGCCTTGAGTGTTGAGTCTGGGTGTCAAACTTCTATTGGAGAACCAGGGTGAAAAGCATGGCAGTAGTGTGATATCCACAAGAAAGAGTGGAAACAGGATGTGTCTCCAGGTAGTCTTTAGGCAGCACAATCTCTCGCTTCAATTTCTCATGCTTTTGGAAAACTAGAAATTACCTGAGGCTGCTTTCTCCATCTTGTTATAAATTTGTTCTGGATTTGGTACAAAGATTATTAGAGACATCAGTGAATCTAAATTTAATATTTACTTAAGCCAGTTCTGGGGCTATGTGTACTCTGAAATTCTTGAGATACAGTACTCTGAAACACTCTCTCTGCTAGATAATGTTCCTTTCTCTTTCCCCTGCTCAGTTTGAGCTCACTGGCCTGACAAAGCCTGTCTGAAGTTATTGCATAGTTTACTGTTGTTTTCACTCTCCCTCCTTCCTCCATTATGCCTCACACAGTAAGAAGAGCCAAGTTCCGTGCTCTCTTTGTTTCTGTGGGTCCTTAATGCCACAGCTCAAATCTCTGAGATGAGGAACATTCAAGGCTAGTAATAGTGGGGGCCTAGTAAATATTATTAAATATTATCCTATAATGACAATGCCTGAGATGATGACATGGGGAGAAACCCATGTCACCTAACCTGGATGTGAACTTAGCCTGGCATGTTCTCTTCTGAACTACCTCCACAGGGAAAGTTAAGACAGAATTCCATATTTCACTGTACATGTTTGAGAACAAGAGCTAGAAAAGCCTTCTGTGTGTCAGTGACATATTTCAGGAGATGGAGGGCTCAGCCTACACACATCCAGGGGTGGAGGTCAGACCAGATTGCCTAGGCATGACTGATGGTGAGATTAGAGGGGGTGATGGGAGGCATTTTTTTGCCTCTGTGTCTTTCCCTCCTATGATGCCTGAAATTCACTGTTAATGATAAATGTCTGTATTAGAGTTATGTTCTTCTGAAAGGCAAACATTCTTAGAAGTTTTAATTTATTCACTTAAAAAAGAAAACAACTATTTTATTCCAGGGGAATTTACCAGAACATGCTTCCTCAGGGTTCCTAAACAATATGAGTTTTATAGAACACAGTAGGGTGTGACCCAGCTAAATTTAGATAAGGAGACTTCTCCAGACAACAGCAATTTCTTTGAGAGACAGAAACACTCACTTACTGCTTATTAGGACTCCAGGTGGGGTGGTTTGCTCTTGGAAATGTTTAACGTTAGACAACTAAAAAGCACTCCCAGAAAGAATAACAGGATAGCTGAAGTTTTGAACAAGAATTTGTAGACTGGGGAAGGGGCTGCTAATTAATGCTATTAAATTCAAATCCTTTGGGGGAATATCACTTTAACATTTCAATTTTAGCCAGAGCAAGGAAAGGAAGTGCAGAAGTTGACTTCTCTTAATTTGTTTCTTCTGCACATTCTTGCAGAATCCTTGTAAGTCCCAGACATTTGTTCCTTTCATATGCTAGATTTGCTGAGCTACCCTGCAAAGGAGGAAAGCATGGCTAGCTCCAGAGAACTGGGGCTCCACCCTCAGCTTCATTACTGGATGTGGGGCATTTGCTTTGAAAACTTATTTTTCAACTCTTCAGAGAGATAGGGGCCAACGTGGATGAGGAAAGCCTTGTCTCCATGTTCTCAGTGGGAACAGAATACCTGAGTTAAAAGCAGCATCCCATTCCAAGAATTTCAAACACTTGGGGTTAGGGAGATGGCTCAGCCAGCAAAGTGCTTAACTGAAGTCTCAGCTCAGATCCGAGTTTGAACCAGAATCCATGAGAAAACTTCCGATGTGGTGGGGTGTTGCAGCAACTCCAGTTGCTGAGGAGACAGAGGCAGGTGAACTACAATTTAGTGGGTTTTGGTAGTGAGAGAGCCTGTCTCAAAACAGAGGTAGGTGGCACCTGAAGGACAACGTCTAATGTTGACCTCTGGTCTCTACATATCAATGAATACATGTACATACACACGCACACACATGCATTGCACTTAACTTTTTTTTTTTTTTGAAATACTTTAGGGTGTGTTTCATTTGTTATACTTGTATGCTGACAACCACAAAAGTTGCCTAAGGCTTAAAATTTATAGAGCCATATAACAGGTTGGAAGAGTCAGTATTGGTGAGCCATTACCTTTTCCCACTGTGCTGCATTGCTGTCTGTGTCCCACAAGATGTCTTTGCGGAAAATGATGCTTGTTATAGAGAGGACCTACAGAATCAAAGCAGCTTTGACAGATAAGGCTGGAGGACCAACACTACCTGATGTCATGACTTACTATAAGTCAATAGTTATATAGACTTTTAGTTATATAGTTAGCACAATGTGGAATTAGCAAAAAAGGCAAACAAATAGCTTAATGGAATGGAAGAGAATCTAGAAAGAAACCTTATACTGAACTTTAACAAAAGAAACTCTGTGGAAAGATCAGTGGTTTTAACAAATGGCTCCGTAACAATTGGACAAACATATGTGAAAAGGAAAAAAAAAACAACAAATAAATTCCAGTCTTTACTATGTACCAGATTTAAAAACAACAAACAACCCTGTATACATCATAAGCAGAGGTGTAAAATCTAAAATCATAAAGCTTTCACCAAAAAACAGAGTAGAAAATCTTCATGACCCTGGGGCAGGCAATGATGCCCTTTTTAAAGAAAATGGGAAAATTAGAATCTATAAAAGTATAAACTGATAAAACTGGCTATAGTAAAACAACAATGTTGGGTCTTGAGAGATGCCTCAGTGGTTAAGAGCACATACTGCTTTTGCAGAGGAACCAAGTTCTATTTTCAGCACCCATGTCAGCCAGTTCACCACTGTATCCCCAGGACCAGAGTACCAGATGCTTCTAGTTGCCTTGTGTACTCAAACTCGTGTACATGTGTCACTGGCTCCAGACACATCAATGTTTAAAATCTTACACTCTCCAACAGACACTTTTAAGAGAGAGAGAAAAATAGTTGTCATTCCAGCACTCAGGTTGCTAAGTCAGGAAGGTCAGGAGTTCAAAGTCAGCCTCAACCACATAGTGAATTTGAGGCCAGCCTTGGCTGCCAGAGACTTTATCTAAAACAAACAAATAAATGAAAATCTCACAATCAAAAGGGAAGGAAGAAAGAAAACTGGGGAGTGACTGAGAGGAAGAGAAACACACACACACACACACACACACACACACACACACACACACACACACACAGAGAGAGAGACAGAGAGAGAGAGACAGAGAGAGAGAGACAGAAGAGAGAGAGACACAGAGAGAGAGAGGTAAACCAGAGACTGCAGCAAGAAATTTTGTAAACCATATGCCTGCTAACAGACATATCCACAATAAATAAAAAAGTTCTCAAAATTTAACAATAAGGAAACCAACATCCCAACTTTTTGGAAAGTATGCAAACTATTTGTATAGATACAAAAGAGAAAGAAGCATGGAAAATTAAAACAAAAAGACTTGAACATAATTGTTTGTTAGGTGTATGCAGAGAGCACTACAATAGGACCATAACCTAGACTAGCTGAATTGAAGGGACGGCAAGGAGGCAGAGTGTGCTGGGTTCTCTTGTTTTTACTGAGACTGAAAATTCTGTAAGTGCTTGGATAACAGTTTAGTAGTTTCTTAAAAACATACTAAACATACTCTTGCCATCTGATGCAGCAATTGCAAGGCTGGGGTTTGCTCAAAAGAAGTATTCTTGGGATTTGTTTTAACCTGGCATGAAAACCATGTAGATTCAGAATGACTGGCACAAAGGAAGTTTTATTCATGGTTTCCTAGCAACAGGAGGCATAGCATGCCATATGAAGAAGCATCAGGGACCATCAGGTGACAAAGAGACGGAGAGGACGATGTGGTCAAGTGGTTTATGGGGGAGAATAAGCAGGTTAAGCAGGCATAGTGATAGCTATTTCGGGTTGAATAATTGTAGTGGACTCTCTGGAGTAGGAACTTGCCCCTGGATGCCTGGTATCTGGACCTGACCTGATTCAAGTAGGCGGGTAAGTGCCACAGCATAAGAACTAGCTAAAAGAAGCATTAGACAGAATGGGCTTGGGACTGGTTAGCATCCCATATGGAAAATCTGCCTACGGAAGAAGTCTCTTGATATCTCCAGGTGTTGGCTAGCTTTGAGAGAAACAGTCTTTTCAAGAATAATAAAGCCTCAGTGTCAAAGTAGTAAACCCATATGGTTAGAATGGAAATCCCATGTCCATACAAGAACTTTGCATGAATATCCATATAGATTTTATTTGTAATAGAATACTGGAAACAACCCAAATATAAATTGACAGCTAAACAGATGACACAAAATGTGGTACGATTGTCCCTTATCTGTGGGATATTGGTTCCCAGATCCCAGATGACACCTACATTTTCAGATGCTCATGTCTCTTATGTAAAATGGCAAAGTGTGTGTTGGTTGGACCTTTGGTTGTTGGAACAAACACCTGAGAAAGTAGTTTAAAGTAGAAAAGACTTGTTTTGGCTTACAGTTCCAGAGGCTGTTTTAGCACCAGACTCTCAAGTTACTTCATCAGAGTAAAGAAGTCCCTGGCCCAGTGTGATTACCAAAGACAACACACACCTAAGATCTCCAGGTGAGCATACTGCACCGGGAGATAGTGCTTGTGGAGTTCAGTTTGCTCTGTCACGTCAGCCATATGGCTGAGTCTCCACACCTGTTTGTGCGTGTGTCATATGATGAGATTGCTTTCTCTGAGGGCTCGTCATTTCTGATGAACTGGTTGTATGACTCTGAGTAGTGAGTCCAGTCCCACGGTTTAGGGTTGGGGGTACATCTGTATGAGCAGCCTTCCTCCTTAAGAGGTAGATGATCTCTGGCCAGGTCTCTAATGATTGTCAAGGGCATGAAGGTAGATGAGGAACAGAGGTCTTCTGGTTGGCACAGCACTAAGCATTGTGTTTTCATCATTATTACAATCAGAAAATACATACACCATAACATTTACCATTACAACCATTTTCAATATTTTCTTTTATTGAAAATAGCTTTTTCATAAATATGTTCTGATTACAGTTTCTCCTTCTCCTACTTCTCCCAGTTCCTCCCATCTTGTCTACTATCTAGATCCTTTCTGTCTCTCATTAAAAAACAAACAGGCATCTAAGGAATAATAATAATATAATAAAATAAAATTAAAAAAGCAACTTTGAGTAGGACCAAACAAATTGAAGAAAAAAGAGCCAAAGGAAAAGTATAAGAAACACATATAGATGTAGAGACACACATATTTGCACACATAGAAATCCCATAAAAACACAAAACCAGGCTGGGCAGTGGTGGCACAAACCTTTAATCCCAGCACTCAGGAGGCAGAGGCAGGTGGATCTTTGTGAGTTCGAGGCTACAGAGTGCCAGAATAGGCTCCAATGCTACACAGAGAAACCCTGTCTTAAAAAAAACCCAAAACAACCCCTCACCCACAAAATCAGAAGTCATCTCACACACACACACACACACACACACACACACACACACACACACACACACACACACCCTTTAAGGTTAAAAAAAAAAAGTGCCCTGCCTCATTATGACAAAGAACTTCCAATGATACCCTTGAGTTTGTTTTGTATTGGTCATGTATTTTCCGGCATATGGTTCAGTGGCATTGAATGCATTCATATCTTTGTCTTCCAGATGCAGAATCTTTCCCCACCTTGGAAAACTGAAACTGTTGATATGTTAAACACAAACTTTCCACTCCTTCCTCCCTAGCCCATGGCCACCACCCTTCTACTTTCTCTCTAGGAATTTAACTACATTAGGTAATTCATATAAATTCCATCATCAACCAACATATCAAACAGTTAATAGTAGTTCATTTAATCCTGCCAGTAAGCTATGAAATAGAGAATATCTTTAGAAAAAAAAACTGATAAACTAAGCTTTCCTATTGGCCAACAGGGCTTTATTCATTAACCAATAAGAGAAACATATTGACAGAATGACATCTCCCATCAAGAGTGAATAAAACTGAGTTAGATATAATGAATAAAGCCCTGCGTATAGAATGGAGAATCATGGAAACATAGAATGTGTTTTCATTACTTCCAGCGTTTAGGACTATGTGTTTCTAGAAAAGTGAGGAATGAGATTCCAGACACAAAAGACCATAAGTGGTGTTGTTACCTCCGAAAGCATAAATGACCCCTTCCTGACTGCTGTTTCAGCTGTTGGTGGATCCTAGGGGGTAGGAATTTGCAACTCTCAATGTTGTAGGAAGGGGAGTAGGCTTCCAGGACAGCTGTAGCCAATCTACCCAAGTGAACCAGATAGCCCCATAGCCAGACTTCATGGTAGAAAGAATAAACGACCCTGGAGGGGCAACTGACTTATGGCTAACAGTTCACACCAATCAACGGTAGGCCTTGAAGCTCAAGAGGCATGGATTTATGTTCAGCAGACTCCAGAATAAGACTGCCTTGTGAACATCCAAAAGGTTTTTTTAGTGTTTTTTTTTTTTGTCATAAATGTCATTAGATTTATTCTTAACTCCAGAATGAGTGAATTTTGTCCTCTTTCTCCATTAGTCACTTGAGATTTATTTATACATTATTAGAGAATTTTGCTAACATTCCACAATTTCTAAGAAGAGTTTGCTTTTAATGAGAACTAAAATCTAAGACCTCCAAGTCTCTTTCCCTTGTTAAAAGATTTAGTGCCAGTTTGAAAATAAATCAATACCATCTTTCTTTACAAAGAGAACTTTAGATTTTTTCATAGTGACCAAAAAGGACAAGACAGTAAAGTTTGTTTAGGTGTTGGACAATAGATAAAAGGGTGTAATGTTTGGCTTTAGAGAAAATTCTGTGCTGGATATAAAGGGGATTAGACATCCCATGACAGTGACAATCTTCACCACTCCTGAAGTTATCTCTGCCTCTGTGTGCTTCATGCTAGAGGGATAAAAAATGTTATTTCAAGAAAGACAGTGTTTTGTAATTCATTAACTCAACTTGGACATATGGCAAATATTTTCCATATGAATTCACATTGGCACCTTTTTTATTTTACAAGGCTGAGTGCTTAGGCAGTAAATGAAGAGGGAAGGAAACAGGCTGGAATGAACACCCATTCCCTATCTGGCTACTCACAATAAGGATGTCTTTCTTACTTTTATTGCACCCAGTACCATTCTGAACCCAAGCATTTATAGAGAACATACACCAATTAAAAGCAGAGTTTTAATCCACACCATCAGGATAAAACCATATGCTAAATACCTAGAGATAGACAGACAGACAGATAATAAACAGAGAGAAACTACTGCCACATTAAGAACTAAATGATTCTTGAGATGGTAGGAAACACAAAGACAGAGAAAAGGGGGAAATTGTTTTTGAACCAAAATGTTAAGTCTATGGCCATAAACAGGCCTAACCTTGAATTAGGTTAAATTCAAGTTTTAACTTTGTCACTGCTAGATGTATAACTGAGTTCAGGCACATGTCTTCTGGTCTGTTCTGTAACCTATAAAATTAGAAAAAAAATGGTTAAATTCTTCTCCTGGATCTGTGTAGTTTTAAAGGGGTATGGTTTTTGTTTTGTTTTTTTGCACAGAGCCAGGAATGCATAGTAAGCAACCTTTACAGTTACACTCAGTACAACTGATGGAGGAATTTGAGAGGGAGGAAGGCAGATGTGTTTGGTCATCAGATAAAGACAGCTAGCTTCTCCTAAATCTTCCTAAACTCTTATGCATCAATTCTCTCTCTCTCTCTCTCTCTCTCTCTCTCTCTCTCTCTCTCTCTCTCTCTCTCTCTCTCTCTCTCTCTCACACACACACACACACACACACACACACACAGCTTGACTCTGGCACTCTGTATGTATGTCTTTTCAGTGTGTCCTTGGGACATACATCCAACATCAGTCATGGGACTTGACTGAAGAAGTATTCCTGGTACATGCTAGTTAGCCAATGTACTCAATAAAGAAAATTCCTTCTCTAAGTTTGAGTTTAGATTCTTTTTTCTTCCTCCCCTTCTTCCTCCTCCTTTCTCCTCCCCTCCCCTTCCTTTAACCAGGGTCTCTCTCTGTCTCTGTCTTCTGTCTGTCTCTGTCTCTGTCTCTGTCTCTGTCTCTGTCTCTCTCTCTCTCTCTCTGTACCTCTGTCTCTCTCTCTCTCCCAGATTGGCCTGGACTTTACTGTCTTACCCTCCCATATGCTGGGACTGAATGTAAGTGGTTGCCAGCACACCAGTTCTTCCCATCTTCAAGCCTTGTTATCCTTGATACAGATATGGTAGCTTCTAATTAATTCTAATTCTAAGGTTTGATAGAAAGTCAGTGAGACAAAATATGTAGAACTCAGAGTATCATGGACTGCTGTGACATTATTGTAGTCTGATTGGTGAGCTCCTCCTAACACTATCTACCACCAAAAGGTAAACAAACAATACAATAAGGAAGTATGCTTAGTTCCAGCCAGTGACTCAGATGTACCTACCTGCTTGGGCCATGGTTAGCATTCTGTACAGCTCCTGACACATGTGGCTGCCCCCCACCCTGGCTTTCTCTTTCTGCAGCCCAGGCTGAGCCCCTCTTCTTCTATCTTCTACAGCCTACGCTCTGGCTGATCTTATTCCTGGATGCTTTGGAGAATATATCTTTTCACCTTAGGTATGAACTGGGACTGCCAATTTCAGCTCTATGCAGTCATTCAGCTGCTGAGACTGAAGCCACACAACCAGAAAGACTCTAGAGCCAGAGATGGAAGCAGAAAAACCTCTAGAACCCCACGAGTAGGGACCCCATCATCCATGCCTGATACTGATATACACCTGGCCATTTTCTTACTTAACCAATTAGTTGTCTTTGGCTTCTCTCCCTGTAAGCCATTTGGCAAGCAAGAGCCTAAAACTGAAAGGAAGAAAGAAAGGAATAATCTCTAAAAGAAATGGGACTAAAAGATGGCTTTGAAACAGGCTTTCGCACTCCTGGCTCCCTTGGGTAGCCAGCTTTCTCCAGAACAACTAGACTATCACCAGTCCCTGGAGATATGAAAGTAAAATTTACCACCCTTAAATCAATCCTTGGCATTAGTGCTTTCCAACATAGGGACACACTGAATAACAAAATCTCACTGATGGCTACAAAATACTATGGATATTTGAGAAAAATCCAGTTTCTTTCATAGCCATTAAAAAGATAACATTTTGTCCATAATTTTCCCCTTATCTTAAGATGCTTCAAATGAAAAGACACAAAATTCAGAAGCCACTTTCTAAACAAAATGCTTTGATCTTCTGAAGTTAAAATAAAAGACTGCTTTTGAGGAATAACCATGCCCTTCCCAAGCTGTTAGTGCCATTAGATCATGCAAGCTGTCTTTCTATAAAACCCAGGAAGCTTTAACTGGGATTCTAAGGGGAAGGAGAGGTGCAACATTAAGGAGAGCCTGCAAAGCTCTGGGATTCTCACTTAGTACAGTTTATCTGTCTATAAAAACAAAAACCTTGTGGTTAGTTTCCATTGAAATATTTTAACATACTCAGAATGGGGGTACAGTCTGAAGGCCAGGAATGATCGTGTCATGGAGATAAAAAATATGTTTAGATGAAAAATAGTTGATATTGTTTCTCAGAATGACTGAATCTAAGCAAATGAGGTGCTTTTAGCTTTGTTTCTTTCTCCCCCCCCTCTTTTAGCTTAAAAGACAAAACCCAAGCCTTTCTATTTAAACATGAGGGTTAGCACTGGAGGCAGGGTTTCTGCACAGAACTGACTGCACACGAGTTCTGTAAACCCAGTTCAAACTTGTGCAAGAAGAAAGATGTGGAATCTATTCATAGGAATGAATGCTGTCATTAAGAATGCAAAATAGTTTTAGAAATTTAAAGCCAAGAAGCAAAAGAAAAATCTTCTCGAGGGATAAATATCCCATATATGGTTTTTATGCAAAGGCAAGTTATTTTTAGTTAATATGGGAAAAATTCTTCAGCACTTTTGGATTTATATACTCAAAAGTGACTGTTAATATTTAAAATAATATCCCTTTTTGAGGCAGAGTTTTACTTTGCAGCCCAAATAATATATGTATGTATGTACATATACATACATATATACACATATACACACACATACATGTATATACATAAGATACATATATGTATACACATACACATATATACATAAGATACATATATGTATACACATACACATATATGCATACACACACATATATATTATCCTCCCCTCTCCTTTCCCTGTTTTTTGAGACGGGGTCTCACTATGGAGTCCTGGATACCTGAAACCTGTAGACCAGGCCTTGAACTCACAGAAATCTGTCAGCTTCCAAGGCTTAAGTGCTTGGATTAAAGGTGTGCACCACCGCTCCTGGCCTACATACCCCTTTTATATGACCGTTTACAGTGCTGGGGATGGAATTTAGTCTCTTGTACCTTCTAGTCTAGCCAAGGTCTTCATCATTTTTTTTCCAAAAGTACACAATTCAAAATAAAAACGTTCAGTACAGAGCAGAAAGCTCCTTTTCAAGTGACTAAATGGTTTTGCCCACCACAGATCTCTGACATATTGATAGTCATTTTCCTTGTGTTTAGACACAGCCCATCTGCAGGACAATGCCATCGCTAAAACCCAAATATATTAACTACATCCTTCAAAGAATTCCCAGGGTGGTGATTTCAGAGTTAGGAGAGGTTCTGTATGCATCACCAGCACAAAGATTAGACATTTTTCTTTCCCAACAATACAAACTCAAACTATGTTTAGGATGTTGGGACAATGTGCTCCTCACCTTTCCCATCCCCATGAAATCTGGAAAAATGGGAAAAAATTCAAACTATCAAAAGAAAGTGGGTGTGCTTCTTTGACCTCTGGTATAAAGGCACAGCGAACTCCACATTCATCAGCTGCAGAAGCTGTTACCCCTGCACCCCAGAATTACAGGGAGGGTACTGAAGATCCTGGGGCCTCCCCAAGATCAAGTCACCTGAATTTTGGTTTGGAACCAGAATCTCTTAGAATGTATATACACTTCTCATTCCTTTTCTAAAATTAGCTTCCTTTGGTTGCAGGTGAGATGGTTCAGCAATTAGAGGCTCATGCTGTGGAAGCCCGGGATCCATCTAAAGGTAGAAGGAACCCTGACTTCCAAGTGTGCACTCTTACACTCAGGCTCCCAGCATCACACAACAACAAATAATTAGAGCCCTAAGTGTTTTTAGAGATACTGAAATTTGCAAGCAGCAGCATGTAATCTTGAGAGGATGCTACCCACATCTGGAGTGATATACACCAAGCGATTTCCAAGCACCTTCCTCTTTGATACATTTGATTTTTGTAATAGGGCCTCATTATCTAGCAATGGTTGGCTTGGAACTCTCTGAGATCCTCCTGCCTCTGCCTCTTGAGAGCCCAGCTACATACTTGTCTTGAGAATTTTTTCCTTTCATTTTTGGGATCTAGGGTTGGAGGCCATTTGGGAGGTAGACAGTGAGTGATTGTGGACTCTCCCCTCTCACCAGTGTCCAGCAGGCAAAGGTTGAACCTGTAGATTTTCCTTGCTGCACATGTTAATCAGGGGCTTAATAATGGTTAGATTGCATTCAGTTAGGGGCTCAGTTCCCTTAGGACTGATGGCTGTGTTGGAAAACAAGTTATTGTTTTGTTTGTTTGTTTTTCAAGATATTGTTTCTTTGTGTAGCCTGACTACCTGAAATTCCATCTGTAGACCAGGGTGTCCTTAACTCAGAGATCTGCCTGCCTTTGCCTTCCAAGTGCTGAGACTAAAGGCATAAACCATCACACTTAGCTCACTTTTTAAAACGAAGACTTGAAGTTAGATTGTCTTTACAAACTTTGGGTAACTTACAATCGGTTCATAAGTGAAAATAGGCAACTTCTGGATTTTTTTCTAAGAAGGCCCTCAGTAGAAGCCCACCATGCTGGCACCTTGACTTTGCATTCGGGAGCCTCCAGAGCTCTAGTACAAGAGAAATAAGCTTCTATTGCTTAGAAGCTAAAAACATATAAATAGAACGATTACAGGGGTAATTTATTTAGCCCCCTGGACAGCACATCTTTCCCAATAGAACACTTCAAGTATGAGCAGTGGTAACCAGTCCTTACTATGAGCAGATTCTCCTTTGTCAGTGGGATGCTCAGTGTCTTGGGGAAGAAGCAAAGCCATATGCTGATTCCTCAGTTAATAGCTAATTTTTATTTTGGCTTTGCCTTTCTCAACTTGTCTCTGTGATTACACTTTTATTTCAACTTTTAACTTTTGTATCAATAGCACTAGTCTGTTTTCCCCGGCTTTGTTCATATACATGATGTCAGCAATGGTCTCAGAATGGAACCAATTGATCATCCATAAATCGCATAGCATAGTCTACTTTATTTTTTAAATCACTGTCATTTATTTAAAGGACTTTCTTATTGCTGTTGCTTTCAAGATAAGCTTCTCTCCAGCTTGCTATTAGCATGGAATGACCTTGAACCAATGATCCTCTTGTCTCCATGCATCACTGGCATGAGAAAGATATCTTAATACTGTGGTAACAATTGTTATCAAATGCAGTAACGGAGGTCATCCAGGCAGATGCCCCATGATTAGCTTCATTTTGCAGTCAGGCTGCAGAGACAAAGTACAGGTGACTGCCTACAGGGGGCGCTCTTAAATGACTGGGTCAGTATTTGACCTGAGGTCAGCTACATTCCAAAGTGTTGACTTTAATGTTTTTTATGGAGACAACAACAAACCACAGGCATTTTTCTAGCAAGGCTAATTTTATCTGGTGATAAATATGTTAAAACACTAGAATTGCAATAAATAAAACACAAAGTCACTTTTATAGAAAATGAATGTTTCTTTTATAAAGACTGACTGCCAGACTAACTTTTATAAAAGAGGTATGTACACTTGATTAATTTTATAATTTAAACATCTGGCTACAGTTACACATTCAGTGGTTGGATGTGTCTATGAATAGGGTGAATCACAATGACTCGGACTGGGAAGAACACACCACGTTATCCTTGCCCAAGATGCTTACACTTGTCATTCTGATTTCTGAGTAATCCACACTTGTTGGTGTGAACTGCTGCAGATTGGGGGGTCTAAGAAGCAGGAGGTTCAGCCAGGCGTAGGTGGCACACCTACGTAAAGGGGCCTTTATTCCCTCCACTAGGGAGGCAGAGGCAGTCAGATCTCTGTGAGTTTGAGGCCAGCCTGATCTACAGAGCTAGTTCCAGGACAGCCAGGGCTACACAGGAAAACCCTATCTTCACCTTCCTTCACACATCCCTCCCCCTCCCCCCAAAAAAGAAAAGGAATCAGATACATCTCCCCTTCTTTCTCTATGCAGCTTCAAATGGAACAATCTAAAATTTCAATCTCTGATTACATCCAATTCCAAAGTATCCTTTGATCTCTAATGAAAACTCAAAAAAGAGGATAACCATTAACTCAAATAAGTTCCCTGTTTTCAGATCCATTGCATCTGCTGGGAGTGACTCTGTCCAGGCTTGGAAAGTTGGGAAGAGAAAGCAGGGGCACAGAAATTGCAAAGAATGTGAGCAAGGAAAGAGAGAGGTGGGGCTGGCAGAAACAGCGGATACACGAAGGACCTGGCACCCTAAAAGGCAGGCTAGGAGAACCTAAGGAAGACGCATAAAGCACCTAAAAATAGAAGCTCCATAGGAAACTGTCCTGAAGACACTGGCTTTGCTATTGTGTCCCAAATCCTGCCAGTTCAGCTGGCGTCTATAAAAAGGCATTGTTTTTAAAAAAGCACACGTCCGTCCTTCCCATCTGTCCCCCAAGGACACTGGTTACACATCCTGCTCTTAGCCGGTGGTCCTTCACTGCATTTCTTAATTTCTTACGCATTGCTTTCTCTGTGGGGATTTGCACTCACGCATTAAGTTTGTAACGATTGTTTCTGTTCTCTTCGCCGCTGCCAGCCCTGGAAGTATGGAGGCAGAGTGGCTGGGTGGTTTGTAAACATATTAAAATGTACATCCTAGACAGCAGAGAGAGCTCAGCAGGTAAAAGTACTTGCTGCCAAGCCTAATGACCTGAGTTTGGTCCCCAGTACCCATGTAGTAGAAGGAGAAAGCTGACTTCTACAAAGCTGTCCTCTGCCTGACTTCCACATGCTTCCTGTGGTATTTATTTACTTTTACATACACACATGTGCATACATAAAATGAGTAAGTGTAATGAAAGATTTTAAAACTAAAACAAAATGCACATCCTGTTGACCCTTAGTAGAACTCACCTGTATTAATTTTCCTTAAAATCCTTTGCTTTAAAAAAAATTAAGTAAATATTTTCTTGATCAGATTTCCTAATACTGGTATATTGAAGTCTTCTGAATTACTAGCTTGTCTTACGTGATTGGCAAAATGAGAATAAAACTTTGAAAATGGAGCTTCTGACTTTGGAAAAAAAAAAACACTTCAAAATTAGAGTGGATGAATATAAGCAAAAATGCTTTAAAAACAAATCCAGTTCTATTTATCTTCTTCACTGCTGGGGTCTTTTAATTCTCACATTTCTATCCGGATTATAGAGAGTTGAAGTCCAATTCAACAGCTAATGAATTAATGTATTAAGTTTTCTTAATGTCATTTCAACCTTAAGTTGACTGAGAATTACTTGACTGGTAGAAGGCTTGCCCTTCCCAGAACTCCCCTCTAAAGACACCAGTCTTTCTCTAAATTAGATGTTTGGTAGCACACAGGCTCATGTTATCCTGGACAGAGACATTTTGGCAGGAGTCAGCTCCAGACTGTACAATTTGTTGCCAACACAGGTAGAGGGACAGGCATGTCCACAAGACCACCCATCTCAGAAGGGATGGATGAACCAGGCAAAGCCTGGTTCTTAGTGAGGCTGATTCCGGCCACTTTGGGAAGGCTAGTTGATTACTATGTTACAGCTGCAGAGTTAGCAGAAAACAGAAGGTAGTGGAGTCTCCCCAAAAGGTGAGGCACAAGTCTGAGATGTTTGGAGAGCTGGCAGATCCACTGCAGCTTCCAGCAGCTGCATCCGGAAAGGGTAGGCTGCACCGTGTGAGCGCGACTTCCAAGCTGCCACTGGTCTCCCCTCCAGTTCCCCTACTTTAAACTTCCTTCAGCTGGGGAGTTCTTCTCAGTGTCTAGCAGAGATAACCACGGTAGTGCTCTCTGGGAGCTGTTCTATCTGACCTACTTTTTAATGGTGTAAGAAAACTGTTTCAGAACGACGAGGATTAATGTTCCCCCTGCTACGGATCACTGCAATTTGGGTCTTTGGCACAGCTAACAAATTCCTTTCCTTTTCCTGATATTTATTATGGCCTTTTAGTATCAAGAACAGTACTCAGACTTTTTTTTTTTTTTTTTAAAGTAACTGGTATAAAATCCAAAGGACAATGGTGGTATTTGTCAGTAACAATTCTTGTTCCAGTGATACCCTAGCCTGTCAAGCTGGCTCCTGTCAAATTCCTGAGCGTTTAAGGTTGACAGTTCCTTTCTGCCCTGCTGGCTGTATGAGAGCCGCATTGCTGCCGTCCATTTCATTCCTTGTCTGGCTGTCCTGTGTTACCTCTGTTCCTGCTCTTTGTAGTCTGTTTCACCCAAATCTCAATAGCACCTTAAGAACTCTGAGTCATCCAGTCCCCCCTAAACACTCACGGGTAACTGATTTATAGAAATTCTTCTTATGAAAAGTCTTCGAATTATAAATGTACCTTAAAACTCCATGTATCTTTAACTCCTTAAGGTAAAACTATGTTAAACCAAGCTTTGTATGAGACAAGAGGTTTGGACTGGCCACCGAGCTCTGGACCCAACAGTTTGAAGTAACAGAGTTTAACCATTGACCGGGTGCTTTCATTGGCCATTGCAGACTGCATAGCCAATGGACTAATGATGCTACAGTCAATTCACTAGTTGAGAGTTGTTCAGCTGACTCCGGGTTGACTAGACCAGAGTCTAGTGGGTTTTCAAACTGTTTCTCCTATTTTCCTATTGATGTTATCTGGTTTGAGGGTTGGTTGCATTTCTCAGAACTCGCTTTGATTTGGGGAACTTCCCAGTTTTTAAGCAGTAGTTTTGTTTTTTGATTTTAATTTTTCTTTGCTCAAATAAACTCTACTAAATATAACTGATATAAGGAATTTTGCTTTTTAATAACCTTTGGGTATGTTCAGAACAGCTTGAGAATGTGAATTTACTTTTTCAATTGTGAATTTTATTGCCTCTAGACATATATTTGGTATCATTACTGAAAACTTTAAAACAAAGTTTTCTTTTAAAATAATCTTTAAAACTTTAGAAGAAGATTTAAAACATTTTAACTTTATTTGTATGGGTGTTTTGCCTGCATGTATATCTGCCTGGTGTCCACATCAACCAGAAGAGGGCACTGCATCCCTTGGGACTGCAGTTACAGACAGTTGTGAGCTACCATGTGGGTGCTGGGAATCAAACCTGAGACCTCTGGAATTGAGCCATCTCTCTAGCCTCCTTTTCTTTATTATTTATGTGTATGTGTAAGTGCCTGTATGAGTTTATATAAAGCACATGTATGCAGGAGACTACAGAAGACAGAAGAAGGTATTGGGTACCCTGGAACTAGAGTTACTGATGGTTGTGAGATGCAATGTAGGTGCTGGGAACTGTACCCAGGTCTTCTACAAGAGTAGAAAGTACTCCTAACTGCCAAGCTATTTCCCCAGACCCTCTTTGCTGAACAGTTAACATTCAGATTGAAGGGCACTGTATGCATAAAATGATTTTTTAATGTGATTTTGAAGATTAGAAGAAAAGGAACAGAGACAGTCTTGTTAACATTCTTTATGAAAATTACACGCTGCTGAGCTACTGTTTTTGGGTAATAGTGTCTGGTTTGTTTGGGATCAGGCGGCCTATAAACAACTGGTTCATCATCCTTGGGAGACTAGAGTCCAACATCAGGAAGCAGGTCTAGCTGGTGTTCATTGATAGCTTGCTTCCTGACTTATAGATGCCATTTTTTCTGTTGGATCCTTACATAGATGCGAGGACAAGGCAGGTCTCTAGGATCTCTTGTATAAGAGCACAAATCCCATGTATGAGGGTGTCATCCCCAGAATTTAATCATTCTTCAAAGGTTGTACACCCCAATAACTTCATATTGGTGATTAAATTTTTAGTCAAGACATCCAGCCCAGAGCAAATGGACCAAGTAAATATATTATTAAAATTAGCTTCACTTGTTTCTTGTTACTTTTTATTTCATTTTATTTTTATTTACTTGTCTATGTGTACATGCCACAAAGATGTAGGTACCCACAGACATCAAAAAACGATGTTGGGTCCCTTGGAGCTGGAGCTACAGGCAATTCTGAGCCACCTCATGTGGATATTGGGAACCCGCAAAGACATTTTCATCAGTTCTGCTATACTAATGTGAACAAAATGTGAAGTCTGCCCACTGGAAAAATCACTGAGAGGGTGAAGGGTACCTTTTCTAGCTGCCTGGCTGAAGAGATGTGTACCTATTATTTTGCATATGAAGCTGTAATCCATTAGTGAATGAGGTTATGTGTGGTTCTGAGGTCCTATGGGCCAGTCATCCTGTGGCTTAAACAGACCCTCAGAAGACAGTCTATACATCTGATTCTTACTTAGGTTAGCATGATTTTTTTGCAATTTAAATTATTTATTTATTGGCAGGGGTGGGGTGGGGGAGTAGAGAGGGGGGGTGGGGGAATGTGCAGTGGTGGTGGTGATTGCAAGTGTGTCAGAACGTGTATGCAGAGGTTATAGGAGAATTTGTGGGAGTTGGTAGTCTCCTTACAGCATTTCGTACCAGGGATCGAACCTATGTCAGTCTTGGAGGTAAACATCTTTACCTGCTGAGTCATCTCACTGGCTCTATTAACATAGTTTCTGTGGGTTACTTAATTCCAAGTTTAAGCCAATCATAAGTGTATTTTATGAACACATGTAATAGTTCTGCAAGCTTGTAAGATGCATTTGACTTCTTCCAAATGATCAAAGGCAGGGACTGGATACAATTATCACTCTGGTCTTTTTGACATCATGTTTGACCAGACCCAGATAATGTTTGCAACAGAACAGTGGCTAAAGGGCAGAAGAACACAGCTGTTCCACCAGTGCCTGGCTCAGAATTTAGCAGAAATACTCAGGAGATTAGCTGACCCTGCCTGACTGCAGTCGTCTGAGGGCTGAGAAGAAAGGAACACACATTGCTATCCAACTAGTGATGATGCCGGGCAAGGAGTTATTCACCAGAAAGACACACCAAGAGTTTCTGTAGTAGAGCATACCCCATTCAAAGTCTAGAATTTCCACTGTGTTGAAGAATGTTGCCTGTGTACAGATAGAAGATTTTGGAGGATAAGGGGGTAGGCATGGGGACAACTTGTGTCTTTAAAGAGAGGCGATGGCTTTAGCAAGGCTGCTGTGAGGAACATGAGGATGTCCTAGCTAGGGGACTTGTTGGGTGGGATGTTGGGCCTCCTCTGAGGTCTTTGACTCAGAGTGGCTCACAGTATTTATGCTCTGAGGATCATTCTGATTTTCTGGGAAACAAGCATATTCTTGGAAACATTTCTTGGGAAAGAATGGATTGATTTCTTTGAGGGGATATTGATCTTTTGGACATGGGATGTCACTACAAATTTAAAACAGTAAGTATTTCAATAACATATTAACTTTAGATGTCAAGAGTAGATAGGAAATGAAAATGAATCTTTGTTACATGCAGTTTCCCATCAGCCTGGTCCCAGAATAGCATCAGCCCCAAATAACATGAAGAGGTGCTGTATTAGATATAAAATTGTTGGCCTGTTACTAACGTTTCTTATTGGCTAGCTCTGTCTTAAATATTAATCCATTTCTATTAATCTAAGTGTTTCCACGTGGTCTTAACTTACCAGAGAGGATCTGGACGTCTTCTCTCAAGTCCCTACATCTTGATTCCTCTCTACTACAACTCCCAGAATCCTCCTTGTCTCCTAGTCCCACCTATCTTGCTTTCCTATATACTAACAGTGCTTTATTCATTAGCCAATAAGGGAAACATATTTACAGAAAGACATCTCCCATCATCTCTTCTGGAGCAAATGGGTTAAAAACAGAGAAATTGTGGGAGAAGAGAAAGCTTATATCCCTGATTCCTTGGAGCTAAGCATTTCAACTTTTTGGAACTATTGAAAATTGTATTTAAAACATCTATTTACTACTACTTGGTTCTGGTATACAAATATTTTTATCTGCATATATATCTATGGACCATGTACATGTTTGATGCCTGAGGATGCCAGAAGAGGACATTGGATCCCCTGGGACTGGCTGTATAGATTGTTGTAAGCCATTATGTAGGTCCTGGAATAGTCCCAGGTGTGTAAGAAGAGCAGCCCTTAACCACTCTAGCCCTTTACAAATGACTTCCTAGTCATTACAAAGTCCTAGCTTTGTCTTTCTCCACCTTGCCAAGCTTAGTTCTAGGGTGGTTGTATAGACTCTTTGGGATTTTCTTTGTCAATTATGTCACCTGTGAATATGGACAGTTTTATAGCTACCTTTTATTTTTAAATAATGTATTTATGTGTGTCTGTCAGTGTCTGTGACCATGTCTGTGTCAATGTCTGTGTGTGTGTGTGTGTGTGTGTGTGTGGTCTGTCTGTGTGTCTGTATCTGTGAATGAGGGATATGCATGCCTTGGCCATGTGTGGAAGTCAGTGAAAGTCAGTGTGGAAGTCAGATTTCTGGAGTCAGTTCTTGTCGATTTGCTTCTGAGATCTCTCTTGTTTCTATGTAGGTACAAGTTCCAGGTTAGCTGACCTATGAGCTTCCGCTCATTCTCCTGTCAGTTTCCCATGTCATCATAGAAGTACTGGGATTAACAATGAGCACCACAACATCTGGTATTTTATATGTCTTCTAGAGATAGAACTCAAGTCATCAGGTTGGTATGGCAAGTCACTATCTCCTTGGCCCTGTTTCTTCATTTTCATTTGAGTTTCTGAATTTCTTTTCTTAGCCCATTGTACCACCTGGGACAGAATGTAGCTGATGGAAGTGGACAGCATTGCCTTGTTCCTGATCTTGGGTGAAAGCTTCCAGTCATTAACTATTGAGCAATTAGTTGAAGGATGCTTGTAAATGCTATTTATTAGTGTGAGGAGGTCTCTTTATATGCCTGTACTGTCAGAAATGGAAATTGAATTTTGTCAAAATTTTCTGTATTATGCTTTGTGACCACATGGTTTTCCTTTTTCTTGTTTGGCTTTTTTGAGACAGGGTTAGTTCTGGCTGTACTGGAACTCACTTTGTAGACCTGGCTGGCCTTGAACTTACAGAGCTCTACCTGCCTTTGCTTTCCCAGTGCTGGGACTAAAGGTATGTGTCATCACAGCCTGGCATGGTTTTCCTTTTATAGACTGTCAATATTGTAGAATAATCTGATTTTCAAACACTAATCTGTAGTGATATTTTGTTTGTTATCTAACAGATAAAGCTTGCCTGAAAATCAGAGTACAGAGCTAAACCACTAGTTAGCTGCATACCTAGTTAAGAGCTAAACCACTAGTTAGCTGCACATGCACTAAGCCACTAGTTAGCCATAGAGGACAGGCAGTGGTGGCTACACATTTACTTCCAGCATTTGGGAGACAGAGGCAGATGGATATCTTTGAGTTCAAGGCTATCCGGGCTTCATGAGACTGAATCAGTCTAAAAAAGAAACAGAGCTCACACCTTTGATCCCAGTACTTGGGATGACACACCTTTAATCTAAGCACAAGAGAGGAATATGAGGCAGGACCTCAGTGCAGCCTCAAGGGCAGTCTGAGGTTTGGTGGAGAGCAGTGCAGTTGAGCAGTGCCAAATAGTATCCACCTTTTGGTCTGAGAATTGGCATATGTGAGAACTCTCTACTGGATAGACACTGCTTTTCTAATCATCAGCTTTAACCCCAATATCTGTCATTGGGTTCTTATTATTCATGCTGCACTGATCAGTCCTGGAATTTCCAAGATAAAACCCACCAAACCCTAAGGTCTTTTAAAATGTATTGCTGTGTCAGATTTGCTATTATTTTATTGATAATCATGATGTCTGTGTTCATAAAGATAATACTTTTTTTCATTGAACTGTCTTTGTTTTTTAACGAATATTTATTTTTATTAAGTAGTTCTTTAAAATTTTTATTTATTTATTTATTTGATGTGTATATACATTTTGTCTGCAAGTATGTTGGTGTGTCACATATGCATCTGGTGCTTATGCAGGCCAAAGACAGCATCAGATCATCTGGAATCTTAGGCACACATGATTGTGAGCCACTGTGTGGGTGCTGAGACTCAAGCCTGGGTCCTCTGGAAGAGCAGTGAGTGACCTGAACCTCTGAACCATCTCTTCAGCTCCCATAGTATTTTCTACTCTCTGTGATTTCTGTCCTCTGGTGAATGCTAAGGGGCACTGTCTGAATACCATGAATAGAGAGGAATGAACACATTGTATTATCAGGCATCACAAAAGCTTTGGTTTCTACCATATTTGTTAATGTATGTATTTATTAATAATATAATTGTCTCACATTTACAAAAAGATCCCAAGTGTTTTAAACAATAGTTTCACATGTTAATGGTCCATCAAAGAATTTCATGAGACCAACTACTTTTCCAAATAGTCTACCTGTCTTTCATAGCGCCATTAATTTAGATTCTTCTTCTGCAGTATGCATATACTTATTCCTCTAGACATTAACAAGCCTTCTTCCTGTGGGGTCCAAAAGCTAACAACCAAAAAGTTTCACAGCATTTGGATGATCAGAGGATCAGACTAGCTTTGGGCCGAGGAGCAGACAGGGTTGGTAGAACCATTGATGGATGCAGCTGCCAATGGGAAGCCATGTCAGATCTGTCTTCCATATCATCAACAGCCAATTTACCATTATGCCATATCCTGTGCATCAAAGTTAATCTATACTTTGCCTTCTGGAACTTCAGTCAGTGGTTAAATTTGCTCGTGAAAGGTTGGTTGTCAAGCCAAGCAAAGTGCCATACAGCTGTAATCCCATAACTTGGAAGTCTGAGGCAAGGGGATTTTTTTGTATGCATACATGTGGTTGTGTTTGTGTATGGGCAGGTATGCCTGCATATATGTGCTGAAGTCAAAAGAGGGTGAGCTTATTCTTTTGAGGCAGGGTCTCTTCCTGACCCTGGAGCCCATGTTTTCTAAGATAAGCTAGAAGTCACCAGGCTCTAGCTTATCGATTTACATTCACCTCCTAGCTGAGGGTACATATATATTCATAAGACAATTGGCTTCCTATGTGAGTCTTGGGATCCAGGCTCCAGATCTAAGATTGCACAGCAAGTGCTCTTAACTGTGGAGCTCTCTCTCTCTCTCTTTAGTTTGCCTTGTAGTTTCTTGAAGCAGAAGGTTAGATTCCTATTTTAAGACCTCTTTTCTTTTTGGACATAAGTATATCATCATGCCAAGAATTTCATTTTTAGCATTCCTTTAAGGTTTTTTTCTTCATTTTTCAGTTCAAAATATTTAAAAATTCTCTTGAGTCTTCTTTTTCGGCTTTATATACACTTTATATTCATGTTTGCAGATTTTCTTCTTACATTTCCATTTGTTTCAAGAACTTGAGCTTAAGTGCAATATTTTTACAATAAACTAAATTCTTCCAAACTGTGAGCACAGTGCTATTGTTGTTTGTTGATTTTCCTCTGCCTGGTGAGTGAAGGTTTCATTAGTTCTTTTTGTACCAAGGCATTTGTATTGGATTTGGATGTTTGGATGCTGCTGTGCAAACCTGTTCCTTTTAAAACTGATCTTTGTTGTTTGCCAGGCAGAGACTTGATTGGTTACAAGTTGCCCATCCTGACAAACCCGTGGCTTGTTAGTCCACAGCAAATTTAATTTTCTGAGATTTTACAGCTCTAGGTTAGTCTGTAGTTCACATACCTTTGAATGTCTACTATGGTCCTATGTGTTTTCTTTAATACTGTTCAATTCTTTATGGCTGTCAAATGTCATACATGGTCAGAAATATATATACATATATGTATATATATACATATACTTATATGTTTATATACACACATATATTCTGTACACATGTTAGGGAGTGATCCCATGAACTTGAGTGCTTGCTTTTCTAAGCTCCTTTCTCTGTGCCACCTCCAGAACAAGGAACTTAGTTCCCTGAGACTTCCCAAGAAGTCTAGGATTTTGTCCTGCTACAGAGTACTTCCTAAGATGATCATGTTCAGGGATAACTAATGGGAAGACAGAGCGAGAAAAATTGACAGACAGACAGACAAACAGACAAGTACTTGTGCCAGGGAGAAGAATTTTGTCTTCAGTTTTAGGTTCCTGTTGTCCCCACTGCTATTATTGCCACTATGAGACTATTTGGGGTTTTGAATCCAGAAATACAGAGAAATAGAAAGGAAAAGAGCAATGTTTTCTCTGAGCATTAAGAAGCTCATTTCAGTTTGGATATGGTGAGACAGGCCTGCGATTTCAACACTTGGAAAGCTTTTAAAAGATGTGTAGGAATACTGTGAATTTGGGGCCAGCTTGAGTTACATGATAAGATTTTAAAATAAACAAATAAAACATAAACCTAGCTCTTTTGTTGTTGTTTGACCAGGAATAGGGGAATTCTGATATCAGTGGCCTTTGTGCACTAATGTCCACTTCCCAGTTACAAGTTATGCTGAGCTCAGGCGAAGAGAGGCTGGAGCTAACAAACTGAATAAACTCACTGCTGCTTTGATGAGGGCCTTTTTTTTTTTTTTAATCTTCCAAAGCTGCTTTACTCATTCTGACTGGAGACTGTACACTATTATTATTTAAAGTTGTTTAAGAAGTTCTGATTAGTGCATAAGACCTTCCATGAAAGTGAGATACTGGGTGGGAAAGGAGACAACGTGATTGTTGCTTGTGAGGTAGAAGAGCTTGTGAATATTCATTAGCTGCTTACTGAATGCCAAACACTATCTTTAGTAATGTATATACACATCACTTTCTATGAGCCTCTTACTAAACCTACGAGGCAAAAATAAACTGTGTAAGTTCCTCAAGACCCTACAGTCAGTCAATGAATAAGCCAACATATTAGCGCAGTTGACTTAAAGCCTTTAAGACATTTGGTGAGCATTTGTGTGTGTGTGCCGGGGGCAGAACTCAGAAACTCATAGCAGCATGCTGGGTAAGTGCTAGGGGCTGGGCAGCAACAACCTCAAGGCCTATGTCCTCACATAAGCTAACTACTGAAAAAAACACTCAAAGAGAATGAAGATGGAATGCTCAAACTGGAGTAAGGTAAACTATCAAGATATAAAAATTTAAATACTTCAGCATTGCTACAAAACAATGCACAGATGAATATGACAGCATACAGAATTCCAAAATGAAATCTGTAAGATATGGTAATACATAATTAAGGAACTATCATGATATAACAAGGACAAAATGAATTGTTTGGAAGTAATTACTTGACAGTCGAGGAAAAGAGTAACTTAGATCATCTGCATAAGCCAGATTCCAAATAGATATATGTTAAAAACAGAAATAGTCACTGAACTTGACAAGCGCAAGTGATATAAACTATCTTAAAGTTTTGTTTTTGTTCTTTTGAAACTTCTTTCTATATAGCCCTGGCTATCCTGGAACTTAACTGTGTAGACGGGGCTTGTCTTGAACTCACAGAGATCTGCCTGCTTCTGCCTCCCAGTGCTGGATTTAAAGATATGCACCATGCTACCTAGCTAATAGTACTCACTCTTTAAAGAGATTTTTTTTTCAGGCAAGAGAGATGGCACAGCAGGTAAAGGCACTTGCAGTACAAGCCTGATGACTTGAGTCCGGTCCATGTAAAGAGCTAAGTATGGTGCAAACATCTGTAATTCCAGGAGTCCTATGGTAAGACAGGAGGTGCACATGTGTGTGCGCATGTGCGCGTGCGCACACACACACACACACACACACATCACCACCACCACCACCACACCATACACACTCGCACACACAAAATAAAGGGGAGAATTTCCTAAGCTTAAAAGTGATTATGTGATATATTAAAAGTAGCAAAACTCATAGAGATAAAGTGCAAACATAAAGCATATTTTGAAAAGTCTACAAATGGACTAAAGATTGGATAGTAGTGACAAAGTATCCATACAGATTTTAGCCCCTGTGTAAATAAACAGATGAGGAACATAAACCAATGTTTCTTTCCTCATAAACATCTCAGAAAATGTTCAAAATTAGTAACAGTGTACATTCAAAGCAGATCAGAATATCATATATTGGCTTTAAAAGGGTTAAACTATTATGGCATTGGGGCTCATGGAATAAAATTATGGTAGTTCAAAACATCTTCAGATACTGAATTTATAACATGTGTAAAATTTCTTAGACATAGAATTCCATTTTAATTCATGAAAATTATAGGAATATATTCAAAGAACTAACTCCAAATGTGGAGAGGGCAATACATAAATTAACTGCATGCTTTATGTAAATAGGAGATGTAAACATAAAACCACAGGAAATTAGCCAACTAATTATGGAATACCGATTTTATGGAAACTTATACAGCCATTAACAATGTATGTATAAACACTTTATAATGACATGAAGGTATTTCATTTTTTAAAAATGTAATATGATTATACATACAACAGCAAGTGTGTTAGAAAAACAAACCCTGAGGCTTGTTTATGCATGCCATAATCTTAGCACGGGGGAGGTGAAGGTGAGAAGATCGAAAATTTAGGGCCAGCCTGGTCTCCATATGAGACCTTGTCTCAGAAAACTAAAACGAAAAAAAAAAAAACCAAAATACAAAGCAAGCAAAGCAGAGTACAGCTGAAAGCCATGTGTGGCCGAGGCTTCTGCCATCCTCTGTTGACAACATCTGTGAGTTCCTCTGAATTCCTTTCTACTTTTAAAAACTACATAACAATACATTACTTTTTTGTTTTTAAATGTCTTCTCATTTATGCTTTGAATATTTATGTATGAAGTGTGTTATTTAGCCCATAATAGTTTAAGCCAAAAATAATATCAACTCCAAACCTTGGTTTTTTAAGACTGTGTAGGAGAACAAGTGTTTAATAAGATGACATCAGTTGAAAAGAGAATGAGAACAAAGGAGTCAAGACCATGATGGGGAAACCCACAGAATCAGCTGACCTGAGCTAGTGAGAGATCACTGACTCTGGTCTGACAAATGAGAAGCCAGCATAAGACTGAACTAGACTCTCTTAATATAGGTGACAATGGTGCTACTGGGCCAATATATGAGGTCACTGGCAGTGGGTCCAAGATCTAACTCTAATGCACAAACTGATTAGTGGAGCCCATTCTATATGGAGAGATACCATGCCCAGCCTAGATACAGAGATGTGGGGGTCCAGAGGTGCTGTGGTCCTGCCTCAACTAGATAATGGGGCAGACTTAGTAGACTTCCTAGGGGGAGGCTTTACCATCTCAGAGGAGCAGATGTGAGGTGAGGGGAGGGAGTTGGAGGAGCCGGAAGAGAGGAAGGAGGGGGAACTGGGGTTAGAATGTAAAATATAAATTAATAAAATAATTTCTTTAAAAGAAAAGAGAATGAACAGATAATCGAGTCTTAGTACTTTAGGATGAATGGGATAGTTGTGATTCTGAAACCTTCCTAATACAACCTTATTTTTCACTGTCTTCAAGTTTGAGCTTGGATAATGTGGTTGAGTTATAAATGGCTTGTAATGGTTTATTTAACAATAAAATTTGCCTCCACTTTTAAATTGCATGCAAAAAAGATAAACTCAGGTCTCAACAGTTTAAAAACAGTTTGGGCAAAAATCTCTGGCTCTTTGCCCACCTTAATGATGCCAGGAATCTCAAAAAAAAAAAAAAAAAAAAAAAAAAAGTAGCATTGCTCAAATACTGTGTGTTTTCCCAAAGAAGATGCAGCAAGGCACAAACAAATACTGTTTGTAAAGTGTCAAGTCTCTGCTTGGAATCATCAGGGGAGATGCTCTCCTGAGACCCAGGAATGCTCTGCCACAGCCCAGGCAGCTGGCTTTACACGAGTGACAACACACAGGCATGCAGGCATTTGGTCTCTGTGGGATTCAACCATTGCCACTCCTGGGTGTCTGTAGCACCCAGGGAGAGCTGTGGGTCCTGCTGGTAGCAGTGAAGGCAATCTTAGTTTCTGCAATCTGTAGGCACCTTGGTCTGTGCACCATAGTGATGATGATGCCAGAAATATTTTTACTTTTGAAATTGGGTTAATGATTATAAATGCTCTCTCAAATGTGATTTCATGCTGTATTTAAAATAAATATATCAGAATTTACATATTACATAAATACTGTCCCCTTCAAAGGAATTATCTTGTTGCCATTTTATTAGCTTGTTTTCCTGGTTTAGTACTTTTTAAGCAGCATCTTGCTCTGTCTCCTGAGTGTTGGGATTGCTACCACAGCAGCTTGGGGCTATCTTATTTTTGGTGTCTCCGTCAGTCAAGGCAGCTTTGGTATTCTACGTAGCACACTTACACCAGAGGTTATGGAATTTTGGGAATTTTTTTTTTTTTTTTTTTTTTTAGTGTTTCTGATGTTTTGACCTTTGGAGATAAGCTTAGTATTTTTATGAGCAGTCAAAAGGAATAAGCTTTTTGAATAATATGGGCAGTTTAGCTATACTCTGAGCCAGTTCCAAGGACTACACAATTCAGTTCCTCCCTGATGTGATGTAGGGCTAGTTGAACTCTCAGCTACTGTTTGTGGGAGGGATAGGCACTGAATATGCTATTATTGGGGCTAGAAGTTTTCTTTGCACATGATCAGATGAGACTCTATAGTAAGGAAGCTGATGCTTTGTATTATAATCACTATAAAGGCCACAAAGTCTAGTAATACTAATAAAAATACACTCTAAAATGGTGGGGCAATCAATGTGAGTTTATAGCCTCCCAAGAAGTCTATCCTTTTTGGCTTCATTGGGGTTTCTATTGCTGTGATGAAACATCATGACAAAAGAGTAAATTGGGGAAGAAAGGGTTTATTAGGCTTACACTTCAGCATAGCTGTTCATCACTGAAGGAAGTCAGGACAGGACATCAAAGCAGAGTAGCATCCTGGGCACAGGAGTTGATGTAGACACCTTGGGAGAAAGCTGCTTATTGGCTTGCTTCCCCTGGCTTGTTCAGCCCACCATCTTATAGAACCCAGGACCAGCAGCCCGGGGATGGTACCACCCATCATGGGCTGGGCCCTTCCCAACTGATTACTAATTGGGAAAATGCCTTACAGCTGGATCTCAAGGAGGCATTTCCTCTGCTGAAGTGTCTTCCTCTGATGATTCTTGCGTGTCAAGTTGACACACAAAACCACCCAGTATCTGTCCCTTCCTTTGAAACATTCTTCATATTTTATAGTCCTGTTACTGTAGTAAGAATACTGTTGTGGGATATATGCACACTGTGTGAAGATGCTTTCCTAAGGTTTGTATAATAAAAAGCTGAATTGCCAATAGCTAGGCGGCAGAGTATATATAGGTGGGACTTCTGGGCAGAGAGAGAACTCTGGGAAGAAGGAGGCAGCAAGATGGACAGTGTGGAAATAGGGTAATGAGCTTCATGGAAGAACATATAAAGTTTAAATGTAGTGTGGGTTAATTTAAGTTGTAAGAACTAGTTAGGAGCAACCCTAAGTTAGGTCGAACTTTCATAATTAATAATAAGTCTCCATGTCATTATTTGTGAGCTGGCCATCTGAAAAGAAAGTCAAACAACAGAATACTTTGACAGACACAGACATATAGGGAAATGAATGTTCATATGATGAAATCTTAACATCCTTGGCATGACTCTATTTTAAAAGGTATTTACTTTTGTTGTGATATGTTTGAACGTATGCCATGTGTATGAGGGGGCCCATGGAGTCCAGAAGAGGACATCAGATCCCTCAGAACTAGAGTTATAGATGGTTGTAAGGCACCTCGTGTGGGTGCTAGGAATCAAACTTGGGTTCTCTGGAAAAGAAGCAAGTGCTTCTAAGCCCTGAGCCATCTCTCCAGGCCCTCAGCCCCCGTTTTACAAACTATAATTCAGAACAGAACTTTAAAATGTTTTTCTCCATGCCTCTTTTAAAATATGGGTTCCTGGACAAAATTTATACATTTCATGATGACTCAGAACTGTCCTTCCAAACATGAATTACTCATTGTGTTTAGAGACTTGAGCAACTATGACAAAAATATGGGTATATTCCCAAAGCACGCAGAGAGGCATGCATTCTTTGTTGTTAGCTGAGCAGATTCATATTGCTACTTGGAAAAGATCCCTTTGCTTATATTTTTTTCCCCTCTTTGCTCCTGTGTGTTCTTACTTACATGTGTGAATCTCATACTCCAAGCCTCCTCCCTAATCTTCAGCTCACTGGGAAGAGTTACCAAATGTCAAATGCACAAAAAAAAAATGTGTTCAGAATGAATACAGAGGCTACTGGATTTACACTGAGCATGTTGGGGTTATGTTTTGGTAAATCCAACAGAAACTTCAAGTATCTGATAGAAATATCACTGAATACCTTTAGTCTAGCAAATAATAGAACAACTAGATTTCAGCAAGGCAGAACACTACAGAATACCAATGGCTTCCTTCTGTGATCTCATTGCTGATTGGGAGATGCAGATTTCTGCCATTAACAATAACTGGCATTGAGACTGGCTCACATAGAGCTACATCAGACTCAAACATCAAGGGATGAGGGGCTGGAGTTGCAATTCCATGGTACAGCATGCTTCCATTCTCAGCACAAAAGTTCCAAACAGGAAGTTAGCAGGATGGATTCTGCTGTATGCACATGGCTTTGCAGCATCATGAAGTTGAGACATCTCAAGCTAGCGAGTGTCTGCTCAAAGACTGTAACACACATACACACATATACACATACACACATAAACACACACACACACACACACACACACACACACACACTTTTTCAACTGGCAGAATTTTTAGCAGATCATAGATTATGGGTACATGAGGTGTCACTTGAAACCCACTTGATGGATGGAGAAACTGAGGATTAGGAAGCATCACAGCAGAGCTGGAAATGCAGCCTGCCTCCCATCTCTCACCACCCCTTCCTGACATCAGGCAAGAATTCCTGCTGTTTGTGCTATCTGAACAATTTTTTGTGCTGAGACCTTGTCAGCTCTCACTATGTGGCTATGTGAGGCATTAGGTTTGTCCCCTCTTAGGGTTGCTGTTCTTCCTTGAAGCTAGTGATTGCACTGAAAAGACATCAAAGTCTTGGGCTTGTATACCTCCTTCCCATTATCCATTTGAGCTCTGCTTTCTGGAGCTCTTTCCATACAGAGAACCTGTGACCTGCAAACAGTTCTACCCTGTACCAGACTAAGTCCCGCCAGGCCAGCAGGATTAAACTCTGTCGGACCCAACAGTTTCCTCCAACTCCTACCGATGGCAGTCCAAGATGCTCTGCTTCATCTCCTTCATTTCCTTCCAGAAGGTTTCTATGAGACAGGGACCTCAATTCAAGCTTCAGCCGGCATAGCCTGTTCATCCCTTGTCCACCACAGAGGTCACAATATTGTACTTGTCTATCTGAAAGGAAACTTCTCCTCTCTCTACATGTCTGACTCCCAAGCCTACGTCAGGCTCAGCATGCCACCAACAATCATCCCTGCTGAGCTTACCATCAGTGACTTACTGATCCTTACTCTCACCTCCCCCTTGGGTACCAATCTGCTCTAGATAAAAATTAATGCCCCACACCTCATTGGGTACTGTGAAGCAGGCATTTAAGCACCTACCATGAAGGTCAGTCAAGCTCCAAGAGTTTTATTCTTGCCCTGGTTATCTGCTCAGTTCCTGACCCAGCTCTTGCTGCAGACAACCTGCTGGAGTTTCAAATGAACCTTCTGCCACTTGCCCAAGCCGGAAGCCCACACTTGCCCACCTTATTTTCCAGTATTGCTCTATGCTTGCCTTCAGCCAAATGGAACTAATTGCTATTCTTTATGCATCTGCCTTGTTTTTCTAGCTCCTCAGTTCTGTGAGAAATGCCTGGAACAGCATTCCATCAGCCACCTGTGCTCCCCAGCCCATCCCAGATCTCTGCAATGCAAACCTCCTTATCTTTTAGGTTGGCACTTCTGCTTTCCTTATGCACTTTTCCACTCCACTTTTTTCCCTTTACTTCTTTTTTTTTTTTATCTAATATTTTTTCTTATTTTACATATGGATCCCAGTTCCCTCTCCCTCCCATCCTCCCATGCCCCCTACCGACTCCTCCATACCATCCCCCATCCACTCCCCAGAGAGGGTGAGGCCTTCCATGAGGGATCATCAAAATCTGTCAAATCATTTGGGGTTGGGTTTAGGCCCTCCCTCATGTCTCTAGGCTAAAAGAGCATCCCTTCATGGGGAATGTGCTCCCGAAGTTCATTCATGTACTAGGGATACATCCTGGTTCCACTGTCAGAAGTCCCATAGACTGCCCAGGCTTCCTAACTGAGGGTGGGCCCTATGCTGGTTTCCTAGCTATTAGTCAGGGTCCATGAGCTCCACCTTGTTTAGGTCAGCTGTCTCTGTGGGTTTCTCCAGACTGGTCTTGACCCTTTTGTTCATCACTCCTCCTTCTCTACAACTGGATTCCAGTTCAGCGCAGTGTTCAGCTGTGGGTTTCTGCTTCTGCTTCTATCAGCTACTAGATGAAGGATCTAGGATGACATATAAGGTAGTCTTCATTCTCATTATCAGGGAAGGGCTGTTAAGATAGCCTCTCCACTATTGTTTAGATTGATAGTTGGGGGTCATCCTTGTAGGTCTCCCGACATTTCCCTAGTGCCAGATTTCTCTTTAAACCTATAATGGCTCCCTCTATTATGATATATTTTTTTCTTGCTCTCCTCTATTCTTTCCCTAACTCAATCTTCCTTCCCCCTCATGTCTTTATCTCCCCCCTTCTCTCCTTCTTTTTCTAACTCCCTCTCCCCTCCCCCCCAGCTCCCAATTTGCTCAGGAGATCTTGTCCCTTTCCCCTTCTCTGGGGGAACCATGTATGTCTCTCTTAGGGTCCTCCTTGTTTCCTATCTTCTCTGGCAGTGTCAATTGTAGGCTGGTGATCTTTTGCTCTATGTCTAAAATCCAGATATGAGTGAGTACATAACATGTTTATTTTTTTGTGACTGGGTTACCTCACTCAGGATGGTTTCTTCTAGTTCTATCCGTTTGCCTGTGAATGTCAAGATTCCATTGTCCCCCCCCCCCCCCGCCCACTGAGTAGTACTCCATTGTGTAAATGTACCACATTTTTTTTTTTTTTAAATCTGTTCCAGGTTGCTTCCAGGTTCTGGCTATTACAAATTTTCTTTCTTCTTAAAGCACTTTATTTGTGCTTCTTCTGGGATAACTTTGCCAGATTCAAATGTAATCAGCACATTGAACAAACCAGGAATGTTACCTTAGAACCAGACTGTCACTGTCCCTTACAAGGTTCAATTCTGCTTTTGCCATGATTTTCCAGATAGGGACTACTTAAGAAAAAAAATCCATATTTATCGTAGGTTACAAAACAGCCTCAGTCCAGAAATTAGCAGCTCAACCCAGTCTTCACCAGCAGGACATCACCCAAAGCTACCATATCTCCACTGTCTTCAGCAGGTGAGCTGCTGCCGTCAGTGTGGAGGCCGTGCTTGGCTTCTCACTGCTCTGTCTTTCCTTTACTCGCTGGGGCCTCTGACCAACCTCCACCCCCAGGCTGTCAGGAAAAAGGAGTAGAGCTCCCGGAAATCTTTTGGGGGTAACAGAATCAAAAAACTTACAGGGGTCCCCTCTCCCTGGGGTCCTTTTTGTGAATCCTTTGGGCATCTGCTCAGTTCACTTGGGGACCCCTGTGACACAGCTGGCTGCTCTTGTCTCATTCCCCAGTAACCTGGGGCTGCCTCCAGCTTTCCTATGCTGGGGTGTCATAAGCCTCTGGGCACCTGGGTTAGATGCACCTTCAACCTTTTGGGAACAAGCTATTGAGAGGCAGGTTGAGCTCCTATCAGCAGTGATGGTCCCTCACTATGGCTGTCTAAATAAACTGCTAGTCATGGAGTGTCATTTCTACACTTCTCATACTTAAACATCGGTCCGCATCGTCCAAACCCAGGTTTTGTGTCCTGTTCCTCAAAAAGAACTGCTGGCCTCCATCATTCTAGATTTTAAAGGGATTGCTAGACAGGTTATCCAGCCCTCCTCCATAGGGATGACAATGGAAACCAAACATTAAAGAGGTAGAAATCTTTACAAAGCTTTCAGTTTCTCAATGTTCCCTCAGGGGCCTTTTATGCCTTCTTTGTAGCTGAGAGGGTTTTTAAGTTGATAGAACCCATTCTTCATCTTCCTTTGAAACTGGTGCCTTGATCTGCATTACCTCATTTTGGAATTTCCTATCTGTTAGAACTAAGATACTTAGTTAAAAATTCCCAATAAGTACCTTGTTACCCATCTACAGAGGAGTTATAAAAGGGTGTGCTCCTCTTGTAGATTGTGTAATGCTTGAGACTGCAGAGGATGGCAGGCTCATCTCATATTCCCTATAGCATCCAAAATTGAACATCTTTCCCAATAGGCAATACAGAGCTAGAGCTCCCTATGATGGAACAACCACAGTGCTACTGTCTCACACTCTTAATTATCCTCCATTCAAAACTATAGACAATTGATGGATATTTCTATATTCATAATATCCTAGAGTCTAGGACCTAGAATACACCATGGGCCTCTCTATATTCATCGTATTCCATTTCCTTTCTGTTTTACAGGAAGCCTGATTTCATTTCCCAGCATCCCTTGGAGTTAGGTGGGGCTAATAATTGAATTCCAGTCCACAGAATGAGGGAAGAAGGGACTATATCAGTTCCAAGTGTAGCTCCAAGAGACCTCCTGGGGAATCTACCATGACTTTCTCCCACTGGAGGGCTAAATGCAGAGGGGAGGGGAGGTAGTCCTAAAAAACACACTGTAATTGGATGAGTGCTCATCCTCACACACTAGACTGTGCTGACAGTCATACATCTTTATAATGAGAGTCAATGTGACATAGATATTGTCATTGCAGTGGTGCCTAGAAATACAGAGGGCTAGGTTTCTAATAATGCACTTCTGAAACAAACTAAACAAATTTTCTCATAATACTTTTCCTCAGGTCCTATGAGAAAACAACTAAAGTATATCTATGTGGTAAAGTCAAGAAATCTGGTCATACACTTGCTGAAAAATGAAGGCACATCCCTCTCTGTAGGTTAAGTGATTTTATTTTAGCTAAAAGACACTCAGAAGTTTTTTCTCAGCTCTGTAGGCTCAAAATTCATTTTAATTAAAAAATATTATCGGTATGAAGGTGGGGAGTGGGCACAGTTGTGGAATGCCAACGTGGGGACTTGGCTGCTTTTCTGTAGGACTGTATTTCAGGATGTGGTAGGCTGTATTTCTGGAAGTGGAGCAAGACAAGTTCATTCAACCATGCAAATTCAATTAGAAGGCTTGGACTTATTTCCTGTGAAAATGTGTTCTCTATACTAGGCTTGCTCTGGCATTCTTTCCAGGTTTTCACCACAGTGGTTCTGTTTGCCCTTTAAATAACACAGGATTGGTAAATGTCTCTGGTGAAGGAGGTGGAATTTGCACATCTACCCTTCAGTGTTCTAAAGATAAAAATATCTTTAAAAAATATCCCATGAACTAATAAAAAACAGACTAACTGTTACTGGTGGATAGAAAATCCTAGGTCCACAGACTTTAGAACAGTCTTCAAGTGCATCTTGAACCTTGAATGTTAATCCTACTTTTAATAAAATATAGGAGAGCAGTTTTATATTTTCTACTTTTATCATTTCATTATTCAATAACACTGAAGTATGTATAAGAAAAATGACATTTTCCTTTATATTTAAACCGAATCATCCGTGCTGTAACTGAACACATATATTCTGTCCCTCCATGAACTATTATGGCTGTCTCATCATTCTTGCCATCTTTACCTTTTATCTTTTAGGCAAGGGAAGATGGAGGCTTTATCCCTAGATTAAAAGGCAGGGTTTAAAGAGTCATGTCCATCAATTGCTGCATTGATTTATGGTATCTTTTGGAATCTAGAAGTAACCACAAAATTGCTGGAGATTTTACACAGCTGCAAAAGTTGATGATGGTGATCAATCATGTGGAATTGAAAACATTTCCCAGCCATGTGAAGTTTGATACTAGTGTGCTAGTCCCCAGGTACAGGTCAAGGTGATTCTAACAGATGCAGTTCTGATTTGCATAAGTATCTGGATGACTTATCTGTGATTGGTTGGTTTCTTGGGTACTAATTCCTTTATAGTTTTCAGTCATTAGGGACTCCAGAGTATTCTGCCAACTCTATGCACTAGACCATTTTTTTTTTCTGGAAGTTCATTTTATGTAGGGAAGTTGGGTGCTACCATTTCCACTAACCACTATCGTACGAATTATGCAAATTAAAGATTTATGGATCTACATAAGATGTATAGGACACAGAACCTCATCACTGCCTCAAGATAGCCTCTAATCTGGTTCCAGGAAAATAATGAAACACTGTCTTCCTAGTGTTTGGCAGTCACGTGTTCTGATTTAGGAAATGAGAGTTGGTCATGTCTTTGAAGCTAATAAAACTTCAAATAACCCAATAGCCTCATTCAGTTCGTTTTCATGAAAAGGTTGGCTTATACCTTATACACAGAGGGAGGAAGGGATGTGGACAGAAAGAGATGTATGGAAAGAATGATTAACATGTTCCTAATGCTCTGCAGAGTCTAAGGATCACTGCTCTTACTAAAGAGGAGGAAGAGGCCGTGGGAGTCACAGGGAAAGTAGGACAGGGCAGATGGGCAGAGACCACAAGGACTTCGACCCTGAGAGACATGAAGCTCAAGATTGTGGCGCTTCATCAGAATAAGAATGAGCCAATGAAATGCCACTAAAGGAGAAAGAATAAAATCCATGAGACACTGAGGGCTGCATGGCCGATCTGGATAGGATGAAAGCAGTCAGGATTAACTTTCCAGCAATGGATAAAGGAAGCTGTTAAAAAAGTGAGATAGATAAGCATGACAAAGTGACAGGATGCAGATGTACACAGGATACAGGATTAGACGGAGATAGTAGAGTCACATGGTACATGGAGGGCTAGTTAAAATCAAGACTAACAAGGCAAGTGAAGGAAGAAAAGCCCTGTGAACTTAACAGTTTCAGAATGAAAAATTGATCATGTATGTTAAAGACATTTAAATTATTCTTACCAAAGACATAGTCACACGCCACTCTGAGAATTATGAAATCTATAAAGCACCCAATGGCCAATTGGCACCTACATGTGTCCTTTAAAGCGTTAGTGCTGAGATCTTGGACAATGAGGGCCACTCTTCCTCTTCATTCCAGTAAGATGCTGATTTTGATGATACTATTTATCTAACATCTCTCACTAAATAAACCATGTAAGAGGCAAAGACTGCCAGTTCTTTGTCCTGTATCTCCCTTATTATCCCCACTTATTCTTCTACCACACTGCAACAAGGCCTCTAATTGAAAACATAAATTAAGCTCCAAACAACAAATTCTGCAGAACTGTCTGCCTCAGTATTTTCTGTGCATGGTAGGAGCTGTGTGTTTCTCACCAGCTCAGTATGGCCCACCTCCAGCACTTACTTCATCCCACATGACCCAGGGAAGATCAGAATAGCTACCCTGCAAAAAGAGGCAATGATGTCTTTGCTTGAGGAAAGAGACTGTACTTTAGCTAAAGTAAGGTTAACTGGGATTCTTGAAAAAAGATTGCCCTCTAATAGCCAAGGTCAGTGGGTAACGATAGCACAGGTGTCATCACTAACAATGGAGGGTAATGCAGCTAGGAATTATTAACATAGCTTATGAAGGTGAAAAATGAAACTGTTACTGCTCACCTTGAGTCTCTGGCCCTGGCTTTTGGTCCATGTGAACCCTTAAACCCTTGTACTTGCTGCTCATTCTAATGGGCGGTAGAAGCATATGCCCTGTTTCTCCTGGGACTTCATGCTCATTAGTCACAGTCACCAATTAAAAACTTTGTTAAAGAACTAAAGGCTTTGCCGAAGCACATGTAGAGGCCTGGGAGCCACTTTCGAGTATCACATGGATGAATGAGTCTCTTGGACATGCCAAGCCACACATCAGTGGGTTATGTACATCCAGACAGAAGCATCAAAGGCATTCTGAAAAGTTTGAAGTCAGCACTCTCTGGAAGCCCCTCCTTTTCATTTCAAAGGATAAGGATTTAAACTTTTTCATTTCCTTTCTGATCCCAAGTATTTTAAATGACAAACATTATAATTATTTTTATAGCAAGTGACACAATCCAGGATGTAGCCCAGACTCAATAATTTTCTAGAAATGGTTACTGACCTATGTAGACCCTTCCTTGCAACGATGTGGGGTCGAGTTGAGGTTAACATTCTGGCAAGCCATTTAGGATCTAGAGTAACAACTGTTTGGTGAGGGATTATTGCCATTGTAAACCACTGACAAGGGCTGGAAATGGTAATTCTTTATTAAGAAAATCACAAGATCAGCGTCTGGTCTCTCTTTATGCAGCTGACAATTGGCCCCACCTCAATTCCAGCACACACAGAGAAATTCAGCAAAGGAATGGATTTGTTTTTGTAATGATTTGTTTTAGATAGTTAATCTAAAATAACAGGAGGGAACTTTGGAAATAACTTTGAATACTGTATGCGGAAAGAATATTTGTTATTTTTATATGAATCTTGTGTTTTGATTTCAATTGTGTTTCACAACTGACTTATTACTAACTTGTTGCCTCCAAAGAGAATTTTAGTAAAAATTCCCACAGTGTACATTGTGAAACACACCATGTTTAGACAGTTTTCAGTAACTTTTAAACCCAACAGTTATTTGTTTAAAAATTATTTTATTATTTAGTGTTGGGTATTGTGCCTGCATGTATGTCAGGACACCCTTGCATGCCTGACACCTGTGGAAGCCAGAAGGAGGTATCAGATCCCCTAAAACTGGAGTTATAGGCAGTTGTGAGCTGTCGTGTGGATGCTGGAAATTGAACCTAGGTCTTCTGGAAGAGCGGCCCCTCTTTAGCCCTGCAAATGATATTTTGTTTGTGACACACAAATTCTATTTTACTGGTTAACAGTAGAATTAGCTGGGGATGTAGCTCTGTTGTTGCCTAGCATGCACAAAACTCTGGGTTCCATCCCTGGCAGCAAATACACGGAGCATGGTGGCATGTGCCCACAGCCCTAGCCCTAGGGAGGCGCAGGCAGGAGCATCAGAAGTTTGAGGTCATCTTCAACTGCACGGATAGTTTGGGTCAGCCTGGGATACAAGAGAACCTGTCTCTAAAACAAATAAAGTAATAGAAAATCCATTATAATAAGTGATTTATAATTTTGAGATGTCACAAAAATTATATGCAGAAAATCAGATTAAAGGAATATCAACAACAACAAAAACAGGTTGGATAGAGCCACCTGGATTTCTTGAGAGCTATGTTAAGTGGTAGGGATGCATTAATAAGAATTACACAGCCTTGTTGTCCAAGACTTGACTTTAAACTATACAGTCTGTAAGATTTGTTAGTAAAATGTTTCAAGGGTAGTAGAGAAATCATAAAATTCTAGAGCTAGAAAGAAATATGGAGTTTTTAATTAAAACTCTCCAGTTTGTGGGGTAGGGCTGAGAACTGAACTCAGGGACATATGCAGGCTGGCCAAGTGCCCTACCACTGAGCTCTACCCTAAGCCATCTTAACAGTCCCTTTAAGGCTATGTCTCAGTCTGCCAAGAAAAAGCAAAAAACCATTTACATTGTTTCAGAAAATATTATCTATGTCTCTCCAGTCCACTCCATGAAACTTTCCTCTAACTAGGGCACAGTCCTTTCCTAAACCCCACCCCATAATTCCCAGCGCAGCCAACTGTGTCGGGTTTATTGTAGAGGTTCAAAGGAATGTACCTCCTCAGAGGTTATATAGCAATACTTCAGGGTTATATTAGCTTAATAATTTTCAAGCTGGTTTTTGGAAAGTCTGCATTTCTACAGAAGCTAGCAAGAAAAGTTTACAGAAAATATGATTTGTGAAATTCTTAGATACTTTAAAAAAAAAAAAACAAACTCATGTCAAAAGAAGTCAAAGCTCACCTTCTTGTTCTACATTTTTCTCTCAAGAAAGCCTGAAATCTTTTCCACTATGAATAGTTAGAAATAATGGGTACGAAAAACACTATTTTCTCAAATCCATTGCTAAGCTTGCATCTCGGAACCGGAGAGGGACCAGGTATGAGACCCAGTGATCGAGAAAGGAACAGTGGGGCCCAAGAGATGGCTCAGCTCTTGTTTTCCAGGAGGCTCAGAACCGTGTCCCCGGCACTTGCATTGGCAACTCACAACTGTCTATACCTCCAGCTCCAGAGGAGCTAACACCCTCTTCTGGCCTCTGTGGGTCTCTGCATAACACAGACACAAAACTAAAAATAAAATAAAAAACAATAAATCTACCCCTATTTTAAAAAAAAAAAAACTAATAAACAAGAGCACTGATTTGAAGTGCACTTAAAGTCTTGGTGGCACAGACACTTCAGCCTGAATGCTACACAGGAGTGGGGGACAGCTGAAAGTCCTACAGAACTGAGTGTGGTGACTCATGTCTATATCCCAGTCACTGGGAGGTAGAGGCAAGAGGATTGCAGTGTGTTTAAGGCTAGCTTTGGCTACAGGGTGAGATCTTGTCTAAAAAGGAGAAATAAAAAAAAAATGGAAGAAAAAGAAAGGGAAAAGATTCAGGTCTAGGGGACATGGCTTAGTTGGTGTCCTCCTTCCACTGAAGCACAAGGACAGGAGTTCTACCCCCGGAACCCATGTGAAGAGTTGGGAATTGAAGTTGACTTGTAATACAAACACTGGGGAGGTGGACACAAGCAGACAGCTGGGTCTGCTGGGAGCCAGGCTCGCTTAATTAGTGATCTCCAGTGAGAGACACTGGCTCAAAAATCAGGGAGGATGGCTCCTGCTACATAACACCTGAGGTTGTTCTCTGGCTTCCACACATGCACGCACGCACACACGCACGCAGGCACGCACACATGCATGCACACATGCACCCTTCTAAATGAAGACCAGAAAAGAGTCACAGCAAATGGACATGATAATAGCATGCATATCTCCTCAAAACTGCTGAGAGGAGAGTAAGAGAGTGTCCACTCAGAGTTAATAAGCAGACTGTGTGTGGTCCAGGAAACACAAGTTAAGAAAATAACCTAAGGATTCATCATGATGTAAATAAAAAATGGAAGGGAACCATCTCTGGGGAGCTGGCTGTACCCAGTCTATCTGGTTTTACACAGTGTATTCTACAGAAGATGAATTTAGAATCCCACATCATTAATCACACGGAGAACACAAGAAACCAGAAATAGCAGATTATCTAGCCTACATTTAAAATGCTGAAGACAAAAAAGAATGAAAACAGTATGAATAGAAAAATGCAGTGTTAAAAAAAGGTGTAAAGGGACTGAAAAGAGCAACTGAGTGAAAAGTTGATGGCTAGAGGAAACAGCTGCTAAGACAGAGCCAAATAATAATTAGTGGTCTGCAAGGCAGATTTAAGGAAATAACTGAAAATGCAGCACAGTAAAGTAAGTGGATAGATGCGTCTAAGAGTTGGGCCTGGTGGTTTGTAATCCCAGCACTCAGGAGACCCAGGCAGGAAGATTGCAAGTTTTGAAGTGAGCTTTGGCTACACAGTGGCACCCTGGATTAACAATCAAGTGATGGGAGTGTAGTTCATACACACACACGCACACACATGCACACATGCATACACACACACAGAGGGCGAGAGAAAGGACACAGAAAGTATAAAAATGAACAAAAATTAGTGTCTAATACAAATACAAACAATAATAGAATTTTGAAGTGGAAATATTTCAAGATGTGCCTAGATATTTCCCCAGAGTTGCTTAGTTATATAATTCCTCAGTTAGAAGAAACAGATCCACAAAGAGCTACATTATAGTGAGAGGGGTGAAGAGCAAAGTCAAAGTGGCCTGAAAGGCAACAGAGACTCGTGGCAAGGGCTCACAGAAACAACACACAATGCTACAGTCCTCGAAGGCAGAACAAGCAACAGGAATAAGTGGGGTACCTTACCGCATATGAGAAAATGCCTGATGGTCTAGAACAAATACACTCAGCTGAAAGTTTGCTCAAGTCTTGAGGGTATATGCCAATCACTGATGGGTCTAGAAAAACCAAAGTCCTTTAAAAAGTAATAAAAACTAATAAAGTTCTTACAAGACTGACTTTAAAAGAGAAAAGGGAATTGGCAGCTATGTCAGTCTGAAGAAAGGTGACAGATACAGATGAGGAAGATTTTTAAAAGGCAAATCAAAAGGCTCTGTGCCTTTGAAAAATCCAGGCAAAATGATCAATTCACTGCAAACATAATGAACAATTTATTCAAGGAGAAATGCAAAACTTGGACTGACCAAGAGAAAAATGGAATCATTGGCTAAAATCTATTCAGAGCCACATAGATTGATCAGACCTGGAGCTTTCAGACATGTTCATTCAGCTTTCAAAGTTAAGGTAATTCTAACTGAAAAAACAACAAAACAACAACAACAACAACAAAAAAAAAACGCAGAGCAGAATGAACCAATTCTATTTTCCAACTCATTTTCATGAGGTGAGAGAAGTGATGAAAAATGAGTAAGAAAAATTATATGCCAGTTTCATTTATGAATATAAAAAGTCTAAGGGGGATGCCAGCAAGCCAAATTTAGGATGAGGTTTAAAAAACAAACAAACAAACAAAAAAAAACAACTGTAATCAAGTTAGAGTTATTGCTAAGTAGAATGGTTTAACTTCTGAAATTTTATTAATATGATTCACCAATGAATCTGCCAAGAGACCATTCATCTCAATAAATGAGAGGAAGGGGTATAACAAAATTCAAAATAGCTCCTTGATAAAACATTTTAATGAACAAGCAATGGAAGGAATCTTCCTTAACAAGGTAAACTATATCATACAACAAACCTCCAAGGAAATGCCACTCTTGGCTGTGAACATTATATAAAACCCAGGTACATTATATAAAACCTGGAATAAGACAATACTGCTATCTAATGTTAGCTCAGCGGGTCTGATCATAAAATGAGAAATAGAAAACCATAAATATTACAAAAGAATGAAGATAACTCATATTATCTATACATCAAGATTAGTTATGTAAAATGTTAAAAGATCTACACATGTTACAAAGCAATAAGGAGTGAGCATGGTTGGAAATAGGGCAGACTAGTGAATGAATTGCACTGAGATAATTGGGTATTCATATGAAAAAGTCTAAACATATCATGCAATGCAGAAATATGAATTACAGGATGGACTAAATATCTTATTGATTAAAAAGTAATTGCAAAATTTTGAAAGAAAACATAGAAAGGTAATTTATTAAATCATATGTATCACATACATATTACTATTTCCTGAATCATATACTATAAAAGGAAATATTGATTGATTATTCCAAGCATTTAAGCTTCCATGTGATAAAAAGCATCACAAATAAATTAAAACATTGTCATTCATTAGGGGTAGATATTTGCAAATCATATTCTGGCTCCTTCAGAATTAATCTCTAGAACATTGAAAAGGACATCTACAAACAACACCGACACAATTTAAAATGAGTAAAACAGAACCACAATTATGTGTGTATATTTTACTACTTTTCAAATGTGGTTTCATTTAGCCCAAGGCTGGCCTTGAGCTCCTGATTCTTCTCTTTTCCTCCCACATGCTAGGATTTGTCATCTTTTAATCACCTTTTGTAGTTCTTTTTATCACCTCTAACATATAACCATGGAAGGCTTGAGATGTTTAATAGCATTCTAAAAGCATTAGCTTTACTAGTGATCAGAAACTCCTTACATCTACAATATTAGCAAGAAGAGTATCTGATAACAGTGTTGGAGAAGATGGGAGGAGAAATGACAAACCAACTACACATTAGAATCATCAAAGGAACTTGAACAGTATTCTCAGACCTCATCCCCGAAGATAATTGGTCTAGGGCCAGAAGTGAGCACGAGTGATTTTTATATGTGTCTTGGGTGATTCTTATCTGCAATTAGGTTGTTCATAGCTTATAGAACATCATAGACCATAGAGCAGTGTCTCTAGGAAGGTAAAGATGCATATTGTTTATAAGTCAATCATTCCATCTCAGGAATAAGTCAAGTGATTCTCTCAAGAGATTTTGGAACTTGAGGCTGAGGAAGTAGTCTAGTTGTACAGTGGTGTCTGCCCATCATAATGAAGTCCTGCATTTTGAACCATCAGCACCATATAAACCAAGACTGGTATGTACACCTGTCATCCCTGCACGCTACTTAAAGTCATCCTTCACTACATAGCAAGTTTGAAGTGAGCCAAGCCTGCATGAGATTCCGCCCCCCAACCAAACACAACAAACAAGACATTTCAGCACATGCATTAAAGATGCATATATAGATTTTCACAGTATAGCTTGGTATCAAAATAGAGTTAGTTCAAAGTCCTTTCGGTAGGAAAATGAATAAATCAACTGAGTTATTTACACAACATAATATTATCTGCTGTTATAACAAACAACTAGATACCTCTGTGTCAGCATGCATCATGTCTGAAACAATGCTGAGTTTGAAAACGTTACAGAAGGATATGAATGATGTTTTGTGCATTTTAAAATGTGAGCAAAATACAAGACTATAACCACAAATGCATATCCCCTGTCAGCATCTAACACACACACAGGCTCAGCTATGACAGGACAATAAATACATTAGGAGAGAGGGCAAAGAGAAAAAAGCAGTGCTTTAGCTGAGTCTGTAATGAGCCTCATTTTAATTTATAAGTGAAATGAACTAAAGATGGGAAAATAAACATATTTCAACTGGGTAGTTGGTTTGCAGATAATTATGGTATGATTTTAGATGCATTGAAATGTTTCTATCAAAAGATAAAGGAAGAATGTGATTGCTATGGTTATGAGACACACCTTCATTTTTTAAGATCACTACAAAAACCGTAATATTTTCAAAATATGAGTGAAAAATGTAAAAACAATCCCCATGCTTGCTTTAGTTCTGCATCTGATTCCTTATTTGAAAACCATTTTACCACACTGGTGTTGGTGCCATCCTCCATAAAGTAAGAGCATGAGAGAAAGCATCCTGGTTCTGAGTGCTGATGAATATGAACTTGGCAAAGGGTAGTTAGTGTTCAAGGTTATCTGTTCTTTCTCCTTGGAGGTAATCTGCCAAGTTTGTACTACACCCACAGGTAGTAAACTTGTTCTCCAGTGTGATAATGGGCCATTTGAAAAGTAGTGCCCTATGAGTGGTCAATATTGAACTGGGAGATCAATGTGGAGAGTCTAGATCAGGAGCAACGTAAAAACTCAGAAAGCTGCCACCTCTGTCAATGAAGCCCAGTGACTCCCAGTCCCAAGTCTGTAGACTTGTTTCTTTATTCACTCACTCGCTGACTGTCCTTTTCTTCAATGCTTGCTCATCACTATTTGTCATACATCAATAAAATTTATATAAGCGGCATTATAGTAAAATTCCCTTAATCTATTTTATGATGGAAAAAACATAAAAATCTGACCCCAACCCCCTTCATTAAATTGAAAGACTTCTTTCTATCCCCTAAACATCTTGTTTGCTCATAGTGAAAACCCAGCCAAACACAAACAACTAAACACATTTGCGCACTAAGGTGATGTTTTCTTCCAAGAATTATGGTGCTTTTAGCTAACAGAGGGCTAATTATCCACAGAACCCTGAAGAAAACGAAGCCCAGAAACAATGGCATGGGGTGAAGCCTTACTTTCCGTAAATACTGAGGCAGAACTGGGATGACTGAAAGTCTCTTCCAACATGTGGAACACAACCTCACTCATGTCTCGATTCTCCCATCCCCACCGCACCCCCTGCTGGTACCTTCTCTCTGCTACTCATTTAATGAAAGACTCTATGTGAACTGAAATGATCCAGGAAGGAGGAGGGAGAGTGTATAGCCTTCGTGGCTAGACAGAATGACAGGGACCATTGCGCCAAATGCAGAAAGAATGCAGGATGGTAGTCAATGGGAATATTCTAAGACAGTTTGCTCTTCAGCAGTTGAGCTAGGTAAAGGAGACTACCTCCATTACCTGCGTTATGACTGAGTGAAGACAGATATGCCAAGAGCATTGTTGAACAGCAGCATTTCACTTGACAACTGATGGTGGTCAGTAATTGCTTGGTGTGATCATCACTTCATCATCTCCTGCTGCACAGGCTATGGCTAGCCCACTGAATGTTTATACATGAGCTACGCAAAGCAAAACACAACACAAAGGAAAGCTTCACGGGATGGCTTGGTGTCTTTTGAAATCCAGCAATATCATTTCCATTGAGGGGAAAGGAAGTCTACTAGTATTCTCACTCAGCAAGACTCAGGATGCGGGGTGGAGGGAAGCATCCAGTGGGCAAAGGCTGGAGAGATTGCTCAGAGGGTAGTGTTTTCTAGGCAAGCCTGAGGACGAGTGTGCACCCCTAGCACTTTAGATAAAAGCTGTGTGGGCTTGGGAAACTCAGATCCAAGGCTTGCCTGACACTGAGTGTTTTCTTCCTTTTCCATTTCTTTGTCTCACTGGGATAAGGATCCAGAGTCTATATACACATTTCCTGACACCCTAGGGTTTCTTACTTTTTCTCTGCAGTCCTTCCCCCACCCCTCTGCCCCCTAGTAGCTTACCAACTTCCAATTCTGAACATATCTGCTTTCTCAGACTCTAAGAGACATGACTATCTTCCTCTCTGTATTGCTTGCCCAGGCAACTGCTGAGATTTACAACTTGTCTGCTCTGGAGTTTTTCCACACAAAGTCTAATGATATTGTCTTTGAACTTTTCTTTGTGACCCTTTTTTAATTCTTTTTTAAATGAGACTTAATGCCAACCCTAGATTCCCTGGCAAAAACAACAGGAGAAAACCAAAACATCCCATGAGGGTTTTCCTCACCTGGTGACCAAGGAGCACAGTAAGTAGAAAATAATTTACTTTTTTTTTTTCATTTCTTGGTGCTGCTTGGAGTGAGTCCAGCGGCATGGCCTATGCTAGGCAACTGCTCTATGACTAAGCTCCGATGCCACCCACCCTTCCACCAATACTGCCATAGTTGATGTGTACCTGAGGTTCATAAAAGGGAGACTGCAGGCCATCACTGTTTCTCATAAAAACCAGTTCAAACCCTTAAGCACAAGTAAGCCAGAAAGCAGGTAATTTGTCTGGAAGTAGCAACAACCTGACATGGCAAAGAACACACTTGCTCTGAGCCATTTCTCACAGCTCCCAGATGACTGGTTCCTTACCCCACCACCTCTGTCCTGTCCCCGCCACTCACCCCCCCCCACTCCTCTAAGTGTGTATTTGTGGCCATCCATAATTATACCACTGGCTCGAATGCTCACAAAACTGGGCCAGATTCCTAAGGCTCACAACAAGCCTTTGACCTAGGAACACATTGAGCTGCCACCACAACATGGATGAGGAGATTTAAAGGGCAGCTTTAGAAATGGAATGATACACACTCTACTGAGTAGAAATAGCAGATGGCCTGGCAGATAATGATCTCTAGCTAAAGGGCTTAAACAGTAACCAGGCTGGTTCTGAGAGCTCTGGCTCTGAGGAAACAGGAGTAGGAGCTTTTTCTTAGAAGGGGGAGGCAGAGGACATTTAAATGCTAGCAGAGGATGGAAAGAAGGGTAACACAGAAGTGTGGTTCGAGGATCATGGTTTTTCCTTTTTTAAAATGCTTTCTTCTAAGCCAGCTGGTTTGTAGAAAAATGGGGTGTTGATGAAGGTTTGGTGGTAGAATAAGGAACAGGGGAAGTAGAAGAAACAATGGCAACCCATCCCTTGTCCAGCTATCCACCAGCCAGTAAAAGCAGCATCTCCTTCCCACAAAGGACACTGGGAAACATTGACAGCTTCATAAAACAGAGGGATGAGGGTGGATGGTTAGAAGGTAGAAGTCTGAGGGGGAGGGGGGGCAGGGATAGGACATCTCAGCATTGCCTAGATCCCACGATGGTCTAGGCACCATTTAACAACATTCGGCTGGCAGAGTCACTCAGCTCTAGATGTTGAGTCTCAAGAAGCTGCCTCATTACCACCCTCCAGATCCCCATACTCACACCCACTTAGTACTGTAACCACAGGAAAGTGAGAAAGGCTGAGATTGTTTAATGTTTCAATTCCCTGTTTTTTCGGTTCAGGCTACAGCGATTTCCTCTAGCACATGCCAAGTGGTTGCATGGCATTTTCAAAAGGGGTTCACAAATATTCCAGCTTCAGATAATTTTACTCCCTAGATTTACCTATCCTTCAGCAAATCTGTCTAAAGCTTTCAGAAAAGCCAACAGTTTGGGTAGCTCCCTAGGGCAACACTGTAGTTTTCAGGAGAGTTCCCCCGCCCTCTTCCTTATTTTCTAATTTAAAATATAGTTTACATTACTGGAGGAAATGAGCCAAAAGATATTCGCTTGCAACGTTAACAAAATTAAATAACTCCCGACATGAAAACATAAGCATGCCTTTACACATTACCTGCTAAATGGTACCAAGAGCAGAAAATTCTGTGTTGAATCTTGTAATTAATTTATGGGCTGGCAAATCGTTTTACTTATATTTATAGTTGAACTGATAGCTTCATTGTGATTACAATATGTAAAAGATGCTTCATATTAAGGGATTAAAGGGAGAAAAAAAGAAAAACAAAGTACTTACTTGCAGTGATAATTTCAAAGTAATCTTGAATTTCAAATTAGGCTCTTTTGTTCATGAAGAAAGACTAAGCTAGCTATAATCCTTTGGATCACAAGGTATGCACTGGAAATCCACAGGACAAGTCTTTGAGAAGTCTTCCTTTTGTATTTATTTCTCCAAACAGCCAAAATATTAGGAAGCAATAAAAAAAAATAAGAATGTCCTTAAAATGGGGTGGGGGCAGTAGAAATATGAAAGGGGGCAAAATCAGACCGCAAGCTGCCAAGGAAGCATAAGCCCTGTCTAAAACTCAGACTCACAAGTGTGACTGTCCCGGCTGTCTGCACTCGAAGCGTCCTCTTGTTTTCCGAAGTGACAGTTCTCATCACTCAGCCTAGTTCTGCTACAGCAACACAAGGATGTTTGAAGAGAAATGAACTCATCGTTAGAAGTTCCTCTAGAAAAGGAAAACAGATGGAGAGTTTCCTGCTGAGGACACCCCGCCGAGGCACAAATTCAGGGGGTGTGGAGTTGACTCGTGAAGCTCTGGTTTTTCTGGGCTCAGCATTGAGACCGCATGTGCTGCCTCATGCTAACACTGGACCTTGCCATCTGAGGTAACTCTCTCAACACTGATGACATGCAGGACGCAGGTCAACACTACTCGAACACCCTGCTTGCCAGCATCCCTGTCTCAACCCTTCCCTGGGAGCAGAAAAATGATGTAAGGGCCTTTTGCTGTTGAGTCCTCCCTTCCTGTTCCTGCGGCCTTTCCACCTTCACTTCCAGATTTCTTTCCTGATACTGACGTTCAGGCATACACGTGCTGAAATTAGTTTAGATGTCACCCAGGTTTTCTTTCTTCCCATTAAAGTATATTCTAAAAGCAGCGCGCCTTAAAATAGGTTCCAAAGACAACAGTTGGCCCTAATTATTATCCAATGAAAAGCAAGAATGGAGCCTCTGCTCACAGTTATGGAGTCCGGTCCATAGGTTGGTGCTCATTAGATGGAAAAAACAAGCCCAGATTTACCTTTAAAACCATCAGTTTTGGTTTCTTCCTTTCCCATTACCAAGTATAATGACACTACTGTTCAAAGGAGGTCTTCCTTTGTTAATTCTACAACACTCTTAAGAAAGCATCAACCATGTATTCACTTCAGTTATCCTGACCCGACGCTGAAATCCATACCCACCTCTCACATTGCAAACTGTGATGAATAGCCCTCTGGAAGTAAGTCTCATGGGCTGGCAAGATGGCTCAGTGGCTGAATGTGCTCACCATGAAGCCTGATGATCTGAGTTCAGATCTTCAGAACTCATGTAAAAACCAGATGCTGTTGCCTATAAATGCTGGCTCTCCTGCAGAGTAATGATGGAGCAGAATCCCAAGGAGTTTTTGGGCAAGCCTGCTTAAGTATATAGTACAGTGGCAAACAACACAGCAATATTGCCTCAAACAAGGTGAAAGGTGGGGAACAAAACTAGGTTATTTTCTGACCTCCAATGACCACACACAAATAGACAATTTTGAAAACGCCTTTAAAAAAGATAACAGTACCACGTGATCTTTCTTTTCTGGTCAGTGTCTTAGTGGGGTAATTTATTGTTGTGGGATCTAGTTTCTAATGTCTAGTTGAATGATTGAGCAAGTTATGAAAGAAGCAGGGATGGATGGGATGAAGGGTTTATGGTGTAGGTAGAATTATGGCCTGTCTCCATGATGAGGTCTACAGAAACTTTTGTAGCCTTAATAAAGGCTACAAATATTGTCTAGAAAGATAGCTCTGCAAGTAAAATGTTTGTTGTACAGAGCATAAGGACCCACCTCCAGATTCCATGTTAGAGCCAGGTGGGTGTGGAGCCCACTTGTAATCCCAGTACTCACAAAGCAGACAGAATTCCCTAGAGCAAACTCGCCAGCCAGACTAACTGAAGCAGTGAGCTCCAAGTTCAATGAGAGACCTGTCTCAAAATATAAGGTGGAGAGTAGTATAGGAAGATACCTGTTAACCTCAGGCCTACTTGCAACACACAGAAAGACACATGCACATGTATCCATATACATGTGAAAACACACACACACACACACACACACACACACACACACACACACACACGTAACACACACACACACACAACCAAAAAAAGATTGTCTAAAAGAATGTTTTATACCAGAAATTCAAAAATGAAGATTCCAGACTGAATGAGGCCCACTACTTACCTACATTTACAAATGAGGTTTTATTAGAACACATGAATACCCATTTCTTCTGTATTGTCTTTAGCAGCTTTTGAATGGTTTCTATAACAGAGCTGTCTGGTTACAACAGAGACAGCATGATTCACAAAGCCTCAATATTTTTCTGTCTGGCTCTTTCCAGAAGAAAACTTAAAGATTTCTCCTTATTATGTCAGAGAGTCACTACAAAACTACTGAATTGGCTGACATTTTCCCCCCTGAGGTATATATATTATCAGAAGTGTGGTACAGCCCTGTTTTAGGACAATGGTGAGTTGGGAGTTGTTTCCTGCTACTCCCAGACAAATGTGGCAAGAGGATTTTCTGGGGGTCAAAGGACTGGGGAATCTCAAATTCCCAGGAGATAAAACCTATCAGACCATGGGGTGGTGGTGTAGGCTGACAGAAGAAGAATCCAAATGTCCTGGAGGGGAACCAGCCTAGCAGGGCTGAACTGTTGAGAACCTCCAGAGAGCCATCAATGGAGGTGCTGTGAGAACCAGAACAAAACCAGTGTATGAACGTGAAGGGGCCCCACAGTGGGAGATAAGTCTTGGAACTAAAGGAAGGATGCTGGGTGCCTTCCTTTTGAAGCTCAATGGAAAAGTTACAAAATCACCCTAATTGGATACTGAATTCTCCTAATTGTAAAGCTCAAGGCCCTGCCTTGGGCAAAGCTGAGGCATCTAGGTAGATCATTACTCCCTGGCCTGGAAGTCAGGCTGAAAGACAACGGAAGTTCTAGAAAGGCAGGGAACTGCTCTCAGCTATCTGGCTCTGAAAACACACAGTATGTGGACAGGAAGAGTACAGCCCCAGAACAACCGGAAAGCAAGCATAAGGTTATCTGTGCTGCTGGACAGTGTCTGGCTTAGCCTTTTCACCCCACAGCCAGTCTGCATTTTTTCCAGAAGAGCTGACTTGCTTGATTTGATGACTGCCTTGAATTCTATGCTTCAATTTCCCCAAACTTCACAGCTATCTAAACAGTGCTTAGTTTTCAAGGGTAATTCCCTTAACCCCAATGATGAATGCTAGCTTAACTTCCTGGATCCCATGAATGTAGTAATATTTTTTCCTCCAGTAATCAACAGTAGATCAGTTCATCTGTAAATATATGAGTTGCGACTACATGCCAGGCACTGTGTTGAACCTGGTGTAAAATATCTAATTAAATAGGCAAAACCTCTGGCCTCTTGAGCACTAGACCAACATGGACATGTACAGATAGTTTCAGATTGTGCTAAGTCAGTCCCTGGAAGAAATAAGCCAAGTGCTATGAAGCACAGGAACTAGGCAGTGATGAGGGTGTTAGGTAGGTGGTTAGAAGATCACTCCTGAAGCATTTTAGATGAATTTTGGAAGCTGAGACAGAGCTGGCTGTGCAGTGAGCTAGGAGGGTTTAGTTCAAAAGCAAACACTGGAAGCAACATGACCCATTCCCCAAAGGAGAGACTCCTCTGGGGTGACTTCATGGGGAGGCTGGGGAGAATAAGGTCTTGCGGTGAGTGCTGTTATCTGGAAAGAGGAACAGGTTTGGGTATCTTCCAAGGGCAAGGCAAGGATCTAAGCAAAGGAATGTGTGCTCGGGTGTGTTTTTCAAAAGGGATTTCTCTAGCACTGTTGTTGAGAATAGAATGTTGAGAGAGGGCATGAGATCAAACTGAGGGATGGGGGTTGGGAGAGACTTAGAAGGGTCTCAAGGTACAGAACATTTGAGGTAGATTTTGCAGAGGGACCTGTGCCTGCTGCAACCGTGTAGGTACTGATCCCACTGTTGCTTTTGAAATGCTTAAATTTCACCCATGTGAAGTAAACACAGAGGACATAGCCTCATCTTCCTTGCATCTTGTGCATGTCTAGTGCAGACAAAGGGTGCATGATTCTAGAGCTGTGTGTTAGGCACAGTGAACATGTGGCTGTGGCTACAGCAGGGCAAGTCTTTGCATGAGGAGAGAACAGGTGGTTATGAAAAAAAAATCTCTTTTCTTTTGAAATTTGAGTATTTGCATAGGTCCAGCTGATTATCTACAAGGTCACCAATAATTGTAGTAGTTTGGGAGCTGAGAAAGGAGGACTGCCATGAGTTCAAGGTCAGTTTGAGCTATATAGGGGGAAACCCTGTTTTATTTATTTATTTTATTTATTTTTTTTTAAAAGGTATCTAAGCAGCGCTCTACTTCTGTCTTAGTTCTATTGCTGTGAAGAGGCACCATGACCAGGGCAACCTTTTTTATTTATTTATTTATTTAATTGGGCTGGCTCACAGTTCAGAAGTTTTGTTCATTATTGTCATGATGAAGAGCATGTCAGCACACAGACAGACAGCACACAGAGCTGAGAGCTCTACATCAGGATCCACAGGCATCAGACCAAGAGAGACACTGGACCCAGCTTTGGTTTCTGAAACCCAGAGCCCACCATCAGTGACATACTTCCTCCAACTAGGCCACACCTACTATAACAAGGCCCTACCTCCTAAACCCTGTCAAGAGCACTCTCTAATGACAAAACGTTTCAGTATAAGAACCCATGGGGACCATTCTTATTCAAACCACCACAAAAAAAAGCAAGCAAGTAAACATGGATTTGAAATGGACGACATATGTTGACCCTATTCTGTCTGTATCTTGCCATCGGAACCAAATGCAAGACAAAAAGGCAATCACCTGCCTCATGGCTACACTTTGTTTTCTCTTCAGCCATTCTCTGTCATTCAAATCACCATTACATATATGCAGCAATTTATTTTTTCCAATGCTTTATTCTCAGCCGATTTTAAACTTACCGAAAGATACCCATAATTAAGTCAAATATCTTTTTGAAAATCCTCCTCATGTAAAAATGTGTTCCATAAATGCACCCTCTGGCTTTGTTCTGCCACAGACATTTTCTTAGTATTACCAGTGAAGGACTGGTGTCTATACAGATGAGAAAAGCCAGGCAAAGTCATCAAACTCAACACGCTTCACTCATCCCTGGCAGGGTGTTTTATGTTTCACAAATCAAAAAATGATTTAAGCTATTTCAGTACACCCCGCCCCCCTAGTTCAATAAGATCTGGTTCCTTAAATCTGAAGGAACAGGTATTTTTCTCTAAAACATGAATACTTAAAGTGACACTACAAAATATAGCCTTAGGGTATAGAGATCTTTTTTTATGAGTAGAAGAGATTACTGCATTTCACTAGATATGAAACCATTCCATTAGAATTACCTTACCGATTTTCATTGTGCATATCTTGCCACAAGAAAATCCCAACACTCAAGTACTAGTCCCTTTTTATTCCAACAAATACAATGCACACGATGAGTTGGGGTACCCATAGCCCATCTTTGGAAGATTCATACAGGGTGCTGGGTTTTAAGTCATATTTGTCTTTGGTGTGGTAATGAGATAGCGATAGTGTTTATGTTATCATAACATATGAGAATGGTATTTTGTACTAAGTAGTGAACATCAAAAATAACTGTCAGTATAAACAAACCCCACAACATATTACTCTTGGTATGAGTTAATGTGTCATCGAAAATTAGTGCAAAGTCCACTGTAGATGGAATTTGGATATTTAAGTTACAAGAACTCATACAAAAATCATTACTAGAATATATGATATCTGAAATGATTCTAAAATAGATGTTTTTTTGGTGGTTGGCTATTAGACCACCTCATTCTCAATGTGTGTGCAAAGAGGAAAATCTGCAATGCTCTAACCTAAACATTCTCCCTATACAACTCAAAAACTCAAATTTATAATGCAGAAACATTCCTGGCACTGTGGGCACTGTGGGCACTTAAATTTTAGGCTATTTTGTTACTTGGCAGTATTTCATATTTGCTAATGAAATATTACTCGCAACACATCTCAACAAGGGCATATAATCCATTTGCTCTAGGTAGAAAAATTAAGACAAACATAATTTGAAAATAGGCTTTTTATTTTTTTAGGTACACAGAAAGGACAAGGGTTACATGCTTACAGAAAAAAGTTACTGGTAAAGACATGCATAAGTGTGCCCCTGCTATATATATTTTTCTTCTCCAGCCACATAATTGAAAAAAAAATAGTTATACCATGAAAAGAATGTCAAGTAACTTAAATTTCTATGTTTTCATTGTTCAATTACAGCAGTTGCTAATAGTTCACACAAAATCTTTTAAAAAGTAGATCTTTTCTGGGGTTGGCCTCCCCCAAAGCACAAAGAATAAAATTGTAGGCTAGGGCTGAAGAAGACACCCAGTGTGTATTGCTCTCATAGAGGCCCCAAGTTCAGTTCCCAGCACCCATGTGTTGATGAACCTCCTGTAACTCAAGCTGCAGGGGGCCCAGTGGCCTCTTTTGACCTCTGTGGGCACTGGGCACAACACACACCTACCCACAACACACACAATTGAACATTTTTAATATGAAAACTATTTCTTAAGAATTCTACTGAGGAATTCTTTCATGTGGACAAGGGAAATCTGTGAACATTTGCAGAACAGGCAGTCCTCATGTGACAATAGAGTACATGACCTGTCAATATCGCACAGGTGACTCAGGACTTGTCACTTAATATAAACTCAATAAAAATCTGTCCCGAGGCCCAGTGCTCATCTATTAAGCACTCGATGGCTATGTAAAACTCTGAATACAATCAGCCCTCCCAGATCAAGACAAACTGACTTATTAGCAACCTTCAAAGAGAATTTTTATTCCCAGTTTCAATTCCAAATAAATCTCAAGCCAAATCCTTTATCCAGTGTCTGCAATCACTTTGACAGTTACTCAGTTCTTCCCAGCCCTTAGTGTTCCCCATAGACTTGTGCTTTTGGTTAGGTTTTCTTTTATTTTATTTTTCTCTTTCTTTCTCTCTCTCTCTTTCTTTCTTTCTTTCTCTTTCTTTCTTTCTTTCTTTCTTCCTTTCTTTCTTTTTTAAAATTTATCCCTGGACCATTTTCCTTTGATCATCTTTCTTTCACACCTAAATATTTTTTCCCTCTTTTTCTTCTGAGTGTCCATCTGGGATTCCTGTTGGTCCCAGATCCCCATGGGCTCATTCCTACCTCACTCTCCAGTTTCTATCTATTTGTCATGTCTTTTTCTCTAGCCCAAGTAATTCATAGAGAATTGCTGACAGATGGTGGGAGCCATACAAAAACCATAAAGCAAAGAATAATGTAAACACTTCTCAATAATTCATCTAAGTGAAGTCAAATACACAAATGGAAAAGGAGAACTCAAGCCAACTGAAAAGTTAATAAAATCAATTAACATATAGGACGAGATAGTTATTCCAACTGAAGTTAGACAAAAGAGTTAGTTCCTTTCCATCTGTGATAATAAATAATTAAAACACCATTGTGGCAGTTTGGGGCTGCCATTGGCTGTCACTCATAATGCTGATTCTGTATCTTACGTTGTCAGTTAAAGGGACAGAGTCAGGACTGAGGTGATGACTCAGAGGATAAAATATTGTCTTTATATATGAGGGTGATCTCCAGGACTCAGGTATGTATGGCTGGCCCCTCTTGTAAGTCAAGCCTTCACAGGCAGCGGGCAGGGTATCCCTTGGAAGAACAGATAAGCCAGATTAACTAGGTTGGTGAACTCTGGGTTCAAATGAGAAACATGACCTCAGAAAATAGGTAGCGAGTGATCGAGGAAGGCACCCCATATCAGCCTCACATGCACACCACACACACTTGCTTACACACATGCACACTGCATGCCCAGAAGCAGAGGGAGCAAAATGTAATCTTTAGCCTGCCATGAGAACAGGTTTCTCATTCTCCAGCCTCCCTTCTCACTGTCCTTAGACATTGTCTAGGGTGCCATCTACCTTTTAGTATTCTAAGGGTCATATTTAGACAGAACAAAGTTTGTATCAACCTTGTCACATAAAACTTGTTGACTTGACAGTAATGGTTTCTGGAGAATACAGATGCATCTTTGTTCTCTTTGTTCATTAACTTTATTGTCCATAGAAAGCAGGTGATAGGCTGCAGAGATCATTCAGTTGGTAAGGTACCTACCGTGGAAGCAAGAGGACCCATGTCTAAAAGCTGGCCATGGATAGTGCTGTTTGCTTGTAATCCTAGTGTTGGGGAGGTACAAATAGAAGAACTCTGCCACACAGCCTGCTTGGTGAGCCCCAGGCCGGTAAGAGATCCTGTCCCCAAAAACAAAGATGGGGTGGAGAGATTACTTCAGCAGTTAAGAAGGTTGCTATACAAGCATGAGGACCACAGCTGGGCATCATGTGCATATCTGTAGACCTAGCATCAAAGGTAACAGCAGGCTTAGACAGCTCTGTCCCTTCACCAATCTTGTCTGGAATGTTAAGTCTTTCTCTTGGGCTGGTTCCACTCCCTACGTGATGCTCTCCTTGGCGGACATCTCACGGCTCCGTCAATTCTGTCATCTTTGTTTCACGATTGCAATCCAGGCTTTACTTTCACAACTTCATACAATGGACTCTTCACCTCTCGGGGCCTTCTTACTGACCTAGCTCAGTCATATATTGCTTGGCCTTAGCAGCTCTCTGAAATGGCGGAGAAAGGGTCCATGACCACTTCACTCTTGCATTTTCCACGCCTCCAAAACCAGTGCTGGATGGATGAAAATGCTAAGTATGGCTGCCAGCTTGGGATGGACATTGGTCCTCCAGAATCACATTTGCAGCAGCTTTTGTATGGTGTTGTTTGGGGGAACAGAAAACTCCTTAGGCCTTTGTCTTTCACAAGTTAAAAGCTTAGCTGGTTGGGGTCTGTTCCTGAGGGCACACTTCCATTATTCCAGTACTTAGTGGAATTAATCTTCTTAACTGTTTGCTACAGCCTCTCTTCCAGCACAGGTCTTGACTGTAATGTTAAGCTTTGCAGTTCTTCTTTTCCTCTCCAAATTGATGTGTGTGTGTGTGTGTGTGTGTGTGTGTGTGTGTGTGTGTGTGTGTGTGTGTCCCACAAGCTTGTTTTCACTGTAAATCTGCAAAAGGAAAATCAGTAACAACCATGCTGCATATTCATGTTAAGTCTTGGAATTTCCTCCACCAAAGAAATTAACCCAGAAAAGTTTTCAGAACATTGACAAAATGTAGCCAGATTCTTTGACAAAGCATCATACACATACCCTCCAGTCCAGTTGAGGCTAAAGTCACTGTTTCCCTCTGAAACCAACAGAGCCACGCCTTTACAGTCTGCACTACTCTCAGTGCTACACATTTCCAGGTTCTTACTAGAGCTGCCCAGTAAGCTCTGCTTATAGTACTTAAACTTCCAAGGAAAGATTCTAGGCTAAGCATCATGGGATTGTTCCAGGCAAAACTGTCTAACAATGGCAATGTCATATGGTTCAGCATAATATTTGTAGCAGATACTTCAATCACTAAACTTCTTCAAAATGTTTTAAGGAATATAGCTTTCAATTTAACTTACAATCAACCCCAAGGGTAGTAACCCCAATTGTAGAAGCAAAGTGTGAATAAATGAGACTCACAAACATTTATAAGGTCACATTCAAGTTCTTGACTTAAGCATTCAGCTGAGTAAAGATCTTCATAAGCAGGGGTGGTGTCCTGGATATTTTCTAAGCAGGCACAAACACCTTAGAACTAATTTAAAATTTTTAATTTACATTATTTAAGTTTGCTGATAATTTCATGAATAATTTATTAACATATTATAAAACCCCAGTAATAACCATTAGACAAAAAGAATCCATGTTCTTAAGCCAATGTCAGGTGTCCTCTCATAATGTACATTATATTGGTAAATACTCATTCCTCCTTGAGCTCACTGAGCTGTGTGCAAGCATGGTTCCCTCCACCACAATTTCAGACCCAGACATGTTTTTTCTCAAAGTGTCCTTTAAGGTCATCCCTCATCTGGGGATGGGCTGTTCCCAGCTACAGCACAGAGAGAAGAGAAGAGTGAAACAGCCCCAAAATGAAAACACTGTGTCCTTGAAAACAGACAGGAGGTAAAGCATTTCAAAGAGATTGCTTATCCATGATACCCAAGTGCTTTCAGCCATCGGGAAAGATCAGCCATCAGTTCAGCCATAGGAAGTTCATCCATGGAGAAAAGCTCAACTAGAGAGCCCAACTGACTGCCTCAACTTTCCCAGTCAGGCTCCCAGGGATGACTTCGGACCCGACCTGGTGATGTTATTTCCATTTGTTGCTAGTTGTTCTTTTATGCGGAGGTGTCCTCCTCAGAGGGGACATTTTGGTCCACTTGGTCATCTGTAGAGAAACTCCATCTCACTGCCTTCACGGGGCTTCTCCAGATGGTTTCCAATAGATATCTGTAAGCCTCCAATATGATGCTATTGCCTTCCTGGTGTTATTTATTCTTTTACTTGAAAGATTTCCCTAGGGGGAAACTGCTCTGCATGGGATTCTCTCTATGCTAACTTCAGTGTGCTTACCCAGTGAATTCTGGCTGGATTTTTTTTTTTTTTTGAGCACCCAATTTGATGATGTTTTGCTATCTCTCTAACCATGCATGCATCCATCCCTTATTATTATTTTACCTTGGCTTGCTATGTACTTAATAAACTCATTCACTCTTTCAAAACCACAGGTGTGCCTGTTGCAGATCATTCTCAAGGCAACACAGGATAGCAGTCTTCCTAAGATTCTCAGGTGGCCCTGTATCTGGGGCTTTACACATGAATACTAACTTCAGAGGCTCTGTTTTCACTGCACCAGCCCCGTATTCCACCCTTGACCATTACTGTCATTTGGTTTGCTGAGACAAATCACATATTCTTGTTTTAGTTTGTTTAAGCAGGAGTCACACATAGAATATTACTTTTAAAAGGAAAATGGGGTAGGTAGGATGGCTCAGGGGGTAGAGGTGCTTCCTGGACAAGCTTGATGACCTGGGTTAAATTCCCAGAGCCCAAAAAAGGGTTGAAAGAAAGAATCAGTTCCACAGAACTGTTCTGTAACCATCACATGTGTACCATGGTATGCATGCCCATCCTTTATCATGTACACAGACTCAATAATAATAAATATTTTTAAATTCAAATAAGAAAGGAAATCACAAAAAGCTTCAGGAATACTTGTGGTCAGAAATAAAAGTTCAGTAAAGTGTCTGTGTTGTTCCCGTTTCTAAGCATCCAATCCCAGGTTGCTTGAAGCCAACTTTCACCTGCATCTGAAGATCATTTAGTAACTGGGCTATAGTCCCAAGCTTTTTAATTTTCATTTTTAGCCCATATTTTAAGTAAATGATAAAACAATAAAGTAATTTCCCTAAAACCGAGATGAAAGCATCCAGAAGCAAAATATACAGGATAATTTAGCATCAAATAACCCCATTACTTTCAGAACTAGGTCCTTTCCTATGAGAACTGATACCCTTGCAAAATGGTCGGGAAAGGGAAGAGTTACTATTTCTTGCCCTGAAAGCAGCTCTCTAAACTGGGCCAGCACACTAAGTGAAATGACAATTTTGCTAAAAGCAATACGCTCTTTTTGTATTAAGTGTCTGTCTTACATAAAGTACTAGGCAGAAACTCACCATTGGGTGCTTGGGGGACAGCACACAGACCTGAGAGTGTTGTGATGCAGGAAATAATTGGTTGTGTTGACCTAGTCATCATTCTTTCATAATAATTCCACCCCAAGCATATTGAGGTCTCATAGACTGAGCTCTAAGAGTTAGAAGCAGCCTCTTTTGGCACCACCAGAATCTACACCCATGGGGCCTCCAAAGGCAAGAAAACCCTTTTATTCTTCATCAATGAAACTAATGGGGGTTGTCCTTCTGTATGCTGTGAATATGTTTCTCTTATTGGTTGATGACTAAAGCTGTTTTAGCCAATGGACAGGCAAGATATAGCCAGGCAAGAATTATAGGTGGGGCTACCAAACTAGGAGAAGACTAGGAGGAAAAACACAGAGAGTCACCAGGGAGGTGCCATGTAGCCATCAAAGGAGTAACATTCAGGAGCATTATAGTAAGCCACAGCCTTGTGGCAATACATAGATTAATAGAAATGAGTTAATGATTAAGAGAGGTAGCCAATAAGAAGCCTGAGCCATTGGTCAAACAATTGTAATTAATATAGCTCTGTGTACTTGTTTGGGACTAAATGGCTGTGGGGCCAGGTGGGACAGAAACTCCATCTTCAGAAACAAATGTGCAGAAACTCTGGTGTGCTCAGAGTTATTGACAAAGTAGAATACAACTTCACACTTGCTACCATTGTAACTATTCATAATAATCAGTCTCAGACCCCTGTTTCATGGTGATGTGAAAAGATCCCCAAACCCTAAAGGGTATATAAAGATTACTGACACAAGAAATGAAGACTTACAGGTTGAAAGCAGTCTTGACCCTAGGAGAGGGAGATGAGGGAAATGAATAAAAATATTAGAATCAGTAGCAGTTGCTGGCACACCCTTGCTATCTAGCATGCAATGCCAGGCAAAGCACAAGAAAACCAAATCAAGACTTCTTTTGTGGAAAGAAGATGGAGATGGTGTTTGACACAACTGCTAATCCATCCACCTTTTGAGGGATGACACAGGACTAGCTGCCTTCCTCCTGGGAGCAGTGGATGGATTTACTTTGGGAATAGAGGAGGGGGGGATCTTCCTGAGTCATTTCTCAATACCAGGAGTGGGTTAGAGGGGACACAGTCTGCCCTGGAATTCTGTCTGACACAGACCTGGTAAATTCAAGCACCTCTGGTAGAAACCTCCTTTTCAGTCTGGTGGTAGTAGTACACACCTTTAATCCCAGCACCGGCGAGGTAGAGAAAGGTGAATCTCTGTGAGTTCAAGGGCAGCCTGGTCTGCAGAGCAAGTTCCACGACAGGCTCCAAAACTAAAGAGAAACCTGTCTTTAAACCTCCTCCCCACCAAAATAAAGAAACTTCTTTTTTTCCCTCTCTTTCTCTTTGCCTCTGTCCATCTTCCCTTCTTTCTTAGGTGAGAATTACAATTTATCTTTCCTGTAGTCTAGTAAAATGGCCTGGGCAAAGATGGTGACTCTTTGGATTACCCTTTAAAACCACCCTGCATCTGCTCCCAGAGCTTGGAGAAACTACTATTCTTCTGGGGTGGTTAGAAAGTGGCTGGAAAGGTTCGTCTGGGTCTTAGCTTTTAAGCCTCATGTCCATGTAGATAAAGCTGGACAGACCCTTCTCTGTTCACAGACCAGAAACAGACCATCTACAGTGTTGGTGGCTTCTGGCATTCAATAGTCCTGGTGTCTTTCCTATGTGGTGTTTGTTGTTGTATGGGTAGTGGTGTTTTGATAGTGGTGGTGGTGGTGGTACAGGGGATCAAACTGAGGGACTTAAACATGGTAGACAAGTGCTCTGTCACCCCACTATATGCCCAGCCTCAGTTTACAAACCTCATGTCGTGGTTTCAATAGGTGTGGCCACATAGACTCATGTGCTTGAATGCTTGGCCCTTTGGGAGTGACACTATTAGGAGATGTGGCCTTATTGAAGGAAGTGAGTCACTGCGGGCTTTGAGGTCTCACATATGTTCAACCTACACCCAGTGAGACAGTTCACTTCCTGTTGCCTATGGATCAAGATGTAGAACTCTCAGCTCCTTCTCCAGCACCATGTCTGCCTGTATACCACCATGCTTCCTGCCATGACCACGATGGACTGAATCTCTGAAACTGTAAACCACTCCCAATTAAATGTTTCCTTTATAAGAGCTGCCATGGTCATGGTGTTTCTTACAGCAATAGAAACCCTAACCAACACACCTCAGTTCTGTATTTATAACATTCTTCATTCCTGTACTCTGTAATCTAAAACCACTCTTTATCTGTCCTTTCAGCTTATGAGACAGATGTCAAGCTGTTGTGTCCTTTCAATGTGTCAGTTAAATTATCTTTGTTTAGTGTACTTCTGTGTGCACATAGGTGAGTATGTGCATGTATGTGAGTATGTGCATGTATGTGAGTATGTGCATGTGAGAGCAACTGCCCAGGGAGGGAGGCCAAAGGCAGCTGCTGCCCCTAGAGCTGGAGTTACAGGATGTTGCAAGCAGTCTGACAGTGGTGCCTGTTGAGGACCAATGCTCAGCTGTTTCTGCAGCCCACTATGGATGAGACTCTTAGCTGCCAAGAAGCCACAGCTCCTTTGAATCTCTGTTCCCGTCCACCTTGTGGGGCATTGTCAACCTGTCTGTTTCCACAGAAGCCCCTGGCTTATAAAGACATCTGCTCTTTTCCTTTCCCTTGGAAACCTAAGAGTGCCAGGCATATATTGTACATAACTTGAACACTCAAACAACCTTGCTTTATTGTCTGAGGGTTAATTGTTCCCCTTTCTAGGTCCTTGCCAAAGACTGCTGGCAGTTTGAGAGAGTCCAACAGAGGGGAAAAGCATGTTGCTTCTTGGAGATAGAGGCCTGAAGCTTCCCATTCCAGGCAGTTTCTGAAGTAGTCTGGGGTACCTCTCAGATGCAGCATGGCCAGAGCTGCATTTGGAATGGAAGCCTGACTTCAGCACAATTCTGCCTGAAGAAAAGGAGACCACCTGCGGAGCAAATGAGCTATAGGAATCACAGTTTCACCAGCGTTCTTGCAGATGGCCCTGATTTAGAAAAGGTATGCAGAAAATCTCTGAAAGACAACTGCTGTTCTTTACAGCATTTGGAAATCTTCTTGTGCCTCTCCATCCTGTGTTGATTTTGTTAAACCAGCATCATTAGCTCTCCTCTAAGCCCAGCTGTCCTTTCACTATTCTAATTATTAAAAAGAAATGACTAGATTCTAATCTCAGAATATTTGTTTTGCCTTCATCCTTCTCAAATACAAAGCTACCAAGTCCAGGAGTGCTCCCTTGTTTATTCTTGTGTCACTGTTTTAATGCAAACCTTACTGCTCCTTGCACCACATCTGACCTAGTACAGTATAATCCTTATTTGTAAATGGATTCTTTGGTATCTACTGCATGTGACTGACGAGTTCATGCACCTTCCCCTTACCACACACATGATCTTCACGTGATACAATAAACCACATAATTAACTCATTACCTTAATTTATTTCCTTACATTAGCTCTTAATTCAATGCCTGTTGTGCACTGTGCATCATCCTTGGCTCAAGACAGACAGGAATAAGCCAGACTTATTTTCTTATTGCCTTTTAGATAGAGAGAGAGATGATATTAAAGATCAATGTCCAGAAAGCATATCTATAAAAGCTTGTTATGAGTTGGGGCAATAGATCAGTCAGTAAAGTACAACTGATAGAGAGTGGTCCCCACACTTTTATAAAAGCCAGACAATGCAGAGTATGGTGTCAGCAGCCCCTGCTCTGTGAGGTCAAAGACAGGAGGTTTCCTGGAGCTTGGTGGCCAGCCAGTCTAGATGAGTCAGCAAGCTTTAGGCTCAGTGAGAGATTCTGTCTCAAGAGTGTTAGGTGGAGGGCCAAGTGTGGTGGTGCACACCTTTAATCCCAGAACTTTGGAGCAGAGGCAGGTGGATCTCTGTGAGTTTGAGGGCAGCCTTGTCAGCCATGGTTATATAGGAAAATCCTGTTTCATTGCCCCAGCCCCCAAAAAAAGAAAGAAAGAAAAAGGTAAAACATGATTTAATAAAATACCTGACATTAACCTCTGGCTTCTGTCTACTTACACACACACACACCCCACAAGGGACTCAAACTTAATGTCTTGGTTCCTAGGAGGGTTCCCCCAAATTGACATTTCGGCTGAGATGATAAAGGAGTACCCTGTGCATCCCTAAAGACTGACCTGCCTGGATGCAGGGAGAGATGAAGCACAGGGGAGGTCAAAGGCAGGAAGGTCACCAGGGGCCAGACTGAGACAAGCAGTAGGAAGGGCTGAGGAATTTGGGTTTTATTATTGAAGCAGTGGGGAATCACAGCGGGTTTGAAGCAGAGGAATGCAATAATCTATTGTGTTTCAAAAACTGCAGAAGATAGAAGGCTTCAAGAAAAGGTTACTGGGTGAGAACATGGAGGAGCTGTCTAGATTAGAGTCAGTGGTGCCTGTGACATGAACAGAAAATGAAAAGAGGCCCAGATTCAAGAGAGAAGGAGATTTAGTGGTCTTCACCAGAGGAGCGAGGCAGAGGGAAGGGACACACAGGAATATTCCGACGCCCAAGCTGTCATCATAAACAAGAGAGCAGACTGGCTTGGACCTCAGAAAACAAAAGACAGAAAAGGGCTTAGTTTAGGATGATGGAGTCCAGCATAGATATTTCTGAGAGGGCCAAGTGAAGATGAGCATTGAAGCAGTTTTACTTCATTACTGTGAATTTGGAAGTCAGTGAGAAGGCTCTGGGCTCTGCACTCTCTAGTCCGGCCAATGTGTGATATGGAACTTCTTGTGGGCAAGCTAGCCAGTGCCAAGGATAGCCCAAAGAAATAAGGTGCTTTGTTTGTGAATTCTGCAGAAATGAAAAGCATCTTCTGAAGGAGGGATTAGGGTCAAACTTGGAACATCTGGTCCACCTGCTGTGAGACAGCACCAGTTATTCCAGGGAAAGCCATTTTTTTGCATAGCTAAACCTCCCTCAGATTAGTTCCAGGCAAGATGAACTTCTCATTGAGCTGGCTTTTTGGGTAATGTTACCTTCCTACAGAATTTTGTCACAAGTTGTTGGCCTGTTGCGTGGTGAGCAGGCAGACAGGCAGACTTGTGTCCCACAACAATAGCACATGTCATTCTGGAATTCCTGAGAGTTGCCAGTGTAAGATATATACTTGGCATTAACTGATCCATTTGGTAACGGAGACCATGGGGTAGAAGGAAGAGACAGAGGTCATGGTCTGGTCCTGAGCCTCAAGGAATAGCAACATGGAAAGGTTGAGTAGAGAAGAAAGAGCTTGCTATGGTATTGAGAAAGCTAAGGGGAGAATCTATGCATGGCTGAGTGTGGGTGATCCTGTATTGAGTGCAGGAAGGCAAGCTTTGGATCATTGACTCCTTGATGGCCATTACAATAATTTGGTATCTTAGTTAGGGGTCCTATTGCTGTGATGAAACACCATGACAAAAAGCAACTTGGGGAGGAAATTATATTTCACCATATAATTGTTCACCATCAAAAGCAGTAAAATTTCTGCCCTTCAGAAACCTAGAGGCAGGAGCTGATGCAGAGGCCATGCAGGGGCACTGCTTACTGGCTTGCTCTTAATGGCTTGCTCAGTCTGTTTCATTATAGTCTCTAGGACCATCAGCCCAGGGAGGGCACCATCCACAATGTGTTGGGCCCTCTCCCATCAATCACTAATAAGAAAATGCTCTACAGGCTTACCTGTAGCCTGATCTTATGGAGGCATTTTCTCAGTTGAGGTTTCCTCCTCTCGAATGACTTTTGGCTTGTGTCCAGTTGACATAAAACTAGCTAGCACATTTGTCAAAAGTTTTCTTAGTTGGTATCCTGTTCTGAGGTTTCCTCATATGTTGGCTTGTTTTTATTTTGTAGCGCTGAGGTTTGACCCTAAGGCTTTACATGCTAGGTTAGTATTCTAACAATGTACCTTGACTCCCAGTCCCGGACTGATACTTTGAAGACACTGTATATAAATAAGTGCATTCTTCACTATGGAATACTCTAGGTTCTAACAAAGAGTCATGTATTTTCCACTACATTCTATCACCCCAGATTTCTTCATGTTGACCTACTGTAGTTCTGTCTGGTGATATGTTTTCCACAGCTAGCACCCCTCCCCACACCACCATAATGTTATAACTTAAATCATGCAGTATATAACATTTTCCTGGCTCTTCCACTTCAAGAAAAATAGTTGAAAATCATTCCTGCTGTTGAGTAAGTCAACAGCTTATTGCCCTTTGTGACTGAATGGTGTTTCATTGTGTGGTCATACCACAGTCCATTCTGAGACTGATGATCAAATTAGCTATTATCTATTTTTGTTGACTATGAAAGGAGCTATTAGAAGATTTTCCTGTGGGTTTAGCCTAAATATAAGGTCCTTCCTCTTTAGAGTGGGATGACTGGGAGCCACATTTCCCTATACAAACATTAGCATCTTGATGAGTGCAGTAGTTTGGTAAGGTGATGTGGAAGAAAGAGGAGCAGAGAGGGTTAAGAAGCAAGAGGGAGGTGAGACCATGGATACAGAAAGGGAAGCAAGGTTTCAGATTATTTGTAACTCTGATTTGTAAGCTGAGCTCCAGCTGGAGGTGGCTGTGAGGTTTAGGGAGGTGGGCTTGTCAAAGACAAGAGATGCTTAAGTGTGTTGAATGATGGTGAGAAGGAGAAGGGAGGCAGTGAGGTTGAAGGTGAGGGAAAGAGCAGGAAGTGGGGAGACAGGACAGACAGTGTCTGAGAAGGACGGAACACTGGCTCTTGTAAGGAAGCAGATCCTGCATTTCAACGGGTGAACCTTTCAAAGGACATGTCTGACCTTCCTTTGGCTTCTTCTGGGAGAGCAGTTAGCTTAACCCTTTCAGACTCCTTGACTCCCATGAATCTGCCTCACGATGACATTATGTACATGCTGATTTTGCTTGTCCAGCAATGGTGAGGCATTTGCAAAGGAAAAGTAGTAAAACTATAAGTGTAGCAGTTTGTTACTTTTTAATCCTAGAATTATGTTTTGCCTGGTTTTCTACAAAACACCCTCGTAATGTTCAAATTTGATCTCATGTGACATTATCTACTTGGAACACCCAAGAGTCTCTAGACCACAGGTCCCCTGTTCACAAGACTTAGGGGCCAGTGACATGGTCATGAAAATTTCCTTAACTTTCAACATTGGGGATTTTTAAACTAGCTTGATAAAATAAACATGTTTCCTTAGTAGTGATCCTGACATTGACCCTTAATGATTAGAGGCACTTGTGGATTTCCTCTGATGCATTAATGAGTAAAACAGACTATATGTTTTCCTTGTATGTTTTTAAAAAATGGTTGCAAAAATAGTGACATAAAATAAAGCCTCCATTTATGTTAACCACAATGAGGAGGCTGTAAGTTGGTGGGCATCTTATTTTAGGAAGTTAGGTATAGTTTTAAGACTTTCAGGGAAATATCTGAAATGACTCTAGCCAGTCATTCAGGTTCCATAAAAACTCACACTGACACCTTGCAGAGCAATTTGTACCAGGACAGATAATAACACACTTAGCTATGGGATTTCAGATCTAATACTCTAAAAATGTGTAGGAACACATAAATGCCTCGTGGAATGGCTCTGCACAGAGGAGCATACTGTAGCAATCTCATCTTAGTATACATGAAAACACGGGGGGGGGGGAGGGGTTTAAGCTAGAAACATAGTTTTTCAGTTTTGAAAAGGGTTTTAAGAAGGTCTTAAGCGTGACAGAAAAAAAAAAAATTCTGGTTCTTTTCTCCAGCCGAGAAGATGCCCAAGGGAAAAAAGGCCAAGGGGAAGAAGATGGCCCCAGCCATCGACATCATGAAGAAACAGGAGGCCAAAAAGGTGGTGAATCCTTTGTTTGAGAAAAGGCCTAAGAACTTTGGCATTTGGCAGGACATCCAGCCCAAAAGAGATCTCACTCGCTTTGTCAAATGGCCCTGTTATACAGGGCTGCAGCGGCAAAGGGCCATCCTCTATAAGCATCTCAAAGTACCTCCTGCCATTAACCAGTTCACCCAGGCCCTGGACCGGCAAACAGCTACCCAGCTGCTTAAGCTTGCCCGCAAGTACAGGCCAGAGACAAAGCAGGAGAAGAAGCAAAGACTGTTGGCCCGTGCTGAGAAGAAAGCTGCTGGCAAAGGGGATGTCCCAACTAAGAGGCCTCCTGTCCTTCGAGCAGGAGTCAATACAATCGCCACCTTGGTGGAGAACAAGAAGGCTCAGCTGGTGGTGATCACCCCTGATGTAGACCCCGTTGAGCTGGTGGTCTTCCTGCCTGCCCTGTGTTGGAAGATGGGGGTCCCCTACTGCATCATTAAGGGAAAGGCCAGGCTGGGATGGCTGGTCCACAGGAAGACATGTATCACTGTTGTCTTCACACAAGTTAATCGGAAGACAAGGGTGCTCTGGCTAAGCTGGTGGAAGCTATTAGGACCAATTACAATGGCAGTATGATGAGATCCACCGCCACTGGGGAGGCAGTGTCCTGGGTCCTAAATCTGTAGCTCGAATTGCCAAGCTGGAAAAGGCAAAGGCTAAAGATCACACCACTAAACTGGGTTAAGTGTACACTCACTGCTAAGTTTTCTGTACATAAATACAAACTTTTCTTCCAAAAAGAAAAATGAAAAAAAAAGAATCCTGTAGGCAGAAACCTGAACTGTGAATGCTGAAATAGTCTGTTTTAGTGACTTTTGTCTCTTATTCTCTGTTATGTTACATATGATGCCCCTTTAAGACAGTGCTTTTAGAAGAGAGGGTCCTATTATCCTGAGGGCTAAGAATGTTAGGTAGCAGGTCTTCAGTTAGAGATTAGCATGCTGCTCCTTGATTAGGGCTCTAATCTACTTTTTCAGGGAAAGCCCTCTGCCTGGGACTGGGATCCCCTATGGATTGGACACCAGTCCTCCCAGCCAGCATGTTCATGGCCTACCCCCACAAATGTTGCTTGTGAGGGGCTCCAAAGAGAAAACTGTGATTCACTGTGGTGTGAGTCATCAGTGATCCAGAAAAGGAAAGGTTAGCTGTTTGGAGAGTTGAGTGACATACTTGAAAAAGCTTCTAAGTGACTGGATCTCACAAATGAGCAGCATCTCTCTAGGGAGGAAGGGGACAGTACAGTGAAGGTAGAGTGGTCAGGAAGTGGTAAACTAAAGAATTAGAGAATCATGGGTGTGGAAATGACTCCTGGAGCTTGATAGGAAGACATCCCAGAATGTACCAGCATCCCTGACTTTCTGTTCACCATCCTTGCTCTAGTTGGCTTTCCTTTACTATATAAAACACTTGAGATACTCAGCTTACTCAGGGAAGATTTGGGCTCTTATCTGTTGAGGCTTGGGTTCATGGTTGAATGGTTCTATTGCTTTGAGGACTTTGGTAAGAAAATCCATCACAGAGGGAAGTATTACAGTATTACAAGGGGGTAGACAGAGAAGAGGTCAGGCTTCTACAATCTCCTTAGTGGGCACACTTTCAGTGACCTAAAATCTCCTAATACACTAATTCTAAAGTTTTCACCACCTCCCAGTAGTGACCAGCTGTGGACCTAGCCCTGAACAAACGTGTTTGGATGGGGATAGTTCTCCCTTCAGGGAAAAGTCATTCTTTACCCAGTCTTTGGAGTCTACCCTATATAGTACTATTGCTGGGTTGCTGTACTACATGACATGGGGGAGGACAAGTGAACAAGAGAAATGATAAGACTTTGAAATGATAAGATTCAGAACTACCTGTGGTATCAGGTATCTCCTCTGAGATGGACATTTCCACTGTGGATAGTGTATTACTGTCTTCACAACACATTATTGATAATTCTTCTTCATCCAAGAATAATATACAACACTGAACTCCATGAAGTGACTATGTAAATGGGATGAGTGCTAAATCTGTCACCATGAGCAAGTAGACTGCTGTGACAGAATGAACTCATGTGTGGCCTGGGTTATACAAACACTTTCTGTAATGGCATTGAATGAGTAAGTGAATGGTCAGGAATAAGGATTTGTCTCTCTTATGGAATAAAGTAAGACCAACTAATGGGAATGAGGGTGGGATATACATCCTTTACTATACTATTCTGACTCTAATTCATCACTTAAATGTTCTGTTTTCCAAGCACTGTTCATGCAGAGAAAACCTGAGGTAACCAAGGAGAATCATGATGCAAGAAGCTCATGAATTTACATGTCCTTAGTTAAGAATTTGGGAAAGCATATAAAACCCAACTCAAATTCTTAGAGAACCAATGAATGTAATACAGTTTAGAAGAATCCTTATATGCAGTTGTTATGATCAAATGCCTAAGAAAAACTTGTTTCTATTTTTCTTTTATTGAAAAATAGGTGTTTTTCATGCAATATATTCTGATTATTATTTCCCCTCCCCTAACTCATCTCTGATCCTCTCCACCTCCATTCCCATCCAGACCTTCATCCTTTCTTCCCTCTATTGCTAGAGAACAAATAGGCACCTAAAAATAATAAAATAAGAAAAAACAAAACAAATGAACTAGAATACAACAAAACAAACAGAAGACCATTCTCATAGATATGTCAACTTCGATTCTGAAATACTTAATTTCATCAGGCCACTATTTAAAATTATTCTGATGAAACAGTTTCATCAGACCACTATTTAATGATTCCCTTACTACTTTGATTGTTCAAAGTAATGAAATTTTAATTCTCATAGACTTGTTTACTTTAATTTTATATAAATGTTTTGCCAGCATGTGTGTATGTATACCACAAGGATGCCTGATGCTTCCGGAGGCCAGAACAAGATGTTGGATCCCTAGGAATTGGAGTTACAGATGGTTGTGAGCCACCATGTGGGTATAGAAAACGTAACCTGGGTCTTCTGTAAGAACAGCAAATGCTCTTAATCAGTAAGACAATTATCTAGCCCAAAACTATATTTCTTATACTGATTTAAGTCTTCCAACTCAAACTCTTCCTTCCACCCTGGTTTGTATTAAACTTTTCTTTGCCTGTTGAATAAGCGTCATCATTTGGATAGATCCACCAAATTTGGATAACACAGATATCATGCACAAGTCTTCAGATTGGATGGAGACATGCATCCAGGCTCACTGGACAATTAGAATCACTAAGGCAATGTCTTCTGCAGAGGGCTGTTATACCATCCTACACCAAGTCAACTCTCAGTGCCATCTAGCCAAATGACATCACAGTTCATATTGAACCCGCAGAGGAAACCCAGGCTTGAGGAGTTGAAATTCTTGGGTCTTGCTTAGTTTGTAAATCCATCCTGGGAAACTTGGAGCAAAGACTAAACTGCATTTGTTTTGATGTCGCTTTCTGTCTTCCTTCATTCCTGGTGATAAGAAACTTCTATTTTTATGACTAATTTGTGTATTTGAGCTTGCATTGGCATTCCTCATTCTCTCTTCTTCCCTTCATTAACATTTGGCATATCTATTTTAAAAACATACACTCCCTAGCAAAGCCAATTATGACATGCATGAAAGATTAGTCAGAAAATAAGAAATTTAGGATTTGTTCCAAGTTTAGTTGGGTCCACATCATTGACAAAATTCAGGACTCTTACAAGAATGACAACAGAAATCAATCTGGAAATACTCTTTAGTTAAACTCTGCTACACAAGGAATCTTCTGAAAGAAATATAGGAAATAATTAGGCTAACAATCACTCAAAGGCCTTTGCTGACATTAAAATATTCAGGCTAATATCAGTTTGATAACGAATGGGAGTCCGTACTCTCAAAACAGGGGGGAGGCTACCCAAGTTGCAAACCCTGTCAGAAGCAATAGGAATTGCTTGATTTGCTCGACTGCCAAAGGCAGAGCCATCCCTAAAAAAGCTTCCCTTTGTTAAGGCTCCTTTTAGGGTCACTTTACTGGGTTTCAGTGACTTGTGTTAAGTGCTTGTTGGTACCAAACACCATTTTGGCTGCTGGGGATAGAGAGGGAAAGAAAAACAGGTAAAAATCTATGGATGGTGGGGTGTATGTTGGAGTAAGAGGAACATTACAACAAAACACCAAAGTGCAAGCAACACACACTTAAGGTCAAATAATGCTATATACTGTGGAAGAAGAGAACGCAGGGCAAGTAGACAGGAAACGCTTGTATAGAGGCCTTTGCCATTTAAAACCAGCTAACAAGGGAAAGTCGGTTGCAAAGATGACATTTGGGGTAAAAACTTGAAGGAGATGGGAAAAATAGAAATGTAATTCGACAATTTTCTTTTGCAAAAGAGCACTTTATACATAAAAAATTAATTTTGTGATATAGAATTGATACTCATTGGCAACTTGATTAGCTTTGGAATCAGCTAGGAAACTGGTGAAGGTACAGCAGTCTGGGGATGTCCAGGAGAGCAGGTCTGGAGTGGACTAACTGAGGAAGGAAAGCTCACCCTGGCTGTGTGTGGTGTAATCCCCTAGGCAGGGTATTAGAATGAAAGGGGAAAGGAGAAAGCCAGCCGAGAGCATTAGGTCCTCTCTCTTTCTCTGTCTGACACATGTCCCCACTGCCAGTATGTCCTTCCCAAGTTCATGAGGCAAACACCTACGAGTTTAGTACTCTGAATCCGAAATAAACAATACAAATTCTTTCCCAGGGTCTAGAGAAGCTAACAGATCATTCTAAAGCTTACGTCAGGACACGAACTAGCAATTACTAAGTGTTTCCTTTTGTTTTATTTGTGTTTTTTTTTTCCCACAAAGTCAGGGCCTAGAAAGTTGAAACAATCAACCGGAGGTTAGGCAAATAGTGAACCACAGAGCCTGTATTTGAATTTGGCCAAACTGACTGTCAGGTCCAAAAGAAACTCAGGACAAATGGCTAACTGTGCTGCCTATTGGCATCCCAAAGCTCACACTGGCTTCCAGGCTCTCTCAGTACCTGTGGCTCCTCTCAGCTCTTCTCACCTCACCCCTACCCTAAACTTCTCCAGCTCATGGGCTTTTCTTCCCCAGCTTCTCATTCCTGTATAACTCTGCCATTTTGCCCACAGTTCTCTCTTGGCTCTCTCTTGGCTCCCTTTCTCTTGCCCCTCTCTCTTGGTCTCCTCTTCTCTTGACCTTCCCCCACTCTCTCTCATCTCATGGCCTACTGGCCATGTGCAGTCTCCCTCCTCTGTTCTCTTCCAGATGCCTCTGACGGTACTATCCCTCAAATCTATAATAAAAACCTTCCTGAAACCATACCTTGGACTATCATGTCCTCACTTCATTGTAAAGTGACTACACAAATTTCTCCATGTGCCTTCCATGTACAGCAGGACTCATGCACTCACTCCATGTAGCTGAAGTGAGGCTTAATATGGACACCTGTGGAGTCAGAAGCAGTCATCAAGGGCGGTCAGAGGAAGGCCGAGACTCTGTCCCTACCCTTCTCCTCTACAGAACTTGGGCTTCTCATGTATTCTTTAACTCTATATAAGATGAAAAGTTAGGAAAAGACAGCAAAGATGCCAAATAAATAACAGATGCTAAACATTGTTGAAGTTCAAGGAAAATTAGTACAAAGGCCCAGCTGGTACCCAGGGCAAGCACAATGAGTTCCTTAGCAGTGAAGTTACCCAGGGCCCCATGAGTCATTTATACCAGGGTATGAATGGCAAGTGGAATAAAGCACCAGGGCCTTTGACAATAGAAAGCTCCTTTTCATCTTCCTTTGTGAACTCTGGTCACCTGTGCCACATTGAGTCCCATTTAACTGGCAAGCACATCTGTGTCTGCCCAAGTCAGGTCTACTGTAGACTTGACCCTGTGAAGTCAAAGTAGGTGAGGTTTCAGTTGCTAAAGGAAGGGACGTGGAACAGTGGGCTGTTTCCCACATGCTCCAAAAACAAAACAAAACAAAAAAAACTGCCTTGGTTTTCATGATAGTAATGGAATATGGAAAAGCATCTATAAGATTAGCTTAAATGTAAGGGAGGATCTGGGTGTAGTGGCACACGCCTTTAAATCCAGTGCTTGGAGGCAGAGGCAGGCAGATTTCTATGTGAGGGCAACCTGGACAACATAGTAAGTTACACCCAGGGCTACACAGACATTGCTAAAGTAAATAAAAATGAAAGGCAGGAAGTGAAAGCATTTGTCTACAGGAAGTTCAGGAAGAAACCAGGAAGGAGTTCTATTAGGATGTGAATGCCTGGTTGAGCCAGGCTGTCCTGAGCAGGAGATAGCCCCAGTGCTATGCCTCTCATCCCAGCTTTTATACCTGTCTCTTACAGAACATGAACACAATTTCTACCTTGTTTGTTTACTGACGATCACATGCCACGGTCTCTTTGGACATTCTTGCAGACTTGGCATTACAGTAACCATCTAAGATCTCTATTTAGAACACTAGCCTGGGCTCTTCACCTTTGGCTTTAGCCTTTATGAACAGAAAATAAACAATCAGGAGCAATGATCTGGGCACCAGACATCCTGTCACAGATGTATTTATTTTCACTCTTATCTGATTTTGAATTGAAAGCATGGAATAAATTTCATAGCATTTTCAAACACACAAGAGAAATGTCACCTCATTCACAACACAGTTATTTCCCTCCAGCCTCTTAAAAAATTAGCTTCATATTCAGCTGAAATATGAAACCCTAAGAAATATGTAGGAAGCTTTAAGACATGGTTTTCTCTCTAATCACTGTCATACTGATCCCCAAATACAATAATCTATAATTCAGGCTCCACTTGCTTAAAAATAATTGATACATTATTTTTTTTTTTTTATGAAACTGTTGTCCAGTGACTAGCATTTCTCATTGGCTAGCTCTGTCTTAATTATTAACCCATAATTACTAATATTTGTATTTCTACATGGTCTTATCTTACCAAGAACGCCAGACTCACACGTTCTCTCCTCCTGAGATCACATGGAGACGCCACAATTGACCAATCTTAAGATGAAGTTAACCATTGTATTTTCTTCGAGAAGAACGAACTTGCTAAGCTATTAGTGCTGTAAGATGATAGGAATGTTTAATTGTGCTTGTCTCAAAGAACAGGCTGCTCCTTGAAGATCATTTCCATACTCCAAATATATATATACCATGCTAATGTGCTGTTTAGAAATAATTTTTTTATTTACATATTAAGCCAAATATCCTCAGCCTTGTTGAAATCACTGTGCAAAGTTGAAAGAAATTAAATTGTTGCTTCTTTTAGAATCTTAAATTTGAGAAGAGTCTTTCTTTTTTAATGATAATTAATTAGTGAAGTTTTATAGAAATAATAAGTCGCTGGGGATGGATGTATCTGGTTTCATGGGTGGTTAAGGCCAATTCTAATCAGGACTGCTGACCCTAAAGCTTGAAAAAGGACCAACTGTTTCCAGGAATCCATTAAAGACTTGGGAAAACAGATGTATCTCTGAACAATACTAGCCATGCCAAGGACAGTCTGTCCATTCATTTCCTTCCATCCTCTCAAATAAACCAAAGACAGACATTGACTTAGTGTTGTATAAACTTCTGGTGTCACCAGAAGTGCTTCTGGTGTCACCAGGCTGTGTGATGACATGCTCTTCTCCCTCACTTTACTGAGATTTCTCTTGTTCAAACACACTTATTAGACACCAGAAAAAAAAAAAAAAAAAAAAAAAAAAAAAGCAGGAGGGAGGCCAGCAAGACGGCTCAGCAAGCAAAAGCTCTGATGATCAGAGGATGATTCTCCAGAACCCACATAGGAAAGCTGGATTAGCAATAGCAAGCATCTGTAAGCCCATCACTTATAGGGCAAGATGGGAGAATTGTCTGGAAGCCAGAGTACACAGTACAGGAACATAAACAAGAGACACTGTCTCAACAAGACTGAAGGAGAAAACCACCTTCTAGGAGTGGTCCTCTGGCTTCCACAGGCACATCTGAGCATGTGCACGCCAAATAAATAAATAAATAAATAAATAAATAAATAAATAAATAAATAAATAAATAAAATGTATTGAAAAAATGACAGAGGGGGAAAGAAGCCCTGGAATTCAGGATGTTTTGATTAAGAGTATCTTGGTTGCTCAGATATGATCAATCATGTACTGAGATAAACATGGATCCACAGGGCATTCTGGTTCAAATCTGTAAGGACTCAGCTCCAATTCCAAATTTTCAGAGGGACTGTTGTTTCAGTATTGCAGTTCACTTGGGCTTCGGCATTAAGAATACAACTATTTCTACAGGAGCCACGGTTACAAGTCACAGAGATCCAGACTAAGTCTGTACCATGATCCCAAAAGCTATCCATAACTATCATAAAGACCATCCCTCTCTATTTGCAATGGCCAATTTTCTAGATACATAAAAACGTTGCTTCATGAAATGGGTAATTTCTTAGCCAGGATTGAGCAAAGAGCTTTTACAGGAAGCAAGTTTCAATATTTCAAAGGAATGAGAATAATAAGACCTTATTTATATTTAAATTGGCTTATTTTAGTGACTTTTCCTGACACTTACAATATTATTAAGGGATCTATAGCATCATGCCACTTCTTCTAAGATAAGTAGAAATTATTATTCTGCTCAGAGAGAGAGAGAGAGAGAGAGAGAGAGAGAGAGAGAGAGAGAGAGAGAGAGAGAGAGAGAGAGAGCAGAGAGAGAGGGGAGAAGAAGAAGAAGAAGAAGAAGAAGAAGAAGAAGAAGAAGAAGAAGAAGAAGAAGAAGAAGAAGAAGAAGTGGCTGTTGAATAAGCAGTGGTGCATCATGGGAGCTTTGTGGAGCAGACAGATTTTGGGTAAGGCCCTGGCATACCTGTATGCCGGTTTTTCTGTAGATACAGTTGTTGGGTCAATTGAAAGAAAAAAATCTGTGCACATAAAAATGGCTTTGATTCCCAGGATAACCATGGGGCAGGCTCAGGCTCCATGTTGGGTGCTCAGCAGTAAACAATGCTACTCTGTACTGGCATTTAGCTAGTTGTATCATGAATTCTAATTGGTATTAATAATATTAATAGTAAAAACCCAGAGTCAGCTATCAGGGGGTGAAAGCTGAAAGATCAGAGAAGCACAGTGTCCAGCCACTAGAGAGTTCTCACCTCTACCAATGCTCAGACCAAAGGGGTGATCCTGTCCTCAGACTGCTGCCTCAGACCAGCTCTGTCTCTAAGAATCCTCAGACTGCATCTCTCTCTTGTCTCCTCTGTCTTATATTCCTCTGTCCTCACAGCCACATCACTCCTGCTTCCACCTCCCTGGTGCTGGGATGAAAGGTACGAGATCCCAAGTGCTGGATCAACTTTGTGTGAGCTCTGTTTCTCTTTTAGACAGATTCAATCTCATGTAGCCCTGGGTGGCCTTCAACTAACAGAGAACTGTCTGCCTCTGTCTCCTGAGTGCTGGGATTAAGGTGTGTGCCACTACTTCCTGGTCTTTATGGCTAACTAGTGTGGCTAACTTTGCACTCTGATATTGAGGCAAGCTTTATTTGTTTGATCATAAGCAAGATATCACCACAGCCAGCAAGAAAAGGAACCCCATGGAATGCATGGGTTGATCACGTTAGTCTGAAAGTACCCCAAATAGCACAAGCTGCCCACCCAACTGCCCCAAGTCTCAACGAAAAAGTATCAGTTAGTCTCATATGGTAGGTCATCTCACAAATGATTCATTTTGGAAAGCAACTCTATCTGCTTCAAATAGCAGAAAAACAATACCAAAATGTCTTTTAGTAGTGACCTCTCAGAATTAAAACAAACAACAAACTAGGGTTACTTAATAAACATTATAATAAGAATGGATAAAAAGATTTTAGATTTGGGAGAAGAAGCAACATTTTTTAGTCATTAGGGAAACTATAGAGGGAGAACATCATAAACACCAAGAATCAGATCAAAGATCTCTACTGTTTGGATGACTCAACATGCCACTGAGTGAAATGGGGAGGAGGAAAACACTGGGAAGATAAACTCAAAATGTATGCTTGAAATATTACATCTTTTTACCAGATGTGAAAATACTGTAAGATGATGACTGCATTTGAGCAGCAGATGGGAAGTGCAGAGGTCGCCTGAGAATCCTTGCTTCCAACCCGTCCTTGGCTGAAGAATGTGACATCTTAGTAGCAACTCCCACTTAGACTACCTCTTAAAGAGTTGTAAAGTTGATTCACACTGTTTAGAAAGCATCATGATTTAGAATAATGTCTTCTAGGATTGTTTGTTCTTACAGGGAGGTCTGCTTTAATGCAGAGAATGAAATGCTTAGTTTGGTATGTGTGTTCATTATGTGAGTGTGTGTGTGTGTGTGTGTGTGTGTGTGAGAGAGAGACAGTGTGTGAGTGTGTGTGTATGAGTGTGTTTGTGTATGTGTGAGTGTGTGTGTATGAGTGTGTGTGTGTATGTGTGAGTGTGTGTGTATGAGTGTGTGTGTGTATGTGTGAGTGTGTGTGTATGAGTGTGTGTTTATGTATGTGAAAGAGAGAGTGTGTGTGTGTGTATGTGTGTGTGTATGTGTGTGTATGACTGTATGTGCATGTCTGAAAGAGCGAGACTATAAGGAACAGAAGGATGAAGGACATTTTAATTTCCTGAACCCACATTAGGGTCAGAGAGTGACAACAAAAGAGACAGGAAGGCTTGGGACGCTGCAATGACAGATGAGGGAGAAGACACAAATCTAGATAATAGAAGGAAAAGGAAAAGGAAGCCATTGACCCTCAGAGAAATGTCATGCACCTTTCCCCCGGCCTTTCTTTTTCTGTTTGATTTTTTGACATTTTTATGGCAAAAAATATTTCTCACCAACATATTGTTATAAAGAAACCTATGAAAGGAAAGGAAAAACTGTATTCCAGAAGAGGAAAATGTCTATGAGACAGAAAACAGTTTTTAAGTTAGATTTTTTAAAGAACCTTTATATGGATAGCCCGATGGGGAGAAAAGCTAATGCAGACTACCTTCACAGCTGTTGGCATAGTTCTCCTGCTGTCTATAGTGTACACATCCTAACCCCCAGAACAAAAAGAAACAGTGGGATCCACCTAGAGCAGGCCCCTAACTTACCCCAGAGTAGAAACCTGACTGAGTCTTCAGGTTGCTGTGGCTTCCAGTTACTCCTCAGAGAGCAATACTACTGTGTTTATTTCTTCCTCACTGATTAACTGGCCAATCTTAGGTGTAGGACATCCACACTAAATTGGGGCTACTAAAGACATCCTTCTCCCTTGAATGGGATTTTCATTTTTAAAATAGGATATACAGCTTTCTTTTTTTTTGTTTTTAGTAAGAATCATAAAACATGTTGACAGGTGATTTCTTATTGAACAATTATACATATTGAATTCTAAGGTTACAGTAGGATGAGAAAATCAATATTCTACTTTTCTTGTTAATTTCCAAATACATTTTAAAATTATCCCCTCTATTTCCCTTGGTACTATGCTTCATCAGCCCATGTGCAACAGGATCTTTCTTCTTGTTGCTGACAATGACGGGCAATGGTGCTTTTTAGGGTTACTTTGTCAGTCACAGTTTGCGTTATTGTCATCTGGTCACTGATGACATGTTCAGCTTGGCATATAAAACACTCTTCATCCTGTTTAAGTCCACACCAGCTTAGGTTTCTTTGTGAGTCACCATTTGAATTAGACTCCAAGAAAAAAAGATGCAACTTCCCACAATGTGTTTCAAGACCAGCAATCACTAGTTTGGTGATGATTTAATTTGACATTCAGTCGCAAAGAAAGGGTTAAGTACTGTTTCTTTCCCAACTGCAGGAAGAACAGCTGAGAACCAGGGTCAAGAGAAAGCCATTCTCAAGTGCATTGACTGCACAGACCCTTCCTAGTGAAGGGTAAAAGCAAACACAACCATCCAAACACGGCTGACAACTGCAGTGTTCTCCATTTCTGGCTGTGCTCACAGAGAATAGGCTCACATAATCATCTGTAATGTTTTAGGATTTTTAGCTATTTAAGAGGACAGGTAAAAATAAGCAAGCTTTATATGCCTCCAGTAATTGGGGATTATCTACACAGGGGGATTTAATTTCCTTTAATTATTTAATAATTAATAATGAAGCTGAAATGTTCCCTTTAATTGGTATCATTAGGTATGCTAACAGATATGGTGATTTATTCAGTATATATGCTTTCATGAATATTAAAAAAATAATGAATATATAAACACCCTTAAAAATGTTAACATATCTATGATACCATCCAAGAAACCTGAACACTCAGAATTCCAGTGAAAAGCTTTAGGAGACACATTCTGAATATAAAACAACGGGCATCCAGAACTCAGTATTCTTTTATCCATTTGCATATTGTTCTCTGAGTGTTTTTTCCCCTTTCCAGCCTTTCTTTGAACTGATAATACACAAAGTGATTTGAAAACACTTTTGCAAAACTGATTAAATTAGTGAAAATATTCCTCTCCTGACCCCACAATACAAAAAATTGATTATAGCTATTCAACTTGGCTTTGAGAGTTTCTACTTTTCCTTTTTGAGAAAGTGTAGCACACTGTAGTCCAGGCTGGCCTTTGACACACAGCTCTTCTGTCTTATCCTCTAAGTGATGGGATTACAGGCTGAACCACCATGCTGGGCTGTGAGTTTTAATTCCTGTGTTTTGTGTTAGCAAAATAAGAAAGCCACACTCTTCTCAGATATATTTGGTTCAATTATCACAGAATCAACAACTGATTTATATATTAATGGATTACACACAGGCATGTCCAAAGGCAATACAATTTAGTAGAAATAGCTAATAGTTAAGAAACTATTAACTATTGTTTGATAGCTCTCCATATTAATATACAAATTAATCATATATTGAGTATAAATTTTTTGTTTGAATTATGGTTTTTATGTATCTTTCTTGGGAGGTATCAAGCTTTATGTTACCTAAAGGATTTTTAATACCTTTTAAAATCAGTTCTGTAATACTCTCACTCATTATCTTTCAAATTATCTTTCATAGTTGCTTCATTGTCTCCTTCCTGACATCCAATTAGACATGTATTGGGCCTTCTCCCTCTACTGTGTATGTCTCCAAATAACTTCCTATTTCCTATCACTTTTCTTTTACTCTTATATTCTCAGGAATTTTAAAAGCCATCTTGGATTGACTTCAGCAATATGGTGGAATAGGAAGCTCTGAACAGCCCCCGTAGACACCATGAGTCAACAATAATAGCACATTTATTCTGTTTGTCAAGTATGAAGAAAGGAACTTAAAGACCTCTTCACCGTGAATAAACATAAAGCTAGCCAAACTGAAGTTGGTAATGAAATTAGGGATGCCATGTCTGGACCATGATCTTTATCCCCAGCACAGTGCCAGACAACAGAGAGAAGGTCCCAGTTCTTGCTGTTCTCTAAGGAGATAAGCTGTCGAACTCCACACACAGGTCTCAACTTTTCCATTTGCTAATAGACTGGCTTCTGAGTACTGATGAGAACCATAACATGCTAGACCTCCATGGGCTACAAAAAAATAAATGTGGCAACTTGAACTATGACATAGGTGCCAGCATAGTTCTTTTCCATGGAATAAATAGAAAAATTCAAAGCAAAAATCAGTTCTTAGCTTCTTCTGGGGGAGGAAAGAATTGAACAGGCAAATGTTTTGGTGCTACCTAAGATTATGTTTCTTGCGCCACCCATCCTGTAGTGCTGATGGGTCATGAGAACAAAGACAGTTGTCTGACCTAACTTAATGGCACCCGCCATAGCTTTTTCCCTTGGCCTGCTCCTGTGTATACCTTGTTCATGAAAACTCAGAGGCATGGTGGGTTTTCTGAATGTGCATGCACTAATAGAGTCATGAAACACAAAGAAACAGGGAGACATGATCCAAACAAATGGACAATAGAGAACTCCAGTACTAACTCTAACAAAATGGGGCTATACATATTACTGATACAGAATTCAAGGTATTCATCAATGATCAATGACTTTGAATTAGAATGGCCTCTATAGGATAATATATTTGAGTGCTTGATTCCCAGTTGGTGGAAGAGGTTTGTCACTGTGAGTAGGCTTTGGGTTTTAAAAGCCTATGATACCCATTCCCATGTAGCTGTCTGTCTCTCTCTGCTTCATGACTGCTGTCTCAACGTGTAGCTCTCAGTCATTGTTTCAACACCATGCTTGTTTTCCTGTTTCCATGTTCCCTGTCATGAGGTCATGGGTTCACACACTGAAAATGTACACAAGGCCCCAATTAAATGCTTTGCTCTATAAATTGCCTTGGTCATGGTGTCTCTTCACAATAATGGAAAAGTAAATTAACAGATCTCAAGAAGGCAGTCCACAGAGCGAAAATTACGAAAAGACATTGGACTTTTAAGACAGAACTAAAAAGAAATTTTAGAACTGAATGATGTAATGATTGAGTGGACATATTTAACAGAGCTGACCAAAAGTAGACTGGAGCAGGCAAAAGAGAGCCAGGGAGCTCTAAGGAAAGGAAGTTGAAACATTCTATTCAAGAGGTCCATAAAAGGTATTAAGGACATGCCATAGAGAGGAGAGAAAGTATGAGAAAGCGTAATCAAAAAACCAATGTCAAGCTGCTTAAATGTGGGGGAGTAAATCATATCTGGATCCAGGAAATCTAAAGATTTAAAGTGATAGGAACAGAATAGTCAAATGGTCCATAGTCCTGGGAAAATGAATTTTGAAAGCAGGATAGGAAAATGGCTTTTCACATACATAAGAACTTTCATAAGATTATCAGTGGAATTTTAATAGAAACACCCCAAGCTAGCCATAGGACTGGCATTGTATACTGAAAACATGAAAGAAAAACCAACAACTAACCAGAGTTATTGTTCCTGACAAAAAATGTTCTACAAAAAGTTGGGAGAGGAGACAACTTTGCAGGACACTCAAAAGCTCAAAGCATTCATTGCTAGATTTGTAATAAGTGAAATACTAAAGTGAGGTCTTCAGTTTGAAACAAAAGGACACCAAACAGCAACGTGACTCTACAAGAAAACATAGAACTCTTTGGTAAAGGTAGTAAATGGTCAGATGACACAGCACATGTTGTGCAGGTAGCCATTCAGATCATGGGTTTTCAGCCCCAGACTCAATGGACCAGTGATTTAACACAAATTAAAACCAAAAACACTGATTTAAAATTTAAAATACTGATCATGCATAGGTTTTCATATACATACACACACACACACACACACACACACACACACACACACACACACACATATATATATATATATATATATATATATATATATATATATATATATGAGATCTGCCTTCTTCTGCCTCCTGAGTCCTAGGATTAAAGGTATATGCCACTAGGCCTAGTTTTAAAATATTTTTTAGCATGACTGTTCTAATCATGCTTAGGTTTTTTTAAAATAAGTTTATAAATGCAGTATAACTATTGTTTACACTGTATTCACATTACAGCAGTCCTTATAGGTAACCAGAAGAAAGTTTAACTTTTATCTGCAGAGGCTATGTGCAAATAACATGTCATTTTACATAAAAGAAGAGAATCTAAAGATTTTGGTGTCCTTGAGGGAGCTTTGGAACTGTTGGAACTGGTAATATGTATGTGCAGAGGAATAAATAGCTATGTTGCTGTAACCTTGGTGTCTAAATCACTTTTGTCTTAGCTATATTTATGTCAACCTGCCACAAGTTAGAGTTATGGGAAAGGAGGGAACTTTAATAGAGAAAGGGCCTCCATAACATCCAGCATCATGATTAAGGGAGGGCCTGGCCTGTGGTGGGT